>JAAWXA010000021.1:7982753-8594819 GCA_038090715.1 Florisuga fusca | reverse complement strand
GGGGGGGGGGGGAGGGGCTGGGCCCGGTCACCGCGGGCCCTTCTCCGCCCCAGCTTGCGCCTGCGTGGAGCCCCGGGCTGGCGCCCGCCCTCGGGCTCGCATCTCCCGGCGGCCCGAGAGGCCGAAAGTTGTTGGTGCGGCCGTAGCCCCGCACGCCGAGGGGTGCCGGCGGCAGGAGCGGGGCTCTCCAGGCGGGATTCTCAGTGCGTATTCCCCCGGGCGAAGCTGCCTTGGCCCGGTGTGGGGAAGATGAGAGAAGTCCTCGTCGCTCTGGGTGCTTGTCCGGGGCTGAGGCTCCATTTTTCCCTCGAGCACTGCGTACCGCAGCTCCTGTCAGACATAACGGGGCTTTTCTCTTTGCGCACCCCTGGGGGTGCGGAGCGGTGCGCACGCAGGCGGTGAGGCCGCGCACAGGGAGCCGCTTCCGCGCAGCTGGAGGTTTGAGCCCTGAGGCAGAAGTAGCCTCGGGAGTCTCTGCTTTCAGGAAAGATTTCAGCAACTTTATATTAAAATATAAATTAGGACCAAGTGTTGACCTCGGCATCATGTTGTTACTTGGATGCAGAGTTTTGAAACTCAGTTGTCGCTGCAATCAGTTTGCTTATCCATAGGAGCTTTGGCAGGTTGATAACTTTGATAATTGGTATCATATATCGTATCATATCCACTTTTCTTCTTCAGATGTTTTCTATATGACGAGCATTCCTATCACAGCTGTGTCTGCTCTTTATTTATTGATGCATTAGGAGTGAATTTTGGATGCTCAGTTATTACCTAGTGACAACAGTACCTGATCCTATTGAAATGGACTGAGTGATCTCTTACTGCCAGGAAAAATCTGTAGCAAGAGCGAAAGCGCTGGTATTGTGAAAAGTATTCTGCCCAGTGTTGAGAATCAGTATTTAGTATGTAATTATTGATTCATTTCTGTCAAGAAACATTTCTGGTTCTGTTGACTGGTAGGTAACACACCCTTTGGATGTAGTCAGGACATCACCTGAAAAGCCACCAATGCACTCTAGATCGTGGATATTAAGAATGAGCTAAAGCATAGGTCAGAGACTGAGTTTAGTATCACTTTCATTACATTCTGAATCCTCCCACATTCATGAGAAGGATGTTTTCCTCTGAACCTGCTAAGAAGTTATGTAAATAAATTATGTACCCTTATAACCAGTGTTTTAGAAAACCATCTTATGTTGTAAATATTTTTTCTGTATGTAACAATCTTCAACAGGTATTATAAGAGGAAAGTTGAGAAGCAAAGCATTAGTAAAACCACTTTGTCCCTGAAAAAAACTGCTAGCACTTTGCTTTGTTTTGCTTTGTAACTGCTTTGTTTATCATAAAAAGTGTCCTTTTGTGATGGGCAAAGCAAGGGAAAGGGGAAGAAAGAGATTTTCTCTATAAACTAAACGCAGAGTTCTAGTCAGTCTAATAAATATGCATGACAAAGTTGAATTTCAGTCCCACTACAAACTTGAATGTTTCTAAGGGGAGTATTTTGGTGTTTTTTGTAAACTGATAGTTTTATGTCTTTTGGTTTGGGTTTGGTTTTGTTTTTTTCAGGAGAGCCATACCGGCTTCTGAGCGGTACAGAGTATGTTGTGGGTCGCAGAAACTGTGCCATTTTGATTCAGGATGATCAGTCCATTAGTCGAAGTCATGCTGTCCTGACAGTAAGTTGTCCTGAAACAACCACTGTAAGTATCCAGAATTTTATTGCGTAATCCGTATGCGTGTACTGATATGTGTGGATGATTCAGTCTGCCATGACTCTCTGTTTTCTGTCAAGCCACTGATGACCTGTCTTGTCTTAATCTTGACTGGTGTTTTTTTCCTGCTTGCCTGTGTCGCAGAATTTAGCAACATAATTCTGCTGGCCCAAGTTTCTTTTTATCATACAGTAAGATTCATGAGGAATTTCTCTTAAAGTTGTAGCAGGAAAATTACACAGTTAAATGTCATTACATGGACAAGTTTTTGGTCTCATTTCTGAAGCCTGCTTCAGTTGTCTGCAGTCAGACTTAGGTTGTAAGTTTCAAGTCCTTAATTCTGTGTTTGCTTGGGGAACCAAAAATGAAAACATCCCAAGGAGAATTAGCATGCAGCAACTTACTATCACTTGTTTGTTGAAATGTTTATGGATATTTCAAAGCCAGTCAGCAGAAATTTCATTTATGTAACCATATATATATATATATATGCTTGAAATGAAATATATAAAATGTATTTGTCCTTTTAATACTGCAAATAGCATAAAACTGAGGGTAAAACCAAAGCATTAAAACAGGCTGTGTTGTTGTTCTCATTGGCTTACAAGCCTTTTGGGAAATGTGACAGTGTCTGTTGGTGCCACTGTGCTCTGCAGCTTGTGGAAGGAACAGAGAAGGTGACTTGGGTACCTGTGCCAAGGCTGAATAGTAAGTAAAAACATCCACAGTAAAAATGCTTTATTTAGGATGGTGTTTTATGGACTTTTTCTTATTTATCTCCTTCTTTGATCCATAATTGTAGTCACTAATGGTAGTGAACTCGCATTTTGATAAACCATAATGGCTTATTTATGTTTGTTTTCAGACAGTCCCTGTATTAACAGTAAGAGATACATCTAAGTATGGTACCTTTCTTAATGGATCAAAACTTGATGGCACTTCAGTGTCTTTGCAGTCTGGTGACAGAATCAACTTTGGAGTCTTTGAGAGCAAGTTTAGGTAAGTGCTTTAATTGTGAAATACCAAGCAGAAAATTGCAGTTTTTGACAATAGTATTTTAGAATATCATACAGCTCAGCAAGCCATACTGCAATTTTGAGTTTTTAGAAAGCAAAGGAGATGAGTACTGTATCTGTTTCTGCAATAGTTTTCCATTACATGTTTTTATAAATCATTTATTTTGACACTAAGAAATTAAAGTTGTCCATAGTGAAGCACTGGCATTTTAGAAGGTGAGGTATCATGTACAGAGAGAGTTGCCAGGCTATCTTAGGTAAAGAACAGAATCCTAAAACATAAATTATGGTAAAGATGGGAGGAGAGTTTAGGGCTGGGAGAGAGCTTGTGTGAGCCCTTGGTAGCCATGAATAGTTTAAGGAGAAAAGAACTGAGGTAGCTGGAAAAGGCATTGTGCAGCACTGGGCACTGAATGTTTGTTGCTATGTTCTCTTTAGTGAACCCACCTTCTTGATTTTTCAAATTTAGCATGGTAGCCAGTGCTGTTTGTTTGAAGCACTGCTTGAAGGGACAGGTAAATAGAACAAGTTCTAATGACCATTAAGGCAACCAGAAGTTGGCTTTGTCCCTTAAAATTTGACTCAGTTTTGTCATTGCTGATGGTGTTACTTGATAGAAAACATGGCATTCCCTTCCACTTATTACAGTAAATGATACTTCATATTTTAGATAAGCATATCTGAAATGTGGTAAAGGAATTGTATGACAAGAGCAGATACATTGTGACTGTGGTACCAGAAAGACTGTCCACATTTCTTTCTCCTTAGCAGACTAAATTAAGTTAAATAGCGTAATTTGATATGCTGTAATTTCATATGGAAAATTGCAAATATAAATAGGTTTATGGTCAAGGGTAACAGCAGCGTTAGGAAAAAGTTACTTAAACTTGCATTCTACAACAGTTTTTAAAATACTAATCTGTGAACTGTTATGTTGAGCATACTTTTGCCTTTGAAAGCCCACACTCAATTTCTTCTGATATTTACTGACCCTGCAGTATTTTTGAAGCACTAATTCTGTGTGATGCCTGTGGAAGACTCCAAAGCCCTTAGCAACATCAAATCAAAATGTTATATTTTCTGAATAAAATCCATCAATGTTCACTTTGCTCAGGAAATCTTAATTTTGATCTAAGTAAAATAGTGAGTCTCTTTTTTCCTTCGGATTTCTTTGAGACAAACATAGTTAAGTCACCTCTGTTCATTGTAGTAATGGGCTGAAAAAATTGTCTTTTACTTGTGCTTTGCAGAGTAGAATATGAACCTTTGGTTGTCTGCTCCTCATGTTTAGACATAGCTCAGAAAACTGCTTTAAATCAAACCATCCAGCAGCTTGGAGGACTTGTAGTGAATGAATGGACAAAAGAGTGTACTCACCTTGTAATGGTATCAATAAAAGTTACTGTTAAGGTACGTTGAACTTTTTCATATTGATGGCATTCCTTTGCAGTTTTCCTACAAATGCAAACTCAATTCTAGATCTGCTCAAAATTTTCCTTTTATAAAGCTATGAAGTCAAGTCTTCCCTTTTCCAAGTTTAGAGGTGATGATGATAGGAGGTTGGAGGGAAAGAGAATGAAAAGAGCCAATTTTGAAGACTGTTGCTAATTTGAATCACTGACCTTATACATTTTCATAACTTTGGTCAAAACAGCAGTTAAGGGTTGGCTGTTAGAAGCAAAGCTATTCTGGTTTTCATTAGCAAAATTCAATATTGTACTTTTTGTTTGTGTGATGTTTTCACATCCAAGATCTTCAGAAGCTAATGTCAGTTGAGTCAAATTTCATCTTGTCCTGGTTTTGTCTGGGACACAGGTAATTTTCTTAGCAACTAGAATGGCACTATGGTTTGAATTTAGTATGGGATTTGGTATGAGTAAGTATGAGTATGAAAGATTTCTTGCTAAGAAATCAAGGATTTTTCAACTTCCCAGGTTTTCCTAGTGCATGGATACACAGGAAGCTGGGAGCGTAGCTAGAGGAATGGGTCTGAATGGGCCAATGAAGTATTCCAAATCATGTAACATCATGCTCTGTATGTAGATAACTTACTGGCTGGAAAGTCTTTCTCTGTTCCCAGATTATGGTTTTGGGATTTTTTTCTTCTCCAGAATTGTTAGCCAGGGATGGGATGGGCATTGGTCAGCGAGTGGTGAATGGTTGGACTGTGCATCATTTGTTTGTATGTTGTATTATTAGTAGGATTACTACTTTTCTCCCAGTTATTAAATTGTTTTTATGTCAACAAGTGTCTTTGCTTTTACTTTTCCTATTCTCTACCCCATTCCCTGTGGTGCAGGTGAGAGTGAGTCAGCTGCTCATTTTTTTAACACTGACAAGTTAAAACCACGACACTGGTAAACCTTTGCCACCCAATAAATATAGCTTTTCTGTCTTTTCAGACTATATGTGCTTTGATTTGTGGTCGACCAATTATAAAACCAGAGTTTTTTGTTGAATTAACCAAAGCTATTCAATCCAGGCAACAGTTGCCAGATCATAAAAGGTAGGTATCACATTTTAGATTCACAGAATTAAATTTCTATGAGTTAAAATACCACATGGCTATGAATTTATCTGATCTTATTTGACAGAATGAGATTTCTAGAACTTTATTTGTAGAAGAATGCTTAATATGACACACTTTATTATTCATACAATTTTGTTTCCCTCACCCCTACAGCTACAAAATGAGCTTTTGGAATTGACTATATGCTAGGAGATGCTGCTAGATCTAAATAGGAACTGGATTTGTTGACAAGTTTGAGGCAACATTTGAAATCTTCTGGGAGATGATAAATTAAAATAGAATTATATTTTTGTAAAAGAAATTGTCGAGCTTATTTCATTATGTAGACCTATTTTCTCAGTATGCAATGACTGAATTTACTGTAAACTTTAGTCAGAAAAGAGTTAGCCTGACAGCTAGTTGTGTTCCCTGAAACAGCAGGGGTTTTTAATTATCTTTTAGGGGATGAAATGAGTGTATTTAGCTTCTGTACTGTGAAATGAGGAGAGGGGAGCTTTTGAATCTGAATAAAGCTCCCACACACACCCTGGCTGTAAAGCATCCACCAATGGTGCAATTATTGTGAGGGTGACAGAGCACTGGAACAGGCTGCCCAGGGTGGTTGTGGAGTCTCCTCCCCTGGAGACATTCAAAACCCACCTCTTCTTTCAACCCCTAACTTTCTGTGATTCTGTGAGACTAATGTGTATTCGCTTTCACTTTATGAGAATAAAATTCTCATCGTTTCCATGGTAAAATTAACTTGAAATGGAATTCTTACTGTGTAAGAAGTAAGTACTGCGGAATATCACTCTCAGTTATTTTGTCTGAAGAGAAGTGTAAATTTACCCCATTGTTGTATGTGAGAATGTCATCTGAGCCTGTGTTGCTACTGTTTTTACCTTGAAAAGAGAGACAGTTCTGGTTTGTTTGGATTTTCTTTTTTTGGTTGTGGTTTTTTTTTTTGGTATGACTGACTGGTGAATTCACTGACTAGTGAATCTGAATTTTGTAACTCTAGTTTTCTGTTCTTGCAGCTTTTATCCTCCAGTTGATGAGCCTTCCATTGGCACTGAAAAACTGGATTTATCTGAACATCATGAGAGGAAACAGATATTCAGTGGGAAAACTTTTGTATTTCTAACTGCCAAGCAGGTAATCAGGCTTTAAATTGCAAAAATATTGCAGAGGTAGCTAGGCAGACCATCATTCTGGGTTCATCAGTAAAGAAGGATTTCTCTGCATTTGTATCTTACAACAAAGGGGAACGAAGAGGAAACGTGTATTGTGGAGGCATTAATGCTGATAGTTCATTATGTTGATACTAATAAACTGACTATATTTTAAGATTTTTTTTTTTTTAATTGTCATTATCTTTTAGCACAAGAAACTGGGCCCAGCAGTGGTTCTTGGAGGAGGGGAAGCAAAGTTGATGACAGAAGGCAGAAAAGAGACATCTTTGTTAGTTTCTCCTGACGTTTGTGTTGTTGATGTGGGCTTGACAAACTCTCAAATACCAGGATATGAATCCATAAGAAACTGGGCTGATTCCATTCTGACCATCTTGCAAAGGTGCTGTATTGTTCTCTTGTACAGCAGTAGGGTAACTGCAAAATTTCTGCAGTGATTTAGTCATGCTATTATGTAAATATTTAAGCAATAAGATGCTTATATGGAGGGCATTTTCTTCACCACTTGAAGGTGTTTGGTAGCTAAAATTTCAAGAAGCAGGAAAGAAAGGACTTGGCAGTTCTGTGAGGATTTGATGAGTTTTTTATTTGGTTTTGTGTTTGTTTTTGGTTTTGTTTTTTTCCTTTTTGGAGGATTCAGCAATTCTACAATAATTTATTGTAATGATGCTGTTTTGAAATTGCAGACAGCAAGTTTTTTCTTCTATTTAAAAGACATTAAAGTTAATATATTCAAAGAATGGGAAATGAATAATCTATGATTTTTCAATAAATATATGTATTTATACAATTCAAGGTGAAATGGCACTGAGGTCATATGGTTCATTGCTGTCCTACTATTTGCACACAATTTTTTTGAAGAGAAGCTTCTGTTTAATCAGCTTTTAGTAGTTTTTGTTTGAGAGGACAGATTGTGTGTTTTATATATGTTAGGATTTTCATGATGCTATTTAATTAAAACAGTGAAGGAAAAAATCCCAACCCTCAACCTAATACCTCAACCTTGTTCCTCTGAATCTTCCTGCTAAGTAGAGAAAACTGTACTCGAGCTCTTCTCATGTCTGTAGTACAGAAGAGGTGGGTGTGTCTGTGTGCCTAACTAACTTGTAACAAGTGCTTGAATCTTTTTAAGTCATTTTTCCATTCAGAGACGTTTTTGAATCAGAAGCAGAGCACAGCTGGTTAAGAGCCCAGAAATCAGGTGGAGAGAGATGCATTGGCCAGATTACAGGGATTCAACAGTGGCTATAGGAGCAGGAAATGTGGGAGTTCATACCTATAGGATGGGGAATAATGATGGATTATTGAACTGATTTACTTTGTTGTGAAAAGTTGTAGTGTAGACTGATGTTTTTTGAAGGGGGGAATGGAACAGTTTGTACTTTGTTGTGTCTGTGCCCCTTTGGCTATTCATCTTGGAATCTGTATTGAGAAACATTTATTTTTCTGTGTGTGTCTTAATTTTATTTGTATATTAACAGCAAGGATCTCAGGGCTATTCCTGAGGCAGAAATTGGATTGGCAGTTATCTTCATGTCGACGGAAAAATACTGCAACCCTCAAAATCAGCCTGGCAGCAAAGGTAATTGGAAGAAGGGTAGGAAGAAATTAACATTAAAGCAGCAGCATTTCTTTTTTGTACGGGGGCATCAATGGCTAATGTTCTTGTGTTTTGTGTTGCCAGACCACTAAAACAGAATTAGACTGTATACAAGTCTGAAGAGGTAATTGTTTTTTAATTGTCTTGCAATAAACTGCATTGAAAAATAGAATTTAATAATTATATCAATTTTTAAAGGCTTGGTTTTATTTTGTGAAAAAAAAGAATTTGACTAGGGAAGTTCAACTGCCTGTTTTCTCCCCCATTTAAAAATCAAGCATAATCTTGACAAAACAGTTAAAAGTAAAGGACATGATTGCTGTGTTTGCTGAAGTTATAGTTTGGTTTGGGCATTCTAAGTCTCGACTTGAAATTTAACTTACATTTGCTAATATATGAGTAATAGAAAACTTGGAGAGGCAGAGGTTTTGTTTGTCTGATTGCTTTTTCACTCTTCTTCCAAAATTGGTAGTCCATATTTTGTTCCTATAGAATTGTCAGTGCCGTGCCTATGATTTTAGGTTCTATTCTGTTCTACAAGTGGCTGTATTTGGTGCCATTTAAAAAAAATCAAAACTCCCATAAATTTGTCTTTACATAATAAAAATTCACTTGTCTCTACTTATTTAAAAATGTATTCTGAAGAGAGAAAGCAATGCATGCAATAGTGGCAGAGCTCTGAAAAATATTTTGCCTGACTAGTATTCTTGTATCAATAACATATATTAGTTGTCTACTGACAACTTATAGATCAGTTGTCTATCCAGTTAGCTTAGAAAACAATACAAAATAAATTGATTTTCAGGTTAAATTTAAAGATACTGACCCTGTAGATTTCTAAGTAAATCAGAAAATCTGATGCTTGTTTCCAATCTGAATGATTCAATTGGATTAAAATCAGGTATTTTAAATGAGTTGCATAAAAGCACTGTATACCAGGCTTTAAAAGGTAACTGTGTTTACCATTTATGTGCTAAGAGGGAACAAATGCTGTTGTTCAGGAGTTATAAAAAACCAGATTTTAATGTCCTTCGACTTGGAGAAGACTACATATAGAGGACTAACTATATGAAGACAAGTGAAAGGGTGGACAGCATAAAAAGATGCCTGTAGTCTTCTTTCTGTTTTACAGAAGAATAACTAAGTAGGGAACAGCAAACAGTGTTTTGAGACAATCCCCTGACTATGGGGATTATGAGAAATTTGCTGTAGAAGACAAAGGTTTTTTTCTGTATTTTAAGGTTTTTTTGATAGCAAATATTGGTTCTTTGTTAATAGAAATAATCCCAAACAATAATCCCATGTTAGAGATCATCACAATGCCATAAATATATGCACTGATGGGTTTGCATATTGCATGATTTATTAATTACATTATGTCCATACTGAATTCCATCAGCAAAACTCCACGAGTTAAAATTCAGTGGAGTATTTAGCTAAAAACTGGATCCTAGAATGTGGTATTTTAGAACCGTTTTTTTCTAGTAAGTCTGCCTATATTAACATTGAATTAAGATCATTTTACAATAAGCTCATACGATTAATTACTGTTGGGTGAGAATATATGTAAAGAAACATTATTTTTTTTTAATTAACCTCTTCTCTATCTTGATCTTGCAGCTCCAACTAAAAGTACTCCTGCACCAGCTGCTTTAGGACGAGCAATTTCTCAGAGTTTTGGTGAGGATGAAGCCATAATGCCAGCTGATGCAGATAACAGCACAGCATATGTACCTGATACAGAAATAGGAGAGCAGACATGGTAAAGTATTCATGGACTTAGTTTCTAAGCTAATATTTGCAAATAAAGCAATTATATGGCAGAGGAACTGTTATCATTGTCATGGATAAAGATATGCAGTGTTTGAAATGGCAGTCATGGAAATGTTGTCATTTGTCTGCAGTGAGAGAAGTTTTCTTTTTGAGTGGTAGATTAACAGAAAACATCACAGGACCTTAGTTAAGGTACAAATGCAGATACTGTGTATCTCAATTGACTGTCTTAACTATTAACAAATTTTAAGCTATTTCACAATTACAAAAACATAGTTATAGTGGATTTTGTGATTTGTTTTTAGTACATTGCTTATAAGTATGTTCAAAGTACAGGTACAGCTTTTTTAAAACGTGATATTCTGCAGTGTATGTCTGTGGTAACTCTGTGTCTTCACTTAATTTTTTTTTTTCTCTTTGATGTAGTATGGAGGTAGAGAATACTCCTCAGATGGACAGAAGAGGGAAAGTGGCCCTCCAGGATACAACTGCCCTGAAGAAAAACCCTAGCACAAGTGGCAGTGTAAATGCAGGGACATCGGTGTCTAGAATAAACAGAACACCTGGGCTTAGTCAGAAAAGTCATCCCATCTCACCATCCAAATTTTCAGAAGCTGCGAGGCCTAGTGAGACCTCCTCACGTCACCAGTCCAACTCAATTACAAATTACTTCCAGGTAGCCAGAAAAAGGTACATCAAAATATTCTTGACATTACTTTTCTAATTGTTGTGATAGTACTGTTTTTGGAAGATAGTTGTAACTCAAGGGATGTACATTTAATTCAAATCATACTTAAAAAGGTAATTTTTAGTTCATCTTCCTAGAATGCCAAAACTTTTCCTCAAGGGTACTTACCTTCAAATTTCAGAATGGAGTTACTAAACCCCAGGAAGCTTTTATTTTGTGGGTGCAGCTAGTCCTATTCAAAAATACTTTTGTAATTTGTTTCTTTTGTAATTATTTTCTGGCTAAGGGAAAGAACTGGAGAAGAGAAAACATCTGTACCAAAACTAGCAAAATTGGAGAAAAGGTCATTGCCTATTTCCAAATGCACTGAACCCACAGCTTCATCACTGTGGAACACTGGAGCAGAACAGCATCAAAAGGAAAATAACGTCCCAGACCCAAACCCAAATTCTTCATTAGAAGATTCAGGTACAGAGTTTACAAGGGAATGTGGCAAACTAGCAAGTCACAGAACAGACACTAAAATTATTTCTAGTGAAAAGCATGCATCAAAGAAGAGAAAAGAGTTTGATGACATACCTGAAGACACAGAGGCACTAGAAATTGTGTTTGGAAGCAGAGACCTAGACTGGGAAGATCAAATGACAGATCATGACCAGGAAGCTCAAGGAAATACGCGGAAAAAAAGATGTTTGGAAGCCAAAGGAAGCAGAGTTCAAGAAGTAAATGTAAAGCAGAAAGAGGAGAATAAAATGGTGGTAAGTTACATTCTTTCTCAAGTGCATGATTTGAAATTGATAACTGTGTTAGAAGGATGCACATAGCTTCTTTAAGGATGAGGCTGCCTGCATATCAGAAGTGGCTTTGTAAAGTTTCTTTGCTTAAACCTCTTAAATCACTCTGAACTAAAATTTGACATGATGTACCTACTACAGGTGAACATTGTAGTGTTATATCTCTCTTTTTTTCCTTCTTCAGGACATTGTTTCTTTGTCAATTGAAAGCTGCTTGCATTCTGAAAGTTTTCCTTTCTTTTTGCTTAAAGTACTATGGATAGAACAGCAGAATATATCCTTGGTCTAAGAGTAACCTTCTGATACTGCATGTTGTGTTAATTATTATGTTGATCTTTTTACTAAACTAATTCCCAATTGTATTATCTTTATGTAACAAGTTCTCTGAAGAAATCTTTAGCTGACCTCATATGTTGAAAACCACAGCAAAACTGTTATTTTATCAGAAGTGCACTTAAAGATCTTTGCTGACAAGAAGTCTCTTAATAGTTTAATAGTGACCTATTTGGGGTTAGTGTGTCAGGGTTTTGGTAGCAGGGGGTTGGAGAGAAACAGGGGTGGCTCTTGTGAGAAGTTGCTGGAAGTTCTCCTGGCTCCATTTCCAGCCCAGGCTCTCTCAGCCAAGGCTGAGCCTATTAGGGAAGCTGGATGGGCCTCTGTGAGAAACATACTTAAGAAGGGGAAAACAAAACCAAAGGCAAAGAGGGAGGAGAGGGAGAGGGAGAGGAGAGGAGACAGGAGGAAGAGAGGAGGAGGAGGGGCCTGAGCAGAAATTTCCCCACATCTCGTGGTTAGATCACTTTTTTATAAATTTGTACATACTTCCCTATTTCCCTTTTTATCACTACTGTTCTATTAAAACTGTGTAGTTCAGTTTTTAACCTGTAAGTCTCTCTCCCTTATTCTCCTTTCACTGTAGGAGAGGGGAGAGGGTTAATAGAGTGTACCTATCATTTGTTTAATTGCCAGGCCACTCTTAAACTGTGACACCATTTTATTCAGGTAAATTATATTTCCAGTAGAATACAAGGGAGTCCTCATGATAAAGCTCCATGAGCATGTTTATTACTTATAAGCTGAGATGCACATTGTGTATCTAGCAAGACAAAATCTGAGTAACTGACTACAGGGTGCATAAAACTCACCTGATTTTTTTTTTTAATATTTTTCTTTCAGCCACTGAAAATAATTTATGAAAGGCAAGTTTGGTTTCAAACTTTAGGAAGAAAGCAACCTGCAGAATACTTCCCTGTCTTAGTAACATAATGTCCTTCCTGTGGCATTACTTCTGATTATAAAAAATAGCCTGGTATAAAGTCATATGAATTTAAAAGCCCAGTGCAGTTTCTTTTCTATCTAAATACTTTTATGGATTTTAAAATACTTGTTCCACTGTAAAGAACATGAAATAATTTTCTCTAATTATATTTGCATTTAATTTCAGTGTTACATTTTAAATAATTTTTAATCAAATAGAGTGAAGAGGAACTTGGATCTGTTGAAACTTCAGAAAGGAAGAGAGAGATCAAGCAAGAATCTCCAGTCTTGGTAAGAAACCAGTTAATTGTAAGTTTGAACAGCAAACTTTGGGAAGCATTAAGAAATTGAATCAAAATTTTGTTTTTAAGAACATAGTATTTGCAGATTCTATTTCCAAGTAAAGGAGGTTTTGAATATTGTACTCTTTAAGATGATAATAGGTAAATTTGAATAGTGCAATCCTATTTAGTGGCTGTGAAAAGGCAGAACTGGAGTTCATCTGCACACTTTTGTAATGGCATTTGGGTGGATACTTAAGATGACCAAAACTATAGAAACCTCGTGTGGTTCTGTTAGCCCTGCAACATCATAACAAATACAGCTGTGATGCCAGATGCTGAAAACTGCAAGCACCACAGCTCCTGTGAGAGCATCATGGTCAGAGTAAAGAGAAGAGAAGGCCTTGGGGGGCAGAATGACAGAGGAGACCCTCCAGGGACAGCAGCCATTGAGGAAGAGCCCCATCCCCAGCAAACTTCCCAATTCATAGTGAAGAGTGATGCTTATGCTATGGAGTACTTCTGTTGGCCAGCTTGAGTCAGCTGTCCTGGGTTTCATTCCTCCTAGCGCCTGGCTAGCTCAGAACTGCAAAGGACCCTCCCCACTGTGGAAACCCACATACTGTGGATGGCCACAAGCTAAAACAAAGTGTCTTAGCAACTTTGTTCTCTCAGAATCATGTGCTGCAGTCTTCTCAAAAATTGCAACTTCCCTGAACAGAAAATTGATTTTGTAGCAAAACTAGGATGCTCATGTATAAGAAAAACTTGTTCCATTGATCAGAAGATGAAGTTCACAGCCCTAAAGTTGGTCTAAATGGTTAATGTGTAGGCTAGAAATGAGCTGAAGATGTTCAACTTTGTCTGCCTTGGAGTCTGGAGTTTCTATTAGAGTAAGCATTCTTAGTTAAAGTAGTTGTCACGGTTTAACACTGGCCCAGCAATTAAACCAAATAGCAGATGCTCTCTATTAATCCCCCTCTCCTCTCTGATAAGGAAAGGAGAGAGAATAAGGGAGAGAGGCTTATGGGTTGGAAACTGAACTACACAACTTTAATGAATCAGTAATGATAAATAGGAAAAATTACTAAATATATACAAATATACAGGAAAATTGATACCACCTTCCTCCCCCCTTTCCCCCAATAACTCTCACGTCACCACGGAGGCTGCAGGGCAGCCCTGGGAAAGTCCAGGCTGGACTCGTGGGGTCAGCAGCAGTTGGGAGCTGGAGGCAGGAACACACAGATTCAGGCTGGCATGGATCAGGACCACAGGCAGAGGAACTGATGGAATCCTCCCAGGATGCTGAAGCACACAGGGAACAGGCAAAGGAAGGGCAGGAAGAGCAGGAAGAAGGGGTCTGACCCTCGTGATCCCTCAAATTTATACTGAGTATGACGTGTATGGGATGGAATACTCTGTTTGGTCAGTTCTGGCATCTGTCTTGGCTGGTCCTCCCCAAAGGAGGGGTTCAGGTGGGACCTCTTTACTCCTTCTGCAGGGTAAAATGTTCCTCAGAGCTGAGCAGTGTCCTTGGCTTTGCATACTAGTCTCTGGCTGTAACTATAAACACCCAGTGTTATCAGTCCCAGAAGCAGACACTGTCTGAGAAACTTGCTGTTAATTTCAGCAAGTGCAGCTACTTACAAGAGACTTAGCTGAAAGCAAAAGTACAAGACAGAAAATCACCTTGATCCTGTCCCAAACCAGGACAGTAGTTCAGGTAAGAAATAAGGTGGAGGGAAGGAGAGATGCAGTATTCAGATAATACCTTTTGTTTTCTTACTTGAAGATTTATTTTTAAATAAAATCCTAGTGAAAACGAGGTACACTGACTTCATCATTATTACTGCAGTTCTTAAAGTTCCTGTTTTTCCAACAGATGTAGATATAAGTAAATTAGCTGAACTTCCACCTCTAGTGGTAACATATAAGGAAGCCAAGAAGTACATGTCTTCCTGCCTTCCAGCATTGCTACTGCTTCTCCTCAGCCTTTGGAATCCTAACTTTTGCTTCAGCTGTGCTCATAATAATTTCTCTGAAGGTTATGCTGTCAGGTATGCTGTATGTCTCTCTATACANTTCCCTGTCTTAGTAACATAATGTCCTTCCTGTGGCATTACTTCTGATTATAAAAAATAGCGTTTTCCAGAGTCTGGCAGGACTTGGAAGACAGGAGCAAAACTTGCTACTGGTATAAAGTCATATGAATTTAAAAGCCCAGTGCAGTTTCTTTTCTATCTAAATACTTTTATGGATTTTAAAATACTTGTTCCACTGTAAAGAACATGAAATAATTTTCTCTAATTATATTTGCATTTAATTTCAGTGTTACATTTTAAATAATTTTTAATCAAATAGAGTGAAGAGGAACTTGGATCTGTTGAAACTTCAGAAAGGAAGAGAGAGATCAAGCAAGAATCTCCAGTCTTGGTAAGAAACCAGTTAATTGTAAGTTTGAACAGCAAACTTTGGGAAGCATTAAGAAATTGAATCAAAATTTTGTTTTTAAGAACATAGTATTTGCAGATTCTATTTCCAAGTAAAGGAGGTTTTGAATATTGTACTCTTTAAGATGATAATAGGTAAATTTGAATAGTGCAATCCTATTTAGTGGCTGTGAAAAGGCAGAACTGGAGTTCATCTGCACACTTTTGTAATGGCATTTGGGTGGATACTTAAGATGACCAAAACTATAGAAACCTCGTGTGGTTCTGTTAGCCCTGCAACATCATAACAAACACAGCTGTGATGCCAGATGCTGAAAACTGCAAGCACCACAGCTCCTTGAGAGCATCATGGTCAGAGCAAAGAGAAGAGAAGGCCTTGGGGGGCAGAATGACAGAGGAGACCCTCCAGGGACAGCAGCCATTGAGGAAGAGCCCCATCCCCAGCAAACTTCCCAATTCATAGTGAAGAATGATGCTTATGGTATGGAGTACTTCTGTTGGCCAGCTTGAGTCAGTTGTCCTGGGTTTCATTCCTCCTAGCACCTGGCTAGCTCAGAACTGCAAAGGACCCTCACCACTGTGGAAACCCACATACTGTGGATGGCCACAAGCTAAAACAAAGTGTCTTAGCAACTTTGTTCTCTCAGAATCATGTGCTGCAGTCTTCTCAAAAATTGCAACTTCCCTGAACAGAAAATTGATTTTGTAGCAAAACTAGGATGCTCATGTATAAGAAAAACTTGTTTCATTGATCAGAAGATGAAGTTCACAACCCTAAAATTGGCCTAAATGGTTAATGTGTAGGCTAGAATTGAGCTGAAGATGTTCAACTTTGTCTGCCTTGGAGTCTGGAGTTTCTGTTAGAGTAAAGTAGTTGTCACGGTTTAACACTGGCCCAGCAATTAAACCAAATAGCTGTAACTATAAACATCCAGTGTTATCAGTCCCAGAAGCAGACACTGTCTGAGAAACTTGCTGTTAATTTCAGCAAGTGCAACTGCTTACAAGAGACTTAGCTGAAAGCAAAAGTACAAGACAGAAAATCACCTTGATCCTGTCCCAAACCAGGACAGTAGTTCAGGTAAGAAATAAGGTGGAGGGGAGGAGAGATGCAGTATTCAGATAATACCTTTTGTTTTCTTACTTGAACATTTATTTTTAAATAAAATCCTAGTGAAAACGAGGTACACTGACTTCATCATTATTACTGCAGTTCTTAAAGATCCTGTTTTTCCAACAGATGTAGATATAAGTAAATTAGCTGAACTTCCACCTCTAGTGGTAACATATAAGGAAGCCAAGAAGTACATGTCTTCCTGCCTTCCAGCATTGCTACTGCTTCTCCTCAGCCTTTGGAATCCTAACTTTTGCTTCAGCTGTGCTCATAATAATTTCTCTGAAGGTTATGCTGTCAGGTATGCTGTATGTCTCTCTATACATTTGAAGTGTTGCTTCCTTTTTCTTCCCACATAAGAACAGCAATAAACTTCAAGATGACTCCAGCAATCTTCCTAGCAGACTTCTGGTGACTGAGTTTAGATCACTGGTTGTCAGCCATCCAAGGCAGAACAGTGAGCTTACAGAAAATACCAGCTACAGGGGGAAGAAAAATTTCAAACTGTTCCAAAAGGTTAGTGTGTATTTGAAATGGTCACAAGATGGCAATGTATCAAAATAATAAAAAGTATTCTTTAAGGTTGTAGAAATATCTTATGAAAGATTTATTTTAAATTGATAGTAACTACAGAAAAAAACAATTTAAATGTGTATTATACTATTAACAAATATTTTGCTAATTGATTGAATTACCAGGCTGAAAAAGGCTTGACTCATGCTAGAGAGTTTAACTACTTGAACTCTGTTCTAAGCTGTTGCTTGGAATAAGTTGTTAAGTGATGCCTACCCTAACTTCTGGTTCTACCTCCAACAGCTAGCAATTTGACTTCACCAAAAACCTATATAGAAAACATATGCTGAATCAGAATCTGGTATTTTATCTTAACAAATCTTTGGTTTCTAAATAGAACTAAATCCAGTATCTTGAAAGTAAGGTCATTGCTTGCTTGGGTTCAATACATAATTCCAAGAAGATTCTTAGTGTTCAATGTAAAAACACCGTTTCAGCTAATATTAAAAATATTTTTTTAATATATATGGTATAAGATTACTAATAATGCATTTCATAAAATATTATATAGAGAATGTGACTAATATAATGCAACTTCCAGCTTTCCAGGATTATGCTCTCATATTTAGATAACATTTTAAGTTTCTGATAACATGATCTTTTCTGCCATTGTAGTAGTTTCTGATGCATTCTGTTGATAAAATAGAATCTCAGTAAAAAAGAGTTTATAATGTTTTCAAAACCCATTTAACTTACTGTCCTATTTATTTAGCATGTGAAACAAGTCAGCTATATTTTTTTGTTTATTTTGATGAAAGGAGGGAGTTAATGGCTTTCTGTAAATGCTTTTTTCACTTCAGTATCTTCAAAATATCTCTGATAAATGTTATTCAGAGAAAGAAAGACCAGCTTTCTTCTGTGATGCCTCAACATAATTTCTGAATTTGTTAAAACAAACCCTTTACTTGCAGTGTACTTGCCTTGTATTGTAAATGGAAGAATTTATTGTCTGGCAGGTAGCTTATCCAGGGTCTGGACAACTTCCATACATTATTGGAGGATCAGACTTGATTGCTCACCATGCTAAAAAGAATTCAGAGCTAGAAGACTGGTTAAGGCAAGAAATGGAGGTATGGAATTATTTATTAAAGTTGATCAAACAAAACTTACATAAATGATCATACCAACCAGTGGTCGTTACAGAAATACTTCAGATTTATTTGTTTTAAAATAAAACCTCTGTTAGTTGTCACTCATGCTCATAGAACATCCACAGTGGAAAAGTTACTGAAAATAATAGGTCAATGGTAAAGCTCATTTTTGGCTGATTATTTTGTTTCATTTTATATGTAATGTTCATATAATCAGAAATATGAAAACAAAATCATAACCTAAAAGCAAGTGGTTTGTTTGTTTGTTTTTTTAATAAGTAAAATAAGCATTATAGAAACTTGTTACTTTTAAAAATATGAAGAGGAGCTGGGAAGAACTTCTATCTGGTTAGATGTGTTCCAGTTACTATACAGTACAATTGGTGTTCTACACCTGAGTTAAATTTTGTTGGAGTATACTAAAGAGAGTAAGAATAAAACTTGGGGGTTTTTTTATAAAAGTCTTCACTTGATATAAAAGTTCTAAAAAATACTGTATTTTGTCATACAGTTCTGTTGCACTTTAATTTTCCAGCAGTTTCTTTAAAAATATTTACTGGTGTGTCATACTCAGTTTCCACATCATGGTCAAGATCCTTCAAGGTTACTACAACACTTTTGATCTCTTATTTCTTTAATCCTTGTGTTTAGATAATGCTAACTAGAATTCTCTTTACATTTCTTTAATGGTGTTTAAAAGACGAAATTATTTGTTATGGAAAGTTTCTTGCAGAAACTAATTTATTTCATTAGTTGGGAGCAATAGTCAAACTTGAGTAGTGAAATATGTTATCTAAGGTGAATATGCACTCAGTGGAGTACTTGGAAAAAGCTTACTTCTTCAGGAAAAAACTATGTTAATGCAGGATTATATTGGTCTTCTAGATTGTTTATTAGCTTCATCCTTAACATGAAATATTGTATACACTTATTTTTTCAGGAACAGAATCGCCATGCAAGAGAAGAATCACTTGCTGATGATCTCTTCAGGTAAGAGCTTTATGTTTGTACTTACAAAATGTGTTTTTTTGCAGCACATCTTTTTTTTGAACGAATTTCAATTTTGTAAAAGACTTCCTTGATTATTCTTTTCAAAATTCCATGTGTGGAATATACCCCAAATGACTCATCGTTAACTATTCTGAAGGTTTTTTTATGCTTTAAACTTTCAATTTAATTCAGAATTGCTGCATTTTTTTATTAAGAACATTCTCAAATAATGTTGCTGTTTTGATCTTACAATTAAGTGAATCACTTGAACTCCCAAGAAGAAATGATGGGAGTCTGTTACTTCTTTCATTCTGGCCACAGCACTTGTCTGTCCCTGTACAGTCACTTGAGGGAGCTAAAACAACAGAATACTAGTTCTGTGAAAAGGTGATTGACAGGACTGCTTACCATCTTTTTGGTCTATGAAGTAAGGATTCCCAGAATGTAAATCAAAAATTTGAAAAAAAAAAAAGAGAGAAGAATGTCCTTAGACATGACCCCTTTGTGTACCTAATCTTTGAGACCTTAAGCTGCTTTCAACCCAAATCATAATGAAAAGAACTCCTGCCTTTTTTTACTTGTTAAAAATCTTCCTGAATGCCTTACCATCTTTCCAGTTTTCAGACTGAGAAGAAGAGGCTTTTTTACACCAAACATTCTGTTCTCCTGGCAGTGTAGTAGATTCACTCATTCTGTCTTAATGAGTGGTTATGTCAATGGAGTTCCAATTGCTTTTTACCATAACTCATTATATTTGCCTGTAAAATACAGTCTCTTCCAGCAGTTTTCTTTCAATAACTCTCACTTCAGATGTTTATTGCTTTTCTTGATCTCTCTTCTCAGAGAATTGTCCTATACATCCTGTCCTGTTACTGTAGTAGTAATTTAATTATTTTTAACACTTTCTAGTTAAAAACCAGTACTAAGCCAAGTTTGCCAGTTTATGCAGATGTAAAAACTGGGTACAGCCTTCAAGTACATGTCAGTTATGAAGACACTTATCAAAACAGGGTGCAGGCTTGATTGCTGTGCTGTAATATTAACTGGTTCAAAATAATCTTGATTAATTTTAGCCTTCCAAAACACAGTAGTGGAAACTTACATGCAAATTATCTATTCATGCTTAGAAAAGTTTTTACCTCCAATTTGTTTTGCATAGTTGCACTTACAGAAGTTTCCACAGTCAAAAATATTAAACCCACACAGTTTGATGTTCAGTAGTTTGTAACTTGCTTCTAATTTGGTCCTTAATCCTGAGTAAAACTACTTGGCATAATATTAAGAGCTGCAGTTTCCCAAGAAAATTGCATTTGAAGATGCCATTAGAAAGCATCATGAAGTACACCAAGGTAAATAGGCTGAAAGAAAAGCTGTGCCCTCAACTGCTGCTGAGTACAAACTGAGAGAGTGAGGAAGGGAAGGCATATCAGAGTGTCTGTAGGACTGGAGATAAAGGGGTTATGTTCAGTACTGGCCCTTTGTATCTTTCACTCACTGCTCCCAGCAAGGTCTTTTGTTTCTTTGTGCATTCACTCACAGTAGTGGAATCAGTGGAAGCATTTCAGGCCACAGGCACTGTACAATATGCTTTTTCTGATAATGCTGTTTGATTTCTTTCTGTCTGGAAAACATCGTCCAGGCTTCATTTAATAGGGAAAATGGCTGGAGGTGAGGTGGGGGAGATTACATAAAAAGATGTTCATGACTTTCAGTCATCTTCATAGGCCTCTTACAGACAGTTACAAACAGGGTTGAAGCTGTTGTGGTGTCTTGGTGGCAGGTTTTTGTCATGCATCATCCCCTTCTCCTATCTGCCTATCTTTGCTCCCTGTCCTTCCTCCCACCCCCAGAAAAGGATTTGGAGTCCAGGACATACTTAAGTGTTACAGCTCATGTATTACAATGCTGTAGCAGTAAATTCCAAAAAGTCCTTTGAGATTTAAAGTAAGGATCTCATTTTCTTTAGGAAAGATTTATTTTCATAGTTATTATGTGAAGAAACAAGCTGTTTGACTTCTCAGCTACCATGCATTTGGCTAACACTAAGGTACAACATTTAGGCAGAAAAATGTGTATGGTGAAAAAGGATGTTTTAGTCCAAAACAGTATCAAAGAAATGTGATACATATGATGATATGCACTAAGAGTCCTTCAGAAACAGTTTGCACCATTAACAGTTGGTAACAGAGCATTTATTTCAGAGGATACACATTTCATTTTTGCCAGAAGTCCCAATTGTGTAGCAACAGCAATGACTTCTAATGCCTTTCTAGCTATGTGGTGATGTAATTTGGCTCACCAGTTGTCACATTTTCCTGCCTAAGCAAATAAAGTCTTGATGAATGAGAACAGAATTAGTGGAAATAAAACTGCCTGATCATTCAGTTGTGTCCATAAGGTATTAATGCATGAATACAAAACACATCAGAATTTCAGAGAAGTGACACAGAATTATGGGAGATGAAGCACAAATGGAGAGAAAGAGGAGGCAAAGGGGTGGCAATGTCAAGCTGTGTCAGTATAAGGATATTTCAGTAAATCAGGTAATGATTTGGTGTATCATTTAACTGCTTGGTATATTTGGCAGTCTGGTTAAGTTCCCACTGACTGGAAAAGGGAAACGTAACCCAAATTTTTAGAAAAAGTTTAAAAAGGAAGACATGGGAAACTACAAATAGTGCCTGGCAGATTTGGTGGCCTTCTGTGCTGAGGTTACAGCATTGGTGGATAAGAGAACAGTAAATAATGTCATCTACCTGGACTGGTGCAAAGCATTTAGCACTGTCCTGCAAAGCATCCTGGTGCTATCTAAAGTGGAGAGAGATGGATTTGACAGATGGACCACTCTGTAGATAAGGAAATGGTTGGATGGTTGCATGCAGAGAGTTGAGGTCAGTCTTCTTCATGTCCAAATGGAGATGAGTGACCTTCCTCAAGAGTCAGTACTGGGACCAGTGCCATTTAACATCTGTGTTGGCAACGAGGACAGTGGAATTGAGTGCACCCTCAGCAAGTTGTGATGATGACACCAATCTGTGTGGTGGTGTCAACATGCAGGAGGTAAAGGATGCCATTCAGAGGGACATCTACAGGGTTGAGAGGTAGGCCCATGCAAACTGCGTGAAGTTCAACAAGGACAACTGCAAGTTCCTGCACCCTGGGTCGTGGCAATCCCAAGCACAAATACAGGCTGGGTAGAGGAATGGATTTGAGAACAGCCCTGAGGAAAAGGACTTGGGGGTGGATGTTAATGAGAAGATCAGCATGAGCAGGCAGTGTGTGCTTGCAGCTAAGAAAGCCAACCATATCTGGGCTACATCAAAAGAAGTGTGGCCAGCAGGTTGTTCCCCCTCTGCTCCTCTCTCGTGAGAGCCCACCTGGAGTACTGTGTCCAGGTCTGGAGCCCCCGGCACAAGAAGGACATGGAGCTGTTGGAGTGAGTCCAGAGGAGAGCCACTAAGATTATCAGAGGGCTGGAGCAATTCTTCTGTGAAGAAAGGCATTCCAGTACCTGAAAGGGGCCTACAAGAAAGCTGAGGAGGAACTTCTTGCAAGAGTGCATAGTAATAGGACGATGGGGAACAGTTTCAAACTTAAAAAGGGTAGATTTTGGCTATACATTAGGAAAAAATTCTTTACTGTGAGTGGTGAGACAGTGGCACAGGTTTCTCAGGGAAGTTGTGGCTGCCCCCCCCCTGGCAGTGTTCAAGGCCAGGCTGGATGGGGCTTTGAGTAACCTGGTCTGGTGGGAGGGGTTGGAACTGGATGATCTTCAAGGTGCCTCCCAGTCCAAACCATGCTATTGTTGTATATCCAGAAAGCAGATGTAAAATACTGAAAATCTATTGGGAGCTAAATAAAGGGTGAACGTAAGGCAAGGAACTGTTTTCTGTGGGAAGAGGAAGCAGCCAGAAGAGTTTTGTCTGAATGAGTTGCAGCCTTTTTTGTTCATCTGTTTTTGGTTTTGTTTGGGAGGAACCTAACAGGGTACGTTAAAGGCATGGAGCAGGTTGCTCATGTATCAGATTTGAAGTTTTTAAGTAGCTAGGAAGTCAGTGAAAATGGTAGTAAAGTTGAGCTCTGGTTCATGCCCAGGTTTTAGCTTACGCATCCTTCAAATTGTAGCACCAGGAGTTAATAACAAACTGCAGTCAGGGAAAGGGCTGAGCTCTGACCAGTTGCTTGCTAGGAATGTGTGATAAAACTATTTGCATCACATTGTTAGTTTTGAATATTGTGAAGTTTTACTTACCTGTGATAAATTTTCTTTTTTGCTGCAGGTATGATCCTAATGTGAAAAGAAGAAGATAAATTGTGACCTGAATTTACAGATTTTCAATGGTTGTCTATCAAAAGCTGCTGTTTCTTAGATTTGCTGATTAAAGTGTGTAACATACACCTATGTGTGACTGTTTGAGCAATCTGTTATTGTAAGACTTGTTTTAAAGTCTCACTTTCATTAAAGAAAAAGAAACATTTCTTCCCCTGTTTGGTATTTATGGATTGCACCTTTTCAAGACCCAAACATAATTTGCTTCAGAGTAATGCTCTGTAAAATACCATAAATACTTTGGGCTTCATTTTAGGCTGTTTAATGGTCACTGGTCAGTGCTGTTGTGGGGAAAAAAGGAAGTTTGCATCAGGTTTTTTGTCATTTCAGAAAGGCTTTGTTATTTAGATTTTTTAATATTGTCAATTTTGTCTTGAGGTGGAGGTTTTTGAAGGCTTCATAAATAAGTTAGACCAAACTTTTTGTCTAAGTGAACAAGAAGTATTTAATATTGAAAAGGTCAAGCTTCTTTCTATTTTTGAAGTTGGTGACATCCAATTATTTGTAGCCAGCAACCAGTTTTGTGTGATGGCAGATTTGAAACAAATGTTTAAATTCTAAAATTCAGTTATTTTTGCACTATTTCGTCTTCAAATCTTCAGGATTTGTTTAAGCAGCCTGCAGTTATACTATAAACACTCTTACAAACTCAGGAAAAGATCCCAAGACTTTTGCAGCAGCAGCAACAGTTTAATTTTGCTTTCTTGGGAAGGGAGAGAGGCAGTTTCTTTCTCTACATATTTCCTTTCCTTTCCATATAGGACAGAGCTGTGTTTGAAAATGGCTGTTTAAGAAGAAAAGATACATAAGAAAAGCCCATAAGCTGCAGGATGAGAACCACCATAAAAGTCTGTGTGCATTCCTCAGAAGTGTAAATTCTGTTATAAAGATGTCTCATAGCTGTAATTTTTTTATTTGCAGTGAGATTCTAGTTAGAGGGGGACAAGATTGAATTTGATAGTTTCTAGAAGTCACTTCTTGGGGGTGGGGGAGAACCAAAGCCACCCCAAAAGGCTTAAAAATGAAAACTGGTTGTGTGGTGGGGGAAATTGCCCTGGAAGATGAAAACAGAAAAAGGAGAAAGCTCCAGATCGGAGTGTTGCAGAGAAGCCAAATGAATCCCCTTGTGTTACCCATACCTTTGCTTTTTTTCAGTCACTGTGTTAAAATAAGGTGCCCTTCAACATTATTCCATCATCTCTGTTGGCAGTCAAAACTATGCCACAGTTACCTGGTTGGGGGTGAGGAGAGCTCATTTTAATGATCCAAAAATTTGGAATCTGAAGTCTTCTTCTGGAAGCAGTGAGAAAAGCCTTCCAGATTATTTGATCAGCAGTATGAAGCCATCAAATACAGCTGGACAGTAGCTCCAATGCATCCTGTTTCAAGAGGCAGGTTGCCAGGATCTCCTCTCCTATCTAAGAAATGTAATTTGGTTGTTGTAATTGAATTAGAGTACTCAGTAAGAAAGCTACTTCCTCTGATGAGAGCTCTGAACATGCAAGTGAGATGACCAGGGCTGTTTCAGGAAACTCTGTTGTTTATCAGATTTGAAGAACAGCAGTCTGAGATCTATCTGAATATCAAGACAGCAGGTAATGCTGAAGTCAACATGGTTGCATGGCCTAAGAAAATACTTGGTCTTCAAAACCCAGCATTTCCTCAGGTGTGTTTTGGTATCTTCTTAATTACTTGGTCAGGATTCCCTGGAGTGATCCACAAAGTGCAAGAACACTGCCTCTGCGTTCATCCCTAGCCATGAGAGTGTTCTGGTATTCTAACATTGCATAAGTGTGCATCAAATCTTGTCGACCAAATACCTATAAAAAGGATGTTGTTCAACAGTTAAAATGTTTGCTGAAGAAGGGGTAGGGACTGCTGTTTGTTGCCCTCTCAGGTGAGTTTTTTCTACTGTCATAATGAGAACCTTTGTGTTTTCCTGCTGAAAACCCACTGGTTCAATGGGGCAGCTCGTCTAGACTGCTGAGTGTGAGCTTTTTATTTAATTAAAGCAAGTAGAGTGGATGGCAGAATATCAGTGCTTCAGAAAGGTGGTTTTACAGTTGAAAAAAAAACCCAAAATTTGTAATTCACTTCAGAAATTCTCAGTGATACCCTGTACAGGGCCCTTCAAAGTCTACTTGCATTTTAGCATAATTTTATTATGATTTGTGGCTCCAGCTGTTAGAGGAAACATGCTTGTCAACTTACTGGTGTGGGCCTTCTGAGGCAGTTGATAAAGGGCACAATTACAACTCTCAGGAGCCTGAACATCCACATTACATCAGTATTTGCCTTTTTACCCTGGAACAGTTGCATTATCTTGACCTGATGTTTCCTTTATATCTTAAAAGATGTTGTGTGTGTGTTAACCTCAGCAGGCAGCTAAACCTCAGGCAGCTGCTCACTTGCTTCCCCCCACACGCCCTCAGTAGGGTGGGAGGGGAGAGAAAATGAAAGGATGAAAGTGAGAAAGCTGATGGGCTGAGATGAAGAGTTTTAAAGCAAGATCTGTGAGCACAAGCAAAGGCCTTTAACTTTGCCCTCTGCAGTTCAGAACTGCTGCCTCACGCTCCCCTTTCATGCTGTGCAGCTTGGCCCCCGTGGTTTCAGCGTTCAGTTCCCGCAGTTTTCCGAGAGAATTTGTGTGGTGTTGGTTTTCTTCAGGTTCAAAAAAGTTCAGATGTAACGAGGTTTTTTTGTTTGCCTCAAAACCAATCTGCAAGCATACCCACCTTTCTGACAAAATGCTGCTCTTCCTCTAAAAATACATCCAACAGCACTTCAGATGTTGTTTCTTGCATTTTTCTACGTAACACGGAGGGCTGGTTGGGGCTGCTTTTTTACAGCATATATTGCCACATTCACACTGCTCACAGGAAGGAGATGCACACAATACATAAACTAAATATACTTTTTATTACCAAGGCTTTGAAAATACAGTCTTGCAATCAATCAGCAGCTTAGCTGAACACAGTTTAATGCAGATTGAATGACTCTGCACCACTGTATAGAGGATGGGTGGTGTATTCCTGCAGGAACATGCTTAACTTTCAGTGTAAATCTAGTTCCCAGTTGACTTTTTCTCTTTCCTGCATCAGCTGTGGAAGCCACTGCCTTTTTTTGACAAGACTACCAAGATATTCTCACTGTTGAAGTTTGTTTTCTGTTTCTGTCCATTTCCATCTGTGAAATCTTTCCATCTGCCTCTCCTACCTTTACTCCACGTCACCTCCCAGGACGTGGGGTGCTGTGGCAGGTTCAGCCTCTCCGGTGTCATTACACCCCTTCCTAAACACTGAAAATGTGTTTGCAGTCAGCTTTGGTTTCCTTTGCCACTAACCTCCTCCAGAGTGCTAAGCCCCCTTCATTACCTCCATTCCTGATAGGAAGGCTCTGTTCTATGTTTACCATGAAACAGCTGAAAATTGAGAGCATCTTTGCTACCTCCAACCCCCTCCCAGCTCTCCTGTTACCACTCAATTTTGAACAGGTGACTTCTTGGTCCTTAATTTTCCCATCTTTCCCCCTCCTCCTATAAAACTTATTCTGTTACATTTGTTGAACCTATCCATGGTCACATCTAGTGTTTGATTTGCAAACTGGTTACTTCTGACTGCATTCTGGTTGTTCTGGTGTCTCCTTGGAACTTAAGCCAAACATGGCAAAACCTGAACCGTGTTCCATTATTCCTCAGTCTTCCTCTTACAATGTTTTGATAACCACCATCACCACAGTCCAGTGAGATAGTTATAAAAATGTTACACAAAATCAGAGCTCCCTCCCTAGCAACTTTCCCCCCCACATGCTTTGCATTCTGCTTGTATCACACTGCTCCAGCTTTGACTATCAGAATTTCAAACATTGGCTACAGCACTTGATCCATGCAAATCAATACCTTTCCCCTCTGTCTCAACACTGCAGCTCTCTGAATGCCTCTTCCTCCCCATATTTTTTTTTTTCTGGTCTAACTTTCTCAAAAGTTCCTCACCTCTCCAAACCAAAATAATTGGCTTCTAGGTGAAACTTTTAGTATTACTTCCATCTGTCATTAGTTTTCACATGTTAAGATAGAGCAAGTTTAGCATACAAACCTCAGGTAGGTTTATCATCTAATCAAAGCTGAGTTTTTGCTCACAAGTTGCTTGCAGCTCAGAAGGAAAATATATTTCAGCTGAGAGCAGATGTTCTGTACACATTTACATTGCTCATCTAAAAGAAAATTAAGGGTACAACCCAAACATACTCCATCAAAAGCAGAAATACTGAGGCACAACAAAGAGAAATGGTACATAACACAGTATCACCAAAACATAGCATCACCAAGTCCAGGTGTATTGTGTGGGAACAAAAATATAGCTAGAGGAATATAAACCTTTATCTCATTTACAACTGCAATTCCACAACCAAACTAACAGAGAAATGGGCAGAGTATGGACCTTCCAGATTCTGCCAGGCAGATGTAAGGTAGCGGGATCAGTTTGCAAACAGGACATAGAATCTGGTCCTAGAATCCAAACTGATGGGAAAAAAAAAAAAAAAAGAAGGCATGTAAGGCTACAGAGGGTGTCCAGGAATATGAATTACAGTTTATTGAAGCACCCACTGCAGGCAATGTAGGCTGATAATTGCACATTACCAATGATCTCAGAATAAAGAGAGTAAAGTGCAAATTAAACAGTCTCCAAAACAAGTTGTTTCAAAAGGACAGGAGACATAAGAATATGACATATATTTTTTTCTGGTTATGATGTCTAGTGATGACCACCAAGTTACAAAAGTTAGTTTAATAAGTTAGTTTAATATGCCCTGAAAGTACAAAGTTATTGTTAGAAAATTGGGTAGCATGGAGACAGGTTTAATGTGAACTCAAGTTCAGGGTTTGTTTTAGCTGGAATGTTCCATAATGTCTGCAAAGACAAAACCATCCTTAAAACTGTGCTTCCTTTCACTACAATTACTAAGTTACACTGTAACGTTTCTCCCCCAGTAATCATTGTTCCTTACACCAAATTCAACCTTGACCTCACACTTCGTTGTGTAATTTGAGCTTCAGAAATTAGCTAAATTCAAACACCTCAAGTGTACCATATTCCCTAAAGAATAGTATTTTTCAGAAAAAAAAAACAGCTTTTTATAATTTGATGTCCTAGCTTCAAATTTGTAGCCCTCATGTCACTAAAGGCTTTCCTTCTCTGTCCAAGAATGTAGCAGTTTCCATTGTTTCTGCTGAACAGAATCAGGTCCTTTTTCTGGACCCAGCCTCCTTTTCCAAGATTGAGCTGCAAGAGAAAGATGCTGCATCCACCACCCTCCACAAAATTAGTGTTTTTCATTATGCAACCACACCTCTATTAAATTGAGAATTAAAATGGTGCCTACACTCACCAGTCCAGAAGGAAAAGACACACTACCACAACAGTTCCCTCATCCTGAGGACTAGGGATCTGCTGCTGTGAGATGCACTTTGGTGTCCCTTACTCAACGTATAGGCTGTTTCCCTGACCTACACTCTCCATACGTTCACTGGCAAATCAAATTTGGGAAATCTACTATGAGAAATCTTAGTTCCAGTTCAGCACAACTGGATCCAATGCAAAATTTTAGCTAGGAGATGCATTCAGCATTAATAACCAAACCCAAATGTAAGAGGCATTTTCCCAGCAGCCAAGTAGGTAATAAAACATACATTTACACATTCCATAAATCCAAGTTAAATTCTTTTAGCTAAAAATTATATTCTTCATGTCTGAATTCTAGTAATAAAACTTAAGTAGTAGGCATCTTTTTTAAATTCATCATGTTTAAAAACCAGTCTTTCTCTTGGAAAAAAGTGCTGAAAGCATTCAGTCTCCCCTCTGGCAAATATTGCAATCTACAGGAAATTCAAATGTGGGGTTTGGGGTTGTTCTTTGTTGGTTTTTTTTCTTGAAATCAGAGCAACAAAGTTTTTCCCTAAAAGATGACTCTTCAGTGCCAGTATCTAATCGACAAGAAATGCTGTAAGTATGATATAATGCTTTAGGTAAAACTATCCTAAGGGAAAACTTGAGTTTTTACATCCCTTAATTCTCTCAAATACCCAAAAGAAACAGAAATGTCTCTCACAATCAGGAACCCAAAAGTGCAAAAGTCCAGCTACGACTTTAAAACACAATTCCTACAAGAAACAGGCTGATTTTTTAGTATAACTTTGGTTGAAAAGTGGGTTTGTGCTGGCTTGATAAACAAGACGACCATGAAAATCTGTCTGTCAAACTAAGGGGTCACACATGCAATTTTTTTATCCCAAACTGGCAAGATTTATAAATTTAAAAAGCAGTTAAGCCTCAAGATGCTTTAATACCGCAGAGGGGAAGATACCTGTGTAATAAGAGGACAAAAATGTCTGCTACAACCTTGTCACTACAAAACTGTGTGTAAGGAGCTGCAGCAGTTGAGGTGAGAGATTTGGCTGTCTGAAGCTTTTCCCCCCTTTTTTGCAAAATAGCTGTTTAAATAAATTGCCTCCTTTGTTTTGTTGGTATTTTAAATATTTCACATGACAAATTACAATGCAGTAACATGCCACAATATGTTCCATTTGGACATTTATACTGACACAAAACTGTCAGAATTTTATCACAGCATCAATGTATTCCCAATATATTAACTGCAATAAAATGCTATAATCAAGCATTTAGCACTTATAACACAGATTCTCAGCTTAAATTATTAAGTAACAGAGGTTTAAGGTAGATCTATATACACAGAATTTCTGCCAGAGGTGGCAAATCACAGAATCTCAATTCATATATGCAGAAAATAAGCCTAAAATTTTAGCATAGTTAAAACAAGCTCAGATAGAAGTATAAAAAAGGATCTTAACTAGTATTGTCAATGCATGGTTAAATCCAACCATGTAGGCAATGCAAAAATTAATATAAACTTTACCTCAGTTGTGTTTATTTTTATGCAGTTAAGTTGGATTTAAACTAAAATTTACTATTAGTAGCATCATTTCATAAATTACTTTGGACTTCCACTGAAAATGCTGTCACTTCAGTCCTTGCATACTTCACCTCTTCAACTTCTGTGTCCAAAGTCTGAGTAATGTACTCAGATGCATAAAGGCCTGTGGCCCATAATTCAGTAGGCACAGTAAACAGGCATTTGTTGCATATAGGTATCTACAACTTAGGAAAGACAGCTGGGAAACTAGGAAGCATTTGCAGTTTCACAAAGTCTAAGCCTAATTTCCTTTTTTAAAATCTCTTCAGGTTCTAATATGGAGATTTGCATCATGCAAAATACAACACCCTAAACTAACACGATGTTCTTCAACACAAAAACACCTCAAACAAACAAAAAGTAACACCTATTCCATCACCTGAATTAGAACGTTGGGTAATAAATCAGTCAAAACCAAGCACTTGGATCTAATGAGAGTTCTGGAAGGTAATCTAAGTTTTCTAACTAGCTGTTGCTTACCTCACTATAGTGAATAACCCAGGAGTGTGTTTTTGGTAAACTAACTAAACTCTAAAATCCAACAAATTAAATTTAGGTTTTACACTCTGGAGCAGAAAGGTGAAACTTCCCTTCAGAGGTAGGTACAAGTTAAGACTTTGTCTTTCATAACAAGATTTAAGATTTATAGGAGCTATGGTATGTTTGCTTTGGGTTTGGTTTATTTCTTTTTATCTGGCTGCGAGCCTTTTACAAGTTTCAAAAACTTGAGGCTAAAATAATTTTAGTGTTACATGCTGCTCTAGAAAAAGGTGATAAACACCCAATACTTGGTGAAATGAGATGAGAATATCTATCACCCACCTTCATCAGTCAAGTGATCCCATTCAGTCTTCCTGAACTAGGAAGCAAACAAAACTTTCAGTTTACTCATGTGCTTATTTTTTCAGTAGGTAGATATTCATTGTATTGACACTGTAGTAAGAGCACTTCCATCAGGACTTTATTGTTTATGTTAATGAGTATTCTCAGAATGTACATAGCACTGTAGGGGAACATCTCATGTTAGTCTTTCTGCACTCACCCAACTCTAGGCATAGCGTGAAAAAACAATAATGGATTGTGCCAAATAATGTGTTAAGGGTTAAATGGGAATGCTTATTCTTTTATTCCAATTATCAAACAGGGTATTTCTTTAACTGTTGAGCAATACTTCTTGCTTACAGAAATCCTCCTTACGGTAAAAACCATTTTACTAAGCGCTCATTCCAAGTATTACTGTATTACTATGGCAAATAAATAAAATCCTTGATTCAAGCAGAAGGCTCCAAATTTGCTTTGGGGCCAAGGATCACTTTGTACTAAGCAAGCTTTCTGCTTTTAGAAGTTATTTTGTCATATTTGACACTAAACTGTAAAGCCACTCTGGTAGGCATTGCTTTTCCCAGAGGAAATCTGCTCTTTTTAGCTGAGCAAGAGATGACAGGCAGGTCAGTGTAAGTTAGTCTCATTTTCTGTTTATCTGGAAGTAATTCCAGTTGAGTAGAGATCACTTGTAATAGCAGATCGATATTTTGTATTTTGAAAAGGTGAAGCATTGTATTATCAGCATCCTTTACAAGCAATACAAGCGCAGGTTACTTGTATGCAACAGAAATGTGACTGCTATCAACTTTCGCTGTCAGTGAGTGTTCTGTTAGACTGCATCAGTAATCCTGTATGTGAAAGTTTCTAACGCCTCATTTATGGTACCCCATCACTTCTTCCATCCCCACTTTCAATCAATTCATGTTTCTTTTTCTGCCTTATTGCCAAGCATCTTGCAATGCCCAATGCACCTCCTTTTAAAAACCGTACAAAGTTGTCTCCCACCAGAGGACCTAAAGCAAAGAGGTTTGCTTCTTTAGTGCATTCGTAAGTGTATGGATCAATCTCTATAGGATTCCCCTTGCATGTGATGGGCTGATTAGAGTGCTGACCTATACTATGTCCTTGGTCCTTTAGAAAGAAAAGATTTGGGTGAGACCCAATCAGAACTAAGGCTACAGAAAACTTCAAAATTTTCTTCAGTCCAGAGGCACTCTGAAGAACACATTTCATTTCAGGCTTGAAGGAAAGTACATTGTGTTCAGGGAAACTTGTGTAAGCAGAATGCAGATTAGAGTCCACAGTGTGTGACTGAGTACACATCATATGATAGACCTTATGGTATTCGGGGTAAAGCTTTTTAGGTAACTGCTTGAAAATTAGACTTGTGTCAGTAACTCTTCTACGGAACACGTGGATTACTGGGATGTTGTTGTTGTAGGCACACAGGACTGCATCAGCTGCTGTAAGTCCAGCACCCACAATTAACACAGGGTCTGCCTTCCCACGTAATTTTCCTTTGCTGATGGCAGCTCCGAAGTCAGACATGGAATGAAGCACGAAAGGAAAGTCTTCTCCTTCAACTTGTAGTCGGCCAGGACAATCAAAGGTTCCTGTGGCAAGAGCCACATTCTCAGCAAAAAGACAGAAGGGCACATGAGAGCCATCTGTTGCTCTCTGGTATCCTCTGACTTCCCAGTTTCTCTTAATCAGCGATGTTTGTCCATCTTCCATTTGCAAATGCTGTGTTGAAATATTTTCATTTAGTTGACTTCTGTCTTCATCCTCCTTTCCTCGGTAAAGCCTGGATACTGAAGTTATGTAAACATTATCTCTGAAATTCTTTTGAAGGCCCATTACTTTAACATAGTGTTTATAATAGCAAGCTATTTCCTCTGGCATTACTCGGTCACTCTTTATATTTCTGAAACAAAATTGAATGGTTCCAGTTAATATTTAGACCTTATCAGTAATCTGAATATCATAGGACATACTCCTTCAGTGTCAAATTTAAAAGGTCTGAATCTGCTCAGTGTAACTGACACTGATCAGTACCTTTAAATGCATTCAATTTATGTGTTCCTCTAGTATACAAGACAAGTTAAGTTTATTTTAATAGTTGTAAATGTTTACAATGTAAAGTGCTATGGTGATTAACAAATTAAGCATAATAAAATGGCAGTGTCACAGTAGGTCTGTATTCAAGGGTTTTGCAAAGCCAGTTTAGCATCATGATGGCCAACTATACAATACTCAGCAAGAATTCACTTACTTAGGATATAAATAATATCATAGCAATGGTTAGGTGCTGATTTTGAAGCCCTAGGTTTGATATATTATTTGAGTCAAGTATTATTTTGCATTATGCTTTCAAAAGACCTCTTCCTGCAGATCAGATAGGTTCAGTAAGTAGCAAATTAAGTAGTTCCACTTCACAGGAATGAAATAAAGCAAGTATGGAACAGAACCTTCATGCAACTATAAATATATAGGATTATGATGTCAGTGTCCAATAAAAAACATCTTCAAACTGCAATACTGATATTACAACTATGCTTTCCTCATGTTTATAGCATTTGTCTTTATAAAAAAAACATAAGCTGAAAATGTCATTATTCTAAACAGCCTCATGAATTTTGCTGTTTCTTTAGCAATAACCTCTAGGAAGCAAGCAACAGAAACAGTAGTGAACATCAAGACTGCCACTGAATTATGTTTAAAAGCTGAATTATCTGAATTATCTTTATTATCTTTATCTTAAACTGATTTATCTTTAAAAGAAATCAGACTATTCATTTTCACAGATTAACATGTTATTGCATATGTACTTTTAAATGTCCAGGTTACTACTCTGAAAATCCTGGTGAGAAAGTTATTGAAGAGGATGATGCAAGTGTCACATCTGCTACAAGGAAATTTAGGAAACTATTTTACATGACTATAGCTTTTCACGGTCATTAAAACTTTTAAATATGTTTGCCTAGTTGTAGCACAACAGGTCAGTATTTCTGTTTTGAGTATGGTTTAAAACTGTAATATAAACAAATTAGCTTCAGATAATAAGCAGCTTATGGGATTTCAGTTAATAAGGCAAGATTACTGTGGTTATCTAAGAAAGCGATTACAGAACAAAGGTAAAGTTTCTTTATGCTAAGTGTTGTCCTGAAATAACTAACAGTCTGCCCTTAAAGATATGCACAACTTATTCTACTTCTTCTTTTGCCAATGTGGCACAAGAACAACTTCCATTAATTTTGCTAGAACAAACAGTGAAGATCAGGAAAATTAAAATTTTTGGGAAAAACTATGTAGAGTGTTCCTAGGTTCATCTGCCGACTCAGACCTTTATGAACGAATAGTGCAACTGAAGTAAAAATAGGGAGCTGGTACAAGACTAATTTTTCTTCTCTAAAATTTTTCCAAGAAGCTTATTACTACTAGAAAATAATATCTGGAAATGCTTAATTATGTTTTTAAAATTAAAATTCAGAGAGCAAGATTTCAGCTTTTCCTGTGCAAGCAAATATTGAATTCCAATAAAGCTAGTGTGCACACCAACTTAAGTTGCATCCACGTTGAAAGAGGAACTTTTGATACTTCCACAGATTGTAAATTCCTCCCTCAGTCTTTACTCAACTCTGATCAAAACTGTTTACAGTAATAGCATGTCTTTGTGAAATGCTGCTAGAACACACTACTGGAATTACATATGCTTTCCATGCATTCAAAGCAATCATTCTGGCCAACCACTGTCCACTTTTTTCCCATCAGAGTACCCAAAGCAGAATAATTTTCAGTGCCATCAGGCACTTTAATAAGCAAGATCGCCTCTGCACAATGTAGTTGGAATGTTTTCCAGTCCTTAAAATAATGTTATCTGGATTCTTATAGCAACTACATTCCCCAAATACATTATGCAGTGTCTTTACCTGCGTTTGCTTGCTGCCCACTCCTTGAAGGTCAAGCCAGGCAATTCCATCCAATCTCCAAAACTAATTGTTCTCATAGAGCCTTCCATGGACTATGGAGAGAAAACCCTAGATGTATGACCAGCTGCATTTCAAATGGATACATTTATGTAAAACACAATGTTGTTGGTCTCATTGTACTAATTTAGAGCAAGTTATTTAATATTTTAAAAAAAAAAAAGTGTGAAACCAACAGCGTATGAACACATTAAGATTCAAGATTTTGTATAATAGCACCTGGAAACAATGCAAAGATAGGAGAAAAATGTCATAGAAAATACCTCTTCATTATAATTCATTAAATTAAAAGTAATAAAAGCCCCACATACAACAGAACTCATGGTCACAAATCCCCAAATTAAGGTCAACTTTTTCCTTTCTCATCTCTCTAACATATTTGGGCTTTGGTAATTAAGCAGTTGAAACTGCAATTGCCATTACTAGCTTAAACAGTCTTAGATAGTAAGAAAACTCCTTAACCACAAAATGATCAAGTTATCATGGAAATTATATGAAATTCTTACTCACATGCCAAGCCCCACCAGGTGGTCCTTTACCAAGCACTATATGGGGAATGTAATTATGTTGTTCTAGCTTCCAATTCAAAACTGGTGGGTAGTCATACCCAAAGTCAGCATCAGGATGAAGCAATGTATCAAAAAGCACTGCAACTGGGTTTGAAGAACGTCCTTCAAGGCCTTCAGAGAGATACTCTAGATCCTGAAGTATGAAAGAAAGTTCAAATTGTTCATACCACTTTTACTGTTCATCACCCTGTTATGATATACAGAAACTGAATTTTGAAAGGAAAGACAATGACTTCAAGTTGTATTTTAAGTAGGGGTAAATATTTAACGCAGAGATTCAATAACAACACTTTTGAAAAATAACTGCCCATGATCCAGTTCCTCTGTAATTCTGAATAATACATTTCACTCATTTAAAAATTACATGTTAGTAACACAGTGACAGCAGGACACTACTTGAAATTCATTGTTGAAGAAGAAATACAGGAACAAATAAAGCAGCTTAGTAACATCTACATTTATCAATAATGGACTGCTTTAACATTGCTACTATTTCTAGAAGTCCCATTTTGATAAAGCAAAAACAATATTTAAAACCATCAAATTTTAAAGATCAAGCTCCTTTGATAGCTCTTGGGTAGTTCCAACACTAAGTTTATTACATGTTCCATTAATGCAGGTATTATAAGTATTAATTTTAAAGATTAAAATTATGCTTATTTTACATTGCAATTAATATTGAGATGACTTTCTAGAACTTTTAAAATGTTCACATTTCAGCATCTATTAACCAGCTGTGTTCCAAAAACTTTGCTATGCAATGGAAAACATTTGAAGGGAGAAGAGAAATCTGAAGAAAGAACTAGCCATAAGGCAAATTTTCACTGACAAAGACAGGACAGTTTAGCTTCCTAAATTAGGAAAATCTCAGAGAATAAGGAGAGGTTGAAGTTCATAACATATGTAGCCAACAGCTTAGGCAAATTACTCTCCTGCCAAAAAAAAAAAAACCAAAACAACCAAAAACCAACCAAACAAAAAAACCATCTGAAACTTAAGGTCAGCAATACATGGAAACAGCACAGAAATAAAACAAAACCAACCCTAAAGCCAGCCAACCCCTACCTCCCCACAACTAACACATATTGTATATTTATATTTCACATAGTGACAGCATTGTGGGTATCCGAGTATAGTGAGGTGAGTAGAAAACAATGGTAACAGAGCAAACAAGTCGACAACTGGGGAGGAAAATAATGGAGAAGATTCAACTGATCGCATCAGGCATAAAAACTGGATACACAGGAGGATAACAGATACAGCACGAGAGCAATTCTAAGCTCAACACAAACACTAAAGGGTGCATACTGTTCAGAAAAGAAAAATGGTTTCTTTTTATAGAGGATGTATGTCCCTAATTGTACTAAAAATGAAGCCTTAAAGAGATTTGTACTATTTAGGAAGATTTTAACTCGAAGGATGCTAGTGTCATGTGGTTTTGATGACAGTGCTCAAACATGAAAGCTGGAATTCCTGCATCAGCTACTCATTGACCAGGGGGTGCTTTAAGCACTTCTGTCAAGTAGTAAGAACTCAACAAAGGGCAGATTGTATAAAGAAAAAACCATCACAAACAAAAAGACCTCAAGAACCGCAAAATCAGCTAACGCCCAAGGACTGGATCTAACAGTCATGAGTTGGTTCTATTTAAATTAACAGAATAAGAACTTAGTAATGCATTAGAAATCTGATTAGGTAAGTAGGCTGGTTCTTCAAAATACAATCTGTAGAAATTTTTTTTGGATAAGCAGTTATTAAAATACATTGCTTTTCATCTGAAGTACCTTGCACGTAATTTGTTACAAGCAACAGAAGCAGGTATATACTGCTCTCTTATTTTACAGGTAGGAAAAAGAGAGGCCAAGAGATGAAACTAGTTGTTTGAGGTCACACTGAGATACTGAGTTTTACCATGGTCCAGTTCTTCTTGGGGTGAGAATATTTAGTCTTTTCTTGTCTATGGCACTACTTATGTAAGTTGCAAAAGCCTTTTAAACAGGATCATTAAGTCTACTGTTTCATAATCCAGCTTGCAGCAGGAAAAGAGCTGGACAAGATGTTTTCACCAAGGCTTACCTGATCAACAATGGAAAGATGTCGAGCTTCTTCTAATTTCGTGTGTAGGATGGGGTTGGGGTGTATAGCTTCAGGAGATAAGTAAGGTCTGTATCCAGAGAGCAGGTAAGAAAGACAAATTCCTGAAGGTCCATTTCCTATTAAAGAAAAAAGGTACTGCTTATTAAAAGTGTCAATAATCTGAAGTTTTTAAGTCACTAAATAAGCAGCGACAAAATCATTGAAGTAGTATAATGCTATACTGTCCTTATAAACTGTACAGTACAATAAAACCTGTCATAGCAACTTCCTGCAAGTAAACTGATCAAAATCATTTTCAGAAAAATAAGAAATGTACACATGACTCTTTGTACCACGGAACAAAATGCATATGAAGGAATTCCATAACTTAGTATGCCCAATTCACTATTCTCGTGTGAAAATGGTCCCGTGGATATGATCTGGTCTGCCTGTCAGTCACAGTGGTATCTGAGTGTTATTGCCATCTTAGAACTTTGTGTTCCCAGTTACAGTGGGTACTGTAAAACAAAGAACAGAAAGACAATCTAGAGCATATGCTCCTCAGGTCTGCCCATAAAATAAAAGGAAGAAAGAGACAAGCAGGAAGTTGAAGCTTGCAGGTGAAGTGAGAAGTTAAAGACACAGCACAATGGCAATGTAAAAGCTGAGTGAAGACAAGGAAGTACATAAATTGCAAAGTACAAGAAACTCATGTAAGACTACATTAATCCTTCAGTATCAACATCAATACAAACACTTGTCTATATCCTTTTTGTAGCACTTTAGGGCTCACAGACGTGCATTATTGCAACTCCAACAGACTGACTTATTTATTATTAAAGATATGGAACAGATGGGACAAAATATTATCAGTAAGTCAATTACTTAATTATTTATTTGACTAGAATTAGAAAAAGTAATGGACCATATTTCTGACATGCAAATACAGAGGTAATGGTCATGTTGCAAAGTCAGGTATCAAAAAGCTAGGGGAAGCCAAAGTCAGAAAAGTATGTGCTATGATACATAATTTAAACATGACTATGTATTATTTCAATAGCTTCTCTTATTAACTGAAAAGTAGTTTTCCCCTAATGAGGCACTATTCAGTATTTTGCCTTTGTTTTCCATCTAGAGTGGCACACAGTCACTGCACACTATTCAAATTCTAGGCTAAAGATAAAGTTACTAATTTATTCACGTTTTTATACAGCACTCACTCTTAGGATGTCAGCTCTTACTTCCTCCAGTTTCAAGTCTTGATCTCCAGAGTTCAACTGTTCTCCAGAGCAGTATCCTGTTCCCCATCACTTTACACATGCTATTTCTACCACCTGCTAACAATCCCACTTCTCCAATGCCTGTTTCTTCTCCCTTTTCCAATTTCCCAGTCTGTAATTTCCTCATCAGTTTTCATCAGTCTGTTCATTCACAGTCTGTTCTTACACTGGAACTCTTTTTCCTCCCCCACCAGGCTAGTTTTATCCCAGTAGCAACACATACGATGCTTAATCACAATATTAAGTATGTAGACTGATCATAGCCATGGGCTACAACAGAATCATGACCTCTCCAAAGGCTAGGACTGGTAAATTGTAACAAATCTGCAGTAAGTACATTTTCTCCAAAGGCCTACAACCTGAATAAGCATGTGAAACTGCACGATGGCTCCTACAAAACAATAAGGGCAAAAATTAAGTCTTTAGAGTGCCTCTGTACTGTAAGGACCATAAAGGTCTGGAAAAAGACCATCCAAACAAGCCACAGATTTCCATCACTGGGAACTTCAAGAGAGTTAAATCAAAAGTCTGTATATAAAAGGTTTAAATATTGGTGATCCTGCTGATACTATTTCCCAGACAACTTTGTTTTCTATTTTGCAGTTCACATAAACAACTGTAAAGAATCAACACACACTCTGTAAAGAAACTGTAAAGAAAACACACACTCTCACACTGCTCTTCCCTCCCACCAACAGAGTAGCACAAGATAGGCTGGTATTCTGAGAATTTAAAGCTTAAAACATATGCCAGCCCCTTGTCACATGGGGCTGTCACCCATTTGCCACAAGATGGATGTGAGAGAAAGCTTTAGCAATATATTTCAACCATCCATAACAAAATCACACAAAGCTGTCAAGAGACTCTTACCACACCATAAGAATTCCCAAGACTGAGCAAATTCTTAATTATTTCTAGAATTATAACTTGTGCACAATAGTGCATACAGGTGCATAGCTACATTTTGTTTCCTGATGGGGAGTAAAGGAAGATAGTCTATAATGGAAAGGGAAAATATGGGTGCCATATCCAAGGATGCAAAGCTAAATATTATCCCTACTGGATAGGACTAAAAATGGATAAATGGAAAACATGGGTAACATGGGTAACATGGGTAACATGGGTAACATGGGTAACATGGGTAACATGGGTAACAAAAGGTGCAAAAAAACAGGCTGAGAAGGGCCAAGGAATTTTCACTGAGGATGGGATTATGTTAAAGTGAGTTACTGTCACTGAGCTCCCTAGCCCCTCCCCTGGGACCATCCAGAGACTTGATCCAAACCCAGTTCCTGTTCGTTGAGTAGACCCAGTCCAAGGGGAAGAAACTTCCTCAAGGATATGTTCTCAAGAATGCATAAGATGAAGTTCCAGTTGATATTGTGTTTGAACAGCAGCAGCAGCTTTTCCTGATGAACAGTAAACTACAATACAATCATCTTTACGCTGTGTCTACATTCAAAGCAAATAATCAACTCCATCCTGACAGCTTTACTATTTGGATGAAAACTTCAAACCATTAGGTTTACTCAGAAATTATCAAAACTAGAGCAGCAGATGAAAATGTCTAGCACAGATCATCCTCTAGACTTCAGATCCGTAACGTGAAATTCTTGAATATCAGCTCATTCAAATGGATGCATTCATTTCATTCCAGCTTCCTGAAGACAAGAGGTACAGCACAGAAGTTACTTAATATTAGCACAGTAGCTTAGTGCTCTATACAGAACTGCAGTACCATATGCAGTACAAGCTCAGAATCAAATTTAAAACTGGGCATCACAGAGGAAAAAGGGGGATGATGAAATAAAGGGAAATGTAAGTTACTGATCCATCATTAACTCTTCATACACCTGCCATCTTTTTCTTTCTGATTAATAAAATAGTGCAATGAGAAGAAAGTGGCACTAGGAAGCTAAATGTATGTTTAACTCCAGCTAAACAGAAAAGATTAAACCAGCAGACAATGTCTGTGTGTATGTGAGTGGGAGTTTCACAATTACTTTTGTATTACCTTATGACATTACTAACTCTTTTTAAATCTCTTTTAAGACTCTTCAGAAAGCCAGGGAATTAGTGATAATAGGCTAACAATAGAGGAGACCAGCTCATGAAGTGCTTCAAACTTCATCTGTGAAAAATCATTTGGACAACTAATTGTTTTTCAAGGAGAAACAGTCAAGGCATCTGTGTTTGGTTTCAGCACACAGAAAGGCTTCTAGACAAAATAAGCATTGAGCAAAGGTATTTGCATAGCACGTATCTGCAAAACTAAACAGTGGAAACCGAGTCATTAACCATATGGCAGACCTATTCTAAGGTTGACAAAATCACAGGAAACTGTTGCTCTTCAGCAAGTGATTCATGTCTGTCACATCCGCTCAAGTGTACTACATAAGTACTATTTTAAGATACCATGAAGAGAGCTTTGAGAACATCCACCATATAAACATCAGTCTTTGAAAACTCTGGAGATGTACTGAAAGCACATTACATTCCATTCTCTGGAATCTCTGGTTGTTTGCAGGTACAATTAAAGCTGTTGCTTTGCTGTAGTCCCAACAGCTTTGGACTAATTACTGAAAACGTCCTTTATTCCCTATCGTTTCTTTATCCCCTCATCAAGTCATGGCAGTAAGGAGCTGGTGGCCACTGCTGCTGAAATACCCTGGCCCAATACAAATCATCCTGGCACTCTCAATTAACCCGGGTACCTAAGCAGCCTGCCCCCTCTGCTCTCCTGTCATTCAGCAAAATTTTATAATTACAGCCTTTAACTATTTAATTGACTAAAATTTATTGTTTTAAACTGGTTTAATTGACTTGGATTAATTTGGGAAAACACAGAACAATATTCAGACATTAGTGACGGATGCAACAAAAGAAAAAGGCAATTAATGAGAGGTTAACATCTCAACAACACACAGCACACATTTTACATTATGTTTTTCAGTGTTCCATCTCTACCCCACAAATTTCTACCACTGCACCATCAACAACCTTCACGCAATCTGAACCAGACATGGCACATTAATCAACATTGGAATCAAAACATTTCTTCCGACTCACGTGCCTGCTGCCAAGAAATGAATCTCACTGTGCCAAAGCACAATCTGAATTCACATATAGTCCAACAGCAAGTCCCTTGACATAATTTTATGGTACTGCTTCTAATCATAACAAATGTATTATTCTAAGAAACATCTTCAATGTAAGAATGCTAAGCATTAGTTATTTAATGAGAAATTACTTCACACAGTAGGTCTAGAAAGGCAATGACAGTGACAGAGAATCTTGAAAAGTGAAAAAAACTCACCTATTATTACTACAGGCAGAGTAAGAAGGGAGTCCCCAGGCAGAACAGTTTCTTCAATTAGAGGCATTCTTTTGACCTTCCCTTCAAGGCTGTCACCAAAATACTGGACGAAGGAATCCAAAAGCTGTCCTTCAGTTTCAGGGCTGCTGTAACTTCTAATTAAGAAGGACAGATGGGAGAATACTCAAATGAACCAGTTCAACTGTTGTCAAAACAGCCTCTTCTGAAACAAATTTCCTTTTGATGCTCTACTTTAAGAGCTATGGAATTGTCAAGACGGGTATCTATAAAATCTACAATTTACAAAACTTTACTCTTCAACACAGCTTTTCTTGGATTTTTTTTTTTTAAAGTCCATTTTCTCCTAGAAAGTCTACAGAAGAATAACAAAAAGGCACAGATGGCTCTGCAGAGATGCAGATTTCTAATTTCAGTTTTTACAAAGCCAAAGTATAACCAGCCAGCATTATTTTGATTCCTCACACAGTAGAACTCATTCCTCATTATCCTTATCAAAAGAGGAGAGACACACACTGCCTAGCTAATTAACAACATCAAGGCCAGCCAAAGGCTGAAGGAGCAGCTAAGGTAGAAAGCCATTCCCACCCCTTCCGACCTACTGAGCAGCACAGGGGACTTTGCAGCCACGAATTTCTGTTTGGGTAGAAGAAAGGCTGGTTAACGCTGGAAGTGGCATGAAGATGGAGAAAAGTGTGATCCATGTAAGTCCTAGATATAGCCCATTTTATCACTGTTGAGACTTTTTATAAAAGGTGCAGCCAGGTCATCTGCTGACCAGCAGATGGTTTTTACCCCTTGGTTTTTTCCTAGACTTCTCAGATCTTTGTCTGCAACATCCACTTAGGTATCTCTCACAGCTCCTCAAAGTCTAGATGTGCTTCTAGACCATGAAGATATGTTTTATATTGTTTGATGTTTAATTATTTAGGATCCCTTTTTGGAAGCCTTTCCAGGTCATTGAAGAGGCATGCACTATTTGCTTAGCTAGAAAAGCAGGGGGAAATTAAAAACAGGCTGTTATTAGCAGTTATTTTATTAGGTTTTGAAAATAAAAGACTTATCAACTTTTTTATTAAAAATACCCCAATCAACTGATCTAAACACTTCTCTCTTTACAAACACAGTTTTAATAATCAACTTAATAAATAAAAGTGCTCTTACTCATTTCCTCCGAATCTGGGTATCTTAAAGCTCTCACAGTATTTCAGGAATTAATTTTCTGCAAGGGACCAAAAGCATACAACACTGATCCCATCCCCACGGCCTTCAAGAAGCCACATGAGTTAAATGATAGCTCAGCTCCCTCAGTATTGAAGGTTCTCCTACGTATTTCAAAAGCCCTTGCTCAATGGGGAAGTCTGAAGTAATACAAGAGACAGAGCTGTGCAGTAACAAACTGCATTGGCACACACTGTAATATTGCTCTCTGATGGTTATTTCCTTGTTAAAAAGGGCAGGGAGCTGTTCTAAGGCTGTACCTATTTCAGAAAGCAAGCACTTCACATCTGTATTTCCCACACTACAGCCAAGAAGTTTGCAAATGATGTGCTCACTGTTTGACTGCAGCTGTGCATTAGCTCTTTGTCATCTTGGAGATGCAAAACACACAAACAGTGTGAGTGAGATGAAGACAACTAGAAGGTTTTTTTCCCCTCCGATTTTAGATAGGCACAGGTAGACTGTGTAATTTTCCAGCTTTTGCTGGAAAGTTAAGGCAATACTACACAATGCTTTGCAAAAGACATTTTTAAAGAGAACATGCACATTCCAGTGTGGCTTTAGTACACTTGCTGTGCTCGATGGAAGATAAAAATTAAAAGAAACTTTTCAAAACCTCTTTTATGGGATATATGCACAGTGCTGTAAGCTGCAAAAGAATCTTTAACAATAAAAACATTCCTTCTGTGCAGCCAAAAGCGTGTATCACAAAGTATCCAGAACAGAATGTAATTTTGCATTAAAAAGTCTGCATACAACACAGTTCCTCAGCTATTGTATATGTGAAGCAGATGGACTGTTTCCTCTGCAAGAACCTTATACCAGAACTCAAAAAGATCTTAGACCATCATCTTCCTGACCTCTTAAAAACACTGAAATCCACCAAGTACCACCAAGTAGAGAGCTTTGCAGTGGAGGGGATTGGGTAAAAATATCTATGGCTGTAGCCATGCAGAGGAGCAAGCGGGCAAAGATGAGTCAGTTCCAGACCTAGTGCTTGGTGTACCTTATGCTGGTCATACCAAATAACCTCGAGAATTACATTCTGTCAGAGACGTGGATTCTGAACCTCTTCACCTTTCTTTTTTCATTTTAGTGTTTTTTCAGTTAATTACTTCTACTTGTAATTGCCATGAAAAACCCATTAAAAGAGAAAACACAGCATATACATAAAAGGTTTTTCTCCCTTTGAAAAGGGTAAGAGTAATTCTTTCATAATAACTGCCTTAATTTAGTGCCAGTTATTTAAATAAGCAGTACCATTATCAGGTAGCAGTTCTGCAAGATCCTAGGATTCCCTACATACTTTCAGCAAAAAATCATGCACTACAGTGGGCGGCTAGCAGAAAACTGGTTACATAAAAGGAATTTAAAATTGGTCTCAAATGACACTTTGGGAAGCACATTTAACACCGCCCGATTGGCGGGGTTTTTCAAGCAACCGGGAAGAGCGATGCCTACCCGGACCGGGATCCCCGACGGTGTTCCGCTACCAGCCCTGAAGCCAAACCGAGCATCAGCAGGCACCGAGTTCCTCCGAGCTCAAGCTGCGCTTCAGCGCTGCCCAAGGTCACAGCGCTCCTTCCCGACCCGCCCCCCGCTCCATCCCGCACCGCCAGCCCCGCACTTCGCCCGCCGCCGCACCCAGGCAGCGGAGCGGCAGATGGGGCGTGTGGTGCCGGGAAGCGCCGCGGGCCCCCCGGCAACAGCCACGCAGCAGCCCCGCGGAGGCCGCGGCAGCGGGCCGGCGGCAGCACTTCCNGCGGGCTCGGGGCGCTGGAGGGGCCCGGGGATGAGGCTCCGGGGAGACGCCGCGCAGCGCCTCCCGATCCTCCTCCTGTCGCAGCCGCCGCCGCCACCACACTAGGGCCCGGGCGGCACCGTCCCTCCTCCCCGCTCACATGCGGCGGCGGGTCACAGGAGGGAGGAGGAGCCGCCGCCAGCACCGGGAGGGAGGGAGAGACGAGCGGCGAGAGGGGAGGGGAGGGAAGGACGCCGCTTCCTTTTTCCAGCCCCGCCGCGTCCCCGTGCGTCTAGGCGGGGCAGAGCGACCGCCCGCCCGCTCATCTCAGGAGGTTGCGGAGTGCTCCGCCACCCCCCAGCAACGGCGGCAAGGGGCGGGCAACCCCGGCCTGGAACCGGAGCGGGGGAAAAAATGAACAAGGAAGGCGGAGGAGCAACGGGGAGACACCTCCTTGGGCCAGAGGCGAGGCAGCGGGAAGGGCCGCCCGAGCGTGCTGCTCCCCCTCGTATCCACAAACACACACGCGGCCGCACACTCCCCCGGGAAAGGCGGGGCCTCCCGTCCGGGCCGCGCCGCTTTCCCGCCCCGGCAGAAGGACACCTGAGTCTTCGCCTCGCCCATCGGCTTGGGAAGGAGGGCTACGGTTCCGGAGGTGGGTGATGGGAGGATGCGGTGCCAGCAGCGGTGGCCCAGCCTTCCACCTTCCACCCCGCCCGGTCCGGAGCTTCCTCCTGTGCCCCGCCAGGTTTCGCGTCTGAAGTGCCCATGAAGGAATCAATAGAAATCCAACTAGATTAGAAAGCTTCAAGGCATTGTTTGTTTGCCCCACCTATATAGAAATAATAGTTTGTGTGTGCTAAGTACTTCAAATTGTGCTTTGTCGTAAATATTTTGCAGGTGTGCTTTGCGGGGAGAAATAATTTCTTACTTAGTCTTGCCCTAGGCACCGAGTAGTTGAGGTTGGCGGGACCTCTGGAAGTCATCTTGTCCTGGCCACCTACAGCAGACTTGTCCAGGAGCATGGCCAGTGGTTTCTGAGTGTCTCTGAGGATGGAGCCTCCACAACCTCCCAACAGTTCTTGCTCAGGTGTTTTACCACCCTCACAATGGAAACATGTTTCCTTCTGTTCAAGTGGGACTTTCTGATTTCAGTTTGTGCCTGTTGCTTCTTGTCCTGTCCAAGGGCACCAACAAAAAGAATGTGGCTCTGTCTTCATTACCCCTTTTCCAGGGATACTCCTGGCCCTGCCCTTCTTTCTCAGCCTGTGCCCACAGCAGTGAGTCTGCTATGCCAGACACCCATGTCTTACACTGTTGTTCTCTATATAGGAGAAATAGCAGAGAGCACCAATAAAATATGATATTAAACAGTTACAGTTGTTCATACTGAGTTAAACTTGACAATTTGAAATGGCTTCTCTGTGGATCTATTATGTATGTCCACAATACCAAGACCCTACAAAGTTGTGGAGTTACTGTGTTTGAAGTGACTGGTGGTAGCTCACAGTCCATTTTACCTCTAGGTTGTTCATTTAACAGACTTCATTACTGTAGCCAGCAAATAAATTACTTTTTTAGTAGCATCAGTCTGGTTCCCACTAGAAAGGACAGCTTTTTATTTGTTAGATACGTGCACTATTAAAGCCTAAGGCATAAGAACTCAGTACCAGTAAGGAAATAGAGAATATTGATACAAAAATTTCTATTTAGAAAGGATAAAACACAAGTTAAACACACTGTTCTTCAAGTATACTCAACACCGGGTGCAATGTGTCTTTAGATCAGAGTCAACAACCTGAGGCTGCTTTTAGTTTGCTCTTTTATTGCCTCAAAAGATGTTAAACAGAGACTATCCCCAAAGCAATTGCCTTCAGTTCAAGAAAGTACATTATGTTGACCAGATATGTTGACTATCCTACCCTCTATATTTCTACCATTTTATTCGGTTTTTTTTCTTCAAACTGAGTTACAGAAAAGTAGAAGAGAAATTGAAAGGCGATATTAGGGTTTTTCACAGAATATTTCTGCTGATAGTCAGGGCTCATCCTCTCCCCAGATACAAAACTGCAGGGTTGTGCAACCTCACCCTTCAAGGAAACTAGCAGAAGTTTTCCAGGTTTCACTAGTTTTTTGGTGGCAGAGTCAGGAAAAAATGACTTCAAAATCAACACACTAAGGACATGCAGCTTTAAGTACCACACAGCCTTTAGTCCTCTTTCTTTTCCCCCCATCAGCAAATCCTGTTGCCTAGAATATAACATAGAACCTCAGCTACACTGGTACTATTATTAGTTTGTGCCCTTATCTTTGTGGACATAACCTTGAGCAGAGGAGAAAAACAACCACACCTGTGTCCACACCTACCATCAGGACATGTCTTTACCCAACACACTTTGCATTTAAAATAAAAAAAATTATACTGGGCCTGGAGTTTGTGATGCAAAAGAGGTTAATGGAAATACAGTATTTTATAAACTTCTCTGGAAATAATAATCTGCACAAATGGTCTAAGTTAGAATTTATTATATGCTTCTTCCAGAAATAAAATTTTACATTCCCTTGAAATTCTACACAATAGGCTGAGGTTTTTCAAACGTCTTAGTTTTTTGTTGGGGATTTATTTCAAACCCAAGTGTCAGGATGAAACGTCATGTCTTCAGATGTACCTTTGTTGTGTTGACAAGGGGTTTAATACTGAGGAAGCAAGAAGATAAAGAGGAATAAACCACACCAAGCCATAGCAAACATTTCATTTCATATGCAAACACTGAAGACATTTTAAAAGAATTTATATTTCTTATTCTGTTCATTTCTGTTAGCGAATTCAGGCAGTTACTGGATGCAAGGTATATTCCAAATCTTTAAATTTTAAATCTTGCAAACCAATCAGCAGTTGAAATTTCCTCTATTTTGTTAACACTCATTATGCTATTTTAGGTAATAAAATTATGTGTTTGTTCAAGCAAAAATTTTTTAGCCTCATGATTTTTTTTTCCTCAAGTATTCTGTAAATCATTATCTCAAACAATGATTTTGGAAGACAGGTGAAACATAGTTCCTGTGAGTCACAAAGGTCTCTAGTGACATCAGTAGCATAATCTTTCTCCAGATCAACAGACTGGTAACTAAGTATATTTACTACCAACTTGAAACTGCAGAATTTCTAAAAGTCCTGTGGACATGTAAGGTGGGGTCATCAGAGCAGGGAACTGTTGTATCAAGCAATGGTACACAGCACAGGAAAAAAAAGGGGCTTCATCCTCTTCCATAGGAGAAGAACAGTCAATGAGTAACAGGAGAATGACAACAACTGTGTGCTGAATACAACCTGCAACCTGTTGACATGCAGCATGGGAAACACAGAAAATGCCTGTAACATCTTGGTGAGATTCCTGTGCCTCCATCCACTGCAAAATGAGATTAAAGGACAAACAAAGTAGAGGACAAACCTGCAAGGCTTCGAGTGTCATTACGGGGCTATGATCAGCTGTCTGGATGAATAATGCAGTATCTCAGTACTGGAGTTTAGCCAGCACAGATGTCTCATCAAATTTGTTGATCTGTAACTTTAAACAACTCTGAAATATATATGAACCACAAGGCCTGGTAAAGTGACAGTGTAGTGAAAGTTTTCCTCAGGTGAGCAAACAGAAAGTTTGCCACAAGCCCATGACACTCAGCCTGAAATAGGAGATGCTGAAGAAAGGCCAGGAAAGATGAGGATGGGTTGATGTTATTTACTCTCAGTACTATTAAGCAAGGTGGCAACTAGGAAGTCGAGCTGCAAAACAACTTTCTGCCTGGCCAAGGAAAAAGATTCATGAAAATGGGGGAATCTCAGCTGAGAAGTTCTGTTGCAGTTATAACAAATTCTGCCAAAGAGTCAAGATGCTTGCCAAGAGGAACAAAGTTGGGAGCTTAAGGGAGCAGGTCTGTCAGGTTCCTGGGTTCTTTCCATCACTTGTTGAATACAAGTTTTTCAAGTGTTTTCACTTCAGATGTTTCAATCATGCATGCTTGTAGAATAAAGATGGAATACTTTATGTCTTACTAGTATGGAAGGATTAACAGGAGGGTCTTAGCTGTCTTTCTGTACTTCATAATAAAACTTGCCTGAGTATCAAAAAAGGGGTCTATGTAGTATTCTGTCATGATAGGATAAGAGAAAAATTCTGCAAAGTCAAAACTCCCAGCCAGTGGTACACTGCATAGCTGAAATAACATTGTTAGCACATGGAAGGAACAGATATTTCTTAACTCCACGCTGCTCTTCTACAACAGATGGATAAAATCACATTGGAGAAAGCCTGAAATATTATGGGAGATGGGTAGAGGCATAGAAAAATTTCTGGAAGAAAGTTTGTGTGGCCTCTTCTGATGGTGTCCATCTTCTTGGCATTTGGGATAAGAATTTATAGATCCAGGTCTCCATGCAAGCACTTAATATGTTCTTCACAGTACTGAAAAGAAATCAATGATGATTGTCTTTTGCAAGATGGAGGAAGAGAATTCTAAATAGAATGGCCACTAACTAAATGGCATTAGTTAGTGGCAATTGGTGACTTGTGCTACCTGACTCTGGAAGAAATAGAAGGACTGATGCAGAACCTCCTTTGAGTTGCTTGACTGCTAAGGACTATTGGGGCATCAGTTTCCTGAGGCATTTAAAGGTATGAATAGTGAAATGAAGACCTGCTAGTATACACATTCATAAAAATCCATTAAATTGTAAAAAAAATATATCCAGGGTACAAATATGTAGAAAAGGATGAACAAAAATGCAGAGCATTTCATTGTGAAGATAACTGCAGGATTTCCAATTGCAGGAAGTATATAACTTTTTTGGTCTCTTTTTTGGGCAGAGTCAAATAGCATCTTTTGCCTTCTTCTCATGGCCACTGCTGAAATGCAGGAAAGGAACTGGCTGCAGTATTACAGAGGGGGGAGAGGAGTGGGACCACTTCAGCCTGACAAATCACTCACAATCAAACTCTACACTTATTATAATGACAAGATGGATATTTATCAACCTTGAGCATTCAAAGGTTTTTGTTGTTTTGCCACAACTGGGAGTACACCTCAAGTGTGTTTGGAAGATGATGTTACTGGGAGAGAGCATAGCTAACTGGGATCTAGTTGCCATCAAGTGAGATGGGGAAAGTCTCAGAAAAGGAGATGTAAAGGAGCAAGCAGTTTCCAGTGCTTGAAAGACTCATGAGACGTGGTATGGCCACAACTTACAGATTCTGGGAACTGGAGAATTTGATAGCTCCAAAATATCTGTGGAAGTAAGCATATTCCAAGTCATGAAACTAACTTTCTGACATATCCCTGAGTAAAGCAAAAAGCAGATATTCAGAATTGCCATGAATTTGTTTGCAAGAGTGTGTGTTGGAAGATCTGGGTGAGGACATACCCTGTGGCATTTATTAGACCTGATTGTAAATTTAATCAATTTAATTCCTTAGGTAAGAGGTTCAGCAGTATAACAAGTGAGCCTTTTGGACAGTTTGACTTTGGATTTGTGAACTGCTCTGGTGTTAGTGTACAAAATATCCACAGTAATTACTAGTAAGTGTCTCCAAGGACATAAAGAGTGTGTTCTGCTGTGTCTTTTAACGGGTGTATACATTTAACAAGCTACAACTTCTAATGAACTTGGGGTTTTATTTAGAGAATTTTCTATTTTAAAATTTTTTTTTTCAGCTGTTACATTATCATAATAAATAAACTGTAGATAAAACATGAAAATAGTATTTTTAAAAAATAATTAGCCTCACAATTCTATTTTCTTTTGCTATTCTACAGTTCTCTAGTGTGACCTTTGATTAAACTTTTAGGTCTATCTGCCGGTATAAGAATAGGAAGTATTGATGAAAAAACATACTTGGAAAATACCTGAAAAATACTTTAAATTGCTCTATGAAAAGACATTGTCAGTTTGGTGCATAATGTTACATTTCTGTTTTATTTACTTGCCCATGACCAATTGTGTGTTCTAAACCTAAAATATAATAAATAAAGAGTTCCAGCAAATCTACCTTTGTTCTTGTATCACCTTTTTATTGTTGCCTTCATTTTTATGTGAGTTATTTGAGATGTGTAATAAGAGACAGNGCCATGAATTTGTTTGCAAGAGTGTGTGTAGGAAGATCTGGGTGAGGACATACCCTGTGGCATTTATTAGACCTGATTGTAAATTTAATCAATTTAATTCCTTAGGTAAGAGGTTCAGCAGTATAACAAGTGAGCCTTTTGGACAGTTTGACTTTGGATTTGTGAACTGCTCTGGTGTTAGTGTACAAAATATCCACAGTAATTACTAGTAAGTGTCTCCAAGGACATAAAGAGTGTGTTCTGCTGTGTCTTTTAACGGGTGTATACATTTAACAAGCTACAACTTCTAATGAACTTGGGGTTTTATTTAGAGAATTTTCTATTTTAAAGTTTAGGTTTAGTGTGTTCTAAACCTAAAATATAATAAATAAAGAGTTCCAGCGAATCTACCTTTGTTCTTGTATCACCTTTTTATTGTTGCCTTCATTTTTATGTGAGTTATTTGGCCTAGATATAGTTAAAGGCCTAGTTGTCTGAGAAAGAATTCAGAGATTTTACTAATTTTACTAATAAAAGCATGCTATTTCTGCTGGCAGCCAGACAGCTCTGGATCATTCTTGGATGTAGCTGTAACTCTAATTGCCTTTGTTAATAAGCACAATATACTGTTTGCAAGAAAAAAAATTAGACCCATGCCAGTGCTTACATACACAGATGAACATCTGCTCTTCCAATTCTAGGTTGTTTTGTACTATGTTAAGGAAAAATGACAATGACAAAACATTCTGTGCAGAGGCATGAATTGTTCAAAAACATTCTGTATCCAATCTGAGATACAAAATGCTGCAGAGCAGGAGCAGATTAAAAAAACAACAGAACAGAGTAAAAATTGTCATGGATTCCAGTAATTTGAAACTTGGACTGGTGAATTGGTTGTAATCAATTTGCTATTAAATAATCCTTACAAGATGCTTATAACTGTGACAAAATTGTGAACCGTGCCACTGTGTTTCTGGGCCACTGAAGGATGGGGAAGCAGCCTTCCTCTGGTATCATCCCACTGATAGATTTGCAATAGGGTTCTTTAAATAAGTGCCTTAAATAGGTACTATAAAGAATATATACTTGCTGCTTATTTGATAGTTACTCTTCATCTCTGTACTTTTGCACAGTATGTTTTATTTTGTTGCAAAAGCAACATGATACTGAATGACTTCTGTAAAAGCCAGATAGCCTGTGGGAAAAACAACAATAACAACAACAAAATATTTAATAGACTTGACCCTCACTGTTGGAAACTGCTCTCACTGAACCAACTGAAGCATCATGCATGGGGTAGTGTCTTTATGCTGATCTGTGGAGGAACTGGGATGGATGGAGCTCAGTTCCCAACCAGAGCAAAATGAAAGCATGCTTCCAGCCCATGGCAAAATTCCTGTAAAGATACCATCCACAGACAACTAGTAGTTCTTAGCTCATTTATTTGAAATGTTTTATTCTGTAAATAATCCCATCTGAGTTTACTGCTGCTGATGTTATTGTGTATGATATATAACTATCCAGATACATATTGATTTCTGGGGAAGCAATTTTGCAATTTTTAATTGAGAAAGGCTTCCTATTAGCTCAGAGTTTTTTCTATATAAAAATTTTAGGAGGTAAGCTTTTATTTAGAAATAAGTATTTTTAAAAGAGTATAATTTTCTTTCTCTGTGCTCAATATTTCACCAATGTCCATCTCCTGGAGATAAATTATAGAAGCTTCATTTAAATCTCTGTCACCCAAAACCTGGAAAATACAACTCAATCATTCATCTGATTATGCAAAAACTTTGTCAAAACTAACTCCTTGAATATAAATTAATTTCAGTTCCATATATTTTGTAGGTTTGATTCATCAGTTCTGAAACACTTAGGGCTAGCTCTGTTGTGTTGCTTTAATTTCTTTTAGATATAAAGCCTTGATGCAAGCAGCGTTCTTTATATAAGAATGTATTGCTTCCTGACAGTATCCAGTGTGTGTTTCATGCTGATTTCTCAGTCAGCTGTGCGTATTGTGTAGAAGATTGAGGCTTGAATAATGTAATTCTAAAGATGTCAAAGTTGCAATAGAATTGATCGTGAACTTCATGTTTGTCTGTTCTTCCGTTATGAAACAGAGATTATTCCCAGTCAAACCTGAACCCTCTGGTTGTGGAAGTCAGGTTACACCTCTAAGGGACAGTGACAAATCCATGGGGAAGCTTTGTGTAGTTCCATGGATGTTTGACAAGGGTGAGGAGAAGAATATTGTGTACAAAACAAACTGGTCAGGTCTGGCAGATAGGAAGGCAGAAGGGATCTGAAGAATCATCTAAAGAATGACAACAATTGTTTCCAAAGCAAGGAGAAAATCTCAGGAGTTGAAACACCTGAAATCCTTTAGTTACAATATTTTCCAGAATATTGTAACACAACCAACATTTTGAGCTGTGCCTTCTGCATTGCTCCCTCCTTTAATCTATTCAAAATTCCAGCTGTCATAAGCATCATGTTGCTTTTGCTCCTTCACACTTTGATTCACACTTTTGTTGTCTTGTTCAAATGGGAAGTAAAGGAGAAAGTGGGAGAGAAACACCAAAACAAAGCTGTCAAGTAGCAGAAGACAGAGCATTCAGGAATATCTCTTAAAGGTATTTGATTAAAAACAAAAATAAAAGCCTTCAGTTATTGAACTGGCTAATGTAACTAGAGTCACAATTAATCTTCCTTTCCTGTTTTTTATATTATCTGCCACAGCGTTATATTTTGGATTTTGTTTTTAGGAAAGCAATGCATTCTTGTGTGTTTGGGTGGGCTCTGCTGTCCTGGAGCCTTGATTCTGATTAGGCCTTTCAACATCTGCTGTACACCAAGCTCTTTTAAGGCAGAATAGAAAAAGTAAAAATAAAAAGCACACACACACAAAATAAACCCCAACACAAAAACCTACAGGGTCATTATATCTTGATGAAAAATATACTTACTGCTTGCTGCTGATCTGGCATTTAATGAATCCTTGTAGCCACTTACATGGCAGTCAATCTCACTTTTAGTATAGTAGAGACTATCACTACATTTTTGTTCTATTTCAAGATGATCAAAATGTTTGTCTCTGTTTGAATTCTGACACTGTGGTTTCCTGAAGCTGCCAAATAATAATTAAAAGTGAAAAATGTTGTGTTGTTTTCCTCTGTTGCCAGTGAGTTACCACTGTGTCACGGAATGGGAGACGCAATTACTGGAAGTTAAGAGACATAATTTTTCACAGTACCCACACCCACCATGTGATTGAAACCTTCCCCTTTTCCTTTCACTAGGCACAAAAGGAAACCAAAAGAAGAACGATACAAATGGTTTTATCCCTTTAAGTGTCAAATTTCTAAATTTTAAGAGTATAGTACTCACAGTTTGGTTATAGCTGCAGCTTCTTAGCAACAACACTTTGACCACACTTTGCAATTGTGTATGAGCAGGACTTATTATTTTAAGTCAAAGTATTTTAGTTGTCACAGTTATTAACTGCTTCATGGCTGTAAAAGGCAGAAGACTGAAGGGATCTTGGAATTTAAACAGTGAAACAAGAGGTGTAACCAGTCTGTAGTGGGGGGTGGAAAGCAGAGGCTGCAGGTAAGAGGGGAGGGAACCAAAAGGGAGTTCACATCATCTACGTGCACATCAGTGCTCTTTAACTACTCACTGGTGTCCTGAAAAATTACAAAATTCAGTCCAAAAAGAAAGCTGACCAATGAAATACTATTGCAGAAAGCTCTACAAACAACAACAGGATTTTCTGTTATGCACCAAATATCATATATGATCGTCTGCCTAATTGTAACTTTTACTTTGTTTTTTTTTCCCCCACAAATCTTTTGTTTTGCGTCCTGTCCTGTTTTTCAGACCACAGGAATGGTCTGCTGCTTGCACTTGGTTTTACTTGTTATATGAGATTTGACTTGGGTGGTGACTTGGCAAAACATTGGGAAACATTTGCCAATAATAACTGTACTCATAGCTTGTTTGCTTTTCTAAAGGAAGTATGTAATGAACTACATGGGCATTTTTAAGGACCAATGTGAGAAAACATGTAGCTAAAAGCACATAAATAAATATATACTGACTGTATGTTTTCCTAGCTGAGATTAAATACATTATTCTACAATCCACTGAGGTAAAGTTTTTTAAAGCATCTCCATGGAGAAAGGCCTTGGAGTCCTACTGGACAGTAAATTCTCTGTGGGCCAACAATGTGCCCTTGAGGCCAAGGGGGCCAATGGTGTCCTTGGGTACGTCAGGAAAAGTGTGTCCAGCAGATCTAGGGAGGTTCTCCTATGTCTCTACTCTGTCCTGGTGAGACCACACCTGGAATATTGTATACAGTTTTGGGCTCCCAAGCTCAAGAGATACAGGGATCTACTGGAGACTGTCCAACAGAGAGCTACAGGGATGATTAAGGGACCTGAATATCTCTCCTATGAAGAAAGACTGAGAAAACTGGAGCTGTTCAGCCTTGGGAAAAGAAGGCTGAGCAGGGATCATATTAATGTCTATAAATATTTGAGGGTGTGTGTCAAGAGGACAAGGCCAATCTCTTCATTGGTGCTCAGTAATAGGACGAGGAGTAATGGGTTTAAGATAGAACATAGGAAGTTCCACCTCAACATGAAGAGGAATTTCTTTATTGTGAGGGTGGCAAAACACTGAAACAGGCTGACCAGAGAAGTTATGGAGTCTCCTTCTCTGGAGACTTTCAAAACCCACCTGGATGCCTTCCTGTGTGGCCTGCCCTAGGTTATTCTGCTTTGGCAGGGTGGTTGGACTAGATGATCTCAAGAGGTCCCTTCCAATCCCTAGCAAAAGAAAAATTTGCATATTTGGATATGCATAATTTGGATATAAATACTGTCAGGTTCCCACTTTAGACTTATATAGTAAAATTTTTCGTAACAATTTCTAAAAGAGGAGTCCTGCATATCTTTTAAAGTCATGAGTACATCAGATGTGTTTTGGCATAGATATGTTTTGGACTTGTTTTTCTTTGTTTTGTTTTGTTTGGGTTTTTTGTTTGTTTTGATGCAAAATTTGTTTTGTCCAATATTTTTCCAATATTTGTGATCATACATTCTTTTACCAAAATACATATGATATTGAATATGAGGAGTGGCAAATACAGCTAAACTAGAGAATCTATAGGACAAAGGAAAAAGAGAACACTAGGAAATATTTGCTAAGCTCCCATGATACTGGAACAGAATACTGACCACAACACAGGCTACCTGCCATAACAGTGAAAAATTCCAAAAATAAAGTCTGGAAAAAGCTGGTCCTTAGAAACTTTAAGGTCAGTGTTATATAAGGACATTCTTTCCTGGAAGAGCATTCCAGTCTGTCAAAATTAGCAGTTTCACCACTGAAAATCTTTGTTTTTTTCAGCAGGTTGTTGTCAAACATTTGGCCACCTCCTACTCATGTTTTGGGACCAAAATCTGTAATTTCAGTGGTGTGAGTCTTCAAATGTGGAACTGCAAACAAATTTGGAAGAAGTGGAAGAGACCTAAGAAACCCCACCCTGAACGGGCTCTCTGATTTTAGCTTTAAATCTGAATAAGTAACACAGTGACAGTGAAATCACATAAGAAAATTAAAATTGGCAAAATAAAATGGCAAACATTACCTGCACCCAGCATTAAGATCTGATTCACCTTAGCAGCTATGTCTGAAGGCAGTATTACACTTGAGTTGGCATTGTGATGCTGGGAAACACAAGGCCATATTTATAATTATATTGTAAATGAATAAGCAGCCTACTATAGCAGAAAAAAGCAGATGCTGTTATATTCCCCAGACTGTCTTTATCTCAGCAGTCAAATACAGCGTGCTGGTGACCAGATGTACTGATTTACATCTTCAAATAATATTTTTGGATGAATGCATGATAGAAATAAAGTCATCTAGCTCCTCAGTGGGACTGCAGGGAAATCTGCTGGGACAATTTAATGGGAACAATTTGCAGAGAAGCAGACAAGGCTCTTAATTTTGCATGTTACTTAAGCAGCTTAGTGCCTCTGGAACAACTTTGTTTTGGGGCTCAGCTTTCAGTAATACACATAAGGTCTCTGCATTTGCTTAAAAAGCCCCATGCTCTATTACTGAAACAACAGAGGAGAGTTTCACTGATAATAGCTTTATTCAACCTTGCTGAAAATGTTAAGTCTAGCAACACTAAAGGCTTAACTGTTCTACATGCCAGACAATTGGCCTTTGCACAGTACAGCAAACAATTGCAAGCATTTAGCATTGCAGTAGGCATAAACCAGAAGTACTTGGGAATGCAGGACTGGATACATAATCCTGAAGCACTTACTCTGCAGAATGGCAGAAATATACATCGGTGTCATCACTACTGGTAACCTCATTTTGGGGAAACTACACGTTTTTACACATTGCACTTTTGCTTTCACACATTCAGATGAAAACCGAAGAGATGGATGCAAATTGCCTGGAACTCCAGGTCTCTTAGAATTTAGGCTTGATCATTTTGGACTGACCTGGCCGAGCAAGGAAGGTTGGAGACTTCCTACACCTTGTTCCAGCTCCTGCACACAAAGCCCAGTTGTGTGCAGGATGCATCCTGGAGCTGGAGCCTGGTGGGTTTGCTTTCATCAGCTCTATCCCCTGCTTTAATGACAAGCAGGATCTTTCCTATCAAGTGTTGTTGCCTCATGCAGCTCTTTTTTGGAGCAAAGACTTTGGCGAATGAAGAAAAGATTTTCAGAAAGTTGGAATGTAAATAGTGTGAAGGCTGTTTATTTGCAATTGTAGTAATTTTGAGGCCCTGACCTACTCATGTTTGTAAATTTACACATAAAAAATGTTATAAAATAAATCAGAGAAAGGAGAAGGATAAAAGTAGGGTTTGAGCTGTTTTGAATTTCATCTTTGTGGGTTTTTTCATCTTACTCATCTTGTCAATTCATAGTATGAAAACCAGATTTTTTTGTTGCATTTAGTTTCTTGATTACTTGGTTATTATATGAATACATGCTACTTGTATTTTTATTTTCCAAAAGTTGTTTTCTCTGAGACTAATTTATTTTCCCTCCTAAGCTATGTTCTTTATAAAAAATAGTTTTTGCTCAGCCTCAGCTGTTCATTACTTTGCTTTAAATACTTGAAGATATTTAAGATACTGTTTTAATTTTAGGTGTCAGATACAACCTCCTCTCTTCTTTAAAACTTCTTTTATTTTTCCAATCCCTTTCTAACCTCTCTTCCCTCAGACCACTAAGTTACTTCTATTAAATTCTTATTTTTCCTACAGGGTTTCTTTTTCCCTATTCTTTGTGTTATTACCTTTCATTTATTTGTTTTTTTTCACCAAGCTTTATCTAACCTACCATTCAGAAATACTTCAGCTGAGAACAACAAAACTTAATCAGGTTAGGAGATTATCTCTTTATCTTGGCACAATATAATTAGGCACATCATTTCAACTACAATCAAGTTAGACCTAGAGGACCTAGAGGAGAGACCTAGAGGAGTCTTTCCATTAATGCTTAGACTCTTCCTGTGAAGTTTAAAATCTGTCCTTGGAGATCTACCAGCCAAAATTTTGCCTCATATGCTGTGGTGCTACTGACAGGAGTAATGGGTTATCATGCTCAGCATGGAATCATAGAAAATTTTCATCACAGCCATTGACAGAGAGTAACCGAGATTTTGAATGAAAGATCACCATAGCTTTCAATTCAGGAAAAGCAATATATTTCCATATTTTCCTCTTGGAAATTGCTGAGCTATGGACTATGTATCTTGTTCTGACATACACTTACAATATCCACTGCCTTCATTGTTTCTTGGCATCCCTTACAAAGGCTCTGTAGCTTTGGCCATCTATTATTTCCACAGTGCCTGACACCAGCCCCCTGGTAGTCAGAGCACTGTGCTCACTGTACCTCTGATATTTTCAGACCAGCAATACAAAAGCTATTTTAACAACCTTTCAGTTATGTTACAAGGGTAACATTATGCCAGCAAGTAGCTTGCATGGTTGCCTTTATAATAATATTTGAATGTGTGGCAACAATCTCTCTTTGGAATGTGAGGCTCTTTTGTCTCTGAGTTATACAAATTCTCTGCTGCATATTTAGAGAACTCGTTCAGGGTCTTTGGGGGTTTTTATTTAGTTTGAATGCTTTATTTTTGCTTTGAGTAAGCCATGAGGGTTTCTGCTACTAGCTTCTCTGGCATCGCTGATTAAAAGCTTTCCATTATGTGAGAGGAAAAAGTATTGCAGGTGCCCAGGCTAGATTAATCTAATCTCCTAGGAAAAAACACTCCATAGCTGCATCATGAAGAGAAAGAATGCTTTGCTGAGGCTGGGATCACATGCTCTGTGCTGCCAGTGTCCTAATCCAAGGCAAACTGCAATGTTTCATAGCATCCATGCTATGCACGTCACAGTGCTTGGGGCAACGGGGCATCCAGCCAATACCTCTAAAATCACCTTTTCTGTGGCAATTTCTTTGTGTTAGGGTGGCAGCATTTTTTGCACTTTTTGAAGGATGTGGCAATATTTTCAGAGTTGCTTTTGCTGGTCACTTGAAAAATGAGCTGCAGGCAAAGCGTAAGTAAGTCCACCAACAGCATTCCCTTAAATGGCACCCATTTGTAGCATTTGGGGCACATCCTGAACAGCTCAGCTGCCTTGTCACATCAAATGATCAGAAGGCATTTTAACATCATTTAGCCTCTGACCTTAAATCACTCTCAATGAGCAGAAACCAAAACACACCCCACAAAACACAGAGAAAATAGAAACTGCGACTGTGTCATTCCAAAATGAATCCCTATCACCACGGATGAGACTTTTCCCTGCTTTCAAACAGTAGATGCCTTTATTTATTACTATCAAGACTGGAGCCAAACGGAACAATCTCTCGTTGTGCACAATACTTCTTTTAATTTGTTAGTGAGCTGATCCTTTTAAAATTGCTAATTAGCTGAGCTGCTATTAATGTGACTCAAATAACTGGAAAATCTCATAGTCTTATGATCACAGGGCTTTTCAACTGACTGGTCCACAAGTACCACTCGTTCACTTCATAAGTGAAGTAGTGTAAGAAAAAAGAAAAGTAACGAATATTGTTAAAATTGAAAGTAAGAGTTCTCAATAGAGTTCTCAGAAATTTTAACACTTCCCATACTTGATTAAATGCTCAATTAGATTCTTTAGCAACAAAAATGTACACTTCTTGCAAAACTAATAGACAACTTTTAAGCAAAGACTATAATTTCCAATTTTCTTGGAACCTACTGGGAAAAATCTTCCTTGCAATGGAGGTCCTACTACAGAACATACATCCTTGTCCATGTTTTGTGGACTCTATTATATGAGCAACTCCTTCAGTTCCCTGGTGACGGTCAGCACACCTTTCTTTTCAGTGTGTAGTCATTGTTATTACACCTAGGTTCACTTCATGTTTTTTTCTGTAGTAATTTACAAGTAAATAGTTGCATACTTTGCTCCAACCACTGTTCCTTTGTATGTTAAATCTCTTTTTTCTTTTTGGAGGATTCTGCTAAAAAACCACTAGCGTTCATTCTCCTTTCCCTTCCCTCTCCCTCCTCCAGATTAACAAACCAAAGCTTTGACTCTACTTCAGTTGCTCACTGGGCAGCTGGGGAGTGGGGAGGTGTGAGAAATTTCTCCTGCCTGTACATAATTTTTTTGTTTCATACAAGTCAGTTGAGTTCACCTTAAATTACCAAATCTGCAGTTAGTAGTAACTGGTGTTTAGTGAACACTTTTTTTTTTCCCCTGAAGCCAGACCTTCTTTTGGCAGAAACAGTAGGAATCTGTCTGTTTTCTAGAAATGCCATCTGCTGAGAAGAGCTATCAAATTGGAGCAAAGGACAATAGGAAAAATATGACATGCAAGTGCAGCTTAGTGGCAAATTATAGCTTCATAACAAAGCTAACTACCACTAAAATATAACTTATTCTGATTAATTCAATCAGATGATGAGTGTATATGATACCAAGTATGTGCTTAAAGTGGTAAGTCACTGTGGCTCAATGGATCAAGTGAAAAATATCATCAAGACTTCATTTATTTGTGTAAAACTGAGGGATGTTATAAAAACTGTGTCCATGCCAGATTTGCTAGGCTAAGCAACTACATTTTTGTAAGGATTATCAGTCTTAGGAGCCTTACTGGCCCCCAAGTCTTACTTTTTATTAAACATACAAAAGATATTCTTATTGAAGTTAAAATATTACTTCGCTTATTCTCAATTTTAATGCTTTGACAAATAACTGGGGAAAAAAAACCAAAAAGCACGTGAAAGTGATGTAAGACATCGCTTCCCATTGCAGAAAATTACAGTGGTGTATCCAGATGAATGGGGGGGAAGCTGGTGTGTGTTTGCTCTGCTCATAATCCATGTGGCCAGATTTTAATTCTGCTCTGTTCTGAAAGCAGGACACAAACTGAAACCAAGTCCACAGACGTTTAAAGTAGGGGTTTGCCTGTAGCAAAGCTTTTTTGATACATTTCTACGGAAATAGAGATTTGTTTCATGCTTTAACTTTCAGGAGTTTGGGGAAGCATGAGATGTTTGGAGAGGTGAGATTTTTGAGTTTCTTCGGAAGTTTCAGAAATGTACAGCACAAAGCTTATTTGTTATTAAAAAGGGAAGAGATTTAGTATGGATTTTTTTAGAGGTACTTAAAGGACTTTTCTTTCCTCTGGGCCTTTTTTTTACTTCGATCTGTCTGCAGACACCACATGTATACCATGGGTTTGTATGCCCTTTGTTGTGGCATCATGTAGTTTCAGTCAAGGTCTATAAATGACCTATGGATATGTATATTCACAAACTACACCATTCCAAAACAGTCTTATTGAAGCCATCTAAAAAATTCTGAAATCTGAAATTCACATAAGAAATATCAGTAGAGAAATTCATTAAAAAGCAAGAAATAGTAACATTATTTTAGGATATTAGACGTTTGTCTGCGACATGCTAGAATCTAGCAATTGTAGAGCCTCTTGAGAAATAGCTGAGGAGTTTGTATTAACCCAGTGGGGTAGTTAGATCAGCACTCTGTAGGGATGTGTGAGACTTACTAATAAGCATAGAAAGAGTGACTGTACACTTGGTAGGGTTTCAGCAGGCCCTCTCTTTATGATTATCTATGCTCTGAGGGAATAAAACTTGGGCTGAGTAGTCAGAGAGGCTGGTGAGGTTTCATGAGGCAAGACTGTGACTGAAGTTTCATATTAACAATACTTAAAAATTTCAAATCCACAAAGGTCAGGCCTTGGGGGACTCTCAGTATATGGTTTTAGAGTGAGGTGGACATTGCAGTTTCTTGTAGGTAGTATGAAAATTGGAGAGGTGGGAGAAAAAGAATTAGATTTGTGACACCAAGGCTGAGGTGTTCTGTATGTTTTTTATGTGTGGGTTTGTTTTTTTTTTAACATGAGAAGATTAAATTTAAAAAAAGTAATTGGGATGCTAGAAAGTGAGCAAATGTGGGTGTGGTAGAATGTATAAAAACTTTGAAATATAAATGAGAAATGAATATAAGCTCCTAGCAATTCAAAGCAATATTTGAGAAGAAGCATGATCAAAGACAAGGGTTACTGCACCTGAAACAGAAAAAAAAATCCCTTGTAGGGGAGCTGAGGGGAATTACTTTGTGGAGGAAAACTAATGCAGTAAATGTTGAGACCACACTGTGCTCTCACTGATCAGTTCAATGTCTTGGTGTCTTTTTCAGGACATGCTCCCTCCCTGCTGCTCAGGCAGCATCAGGGGGCTCAGGACTGATGCCTGAAATACCCTGAGGAAGAGCACAAAGTACCCTCTGAAATGCAATAGGTAATGCATATCTCAGAGCTTTTGTTTTGAGCTCTGTGTCTTTATGGATGGGAGCCCTGAAATAGGCATTTTTGATCCTTTCAATTAATCCTTTTTTTTATAACACTGACAAAACTGTGAAACTGATTTTCCCTTCCCTATTGAGTACAGCTGCAACTAGGTAAAAGATGATGCTTGATACAGATATGTGCTTATGATGGAACTCAGATATCTTCATATCTTCTTGTTACCACTCTTCTTTAAAAAAGGCTGAAGAATGGATGTATGAATAAAACCCTGACAGATCCAAGATGGATATTTGGAAATATGTGCGAATATCACCCCACACATCTCTTTAAATAGGCATCTTTATCGAGGAAATAGATACTTGTGGAACTTACTACATAAAAGCAAAGTACTTTTGTACTCAATGAAAGAATTTTGAAGTACTCGTGTTTGCTTTGCTTCTAGCAGATCAGGCATTTAATAAAGTAAATTAATCTGGATATGTGTCACAGTTACTAGGTCCAGAAGTGACTGAGATTTAGAATATCCGCTGAAGTTGGAGATTAAATTTTAACATTTTAGAACAGAAATTACATGAAAACAGTGTTTGAAATCACCTTTCTTAAATTTCTGTTTCTGAAGGGTATTATTAAAGCTTTTTTCTATATTCTTTTTTCTGTTTTTTTTCACCAGGACCTTCTGAACATCATGTTTTTAAGAGTCACCATTTTTTTTTGTCTGTATGGACATTAAAATATTTTCATGTCTTTTATTTCCTCCCTTTTCCCTTGGCCCAGTGTGCACTTATTCAAACACTCCTAACAGTCTGTCTCTCTTGGCAACCTTATTTTGCATATGTCCTTCTTCCCTCTGTGCTGGTATTCTCCTCTGGGTTTGTTTGATTTCCCCCTTTTGTTACAGCTGAGTTTACTCTTCTGTTTCTCCTCAAAGAGGCACTCCTGACAGATATAAGCCTTTAAAAAGTAAAAAGAAGCAAAAAGTATTCAACCTTATATCCACTTTGTTATTGAGCATTATATTCAGTTTGATTCAACACTGGAATGATTTCCCCCCAAACTGCAGTCCATGAGTTTATTTGACATTCAGTGTCACTGGCTGAACTCTCTGTTCTCACCTTTCTCTGATTCTTAATTTAATTTTTTAATTCAGATGCTTGTGTATGTCTTTTGAACCCACAAGTTCCCCCTGCCCCTTCACTGCCCACGCACACTTTCTGTCTGAATTCTGGCTCTGCTGGTTGGAGTACTATTTGGACTGCTCTTTCCCTCTGTCTCTGAGCCATCAGTCTAAAAACCAAAAGAAAGCAAAAAAACCCCCAAACAAAAACACCCCACCAAAAAAACAGAGTGCCTGGTTTATTTTAGATTTATTCTTCCATCGCTTAAGGAAACACAAAGAATAAAGTGTCTACTGATTGACTGTGTCACATGGACAAATATGGTGATAGTGCTGTTGTTATGGCAGCACAAAGACATAATCAAGACAGATTTTGGTGGTGGTAGCAATATCTTTTATTAGAACAGATTGTACCACTGTCAAATTTGGACAAGTTTTCAGGCATGTGACTTGTTCTTAGCTGATGCTTTTTTTGAAAGAAAGAGGATGTTGGGGGAAGGAGCAGAGGGAGGAAGAAGAGACATCAAGGTGGTGGTGGGAGATTTTAATTGCACAAAAGAACTCTGTAAATTCATAGTTTTTTCTATCTAGTAGATTTGTGAAAGCAACCAAGTTCTTTGGAAAATGCTGTAGGATTTCTTGATATTCAGGACTAAGACATTCAAAATGCAGTGCTTACTTTCTAAGGAATGGATCCTCCCTGACAAGTAGGCAGTTCTGTCCTTTACGGCTTGTATATGCTCCTTCATGGAGCACAGCAGTTGCTTGGTTTCACCTGTGTAACCCTGAGAGTTCTTCATACACTCAATGGAATGTGTTATATCCCCAGAAGTACTGGAATAGGAGTTGACTGCTGTGTGTTATTGTGCTGGTAGCAGAGAAATGTTGGTTGCATTTTGTATTTGGGAAGGGCCTAAATGTACTTACCTTGATTTGACCACAGGACTCTTGCTTTTCCTAAGGGGTTTAGTGAGGTTGGGGCCTCACTAATTAAAGAGGTTCTGGAGAGTGTGATTTCAAAACAGGATTGTCTTCTAATAGATCTTACAATGACTGCATGTGTGTAGGCTCCACTATATGAAATTGCAAGTGGGGAAGGTGTCTAAGAGCACGATGCTATCACTACACTGTTTAAACATTGTGCATACCCATCAGATTGTCTTGCTTTTCTACTTGTGGCAGTCAGTCTGAAAAAATGTATTGTTAATACATCCAAATAAAAAGGAATATGTCCTTGTCTTTTAAAAAACAGGTCCTAGTGGCAAGCCTAGACGATAAACAATGCTAACATTATCTTTTTGTTCAGCCTGCGTCACTGTGTGTTGAGTACATTGACTACACTGTAGTTAAAACAATATTTATGCAACTGATTGAATCACTCCTGTGGGGGAGGATTTGCCAACAGTGTTACAGTTAACCTACTCCCTAAATTCTTTTGTTTAGTTTGGAGCCCAACATGATAATCAGTGTATGATCATCATTAACATTTGTTAACCTCATCTCATATAGACCTTTTTCATTTTTGTAACTGACTATCATTCTTGGTGACTGCTTGCAATGCTTCAATACAGTGTCTATACCATTTACATTAACAGCCCACAGTGTCCTGTTCACTGTAGAGAACCTGATCTGTGTCTAACTAAACAGACAACTGTACATAGCACTTTGGCCTTTTCCAAGATATGCCTCCTCTATTTGGGCAATGATTTATAATCCACTTCTCCTTCGTTTGTCCTGAAACAGGTCCATGTTGTTGTCTTCCCCTTCTGCCAAAAGTTTTCCTCAACTTCTTGTACTTTGAAACTCCAGCTGTATGTTCTGCCTCTGTGTGACCAAGGCCTCCACAAGAGGGAAGTCTTTAGAGTTTCAACGAGTACATAGTGCAAGTGGGTGGTTTCCTTATGTGAGGCTTGTAACATCAGTATTAAACTGAGTTATATTAACAGCATTATTTAGTATTAAACCTTGGGAGATTTATTGAAGTGGTGCTGTAAGCACTTGTGATTCTTCAGTGTTTGAGGCTGACAGCTCTTTGCAGGAGAACTTCCACAAAGCTGCTGTAGGCCTTGATGGAACACAAGAGAAAAGAGCCAATAGTTAAATTGCAAATGGCAGTGAAACTGCTCTCCCTGTGGGACATCTGAGAGAGATCTTGGCAGCCTCTGGCTACTGACCCCAGGAATTTTCACTTTGGGGCTGCCTTTGGGCAGCACCTTTTCTCAGAGTTGACTGGTTAAGAACTTACGAGCAATAAGGAGAGCTGGACAGACCACGGATTTGTGGGAGATGGAGAAGTAAGATCGTTACAGGAAAAGATACTAATAATGAAAAATGTGGTATAGGGAGCTGCAGAAGTCCTTAAGCTCTAGTGCCTCCCGACCTTGTAGTTTTGTCACTCTCTACTTCTTACAAGAAGTATACCAATTACAAAATACCAGTTACAAATCAGTTTACACTGTGAAGTTTCTTATCTCCAGCTGGGACAATCTGTTCCTCAGAATGTCTCTTCCCCCCTTTTTTTTTTTCCATCCTACAACATGAGGAACATTGAAAAGCCTGAGGATTTTTAAAATGGTATTGCAGAGTGCTGCTGTTCTCAGAATTTAGAGAATACCCATTTAAGAATAAAAGGTCTTGTGAACTGTACTTTATAGTCTGATTTCAAAATATGGACTCTGAGGAGAAATGTTTTGATTAAAATTATGTCTTCTTTCATAACAAAACTTCCCACAGTATTTTTTGTATTTTCCATCTAGCTCTACCAGAGCCTTTCCATTCTTTCCAAGTAGAGAAATACATTATGGAAAAATGTTTGCAAAGCTAACAATGTATATTTAATACAGCATATAATATGAGGTGCTCTTTCTTAGTGCTCTTTGGAAGATAAAATCTCTGGAAATGAGCATTCTCTGAGCTTATAGCTGCAGAGGCTCTTGCAGGGTGACACCTTTGAGGGTCCTCCTGCCCCTCATGCAGGCCACCAAACTCAAAGCCTGGGTTCTCACTGTGGAGGTTTGCTCAGACATCAGCCAGATCCCAGCCTCAACAGATACCACGGATCACATGGAACTTCCTGCATTACACAGATCCCGTGCAGGACTCACTCCTGAGCTCAGACTCTAAGCAGGGTCCAGAGGATGCAGGCACAGCTTTGCTGTGTGGGATGTGTGGCTGGCCCATGTGGTTTATCCACCTCAGACCTCAGCAGCTCTCCCTCAACCACCACTGTGCCCAAAAGCCCTGAGATGGCCCTTCCCAGGGCAACATGGGGCTGTGTCTGCTGAGATTTGGTGAAGTGGATCAATGGTTTCCCTCAGAAGCTCTGGGAAGCTGAGGTTGCTGGTCCCAGAGCACCATGGCACTGGTAGACTTTATCTCACACTGATATAATGCAGTGGCTGATATGGTTACATTGCTCATGGGTGCAGCTGTACTGATGATTTTTGGGAGGGTTTTATGGGTAGACAATACTCAGTAGGAAAATAAAACAGAATATAGACATATTTAGTGCTACCATGCAGCTTTTAAAGTTTTGGGTCTGTTGAAATATTACATAAAATTACAAATATTTGACTGTAGAAACACTTCATCTTGTTCTTTTGCAAATAAATGTTCTAATGAATCATTTAGCCTAGTGACAAAGTGCAGATTCTAGTCACTTGGCATTTTTGGTATCCCCTCCCTGATCATAAGTTGTCTTTGGGCTCTGAAATCGTCACAGAATATGTCTGGGTGATTATATACTGAGATACATTAAAAAGGTGTAATTCCAGATGACCCATATAGGCTTATAAAGTGTTTGGATTTGTTACCTAGGAAAGAGCTTTTTTATGTTTAGAAAACTAGAAAAAAGGTATCTTTGTTATTCGCTGAGAGTACTATACAATTCTTCTCTGGTAAAGCAACAGCTATAAAGCTATTTACTATAAAAGTGTGATTTACCATAGTACATTCCCTTTATTAAAAGAAGGACTTGATAATAATTGTTAATTAGAAAATGGGAGTGTTAGTCATCAGTTTTTAATGAGATTTAATGCATTATAGACATAGAGTAATTTAAAAAGGTAAGATTACTGGTTTGGTTTTTGTGTATGCAGCTGTGGGCTACATGTATTCAAATATGAGTCAAACAAATTGCAGAGCAACCTTGTTGACAAGATAACAGGGTAAAGTTTTCACTATGAAAAAATAAAAAACATCAAATATTCCTAGACCTAGTTAAAACTTTGTTCATAAAAGAATGGGGATGATGTAGATGGCATCAACTCTCACGTACCATTTTTGTTCTAAGACACATTCAGCTTATTTACTGAAGATTCATTCACTTCAGTCAGCATGGATCTTAGCAGCTGTATTTAGGTTAAGTAGCTCAGAAAAATCTCCTTAAAGGCAGCCATCCTGAAGTGCACTGCAGAAACACAGCACTACGAATGGTTTACCTAAAGCATGCAAATGTGATCAGAGCTTCACAGCCATAGTAAGCCAAGGAAAATCTATCTGATCATCATGCTTTAGGGGAAGCTGGTGACTCAGCACTTGATTTTTAACAGTATTCACATACAGTCCTATATACCTCCATGTGCAAGTCCTCCACTCTTCTTTTTAACCAAGCAAGTTTCTATTGCCTACACACAACAGCATTACTGCAAGGTACCTCAGTCATGGGGCTTTAGACCCCTTTTATCACTTGTTGCTGAATATCTGTTGTAACACACAGTCTTCTGGGTACTTACCCCGTCACCCTGTTTATGCTCACAAGCTGCTCAGACTAATGGCAGTGAGGAAATAAATAAAACTAACACCTTTTTCTCTGGCACCTTATTTTTCAAATGCTAGGAAACTAGCTTCTGTGTGTCTGACAAGTGGGAAGTTCTTGCCTTCTCTTTACAGCAAAGAAAGTCTAACAGATCAAGTCTCTTGTCAAGGACACTCCAGAAGAAGGTGAGATATCTGGGAAGAGCTATTTTCTGCTGCTGAGCTCCTGTGCTTTAACCCCCAGATCATACAAATGAACGCAGGCAGAAGCCTGACCTGAAAATAGTAGATTTTCTGTTAAGATCACTAATGAGGAATTTAATTAGTTGAGAAGCCAGTGTCAATACAATGAGTAAACCAGACTCCATGACCTAGCAGCCTACTTCTTTTGGAAGGAAACTGTCTGTAGACATTTGGATATCAGACCTTTTTTTTTTTTTTTTTTTTTTTTTTTTTTTTGCTTTTTTTGTTTGATTTTAAACAACATGACTCTTCCTATGGTGTAAATCCAATCTGAATGCTCTCATTTGGACTCAGGCAGCCACCCATTTCCGCCACCCATTTCCACCACCCATTTCTACATTTTGCCTTTTGAGCTCTTGCCTGAGTGGCTTTGAGATTTTGGGGCGTTTGCAGGGGGGATTGTTGTAGCAGAGGGTAGGTTGCTGAGATTGGGACGGGTCATACGTAAAGCAGGTTCCTGCCCTGCCTCTTTTCTTATGTGTTTGTACTCCTGGAGTACTATGAGTACTGTCATGCTGAGAGAGAGAAGGACCAGCTGTAGCTTCTCTCATTTGCTGGAGTCACACCTGGGTGAGCTTCTGCAGCCAAAAATAAACTTCAGGCTAGTTTTGCGGAGAAAAAAAAAAAATGCATACCACCTCCAGTACATACTTTTTCTGAAGTCCAAATAATAAGTGTGAAAGGAATGCAACAGGCTTATTAAAAATACAGGTGAAAGCTGCTTAAACAAAGCAGAACCTTGCAAAGTTCGAGGCCATGTGGCTTACTTATGGGGATCTGCTAGACCAGGGTCTTCTTCCCCACTGGCAGGCTGGGCTTTCCCCAGCCAGCACTCTCCAGGCTGCCATCCCCTGCTTTTCTTCTGGTCCCAGCAGTGGCCCTCCCTGGGCTGCAAAGGGAACTTTCCCACAATCATTGGCACAGAAAAGAAAGTCCCCTGCCCAGCATCACTGTGGTTTCTGCACTCAGGACCTGGCTGCCCCTTAGGTATCAACAACTAAAATAAGCTTTTCAGCAGACCTCAAAACCTACTCTCTGATTTTCATTATTTTAGCAAGTTGCCCATTGTGAAAAGCCTGGCAGTGGCTATACTATTACAGGTTTAAATGAACACAGACCATCTACACATATTCTGTGATGCAACAGAATCTCTATCCTTTAAAAGTAGCATCACTTAATAGTTTCCAGCATCACTGGAAATAGTTTGCTCCATTGGGATGATTTGTTATTTCTGTGAAGCCATGGTTACAAAAAAAGTCAGGGATGCTTTCTACCTGAATATACAATAAAATAGGGAACTTTTGGACTTGCAAATGACTCAGGATGGCTGTGTGTGTTGCAAAAAATAGCCTTGCAACAATCACCAGCAATAACAAGTGCAACATGTTGAGCAAACACTGAACAGGAGACTTCTGTATCCCACAGAGCTTATAAACAAGACTAGGTGAAAGGGAAGGCTGAAATAGGGTGGGAGAGGGGATACTCTGGTAGCAGACAATCCTTCAATTCAAGGAGGAATTAGCAAACTGGGAAAGGAATGGAGGGAAAATCAGGTAAAGAAGTTTCCTTACCAGCTCCCCAGGAAGGGGGCAATAGCTGGAGACGTGGAATGTGGAAAACACCAAATAACTTTGCTGGACTCTGCTGGATGAGTTGCAAAATGTCCCCGTTTTGACTGCACTGAGAAAGCTGCACTGGGAATGTGCTGCAGAAAATGGCCATGGGGCAGAGTTAGTATTGGTACCAAGGACTGTCTCACCATTAGGATTAATTGCCATTCCCCATAGCAGGAAAAGCCCTGTATGAATCAAGGCTGCATAGGGCTAAGTAAGAGAGTCTTGCTGCTGGAAATGATGTGTTGGTGGGGGCTGTAGGAGGCTTTTCCAACTCTCTGTTCCATTCCCAAGTGGGCACTCCCTATGAGTGAATACAAATAGAAATAGAAAATACACATACTGTCAAGAATGAGAATGCAGAACAAATCTGTCAGGTTAGATCAGATAGGGAAAAAAGTTTTGGAATAAAATCAGAGCAAAATGTTTACTGACTATTAACTTAAGTCAAGAAAGGACTATAGGTACAGACACTAAGTCAATAACTTTTTAAAACATCTAAGCTGGTTTCTAGGGGCTATTGAGAATGAAATGTTAAATGCACGAGAGATACTGCAAGTAGTCAAAGACAAAAATAAAATATACTGTAAATTACTTCCTCACGTCATGGTTATACAGACTATTAAGTGGTGATAGAGCAGTGTCAATTTGTATTAACTTCTGACATTTACAGCAAATGAGACTGTGGTTCTATTTTTACCCAGCAGCAGTAGTGTGCTGGTAATTAAAAATATCACAGGTTCAAATAAATTTCTAATTTAGTAACTGCTTCTACCCTTTACCTGAATTCAGAGTGAATGATAGAGAAGCAAATCTTAAATGCTTACCAATTAAAACTTTAATGAAGTTCTCTGAATATTACTAGATTTATTTTTTATGTCTGAAACTTTTTTGCAGAAGCATGATTTTTATGTAAAAGGAAAAGTAGTTTTTAATGGTGTTTGTCAACCAGCCTTGCAGGGGCAAGAAGTTTACGTGCTTATCCAAGATTTATGCACCTTCCTAAGCACAAGCCACAATATTTGGGAGCCTATTTTGACTGTTCTAGAGCCTTCTCTCACTTTCCTGCTCACCCTTTCCTTCCTAAAGCAAGCTCAGATCAACTGGGTTTGAATTTTACCTGCACTGCAGGGCAAATCATTAGCTCAGCTCTCAAATGGCTCTCCTCATCATATGGAAAGCTGCAAAGAATTTAAGTTACTGCAATGAGACTTGTACCATCCATCACTCATCTTTCCCATGAAAAGGACTAGATTTACTAATGCAACAATGAGGAAGAGCCATCTCTTGAAAGTATCTTTGGTCAATTTTTTAGCTAGAATCATTCATTTTGACACCACAAGTATTGGTTTGATTTTTGGGGAGTTTCTAATATGCTCAAAAGTATTGGTTTAATTTCAAACTGTGGTCTAACTCTTACCATACTCAACCAGGTATCACTCAGCAGATTCTCTTTTTAAAAGTTAAACACAATATATAGAAGCAATACCCATTTGGAAAACAAGCACAGTTCTTTTAGGACAATGTATCCTGTTTATTCATAAAATGGAACTGTCTTACCTTCCTTGAGTCTAAAGCTATATTAAAAACTAAAAGGAAGGTATCAGGTACCAATTATACTCATCAGTCTGCATGGGAACCAAACCTGCAATTATAATTTGCAGGTTAACTGATCACACTGCAGAAAATAATGATTAAAAAAAACTGTTCAAACTTAATTAGGACAAGTCATTACAGCAGTTTTGAGGGGGAGGAGGGGAATGAGCCAGTGAAAAGAAATTGCTGTCCTTAATATTGTAATATAAAATAAAATCATGCTAAAATGAATCTAATTGTGGCAGTGGAAAAGAAAAATTAGGAAAAAAAAAAAAATTGAAAAGAAAGTAAACTGTTGGTATATAAAGGGAGAAATTAAAACAACAGGTATATGCTTCCTGCTGGCATGGCTGTTGCAGAAAGGTTGATGTCCTTCCACACCCCTTTTTTCCTTGGTTCCACATCAGTTCATTTACTGTTGGCTCTCCCTGTGCTCCTGTGACAGCATTTACAAGGACTTTAATGAGGAGGTGAAGGGCCGTGCTGAGAAGGAACAGGCAGAAGTGGCCCATCAGCCAGGCCTGAAACTACAGGGCGACCACAGCTGCCCTCAAATTGCTCTCCCTTCTGATTGTTAATTGTATTTCTCACTTTAAACTGTTCCATCTTTTTGATTAAACCTGAACTTGAATCTTCTGATTCTGCAGTACTCTCTCTTTTTAACACACACAAAAAAATCAACTAATAAAAGAACAAGCCTACCCAAATAAATACCCTTTCTCCATGCCCCATTATCATGGAGAAAACTTTGAAATTCAGCTCAAGTATAAAGAGAGACATTGAAAGACCTGACAGAAAAACAATTTAACACTAGTTTTTTAGATCTCATGGTGTTGGGTTCTTTTAGGTTTTTAATTTGATAGCCTGATTTCTGACTTTTGAACAGTAAGTGAAGACAGTTCCAGCAGCAGAGCACTTGTGTCCTCCCTTGTCCCCCACCGCCCAGCCCTGCTGACTCTCTGGGAGCTGAACAGCACAAGCCCAGAGCTCACACCACAGAAGAACTATCAGCCTCCAGTCTGTCCATCCAGGAATTACTTACTTAGGATTATTTATATACCAGTAGATGTCAGGCTGTGGCTATTCTTGTTCTGGTTGTAAGATTCTGAGATTCTGTCCCACTCCTTGTGCCCATCTTCGTATCCGCAGCACGGCTGCTGCCTGGCTTACCTGGATGTCATCTTCAGCCATGCTCTTGCCCTTGTCATGTATCCTCAGATGCTTCTGGCAACACTGGGCTGCTCTGGTGCTTATCACCAGCCAGTGTGCACTTAGGAGAGCACCATATATATCCTGGCCCTGCTTCACACAAAGCAATTGCTCCCAGCTGATAATTATGCTTGAGCCCAGGGTGTTGGAGGCATGAAGGTGGCTCACTGTCACAAGTTTTTGCACTAGGCTTTGCCTTTCAGGGGCCTCATCTTGCAAAATTAAGTTGTTTGCACCATGTTCTGAACCATAAGAAGAAATTAATTTCCTGTGTTCTGTTTTGGAGCCTGAATTACTCCACCTTTGACTGTGCTCGTACATCTTCTCAAGCACATGAGAAGCTGAACTGCTGTTAACTTCCATTCTCTCTTCTGGTTGATTTACAAATGCCATGGAAACCAACAGGAGGTAAAACCTACTTCATGGGAGGTACCAAATCCCAATGAGGGCATTTTTGGAGAGCTCTGAGAAAATGCAGGACCATAACCAATGCAGGTGGTGAAACCTGATGATGCTTAGCCTGACCTCTTCATCACTTTTCCTTTCTGAAAAATGGGAGTGTAATTAGGGAAACAAATGCGAGGGCAACACAAGGCTTGGGGGGTGCATGGAGGAGATCATGGGGCTCCCCTCTGTGCCTCCCACCCCACATCACTCCTGTGGCCAACTCCAGGCTCTCCTTCCAGGTCCTGGTGCTCCTGTGGCAGTGCAGCATCATCCTCCAGAGAAGCAGCCTCCACCCCCTATCTCACCCCACATTGCAGAGGCTGTTGCTTCCAGAATGTCCTCAAAAAGTGGAAAAGCTTTGGGCCTGTGACTGGCTGGGTTTGTCTCTGTACTGAGAAATATCTGGTTAGGTTCTTCTCCACAGTGACAGAAAGAGGCAGCATGGGTACCAAATGTGTGCATACTGAATTACAGCTGCCTTTCTAGGTACCTCAAACCTCATGTTGTTTCTAGAAACACTCAGGAGGGTGAAACAGGAGTGCTGCTATTCTAAAAACCTTATGAAAATGAGTAGAGTCCATAATGCATTCCATAATGCAATTCCATAATGCAACTGACAGTGACCAGAAAAATTAGCATAAAGCTATATCCTTACTATTACATGAGGGTTCAGAAAAGTCTGACTCGTGTATCACAGACTGTGCAATCTATAAAAAGGGCATGTTAAAATTTCATTATTGAAGTATCTAAGAATCATCCTGTCTTTAAGGTACATGCTTGAACATGGTCCAATATGTCTGAAAGTTGGTTTTAAAGCCAAATTCTGGAAACAAATTCTGGAACAAGAATCAGATTGTCTAGATTACATAGATTACTCAGTAAATCTTACTTTCCAAAAGGCCTCAAAGCTCCTAGAAAGTTGGATCACTTCTCTTGTACTAAACCTCCACATAAAGTCTGGTAACCCATACTGTCCCAGAAAAGCAGAAACAAAACACCTTAGTGATTTGTAGGTCTCAGCATCGGGATTAGTTACAGTAAATGTTAGGAATAAATCTTCCTCAGTGGCATCTGTTGTTAAATAGGAGCCAACATAATATCTGAAGCTGGGGCTTATGTCATATGGTCAAACTCAAACTGAAGGTGACATTTTGGGTCAATGCAATTGCTTTAGCATCAGTAACTTCCTCCTCAGATGCAGTGGGGTACAAACAGTCCTGCCTACAGCTGCGAGCCACAAAAGAGAAAGAGGCAATGCTCATGCAGTGCAAAGGTGTAAAGGGATACTGCCATAAATGATACTCCCCCAGTAGTATCTACATAGTAGATACTGCCATGCTGGTAGCAAGAAACTTGAGAGCACTCAGAAACTCTGCACAGCTGACAAACGAGGGCACAAATGGGAATGGTGTCAAGTCTCCTACTACTTAATACATTTTGGAAAATGAATAGTTGAGATGTATGAAGTAAGGTCAGTAGGTCAAAATATACATCTCCTTATGTCTGTAGCAAGCACTACAACTAATGCATGTGCTCCACCTGAGGGTAAAATAGGCAATAGGAAGGAAAGGAATATGAAACCTGCATATCCTTCTCCACTTGCTAGCTTTTGTTCACAACTACTTATAGGGATCTCTCCCACTCTGTGCATAATATTGATTCACAGCTACTACAAGCAGGAGCTAAATCAGACTACCTTAATGTATTGAGAGAATTATTAGCAGCAGATAGATATAAGCTGAGATGAAAGGCAAGGATGAGTCGGCATTCCATGAAGTAGGCAGAGCTGACTTCTAGGGGTGACTCTAGAAGGCAGTTAAAGCAGAAGTGAATTCAAGAGAGTGATATAGAAAAATAGCAAACATATATATATAAAGAACAAAGGCCATGGACTGACATCTTATTGGCAGGAGGTCAACAGGCTAATGATCTGACCTAAGTGTGGTGGTTTGACTCTGGCTGGATGCCAGGTGCCCACCAAAGCCTCTCTATTGCTCCCCTCCTCAGATGAACAGAGAAGAGGAAATATAACAAAATGCTTATGGGTCAAGATAAGGACACTCACAAATTAATGTCATGGGAGAAATAGATTTTACCTGGTGAAATTTGAATTTATTAACAATCAAATCAGGGTAGGATAATGAGAAACAAAATCTTAAACCACCTTACCTCACCACCCCCTTCTTACCACACCCAACTTTACTCCCAATTCTTCTACCTCTTTCCCTGCTTCCCTCCACAGGGGGAAACAGACATGGTGGTTGTCGTCAGTTCATCATATGTTGTGTCTGCTGCTCCTTCCTCCTCAGGTGGAGGACTCCTCACACTCTTTCCTGCTCCAGCATGGGTCCATTCCATGCAGTGCAGCTCTTCAGGAACAGACTGATCCAGCATGAATCCTCCATGGGGTCACAAGTCCTGCCAGCAAACCTGCTCCAGTGTGAGCTCCTCTCTCCATGGGTCCACAGGTCCCATCCGGAGCCTCCTCTGCCTCAAGCTTTCTCACAGCCTCCTTTGGACATCCATGTGCTCCAGCATGAGGTCCTTCACAGGCTGCAGGTGGATATCTACTCCCCAGTAGTGGAGATATTCATGAGCTGCAGAGGGAAAACCTTTCTCATGATACTCTTCACCATGGGCTGCAAGGGAATTTCTGCTCCAGTGCCTGCAGCACCTCCTTCCCCTTTTTCTTCACTGACCCAGGTGTCTGCTGAGTTGTTTCTCTCACCTATTCTCACTCTTCTCTCCAGATGCATTTGCTGTTTTCAAAGAAACTTCCCCCCCCTCCTTTTATATGTTATCACAGAGGTGCTACCGTCGTCACTTTGAGCCTTTGAGCTGGTTGGTGCTGGTTCTGTTGGATACGGGGGAACCTTCTACCAGTTTCTCATAGAAGCCCCACCCTGTAGCCCCCCACCCCCTTGCTACCAAAATGTTTCCACACAAACCCAGTACACCTCAGCACTGGAATTTCCAAAGGGTGCCTATAAATAGTTACCAAATAACAGAGAAACTTGGGAGATTTTGCAAGTTTTACCTGAGAAAAAGATGAAGAAGAAAAAAGGAGAGTTTGAGTATAGAGAACTGCTCAGACATTCAAACAGAACAATTTCTTTCTAAATCATTCCTATAACATAGATAATTTATTACCATAAAATAGATAGCTTACCTATTATTAGCTCCTTTATTATTTATGCTTAATGTGGAAGTGCTGTAAATGATTTTAATTTTTAATATCATTTTGATATTCAAATATTTTGACTCATCCTTCTGAATCAGGTACTCATATATGCTGTTCTGTGTAGGAACCAGGAAAAAAATGGAGACACGAAGGCCATCCTGTAAGTGAAGAGGCACGTTTGAAACTTAACCTTATCTTCATTTGAATTTGCAGCCGAACTTTCCAGAATCCGTAGCTCCCACTTCTCTGGCGCTCATCCCCTCCTTGCCAGGAGCTGCACAAGGTCTCAGAAGAAAGGGCTCAGATTCCTGAGAGCAGCAAAGAAAGTTCTCCCTCTTGCGGCCTCAAACCTAACTCCATGGGTAACTTTAAATTCTGTTTCCATGGCTACCCACACGCCGAGCCAGGCGCGGCCTAACTCCTAAAATACCAAGAGAAAAAGTGAATTTGATTTGCAGCTTTCTTTACCCGATGGCGTGGTAAGGGCGAGAGCAAAGCTACTGGGAAATAAGGTTAATGTCAGACTAATGAGCATATTTTGATCCCGGCACACACTGGGTTATTGCAACCAGGTTCTGAAATTCTTTTGTGCTATTGTAGAAGCGCATGTAAATAGGCCAGGCATCTTGTTCAGCAGCTTGTCTTTAATTTATGGTCATTACCATATTTTTTTTTTCTATTTCTAAATCACTCCCTGCACATCCTCTTTAGAGGAAGGGTTTATTCCACTTTTAAATCTGAGCACTTTCTTTTTGTAGGTAGAATGTTCTTAAACATCCTCAAGAATTTTTTTGCTATTTAAATTCTCTTTGCTCTCCCTACAGCAAGTGTGACTCACATTTGGGTTTGACTGTGTGAAATGAGCATTTCTAAGCACTATGTAAATATATTGCTGAATCAGTCTTTGCTCTGTTTGTATCCTGAAGTGTACTCAGTTCCATCATTTGACATATAGCACATTTTGGGTAACCAGCTTTTTAAACACCTACTAATTTCTACTGTGCTTTTTACTGAATTGTAGCATGAACCAATTCAATCTCATATATTACTCCTCTTAGAAGAGCACTGACCGATGTGTAAGAGGAAGCATTATCAAGTGGCATCCTGTGTAGGTATGTATTTTATTTTCCTCATTCACCTTTTTTCTAATTTTTTTTTAAAGCATTTGAGACACTTGAAAAATTATAGCACTTCACATAGTTGCTTGTCTGCTACTCCCTATAAGTCAAAACCGAATCCTGCCCCCCCCAAAAAAACCCAAAAAACAAAAAACTGGGAAGATTTGCAAAACCTGCTAGCTTATCTACTAGGGAACAAGGACTTGACAGAGTGCTCCAGATTCACAGGTTGTGCAACAATGCTTCTGAAGTTCCTGTTACACAATGAAGGTAATTTCAAGAAAAGATCTTTAGGAAGCGTCTTCAGTTTCAAGTCACACATGTGCGTAAGGCACTTCTTGTCCTGTAACAGCTGTGACATGGGCCACTGTCAGGTCATGGATCCATCAGCTTGTTCTGTGCTTCACTATTCTTGTCTTGCCTAATATGAAGAGATTTCCTCACCCCTGCAGAATGTAACAATCCTTTTGGCTCTCCAAGCTCATGCAGAGCCCAGGTATCTTCTGTACTTTCTGGGGCTGATAAATAGGCTTTCCCCTGTCAACAACTTCTGGTTTTGTTTGCTGAGACAGAAATGCATTTAACTCTTCTGTTGTTATTAAAAAAACTGTGGTTCTTCAAAAAAACCACAATAATCCTCTATTTTCTTAACTCCTAAAGAAGAACTAGTACTATTCCCAAGTACTGTATTGCCCCAGCTTTTGAAAGATCCTTTCTGAGCTCTGTATGTGGGTTGTTCTCCAAGGTTTCTTGCTCCTGAAGCCTGCCAGGCTCCCGTTACGTGCTGCACCAGGATAAGAGGTAATGGGCACAAACATGAACATAGGAAGTTCCATCTAAACGTGAGAAGGAACTTCCATTGGACCAGGCTGCCCAGAGAGGTGGTGAGGTCTCAGTCTCTGGAGACATTCAGAACTCACCTGCACACAATCCCGAGCAACCAACCTACTCTAGGTGAACCTGCTCCGGCAGGGGAGTTGGACTAGATGATTTCCTGAGGTCCCTTCCAACCCCTGACATTCTGTGATTCTGTAAGGCTGTCTCTTCCAAAGGCTTCCAGCATTATCCAGACCACAATCCCTTCCACCGCAGAGATGTGAAGACACCTACTCTTCGTATCTTGTTATGAAACCACAAGATACTTATCTTTATTATTTGACTGTATAATTGAGCATCTGTGAATAATGTAAAAAACTGTTTACTTTTATGACAAGAAAATCTTTGTGTAAAGAATTGCTCATAAACACAGCGAGAAAAAGTCACACTTGAAGCGACCAGAAAATTTTCCCTCCATAAATGCCTATCATGTCGTGCTACAGAAAACATAAATGAGTTAGTGTCTCATTGTTGTCTTGGGGAAACAACTTGTGAGCCATTTTTATGCTTTAAAACCAGATAACTATAGTATTTGCCAAGGATCATTTGTTTATTTATTTAAATACTTCAACATCTATGACTTGCTTTAGATCTTTGACAATAGCTTACATACATTATTTTTAAGGAGTGACAAATCAACAAAACACATCAAGTTTTCCTAGATTCTGAAGTCTGTAACAGCCTGGCTATATCATGATGTCCAGTAACATAATCCACATCTATAACCATGCACCTAACTCTTACTTTCCTTCTGTCCTGAAAGAAAAAAAATGAAGGCTTGTGTGTAATGTCCAGAAAGTTAGCAGATTCATGTAAAAATAGCTTTTGGAAAAAAGAAAAAAAACCCCAAAACACCAATAAAAATCCCCAAACCAGACAAAGAAATAAGTTTTTCAGCTCAGAATTCTTTGTAGAAATTGTCTTAGTCCATAGCCCTTGTTATACTACCTGTAGTGCATGTTACCTTTTACCACCCAAGAGGTCACCTCAGGTGTCTCATATCACTGAGGAACTTTGGTCATGCAAGGAGCCTTCAGCACTCACTGCCAGCTCTTCATGTCACACAGATGTTGCCACTTGCACAATACCCAGGGCAGATGCATTCACTGGACAAGTGCACTCACCAGTGGGTGCCACAAAAGGAATGGGCAGCTAAAATCTAGGATTCTTCTCTTGAACATTTGAGTTTTAGAGCGTGGCACGTGGGAACGTGCTACNTATAAGAGACAGGAATGTAACAATCCTTTTGGCTCTCCAAGCTCATGCAGAGCCCAGGTATCTTCTGCACTTTCTAGGGCTGATAATTAGGCTTTCCCCTGTCAACAACTTCTGGTTTTGTTTGCTGAGACAGAAATGCATTTAACTCTTCTGTTGTTATTAAAAAAACTGTGGTTCTTCAAAAAAACCACAATAATCCTCTATTTTCTTAACTCCTAAAGAAGAACTAGTACTATTCCCAAGTACTGTATTGCCCCAGCTTTTGAAAGATCCTTTCTGAGCTCTGTATGTGGGTTGTTCTCCAAGGTTTCTTGCTCCTGAAGCCTGCCAGGGTCCCGTTACGTGCTGCACCAGGATAAGAGGTAATGGGCACAAACATGAACATAGGAAGTTCCATCTAAACGTGAGAAGGAACTTCCATTGGACCAGGCTGCCCAGAGAGGTGGTGAGGTCTCTGTCTCTGGAGACATTCAGAACTCACCTGGACACAATCCCTAGCAACCAAACTACTCTAGGTGAACCTGCTCTGGCAGGGGAGTTGGACTAGATGATTTCCTGAGGTCCCTTCCAACCCCTGACATTCTGTGATTCTGTGATTTCATGGGCTGTCTCTTCCAAAGGCTTCCAGCATTATCCACAGTCCCTTCCACCGCAGAGATGTGAAGACACCTACTCTTCGTATCTTGTTATGAAACCACAAGATACTTATCTTGATGCCAAGACCATCTTTAAAAAAGTAGACTTGTTTATTATTTGACTGTATAATTGAGCATCTGTGAATAATGGAAAAAACTGTTTACTTTTATGACAAGAAAATCTTTGTGTAAAGAATTGCTCATAAACACAGCGAGAAAAAGTCACACTTGAAGTGACCAGAAAATTTTCTTTCCATAAATGCCTATCATGTCGTGCTACAGAAAACATAAATGAGTTAGTGTCTCATTGTTGTCTTGGGGAAACAACTTGTGAGCCATAAGGCAGGGTAAATTTCTATTTTTATGCTTTAAAACCAGATAACTACAATATTTGCCAAGGATCATTTGTTTATTTATTTAAATACTTCAACATCTATGACTTGCTTTAGATCTTTGACAATAGCTTACATACATTATTTTAAAGGAGTGACAAATCAACAAAACACATCAAGTTTTCCTAGATTCTGAAGTCCATAACAGCCTGGCTATATCATGATGTCCAGTAACATAATCCACATCTATAACCATGCACCTAACTACTACTTTCCTTCTGTCCTGAAAGAAAAAAAATGAAGGCTTGTGTGTCATGCCCAGAAAGTTAGCAGATTCATGTAAAAATAGCTTTTGGAAAAAAGAAAAAAAACCCAAAACACAAAAAAAAAATCCCCAAACCAGACAAAGAAATAAGTTTTTCAGCTCAGAATTCTTTGTAGAAATTGTCTTAGTCCATAGCCCTTGTTACACTACCTGTAGTGCATGTTACCTTTTACCACCCAAGAGGTCACCTCAGGTGTCTCATATCACTGAGGAACTTTGGTCCTGCAAGGAAAAACTGCAGAGGATGGTGGAGTGCTGCCTTGGTGTGCCACACAGCTCAGCAACAAACATAAAATTGAACTCCTGGAGACAAAAACTGCCATGTTTAGTCTGGTACCCACTTGTAGGGTTTGTAGTCTCTTTGTGCCCTGATACAGTCTGGGACCTGTGGCTCTGTTGTTAAGTAGTGCTTTAACAACAAACAAAAACAAAAAAAAACAACAAACCCACAATGTTTCTGTGCAGTCCTAAAGCAGGATCAAAACTAGTGCTGTACTGTAAGAGAGGCATGGGTTGTGTGTGTGAAGAGCATGTGGGGATGTTCTGAGCTGGGTGAACTAAATTCCACTCTAGCTCTTCTTTTCTCTTTGTGTTTTATGATTGAGATCATAAAGTTTAGTACTCCAAAGCTGTGGCTTCCAAAAAAGAAAGAAATGTGCATTTCAATTATCTTCATGTTTACCTTCATGGTCATACTTTGTATGAAAAGTAAAGCCCTCTGAAAAGAAACTGCCACAGCAGATGGCATTGAAATGTGAATAGAAGTTTTCAGAGGAGCCCTGTCACTCAACACTGCCTTGGAGATGCAGGAAATTTCAGTCCTGCTAATGTCCTTAAACAATTTGGGGAGGGAATGAAGAGATGTTCAAGTAGCAACAATTGTCTTCTTCCTTTTTCCATTGCTCTTTCTCTAGGCAGACATCAATAAAAGACAATTATGCTAGAAGCTACAGGGACTTGTCTAAGATTAAAATACCCTAATTGGTGTTAATTGAATAGGTATGATGAAACTCAAATTAGAAACCATGTATGCTATATTCAAATATAATTACAGAAAGGAAGTATGACTTGCAAACAAGGATAACTAAAGGTGCTGCATATAAACAAAGCATATTAGAGCTGGAGAAGGGGTTTTTATGATCTAGGTTGCAAGGCTGATGACATTTTTTAATGACAGTTATTATCTTCCATTTCAGGAGACTAAGAATTAGGACTAGTAGCACGTTCCCACGTGCCACGCTCTAAAACTCAAATGTTCAAGAGAAGAATCCTAGATTTTAGCTGCCCATTCCTTTTGTGGCACCCACTGGTGAGTGCACTTGTCCAGTGAATGCATCTGCCCTGGGTATTGTGCAAGTGGCAACATCTGTGTGACATGAAGAGCTGGCAGTGAGTGCTGAAGGCTCCTTGCATGCTGAGTAGGAGACCTGCAGGTTACCTTGCCAGCAGTAACTTGGTGAGGCATGAAGGGCTGGGTAGGGACCCAAGGGAATTTGTAAACATCAATAGTTTTTCCTAACTTCTTGTGAATTCCCTCAAGAAGCTCCAATGTGGAAAAAGTTTGTACGATTTATGGGGTCCCACTTCTGATACTTCTAAGCAAGCAATGGAAAATATGAAAAGGTGAAGTGTTTTCCCCCAATAAACTCAAGCTAGAACATGACTCAGTCCCTTACAGTGCTCCATGATAGGTTGTTCTGCTGTAAAACAAAAGTACTTCAGATATAATTTGTTTGCTGAAAATACCTTTTCTGCAAAATGTTAATGAATGTGGGCTACAGTCAAATGAGAATTTCTAATAGAATTAAAGTCACTGGAAACTTTGGTTTTCTCATTTTGGTATACTACAGATGCTGAGAATTATACATTAGAACAGTTTACCACTAAAATTACATTGATTCAAAGAATGGTTACCAGTTTGAATTATCTAATTTTTACTTTGGCTAAGAATTTAGTTATATATTTAGAAGTACACTGTGGCTTCTACTTCCTGACTCAGGTTTTCAGTCTTGCAAGTGTCTGGTCTGTCTTGTGTTATATTTATCTTTGTGACAAGACCTAATACCTGTTATTACAATTTTGCAGTTCATCTAATACTTAGCACTTATTTACCAATAAAGGTTTGTTCATACAGTGCTTTATAGTTTCATAATGTCACATGATAACTCACTGTTAGCAGAGTTGTTTTTTTTTAAATATCTGTAAAAGAGTGGTTTATAAAACAAACACAAATTAACAGACATCAAACTGATAGTACATAGTACTACCAGCATAGTTCAGTGATTAGTGCTTTGGTATAACTGAACACCTGATGGAGAACTTCAGATGATAAAAATTACTCCAGATAGAAAATTTCAAGGTGCAACTCTCAATGTCAAGGCAACTCTATTTGCTCTTAGCTGCTGCAGGTTCCATGTCTATGTCCAGGTCTGACAGAGCACAGTAAAAGAGCATCTGAACATACTTTGTTGTTGTAGCTGTAACACATAGCAAAAATATGTAAGACAAAGTAAGACAAACATATGGATTTTGAGGATTTAAAAGCACTACACAGATAGTAGGAAAATTACAGAACACTTAAATCACTTGGATTAAGCACATGTTCTAAATAGCTAAAGGCAAAAGGAGCTCAATCATTAAACATAAAGTCTTGTTTAATTAGACTTTCATCAACATTTTAATTGAACTGAAAATCAATAGTTGAATTTAAACTGAAAAAAATGTTCCACTCCTTGGGCAGAAACGATGGTGTCCTGCTATTTCTGCCTATCAAATGGTGTGCATTTAGCCTTCACAACATGGCTTTTATTGAGCCAGCATACTAGATGACCTCTCATCTGTGGTCCACATACTGGACTGTTTTGTACAGGTATGCATGGTTTTGTTTTTAGGACCATGTAACAATGCAAATGACCTCAGACATGCTGTACACAGCCTAGTGAAACTTTATAAGGAAAAAGGATTCTAAGAAAAATTATTCTTTAGGCCTTCTGACTAAGCATTCAAGATTTTGGCCCACTAACTAAGACAAGATGATGCTGCTTACCAGAGAGCCACTGCAGATGCTTAGGTCGCTTTTCAAATGGTATATAGACTCCCAAATAATAGGCAGGAATGCCTGAGAGGGCAATACCAACACCAATAAGGGAATTGATTGTGTCACTGTAGAGAGGAACTATGACCAGGAAAAGGGAACATAAACAGTATACCATAGGGAAGAAGAGGCTAAGCTGTGGAGAAAAAAAAAATAATTCCAATATTTATTAAAAGATGCAGTAAATATTCCATTGTCAAGACACTGCAGATTAAAATTACACAAGTCAATAATAAAAATATAACTATTTACTATGTGACTGCTATGTACTGATTCTTTTGACTGCCTACAGTCAGTACAATTGTCTAGTCTCTGTGTATGCGGTCAGAGTCTCTTACCTGGTACACACCTGAACACCTGAGCATTTTTTTTTGTTTTCAGATCTGCACAAGCTCAGTTTCTTTCCACAATAATAAGAGATCAATTTTTTAAAGCAGTACTTTGAAACTGAGAAACAGTGGGTAGTTTTCCCTTCAATTTCAATTGCAAATTTTTAATTTTAAGTTTGATTGGAAACTAACTCAGCTTAGACTTTCAGTTACTGTGTTGATGCTACAGATTTAATGGATGGATATATATACATATACATATGCCTATACATATATTTAAACACAACCATTTTGCCTGGGCACTTAAGTGTATCACTAATAAGAAAAGTTGCAATAACCTCTTTACGTATTTATTTCTCACTGAAATATTTTTCACTGGCTGTAGTAATAAACCTTTTCAAGAGTACAGGAGCTGACATTTGAGTATTAGCTAAAACTCCTCAGAGTTTACTCATGTGAGTATTTTTTTTTCCTTACAAAGATTAAAATTTAAGTTGATTAAAACCAACTGTTACATTTCAGAAAACGAAAAAGTGTATGCAGAGTTTAGATGTTGACTAAGATGGCAAATGCTGATAGGAATTAAACAGTCATTATCTATAATTTGACTGTAATCATTGCTTTAGTAGAGTCAATAGCAAAACTTCCAGTGAGACAAGATATAACCTTTATCCTCCACATATTTTTGGGGAGAGTTTGGAAATGAAGTTTGAACATGCTTCAGGAAAACTTCATCTACTCTAGAAGTTTTTCCAGCTGTAGGTCCTTAGGATAGTTTACTCTTTTGTTTGAAGCATGCTTTTTTATAATCAGGGTTTTGCACTTAAATGGGAAAGAAAGTGTATTGGTAAAAATGGTGCAGGAAGTTGGGAAGAGTGAGTGACAAGGAAGAAATATTAACATAGGGTGTTAATTTGGAATTCCAATAATTTTTACTGCATCACTGCAGAGCTGAAATACAGGTCATGGAGACAACCAACCTCAGGGAAGATAGGGCCAGTGTGTGGCTTTGTGTGCCTGAGGGAAGCTGGAGGTTTGTGCCCTGCTTCCTTGGACAGTCACTGAATTAAAACTGGAAACAAGTTCTGTGTGGTCTCTCTCTTCTAACTGATAGCCAGATGCTCTTCTGCAATCAGTCAATAAGCTTCTATTTTACTGTCTATGACCACTACTACCATTACTACAGGAGGAGTTCCAGGATGGGCATGTATTTATTCATTATTTATTTTGAAATATAGTTATAAGGTTGAATGAAAGGAAAAAGAAATGGCAAATATAATTTCAACCTCACAGAAAAAGTACTAGAAGAGTTCTTGTGGAAAACTCCAATGGGTTTTGCTCCTTCATTTCTTATCTTGTATGTTGAAAATATTTCTATGGCTGATAAATAGTCTACAATGTAACTAGTAATGTTAAGGTTGTGGTATTAAGGTGTTAAGTCATGCACATGAATGACCTGTCATTTTGGGGCTTGTTTCCTCTCTTACTTACTTACTTTAACAGGCCGTGGTCTGTGTGGCTGAGTATATCTCAAATATATCAGTCCTGCAATAGACAGACCAACAAAAAGCCAGTAGTTGAAGCAGTAGTAGTTAATGAGTAGGAAAACATCTTCCACAAGGAGATAAAGCAAAGTCATTAAGCCCTAGAGACAAGAAAAACAAAGACATTTTAATGTGGAAATAAAGATGTCTTATAAAATATTATAAGCGGCAGTAAAGTCATAAAACATCCTGTTTCCAGCATATTTGTCTGGCGTTAGGAAATCATGTCCTTGCAAGAAGGATGTGCCTAAAACTCTGTGAAACCTGCAAATATGCTGTGTGAAACACACTGGTATCTCTTTTTTAAATGCAGCAATGAGATCAACCCATTTGGCTGGAAGAGGCTTTGGCTTTGTGAAGTTATGTTCCAACACCAGCAGGAAACTCTCCTAAGAAGATCAGGTGAGGAGACCCAGACTTTGCTGCATTATGGAGAGGGCTGATGAGAGGCTTTCTGTAGGCACTGGCTTACTCTGCTGTTCTGGCTTCAGCTGGAAAGCAAACTTTTAATTTAGTTTCACTGTTGGAGGCTCTCACAGTCCAATCATACACTGAGACCATTAAAGCACATTCTGCTGGTACGCAGACATGCTGTGCTGCCTTTGTGGGAAAAGGTAAAACACTAGGAATTTACTGTCTGTTTTAATAGGTGAGCAGGAATAAAAATCCACTCTGAAATGCACTCTGGTGGTGTATTAAGGGAGTATGGCTCACCTTACTGGTGTGAACAGAATCCCTGTAAGAAGAGGGATTATAGGAAGATTATAACTTTCAGTAAATTATTTGGTGATAAACATTATTATGTCTAAATATGTTACACAGAGAAATGGAAGAATCCATATAAAAATTAATTTTGAAATAGAAAGCAGTGAAATACTTTTGAATGATTCCACCTTTTCTGTTTGTGCATATCCTTCCCCTCATTTTAATTGCTAGATTTAGGGATTGTTTATGAAAACTGTTTGCAGTAATTTAATAGTTTATTGGCTCTTGTGTAACAACATTCATTTATATAGTGACAGGAAAAACTCAGTATGACTATAGGCACTCAATAGTAGAAATTACATTTTAAGTGCTTTGTCATTCCTGTTCTAACTACAAAATCAGCCTGTGGCAGAGTCTGTGGGATGTTCCTGCTATATTCTCCTCCAGTTATACTGTGAAAACTCACATAAAGTCTTAACTCCTGTCTATACTGTTACATACTTGGCCATTCTCTAAGTAATGACATACTTATTCCTCCCTAATATTGTTCAGGAGCATAGGGATGTGAATCAAGCCATTCTCTTTCCACTGGAAAAACCCCACCAGACCAAATGCCACCAGTAGCACCCTCCTCAATGAGTTCTAGAAATGATGGGCTTCTGAGGAAGATGTCTCCAGCCCAGGAGAAAGCCTGGAGGGATGGTGAGAGCAGAGGGGAGGTGAGCCAAACCCCTGTCTGCCCTGGCAGGCACAGGGCTGGGCTGTCACTTACATTAAAGAGGAGAGCAGGGACTGGTGTGAAGCACTTCACATGAATCAAGCTCAGACTGTCTGGAAGGTGTCCTTCTCTGGCTCCAACGTAAAAAAGCCTGGGGGGAAAAAAAAAAAAAAAAAAAAAGAAAAAAAAAGAGTAAGAAAACTTAACCAGACATAGAGCCAAGGAACAGCTTGTTGCCTTCTGACAAAGGGAGCATTATTTCTTTAATTATTCCACTGTAAATGCTTCTCTTTTTCAAGTGGTGTTAGTTTATTGGTTGGTTCTGACCATGAGAAGACACGTCAGGTTGTAACAATCCTTTCATCATACATGAATAACTTGACATGGCAAAAATCACCTGTGTTGCTTTTACAGCACAGTAAGTAAGGAGCACAGAATACTAAGGAATTATTCCATTTCAATTATTTAAAATAAATCTTATATTACATACCTGGATGCTGCAATTATTGATGAGTTTAAGCCACTATAGCAAGACATGGCCACTGCTATAGGAATTATCCACTTTCCATAACCAAGGGTTTCACTGCCAAATGTCTGCAACAGAAAAAGAAAATTATAGTGAGGCCCATCAAACTAAGCATATGGACAAACCTGAGAAACATTCATGAAAACACACAAGACCAAATGTAGGGTGAGAGCCCACACTTTCTTATAACACCTGATAATGACTTGGGCAGTTAGAATTTGGAAAAACTGATCAGTATCCAAATAAAATGGCAGATATGTTGAAAGAATAAATTTTAAAAAAGAATCTAAGCCTAGATCAAGTTGGTGAACAGAAGATGATGTATTGGCTTTATTGTGTTCTGACAAATCCTGTCTGCAGTAATGTATGATTTATAATTGTACTTTTATATAAAATACTGGTAGTGTTTTAAAAAACGTTTCACTGCACATTTTTGTGTTGACAATATTGGTGTGATCCTGCAGCATTAAACATCACATACTGTACATCAGAATGACAGCAAAACCACTCAGACTTTCCATAGCTCTTTTTCTGTCTGGCCTGGCAAAACCATCATTCTACAATCAAGCAGTTTTAGGAGCACGTAAGAGGATTTTACAAGAGCAGATTTATTTGATGTATTCTTTTCATGCATTTTCTAATATACATTTTCTAGTATACTGGTACTCTTATATGAAAATAAGCTATAAAAAAAAGCAAGAAGCTTCAGCATGGAAATATTTCAATTGTTTTGCCAAGATGTCTGCTACCTGAGATTCTTCTGCGGTGTCATCCATACAGAAACTTTTAATTTAATTATTTTATGCAACTTACCACAGCCACTGCATCACTTGTGAGGAGAGCTGACATGTCCAACACTACGTAGTATGCTACATTAGTCAGCAAGTAAATAATAGTCACAACAGGCATTGAAATTGCAATAGAAAGAGGTAGATTCCTGCAGAAGGAAAATGGCAAAACTGTTTCATGTCCTTTGATTAAGGAATATTTAAACAGAAGATTGGTCCAAATTCAAACATTTCTGAATGGATACTGCCATCACTTTTTGTCATCTGTAATTCTGGAATCACAAGGTTACAAAGTAATTTGCAGACCTGTGCAGGACAATTCCACAGGCAGCTTAGTTGGCTGTTTGTGAATTTGACACAGGTTTTAGAGAAAAAAATATACATTTATACCTGTAAATTTTATAAGTCATCTTTCCTATGAAGCAATTTTAGAGAACACTTAAGCAATGGGATTTAAATGCACACTGGGGTGTTTTCCTGATCAGAGTTTTTTTCCCTGACTCATAGACTCATGTCCCAAGCCGAGCTGGATTCAGTCTGAGTAGATGAGGCACACCACCCCCCAGGGCGTGTATCACTACAGAGAAGAGGAGAGGATATACCCAGTGCTGCTAGGGAGGATTTTATTTTTTACTTAACATTTCATATTTGGCAAAATGGGTTATTTTTTCCCATAAACAGTAATGCTGAAAATAGAAGAGTCATAAAATAAAACAGTCTCACTCTACTGGTGGAAAAATAACTGTTCTATCTGACTGAAAAGAAACAGGGAATTTTAGAGAGCTAGATGGAGCTCCATTTTTCCCTGCTTTCAGCTGGGATTTATTCTCCTCCTCTAAAAATTCTGGCCTAAAGTGGAAGGTCTAAAATATGTATAGGCAGACAGAGTGATTTATTAGTGTGATATAATTGCCGAGAGAGGACAGTAACCATGATGAATTTGCACACTTACTACTCCCATGGAAAAATAAGAATTTTATTGCTGAGAAAATAGTAATGTAATTCCCACTCATAAAAACAAATACAGAGGGGCTTGTCCTGCTGTTACCTGTTTTACCAGGACACTTCAGCAATTCAAAGGAAAAGCAGCCATTTACCTCTGGGGGTTCTGCATTTCCTCGGTGACGTAGTTGAGTGTGTCCCACCCCGAGTAGGAGAAGAGGGCGGAGTAGAGAGCCAGCGCGATCATTCCTGGGCTTGTTGCTGAGCCCTCGAATGGAGCTCTCAGGTTTTCTGTTTCTCCTGTACAAATGGCAGGTACTAGTTGCCTGTCACATTTCAAGGACATTACACCCAAAGTCTCAGCTAACCAAAAGGAAATAAAACCCTAAGGCATCCAGGTTTCATCGCTTTTTTTCTAAAAGTGCACAGCTTCTATTTTCACATGACAAAGAGGAAAGTTTCAGTGAGACATTCAGACAGCTACACTTGTAGCTTCAAAGAGCAGAAGATGTTTTCCCATGTTTTTTATTTGGATATGACTTGTGTAATTCTACTAGAATTCACAGTATCCTCACCTCCTTGCATCTCCATCTCACCTACTGAAGGAAAAAGCTGTACTGAGGTCATGCGATGCCCTGTCAGCCAGGCAGAGGCACTTGGGAAACCCAGTTTCAGTTCCTGGATCTGTCTAATATTTCTTCCTCATATCTGTACTTTCGTTTTCACCAGAGAAATTAGTGGTCACAGGAGGGGGAACTCCTGAGGCAACATGCTCAGGGGGATGCTCAGCCTCGCTAAAAATTAGGACATTAAAATGAAGAGACTTGAAAAATCTCTCATTTCTAAATTTCCCTGTAACTTAGCTCAACCAGTTGAGATGATGATGTGCAGAATGCTGAGTAAGAGATGAAATGCTAATGGAACTGCATGAGCCTCCACCGTGATTCTGAAAAAGGGGAAGAAAGGCCTTAGTGAGTTTGCAGAATGAAAGTCAACTATCTAATATAACTGGAAGTGGGTTTAAGTGTTAAGGACAGAAACATGCTGAAATCTCTATTAGGGAAGAAAGGAAGGTCTTTGTTATAAATGAAAAAACTTCACCCTGTGGTTAAGCTAAGGAGTTTATGGATACCACAAAGGCAATTCAGTCTTGGAAGAGCAGTAACTACCAGCTACCAGGAGACTGAACTGAGGAAGGTGAAACTGCGACATCTGGGGAAGAAAATGGTGGGAAGGAACAAAACCCAAAAAACCCAAAAACAAAATCCAAAAGGAGCAAGACAAGCTTTTTAAACTAAAGGCAGATAAATAATTTGCAGTGTTTTGAAACAAGAGGCCTATCTGAACCCAGCAGGTTCCCAGAAGGAACACAGCAGAGCTAAAACATTCCAGCTGTTGTCATTGGCACAGCTGCTGAGTTTAAAAGAGTGCATCGACCCGATCACAGCTTCCTCCAGAAGTCTACATTATTCCTCCATCCAGTCCCTTCTGTAACTGTGTGCCTGGTTCTGCTTAAATAAAGCAGAGATGAGGACTTTACTATCCATCATGTTACCTCTTCACCTGTACCCTCCCTGACCTCAAAGAGGACCTGGCATGGGCTGTCTGGATGCAGGAGCAGATGGAATGGCCCCTGGGCCAAAATGCATTGTAGCAGCTGCCTGGCAGCGAGGGCTGGGAGTTCTGAAGGAGTCATGGGTACATTTGTGACTGTGGGGACAAGGGCAAAGCTCTACAGGGTGACATCACCGGCATGCACCCTTCTAAAACTGCAGAAGCTTTATGAGGGAAACCAGTCCTCTGTGTAACTGTGGCCCTTAGAAAATGCTTTTTCCTCTGCATTTTTCCCTACCCTTAGGACTAGGTTGGTTTGTTCAGGTTTCTTTAGACTTCAGTGAACAACTGTCATTCATGCACAGGTAATGGTTAAACAAAAAAGATCTCAAGGTCTGGTGTAGCATAAGAGCTGATGCAACTGCAGCCTAGAAAAGAAGAGCAGCAAACATGGAGAAGAAAGCATGCTGATGAGGTTTAATAAGCTAGCTTCAGCAGGAGAAAAAGACAATCTTTAAACCAAAGAGGGAAAACATCTTTATTTTAATTGAATGAAGATATAATGGCTATTTAGGACTTTCATGGGAAAGGAAAATGAAGAAACCTTAGAAACTAAGCAACAGAGCTAGAGTTGGAAGAGACTTCAGTGTACCAGATTAATAAAATCAAATTTGTGTCATATGCAAAGATCAGAGGTAGCACCAGAATCCAGTCTCCACCTTTTCAGTGTATTCAGTTCAGTCCAGTTACTGCTGACACGAGGTGGCTCATCTGTCCTATGATGTATTACAGCACCACAGTGATTCACAGGACTGCACAATTTCTCTCCTCCCTTGTTTCTAGGGACAAGGCCCTCCCTCACCATGGAAAGAAAGGAGGTATTCCTCCCCAGTTCTCTCCCCTCACCAGGCACTGTGAAGGGCACGTCTGCTGATTTCTGTTCTGCTCTCCTGTCACAGAAGTAGCAATGCCAGCCTTAAACAAACATGAGTCACAGACACTAAGGCTGACTTTAAAATAGCACTAAACTGATGCTAATTCAGCTGCTGTCTGCTATTCAGACTGAAAAAGGCAGAACTCATTCTGTGTTGGTTTGCCACACTAAGCGTAGAAGAATAATGAAACATCTGTAGTTTAACAAGCCATAAAATTCCTCTAATCTTCCTATGGCAGACAGTTTTTTCCAGAATTTCATATGTAAGCCCTGAGAAGTCTGATCTGAGATTTTGAAACTCATATACAGTAAGAATTTAAGTAAAGGAAAAATATTCTTACCTTTACCAACTTTGTACAGGCCAACAGCTATCACCAAAATAAGAGCCATAACTTTAGCATATGTGAAAACATCTTGTACACGGGTTCCCCACTTCACATTAACACAATTAATAAATGTTAAGGAACCTGTAGAGAAAAAGACTCTGCATGAGAGGAGCACAGACAGTTTCCATCACATAAAAGCACATTTCAAATACATCCTTACAGATACACCCCCTCTTTTAAGAAATAAAGCTGAATTAAATTTCACCATTTCAGGAGCACCTAGTTTATTAAAAGAAATTAAATACCTGATTTAACAGTTACCCAGTTTTGTGGGGTTTTTTGGTGAAGATGCTATTTTCTTGACAGTAGCTAAAACAAAATACATCAGATTTTGAATTTTAGCACTAGCTCCTGCTCCTTTTTAATAACCTAAATTTTATTAAAACCACCAGAGTTGCTCAGATGCAGAAGGTGAGATTTCTCTCAATATTTATTTGTGCTGATCTTTTTTCCTGAATTTCTCCCTGCTGATTTAAGCTCTAGTCTACATACAGAGTCAGGACAGCTTCTGCACCAGAAATTAGATGCTGTTGACAAGACACTGGATTGAGCCAGGCCAGCATGCTGTTACTCTGTGCCCATGGGTCAGGAGCTGCTCCATTCATGCTTTGACCCCAAGCCTGAAGGTTACAGAAGGACTTATGTAGAGAGCCTAAATGTTGACCAAATCTAATAGAAATACCAGTTGCAGAGCGTGTGGGGGATCAATTAATCTCCTTTCCTCCTTCTGCCATATTCTTTGCATTCAGTTTTGGAGCAGCAGGCTGGTGGCAGGTCCAGCCAGGGGCTGAGCCAGCTCCCCACCTCCTCTTGCTGTAGCAGCACCCTCCCCACACAGCATCAAAGGCATCAAAAGAGAGGTAGATGAGGAAAGGGTTAGATGAAGGTGTATGCATTGGCAGCAGACACAAAGCCCAGCTGCTGGGGGAGATAGCAGGACAAATGCTGCATGGGTGGCCCAGAGTACTCTCTCAGAGTACCCGAGGATCAGAATGGGTGATTTCTTCTCTAGGAATCTTACTGGTCTTTCCCTTCTGCATCTTTGGCCTGCCTATAAACTCCACTTTGGTTTTGAAAGGGAAAAAAAAGGGTTTTGCAATGTTTAAATGAAAACCCTTTAGAAACCTTTCCATATGGCAAGGAAATTAGCATCCAAACACAGATACCCACAGAAATAGCCTCCATTATCATGAGCAACTCTGCATATTTGACAGTGTCCTCTCACCTGTCAAGGTATTAACAGACCTATTTACAAAAATGGGATCTAATTTGTCCCTGTTATTTCCTATTAATATACCAATGTTTTGTAATGGGGGCAGAGTTTGGTTTTATTGTGGTATTAGAAAAACCCCAAAAGGTTATATAATGATTGTTCAAGATCAGTGTCAGGTTTAAATATAATTTCAAACCTGTCTGTAAGTAATGCCTTCTGTAAACCTTGGTCTAGTAAATGTGGCATATACACTCAAGATTTTATGCTCTATAACTGAAAAAAAATCTTTTAGTAGAACTTAACCATATACTTCTTTCTTAAAAGTACAGTAGTACTTATCACTAACTGCTAGAATTAAAGGTCTAGGTCTTGAAAATCATAAAGAGTGTTGAATGAAGTTTATAAAAATGAACATTTAAGAGTGATTTGCAATGCTAAAAAGTGCTATTTGAAATACTGCAAAGGACACGTTTACCATATGTGATAAGACACCTTACACATACCATGTGCTGCAGAGTGTAATTGAATTCAAGGCAATAAGATCTTATCACGGGATTCCCAGTAAATTCTAGTAAATATATACATGTTTACATAAGTTCTCTCCACTGCTCTGGTGAAGAGCCAATTAAATCCATGTTCCTAAGCCTTATCAAAAATTTTCAAGCTATGAAGAGATTTTTCAAGCTGAGACTGCTCCTGTGCCTATCACAGCTAATATAACACCCTCTCATTTCCCCTGCTGGCTGGGCTGTTACTCAGGCTGCTAAGCCCAGTCAGTGCTGAGGAAATGACTCTAATGTCTAAGAAAGCAGCAGCCACCAGGCACACCAGGGACATCAGCTCAGAAATCAGAGGTGCTACAGCACACAGCTCATCCACAGGAAGAGGACAGCAAGAGGAACTAGGAAAATGAGGGCTTAAAGAAACATCAGGATTTGAAGACTGCTTCTCCTAAGTGTTAGGATTTCATTAGGTGCACCTAGAACACCTAGGAAAAGCGTTTTTGACCTCATAAACAATTGGTTTCTTATGCAAGTAGAGAATTTCAGCTGACCAAGTCTTTTGGAATAGGGTTAGTTGACTTTTAGACTGCTCAGTGGTTGTGACTGTCCCAAGTTCCACCATGCAGCCTTTTCCAGAAATGGAGTTCCTCTGCACCATGGTGGCAGGAGTCAAGGCTACAGAGAAAACATCTCAGAACTGTCAGTATACATGGTATTTTTTAAAGTTAAAATTACATGTTCTTTTGGAAGCTCCTGTTGAGTTGCACTATTTAACCAATTTAAAAAAAAATGTGTGGCAGCACAGCCTGAAAGGAACACATACTCCATCCTGACAAATCCAGAATACAGCTCGTCTGCTGGAGGATGGATTTGTAATACTTGAACCTCTGGTCCCCAAAGGCATAAAGTCAGTACAAAGTCAACTCTGCCTGATTACATGCCATGGTTTTTCCAGAGACAAAACTTGTGTTAGGGAGAGTTATCTTTAATTCCATATGAATTTTAAGATTTTTGTTCATTTTTTTGTAATTTGCAAGTAAGAGGGAAGAGGGAACATGGCCCAAATGAGGGCTGTGAATTACATTGATGTTCCCTAGATATATATGGATCACTAATCTGCAGTATTATTGTGTTCTCTCCCCTCTAATAATCTTAGCTCCAAATATGATCCATCTGGACAAAAGATTATTAGTTCCTACGATGTTTCAGAGAGGAAGTAATTATTTTCACAGAAGGTGAAGGAATAGAGATTCAGATAAATCCTCTGGGTGCCTACAGTTACAACTCTGAACTTCTAGGAATCATAACTTTACTTACAAATACAAGCAGCTGCAATCAACCTCACTGCATCATACGGTGGCTGACAATGAGGGAAGATTGGCTGAACAATGTAGTTAGCAAACGTGATTGCTATCACTGCCTGGTTTGTTGGTTCAATAATTAGCAAGGAAGACCACAGTCTGATGAAGGCCACAAAGCCACCAAATGCTTCAAGGATATAAGCATAACTGCCTCCAGATTTAATGATGGATGTTCCCAGTTCAGCATAACACAAAGCTCCAAACAGTGAAAACATCCCACCAAGTGCCCAGATGACTAAAGAGAGTCCATAGGAAGCACTGCACACTAAAACACCTTTGGGTGATACAAATATCCCAGAGCCAATCATGTTCCCTACAATTAAAGAAACTCCATTTAGTAACGTGATTTCTTTTTTCATCTGCATTTTTTCTCTTGTGTCTTCCATAAGGTCCGTTTCAGCTTTTCCATTCTTGCTTTTGGATTTTTTATTGCAACATATTCTCCAGGGGCGTGGCATCCTCAAATATCATCCCCTGAAAAAAAGAGAAAAGAACAGATTTTGTAACATACGTGGCATCAGAGACACACATGAAATAATTAGCATCCAAGGCATAAGTGGTACAAAGAGCAATTTTTAAAAATAATTGTTTTTCTCTTGCTGTCCAGGAACTACTTACTACTGAGTAACTACTTACTACTTTCCCTGTTCTACTCTTTTAATGGATAAATGTGAGACCACTGTCGGTGGTTATAGATTCTGAACCTTTCATAAACTCTCACTTTTATTATTTATTGTAATTCTACATCAGCTTATTGACGTTATCTTAGGAAAGAAAGAGACACTGTACATGAAAACATGTTCCAATACAGCTGGAGTGCCCCACGCAGGAATACCTCTCCCTAAATTTTGCTCCCAGGAAGAATTTTACTTCATTATTACCTGTTTCACCAAATCACATCCATCCGAAAATTATCTGTTGAAGAACACAAGAGAAAAAGAACTCCAGCCTCAGGAGGTTAATGCGAGAATAATGAAAAGAGCTTTATTGGTTTTAGAGATGAGATTCCTGCTGCAGTGAATAATGCAGCTTGTTTTGTTATTAGCCTCACTTGACTTCTGGGGAGAAGCCACTAGCATACATAGGGATTAAGTCTTGAACACCCTGTTCCTGGAATGCTTTTTTTATGGGAGTCCAACAAAACACGACTGTAAAAGCCTCCCACTCCCATCAGTGCTCACAGGGCAGCATCCAAGTACTCTGTGAGCTGGGGAAAAAGACCTACCAGGTTAGCTGCATCTATAAATCAGTCTTGTACACAAATCACACCCCTTGGAGGCTGAGGTCTCCGGGGATGCAGAAGGGAAATATAAGAGCTGGGGAAGCGAAATGTAAGAGCTGAGACAGCAGAAACTCTCCAGATTCTTTGGTCCTGCTGACTCATAATGATGCTTACTCAGAACAATGACTTTTTCTGGGTGCCTGCCTCAAAAGAAAGTTATTTTTCCTTCCTTCCCCCCCTCCTCCACACACATTCGAAAACACTTCCAAAGAAAACTTCCTCAAAATCCTATGAGTCAAGTTCTCTGAATAGAACAAAGCTCCTCCACATGACGTGGCCAAAAACATGTGATCACAGGTTTATGTTGTTAAAATGTGGGTCAGTAGACAATTTAAAAGAAACAACCTGCCCTCCCAAAACTTCCTGAAAGGTTTGCTTTCCTTTGTAAAATTTGCCTGTTTTAGCAGCCCTGAATAATTTATAATTGCATGTGCTCTTTTCCTTTTTTTTGTGTGTGAAACTCGGTTTCCTAATTGATCAGATAACTAACAAGACCTGATGAGGATTAAAGATTAAAAGATGTCAAAATCTCTTTAAAGATTAAATGCTTTTCTCATCTCAGTGGCACTTCCTCTAACCACAGAAACACTGTGGGAACAGAGGGCTTAAGTTAAATATTAATTCTTGCCATAGGTGTTCAAGCATCACTGCTGAGTTTCCCAATGTCTGCTCACCTCTTCTTCACCCACAGGACACTCCTCAATTTGTCACCTTGGTTTAAGAGAGAAATTTCAGGCATGAAATCAGCCATGCATCTTCCTTAAAATTCCTCCTAAACATTCCTGTTTTCTACCACTAACAGGATTTTTCTGATTGTGTGAAAGAAAGGAGAGGGGGGAAACATTACCTATCCCTCCACCCCTAAGTAAGAACTAATACTTCAGAACCTCCTGGCTCTGTTTCTGCTCTCCATGGCTATGTGAAATGTTGGCTCCTCCTGTGATTGCAGCTGTCTGGAGAGCCAGTCAGAACAGAAATTTGGGTAGAACTCTGTATTATTACTACTTTGACAGCAAAGCTAAAATTTAAAAATCACCTTGTGCTTCTTGAGCCTGATGTGGGATTTTACCTTTTTTTTTTCCTTAATAGTTTTAAAATGTGGTTTATTCAGAGCTCTGTCTCTGAGCCAAAATGCACAAATGCTTAAGTGATACTGCTCAAAGAGAGTAAGATTTTACAGTGCAACTGTTACTGAGGTGATGTGAATGTAAAGCTTTGCAAGTAGAAATCAAAAAAATGGTGATCAGGTTTCCTGAAATGAAGTTGCATTGATAAAGGAGATAAGGTTATTTTCCTGTAAAGTAGAGTACACAGTGCAATTGGTAGGCTTACTACCAATTGCAATGTGTACTGCATTGTGTAATACCAATTACTAGTTTTCCAGTTTCATTAGTACAGGTAGCTTGTATACAGGCTGTCAAACCTGAACTTTGATGTCTAGTGCAGATTACCCAGTAGCTAAAGGGAATTTGAGCATTTAAACTGGCAATGCTACCTAAGCCTAGTAGAACTTTTACAACCTATGGATTTCATGAGAGCATGAGGGTGAAGATTACATTATTTCCTTAAGTAACAATGTTTTCCATGTATTTTTTCTTCTCCCTTGTGCAAACAAAAGATTATTTCAGTTCTCTAAAAACGTGTAATCAGAGCAGTGTAGGGAAATACTTCTTTCATAACTGACTATGGATGAAACCATTTTGAAAGTAATAGAAGAAACAGTACAAACTTCTGTACTTCGAGAGATGTCACACCAGCAAAACTTTTAACCAGACCCTGAATCATGTCTATAGCTAGGTACAGCCTGAGAATCAAAGGATAAGAGATTCAGTTTCCATAGCCAAACTGTGTAACTTCACTGTAGTTAAGTTACCTGAATTTATCGCAGCTGAAAATCTGCAAGAAGCAGCAATTTGAGAACAACAGCTTTTGAACAGCTTCTGCCTGTCCTGCCCGCCTGCTCCCTCCCCAAGCCAAAACCAGTATTCACACTGGCTTTAACAGAGCACTGATTTCATTTAGTGGAGTCACAATGTTGAAGTTGTTATTGATTTCTTTATTCAAGACTACATCTTCCTTAAATAAACAAGAGTTTACTGAGGAAGGATTCATGGTAGTTCCTAATGAAGTCTTCATACTATTCAGAAAATCAGCAGCACATAGAAAAGTAGTTTCCTGTACAGATCTTCCTGCATAATTGGAAAAGGAGAGATTTTAATCTAATAGGTAAGAATCTACTGCTGTAAAAATTCAAGCAGCAATGAAAATAATTTGAGGATGTGCCCAATTTATGTTGCCATGGTCTAACTCCCTCCTTTGTAGCTTCTGCAGTTTTGTTCCTACTGAACCCAGCCCACAGCCCTGACCTCCTGTTACCACTGGCACTTTATCCTCATCAGCCCATCCTTCTTTTCTGGGACCAAGACTGTCTTGAACTGGCGTGCCAAAAGGCTTAAGCTAAGGAGCCCAGCTGTTCAAGCATGACTGTTCTCTGTCAGTCCTCCCTCTGGGTCACATTTTGAGGGTGGACACGATCCAAGTGAGAGCCAGTACTAAGGTCTGGAAGCACTTACACGCTGGGGTCAACTGTCAGAGCTGTAAGAAGTTGAGTCCTTACAGGGAGGTGGCCATTTTCAGTTGGAGAATCCTGTATTATAATAGGCAACAAATCAGCCCTCTAGTAGAGAGGAATTCAGAGAGGCTTCCTGGGTACGGAAAGATTTAATTCATGCAATAATTTATAAAAGGACATTCTTTGCATTCTAGCATTATGCTTTAGCATGACTGAGTGGTCAAAGGTTAATTCTACTGCAATACTAAAACTTTAAGGCATCAAAAATAGAAGTAAAGTTATTTTAGTAGCTCTTGTGTATGAAGTCTGAAAAGTAAGACTTGGAAGCTTCCTGACATGAAGGAAGGTCCCTGCTCTCTTGGTCGTCGTAGACTGTGATAAGCAGAAAAAGCCACTGCTCTCTGAATCAGAGATTCAGACACCAACATGCCAATGTGCCCTAGAGGCTGTAGCAGGCTATATGAAACGGCTGAAAACACTTGCCTGTGCCTTCTGTCAGCAAGTGATCTCTACTGAAGAACTTCAGAACCCTCAACAAATGTAGGAAAATTTTCCTCTGAGAGCACAGGCAGACACAACAGCCCTAAATCCTTTGCAGTCTTGTTTATATCCCAGCTGTGTGCAGAAAAAGCAACAGAAAGGATCTTGTAGACAGACACCTGAGAAGTTATGGAAAACAATTAACACCACACAAAGGTAATTCTCAGTAGCTCATTTTAAGTCAAGATATTGCCAGACGTCATACAGAAAAGTGAAGGAAGAAGGAAAGCTTGATAGTAGTTGAAAACTCAAACTGAAATCAGTTTATCCATAAACTAGTGCAGGACTGGTCTGGTAGGATAAGATTTTCTCTGACACTTCCCATTTTCAGGTATTTACAGCCTCATGAGTGATTGCCACCTACTTGAGGAGGTAATCAGCCTTTTTGCCAAAAGATTAAGCAAGGCTTGGTCAGGGCTTATGGAAGTGTGACATTTTATGATCTGCTCCACAGATTCCCAGAGGGACCAAGCTGTCTCTATTTGTTAGCACATTTTTAAACTCTCAGCTATTAATTCAAGAAATATCAGTAAACAAACCAGAGGATCTCTCAGAGAGATCAAATATTGTTCACTTCATCAGATTCCCTTGGAACCTGAGCATATTTAGAAAGTCACCTCCCATCAAAGCTGTTGGAATATACTGGGCATTGAATTCTCTCCTTAGTATTTTTTTTTTATTGGAACATGAAACCAGATGAGCCAGCAGTTTTCAACAGGACCCAAATGAATAGATTAATCTTCAAAACACTGTTGATAAGCATGAGCAGGTCTTAAAGGGAGTATACCTGGCAGCTTATACTGTTGAACATTTTCCAGTGTGAGAGATCAAGCAAAGAAAACAAGATTATGCATTATGAAGGAACAGCATAAAATACTATTAGCAGTAATAATAAAAAAAACAACAAAAAAAAGTCCATTTTGATTTCATCTGAAGAAGACATAACCTACCCAGTTAGAAAATGACCAGATATCCTTTTTGTCTTTAAATTTTGTTTATAAAAACACTCAGGGAATTAATGATTCACATGCCCTAATCACATTACTGTGGTCAGAGGCTAGTTTTGCCAAAGCATGGGCTTCCCACCCCAAACTAAATCACAGAGGATGTTTGTGAGAGAATATACTGTCGTCCAAAACTAAGAAAGGTATTAAAAAGAGGAGACAGCAGCTTACCAGAGGGTATGTGATATAAGTGCTTCCTTGAGCAGAAAGACTACTGCAATTGAACAGTGACTCTTTAGCTGCTGCTCTAACCAAGCACACATCTGTTTCATCAGGACGGGTGAGTTAACACTCATATGAATAGTTTCCTTCTCTCTCTGTTTAGCTTTGCCTTTAGCCAGTATTTTTATTACAGCAGCATGAATACCAAAACCAATGAGAGCTTTCAGGAAAGAAGATCCTAGACTCTCCTGGAATGTGGGTTCTCCAAATCTCAACTAAAGTCATTAGCAGGCAGAAGCAGACAGTTTAAATATCAGCTGGTCTCTATTTCTTCAGAACAGAGAAACTTAGAAATTTGGGATAGAAATATGACAAAAGCAATGTTGGCAAAAACGAAACAACCTTCATCCACGTGTCAGTGAAACCAAGAACAACTTCCCAGAAGTTAACATGAAAAAATGCAGTCTAATTCCTTCTTGTTCCCTTAGAAAGCCACAGTGAGAGCTTTTACTAACACAGAACACAAAGAAGTATTTATTCTTATGGTATAACTCACCAAAAGACAAAGATTTTCAGACTGGGGACACTAGCAAAGAATCATAGCTGACTGAAAATCATAGGCATAATTTCGATCAACCTAGGTTTTTTTCTGTTTACTTTTTAATTTTTTTTCTTATTTAATCTACTCATTATTAAATATTTATCAACTCAATTATTTTTCCTAACCAGAGAATTATACCTCTGTGTCTTTTCTAATAATTTATGACATGATGCATAATATGCAGAACGGGCTGATCTAGTGTTAAGATCTTACTTTAATTAAACAAGCTTTTTTAAAAAAATCACAGATAAAAAATAAGCAAAGAAAACCTACTTACCCAATATATTCAGCTTTGACTTCTGAAACAATTATGTTGCTGCTTACAAAGTATTTTTGGAAAGCCAGTATGGTACACAGCACAGTATCTGCTGAGACAAGTAATCATCCAGAAAACAAAGTCTAAGAAGTTAATGAATGCAGAACACTAACTTGGGATTTTTGTTTTCCAGGAACAAGGCCAATAATAAGGCAAAAATTTGTACCATGTCAAAGGGTATCTGGAAGGAGCTGATCCAGCAGGTCAAGAGTCTTAAGTCACTGGACTGAGCTGAGGCACCAGATAATAGGACTTCATCAGAATTGGGTACTAATCCACACAGGAAAGTGAAATAATTGAATTCAAATGGCCTCAATAATCCAACTAGAAAACAAGCAGGAGAGTTGCATCGTGTTGCACATTCCCTACTGTAACCCACAGTGACCCAAAGGAATGATAAAAACAATGCAAATCTTTCTATTGCAAGTCAGTGCTCCTCCTCTATCTTCTTTTTAAAGTAATGTCTTGTAAAAACATGTTTTCCATGTTAGAGACAGGTCTACAGTTAATGTTTACACAGAAATGGCTGTGCTTTTTTAAAACAGGATTCAGGTACGTGTATGGCATGAGACAAGCATTTCGAATAAACAGCCTCCAAGCTGATTTATTTTTATCTATGAAGGACAGTTATTTATCCCTAAGAGCTCTCTTAGTCTGTCTGAAAAGATTGCACAATGTCAGCTGCCTGCAAGCCAGGAGTTACACCATTATAACATAGCAAGAAACATTTTGGCAACCAAATTCTTTTGCAGGGATGTTCTCTGCTGGAAGAGTAGAGGCTGAGCACGAAATTCTTTAATCAGGGCCCCTGTCACCTTAAAATTTTTTTTCTTCTGTCAGGGCAAAGTTAGCAAACTGCAGCCTGAAAGCCAGAATGCCTATTTTCAAGAACACCTAATTACTTCCATTCCAAAATTTGTGTCCTGCTTCAGATTTAGGGGCACCAAAGTGCTTTTAGGTTTTATGCTACAACTGAGAGAGACTGTCATCAGGCATTTTCCCCCTCTCAGAGCTGGAGAGCTGTGGAGAGCTCTTTATATTGTTCATATATCCCCCAACTTCAGCTCTTTAATTCTGTAGAAGCTGTATCGTGGAATGCAAAACTCAACTTTTCCCTCTTTATTGCTTCCTGTATTACTTACTACTCGTCTGTTCCTAATGGTTACATCCTTAACATTTCCCATGAATTTAAGTGAGAGCACATAAATCAGCATTGAGCAATCATAAAGCATTCCACCCTGGGTATGGAAAACATTTATTTCCTGAACATTGCTGTGAACACAAAATCTAATTCCTTTGCAAAGGAAGATTATATGTGTTTGCATTTTAAGTGGGATGGCTCATGTGAAGAAGTGAAAGAGACTTGCTTTCTAACATTTTTCTCACTCATTTTTACAGTCTTGTGGGATTTGCCTAGCACTTCTGCAGTGAGGATTCTCCTGTGCCAGTTCATTGCTCAGAGGAATTCTTCTGTGTGTTATAGCTGCACATGTACATATTTGCTTATGGAACAAGTACTCTTGCCTGAATAAGCCTGTGACATTTTCTGCTTTCTTGCCTCCACTTCCATTACTGCTCAGTAAGGCTTTTCATACTTTGCACTGGAAACAATAGCACTTCAATTATTTCCAGAGCCCTCCTCATTCCTGCCATTGCCCAGATGCAGTGAACAGTTCAGCTGCACCCCTGCCAAGTCCTCTGCTTCCTCCTGTCCCACACCTCTTCCCCCTGCATCTCAGTGCTCAGCCAGCACAGGCTCCTATAGTTGTTGTCCACAGCAGATGCACTTAAAATTAACCCTGAATGAGAAGATCTTTACTTACTTTCCCATGAAGTGGATGGAGGATAGAGCATAGCACACAGACCACGTCAAGAAATCTCTACTAACTTTACCTGGTGGTATGGGAGAACATGAGAATCAGCAAGCACTGCATGTACAGCAATGAACTCCACAGTCTGCTGGTCAGTGTGGCAACAACGCTTGCAGGACTGAGCTCTGGTTGTGCCTGTTCATCATTATATGGACATACCAGTTTAGGTTAGCACTTGTGCAGATTATTTCTAAAGTTTTCACTCTGAAGAGTAGCAGCACATCATTGAGCTCAGAGAGCTTCCAAGTACTATGAAGGGCAAGTAAAGAGGGTGAATAATAACCTAATGACAGAAGATACTCGGTATAGTCAAAATAAAAGATGATTAAAAATAGCTAAACATTAAGTGACTAGGTGTTAAAATGGCATATGAATTCTAATGATAACAAGTGCAAAATAATATGTGTAGTCTTGTTGCTATTTTCCCCCCATGATTTCAGCTGTACATTTTAAAAGACTCTCAATGAGATATTGCAGCTTGGAGAAATGCTCTTATTGTCAGCGAGGATAGTGTTCTGAAACATCAGGAGTGAAGAAGCTGAAAAAATCTGCTAGGAATTGCTAATGAAGAAGTGAGGAGTACACAAAATACTGCTGTAAATCAGGTGCAGGAAGAGACTGAAACAAAAGCATCAGCTTTTCAAAGCTTTTCAGCTTCTTGAGGGCTTGCAGCCCTTTCTCTCAGGGCAGGGGGTCCCACCAGAGCCACACCCAAATATTCGGTCTGACTGTAGCAGACACTGCAGACTTGGGCTTCCTGACAGAGAAAATCTGAACATAAACTGCATGAGTGCACCTCACTGTCCTGGCCGACCCTGGACTTGCTGCCAAAGTCAAAATGAGTGCAGAGTGTTCCCAGTTGCACAGAAATCTGTTCCTGTTTTCACAGTTACTGGAATGAAACAACAGAAGTGTCAGCCTTTGACATACTGTCTCATCTTTCTAATTGTCACCTCCACACACCCTTCACACACCCTGTGTGGCTCACACTACCTCCACCTCCCTTTTCCCATAACTACTCCAAAGCTTTAGCCTTACCCCTCTTCTATATTGCTCAAGTCCTGAGTGTGGCTGCCCCTTCCTCTATTTCACTCTTGAGGAAATCTGTTCCTGTGTAGCACACTGGAGAGGGCAGATTTACAAATCACTCTCCCTTATGGAGGGAGGCTCAGGGTCTGAGGAAAGAAAAGGTAGAAAGAATCAAGTTCTATCAAGTGGTCTCAAGAGTTTCCTTGGAGGGCTGGGCTATGGCTAGAACAACACTTAAGGCCTTACAGATGTGTGCGTATCCCTGAGGTAGGAAATAACTTCTTTCTGAATGTGACTGCAGGCCAGGTTTATTATTATTGATTTATATTATTATTATTATTATTATTATATGGATTGGTATTATTACATCAACATAATAATATAAATCAATATATTATTACTAATATTATATAACTGACCCCAGGATAGCTCCCTACTGACAGGTAAACAGAGAAACTTCAGAAAGCAGCAGGATGATCTTCTCCCTCCTCAGCTGGGCATCCATCCCGTGGGATCTTTTATGTCCAACATTTCCTCTCCACTATGAAGAGAATGGAGGGCGGGCAATTACCACAGTTGCCTTGGTGACACTTGCAGCACCTCTAGGATCTCTCCCATCTCTTCTCCACCTATCCACATGACCTCTGGGGAACAGGCACTCACAGGTTGCTGGCAGAGAAGGCACACTGGCAGGCTGCAGAACATGTCAGAGGCAAGGGAGTACACAAAGGTACTCCCTTTGTGTACTCAGAGAACAGAGCCTGCCTGCCAGCACTGGCAGCATCTCGTACTGTGCCCAGCACACAGAGCTAAGGGAGCTCAGCATCTGTGCAGGGCTCAAGTGCTGTTTGCTCTAAGGCAGAAGATGTTTTTAGGAAGCTGAGAAATAGAAAATGGGGAAGACCACCAGTATAGCTATCAGCAGGCCAACGACCACCCTCAGCCTTTAAATAAAGGCAAGACTGCCTTTACCTTCTTACACCTAACTGAAAATAAATTACAGAAGTTTGCAACTCATGTAGACTCTACTACAAGAACAAAATACCAGCTGGCAAAAGGATGCCCCTAAACAAGCCTCTGTTCTTCTAGTTACTAAAGCCACAATCCAGGACAGCTCTTAATACAGGATGAATTTTGGACACATGCATCCACACCTGAGAAATGATTTTCCTGCCTTGCATGACACAAATCTCTTTAGGCACTAGTCATCATGAATAAACATTGATTAAATGTGACATGCAGTGAAAGACAATTCTGGCACCAAACTCCCCCTGGCAAGACTGGAAGGTTTCCTCAGAGCCTGTCTCTGCTAGACATCTTCAGGTCTCCACAAAAAGTGCAACATTTCTTTGCACCGTCACCCTGGGCTCAGCATTTTAGTTTGACTTTTATAGCCTCTGAGGGAGGCAGGAAAAAATTCAAATTCTCAGTTTATGGGAAAAACTTACTTGAAAAAAAGTTCACAATTGCCTTTCTATCCAACAAATTATACCTCAAATTCCTGTGATTCAAGTCACAAAATAAAAGAGATATTTTGAAAATACTAAGCTGTTGACAACCAGTAATGCCCACACTGGATCTGAATAATTGAAATAGAGATCTCAAATCTCCGTATGTTTCCTAACAGCCATCACTTAGGATTTCTCATTTATCTACTCTTTATACAACATGTCAGCTTTCTTGTACCAAAAGTTTGGATTTCCCCAAATTTTAGACAGCATTAGCAGAATTTGTACTTATTAGTACTGTTTTGTTACAAATCAAACCCAATTAATTTTATTACTGAGTCTGAAGCCACCTAAGTAAAATCACTAAGAATTTCTGAAATGAGCTAAAAAAAAATAGATACCACATACCTTTCATCTCAGATGGCACCATTTGTGTCTCAACCTGTTAGGGCCATCCTTCAGACAAAAAAGGATGGCAGAGATGTCCAGGGAAGGTTAAGTCAGGTCACAGCAGGAAAGACTCATGCACATCACTTCCAACGTGGCAGGGCAATGCATGTTTGATCTTTGTACAGACCCAAACTACTGCTCATCGTGTAAATACTAAATTGAATTAGAAACTTGATACATCAACATGACATGAGAAGTATTTATGGCAGATGACAAAGGTAAGAGAGGCATTAACAAAGGAAACATAAAAGAGGCATCAACTGAGGGATCTCTTCTATAAGGTGTAAGTGGATCTCATCATACTAGAATTTCATAAGGAATTTTAATGGGTGTAACCAAATAATTAAAAGGCTATAGCTGCACCCTTTCTAATGTATCCGTTCTTAGCAGCACAAAGATGATCAGCACAATGTCCTCCTTGCTCCTGGGGCTTCCATTTTGGACTGACATTCTTCTTATGCAGTGAGGTCTGAAGCACTTGCCCTGGCAACAGAATGGAAACAACCAAAACATAGTGAAGATCCTGTAAAAATGCAATGTAAACTTCCTCCCACCACCAGATCTTCTAGGTTACCTCTGGGGGACTAACCAGTATGGCTGAAAGAGGGAAATTAATTATAAACACAGTATACAAACCCCAAAATAGAGCACCTAGAGGTTTTTCTTCCTCTATGGCAAAGATGAGATCTAGAGAGAAAAACCAACACTCAGTGTTGAGATGGGTTGCCTCAATCCTGCGAAGCAAAAGGAAAGGATACATATAAACAGAAAATTGTAAAAGGGGGAATATTTAATGTTTTTCCTTTGTCATGTACAATAAAATGTATTAAGGCAATAAGAATCAAGTGTTTGTCTTTGACTACTCTCCAACTGGTTATAAACAGTCCAACTGATTAATTTGTAACTCACCAAATGCAGTCTAGATGAATTCAGTGTCATTTCTGAGACTCTACAAATGCACAGTACAGACAAAGCAGTACATGTATAAAACTACTATACAGAAACAAGGATCATGCTGTAAGGAATATTCACATGGCTTCATATGGATTGAACTAATTTAAAGATGCAGTCTTAGAGAATTAGGTATAATGTCTGGATAAGGTTGAAGTCCTAGCTGTTTGTTATCTTTCAACTTCTGTATTATAATTCTGGCAAATTCTTCTCCTTGGCTATCTGAGGTATCAAGAAGTTGTCGGACTTTTGATGTCCTTGTAGGTTTGGTACTTATAAGTTCATAGTCTTCTTTCATGAGTAAAAATCTTGATAGAAGAGCATCCAGTGACTGATTCAAACACGCTTCAGTCATCTGATCAATAATTTCTTCTCTTTTACTCTGGATCCATTGATGAGCTATGTTCTGTTGTATGGTTTCCAAAAGAAAATCTGAGATTGGAGAGAATTGAAAAAAATAAATTAGTACTGTAACTGTGTCAATAAATAGTGCTATAGAACAAAGATGAGAAAAAGCTGATTAAAACTTAGTTTTGGTCAGAAATACACTAGACTAGTAACCATGCATTTAACATTTCACTACTTTATTTCACATTTAAAGTGTTCCAAATATCAAATTTGTATTGATTTTATATGAATAGCAGAAAAATTTAGATTGGAAGGAACCCTCAAGGAGGTCATCTAATCTTACAGCCTGCTCAGAGCTGGGCCAATTCAGGTTGCTCAGGGTCTTGTCCAGCTGAATTTTGAGCATCTCCAAGTGCTGGGATTCTACAGCCTTTGTGGCAATCTGCTCCAGTGTTAAACCTGACATAGCACTAAAAAGAGAGAGGTCGTAACTTCACTTTCCATGGGGATTTTTATTGAAGTTTACTGAAAACATCCCTGTACCTTCCTGTGTATTTTCCTCAAGCTGAGGATTCAAACAGTGAAAAGGTACTGAGTCACACATTTCTAGAAAAGCAATGACACAGCAAATCTTTATAAAGTTAAATATTATTGTGTGGCCCACTAGGAATTATCTCTGAATAATTCATCATGCATTGAATTTTTTTTTTTTTTTTTTTTTAAGCATGTTTTAAACAGTTACTTAAGGCATAGGAGTATGACCCAGTGAGTTCTCAACAGAGCATCATTAAAAGTGAGATACTGACACAACCACTGCTTCTCTTTGCCTGGCATTAGAAGAGGAAGAATGACAGGATTAAAAGTGGGGAGAAGTGACAGGCAAAAAGGTGAATTAAGCTCAAATCAACTAAGCTCAAGCCAGCTTTTTTTTTGTTCTGCTGGACTGCTATAGCAGAATGGAGAAATAATATAAGCAAAAGGAATGGGATAAAGAAGACTCAAGGCACCAGGAATTAAGCTAAGTTTTCTCAAAATAAGAGAAAAAAGGCTAGGAGATAGTTACAAATCACATTTTACATTGGTTTTACTTTGTAATCTAAGTCTACAGAGTCAGAATTATTTGCATTCTTATTTTGAAGAATGCTTTGTTTTCATTTTACAAAGAAACAACAATTCCAATTAACATTTCATTTGCACACATTAGGTATTAGGACACTTATTGTGGGCCTTGGAATACAACAAGTGTTTGCTGTACCTGAAGGAACTGGTGATGATGGCAGCACACATGATGTAGAATTTGAGGCATTTGAAACACACTTGTCAGATGAGGGAAAAGAACTGTATGGATGCCCAAGAAGTCTGGCACTCTGAGTTACAGAGGTATTTTCATCTGTGCTCTGATTGCTGAGAGAATGTAAACCCTCAGAATTTCCATCTTAAAAAAAAAAAAAAAAAGAAAAACCGCAAGAAAAAAAGAGTGAGTTGTATTATTTCTGTGTTCAAATAAAATACAGTCATTGGATACTATTTAGAACAATTCCATAAAACAAGTCATAAACAACCTAAATACCTAAATTCACTTCAGTGGAACACATTATTCCTTATACTCAGGTCTTACACATGTATGTCCCTTATCTTTTACCAAGTGTTGACCATGGGTTTGGGGATCTTGTTTTCTTTTAAAAGAACATTGAGAAAATAAATCCAGTAGATGTGAACTTAAAAAAAAGCTGTTTGACAGATTTTCGTAGGGACTGGAAGGAAAAAACTCTTTCAAGTGTTTGGAGGTAGTTAGGAGTCAGCATGAAAGCTAACCACTTTAATTTGATGAAGTTTGGCAGTGTAACAAAGGTGGAAAGACTGAAAGAAATACTTGGATGGAAGGAAAGAACATGAAGACCAAGGTTGACATTCAGTAGGAAGCCAATGGAAGCTTTTGGTAGTCTGTCAAAACCACACATGACTTCTTCATGTAAATGTTTTCAAAGAAAAGGGGAGGGGGGGAAAGGGTTTTACCATTTGGAAAGCTTAATAGTTCCAATTCTTCAGATTTTTTTATGGTTGAAAAAGATGAGGATGTGAAAGCAGAATAAGAATGACTCAAGGAACAGCTGACAAATAGCTCACGAGAAATCAATCATAGGATATATGCCCAACTCTGCATGCACTTTTCATTACAGACTTTCACTCACTTGATAAAGAATTACAGAGATATTAACTAAGAACCAGAGATGCAAGTATAAGAATTCAGATGAACATCTAAAGACACAATAAGAATGGGTAGTTCCCTGGACAGCTCAGAATTACAGATACCCATCCAGTGGGAGTATTTGAAGGTGTATTCCTAGATCAGAGTGTTGATCTGCAGAAGAATATAGCTATAAGTACAAGGAGCAGAAATAGAAAAACATGAAAGAAATTACACTCTCATTATTAAAAAAAAAAAAAAAGGTTGACTAGAACTCATAGTAACTAGTACTAGATTTCATTAAAGAGAAAATTAGAAAGCATTAGAAGACAAATGGTGTGACTGAAAGATCATTTCAGAAAAGGGTTTTAAAAAGCTCTGCTGGGTAGATTGTTACAGTTCACTAGGCACACATGGATCTTCAGTAGTATTAGAGACACAACTACTGGGTTTGTACGAGTATGGGAGAATGAACTTGACTAGTGACCATAGCATATAAAATAGAAACATGCTAATGAAATTTGGAGATGTTATTCAGAAAGAACGGGTGGACATAGGTTACTTAGAACCTAGTTGACCTAGAAGTCTGCAGTAGATGTAGAAATTCGATAGAACAAAACGAGACCTAGAGTTTCCGCTTCAAGCTGGGTCTAATGATTTGAAATTAAGTTGAGGAAAAAGCCCAACAACCTAGGCAGCTTATTCTATAATTAAGGGTCTTCTGAGAAAGAAAAAACAGAAGTCTAGTATATATTAAGTTCTTATTTCAGGCAGGAAACACTTGTCAAATTTATTTTTTAGTACTAACTAAAGATGTGTGGTAGCCTCAGTTCAATGACTTAAGTTAGAACATACACAAGGAGAACTAGTAGGATACCACAAGAATGAAGCAGCTTATTTTACAACTGAACTTAAAAAGAGCTTATCCTCTTTGTCTAGCAAACCAAGTGTTTTTAAGGATTAGTCTCTATGTCAGAAGTAAAAGTGAACTGGGGATGTTTAGCCTGGAGAAAAAGGAGGCTCAGGGGAGCCTCGTTATTTGCTCTCTACATTACTCTCTACTTACTGCTCTCTACAACTACCTGAAAAGAGTCTCTTCTCCCAAGTAACATGCAACAGAAGAAGAGGAAACAGCCTCAAGTTGTGCCAGAAGAGGTTTAGATTAGGTATTAGGAAAAATTGCTGCACTGAAAGGGTTGTCAAGCACTGAAGCAGACTGCCCAGGAAGGTGGTTGAGTCACCATCCCTAGAGGTGCTTAAAAGAGATGTAGATGTGGTGTTCCAGGACAGGGTTTAGTGGGACTTGGCAGCATTAGGTTAATGGTTGGTCTCAAAGGTCTTTTCCAAAATAATTGGTTCTAATGGGAAAAGAGAGAAAAAAGCTAATTAAGCTCCAAGCAACAGCTAAGAACAAGTGTGTGTATAGGCTGGCTAGGGAAGAAAAATTAGAGCCTGAAAGTTAGAAGACAGTTACTAACTCTAAAGGAGCAAGTTTCTGAAAAAGCCTTCTGATTTCCTGTAAAAAACAATCAACTAAAATCTATAATCACTAACTTCCGTCTTGGTGCCATGCCAAACACATCTCTTGCCAACACCTACCTGGGAAAAGATTTTCTCTTGAAACTATTGCATCTAATTTTGGCACAGTAAGAAGAATGCCAGGGTTTTTTCCATAATAAAACTACCTGATGCAGATATTGGCAAATTAACAACAAACATCTGTGATTACAGTTCATTTTCAAGCTACCAATCAATTTTCTAAAATTCATCACAGCATTCCTATTAAGCTTGGTAACCACAAATTCTCCACTTTTTGGGGTTTTATGCTATTTGTACAGATAAATGCTGGGATACAGGTACAGCCCAACTACACTACAATTGTTTTCTGCAATTTTCCCTGGTAAGTCAAATGTCTTAAGCCTTCCATAACTTTATTTTCCCTGGAATACCTGCTGCGTTGACATATTTCTAGTACATTGAGCACAAGCCAGAACTGTGGATCCATTCAAACCTGAGCTAGAAAAGAAACTGCCTGTGCCTTCCAGCCTCTACCAGGTTATCTCCAGCTTTGTTGCACCTCACAGCACCCTTTTTGATGCTCTACTTCATGGCAGTGAAGTCAACCATCTTGCCTGCTTTCACAGCACTGGTCCCTGCCAAGCCAAAGGATGCTCCCTTCATTTGAAATACATGTTTGTGTTCTTTCAAGAGAACAAACTCAAGTGCAGACTTTGTTTCACAAAGTATTGCTATTTTATCCCATCATGTATTTCTGGCTTCTGATGTCAGCAAAACCTCAAAATTGAGTTTTGTCTGGGACTTTTGCCAACTTTTATTCAGAAAAGGTGACAGCTAGAAGAGGTCTGTGCAAATGCTTTCATAAGGCAATCAATTTTTCAAAGCCATTCTATTTATTGAATTAAAAATAATCAAGAGGTTGGACTGCATTGGAAACCTTCAGTTTACTCAGCTTTAGGAGTGCCTAAAGAAACGTTAAGACTTTTTATCTTTAGAAGAAGCTCACAAAATGATTAACCAAACCACCAACAGTCTGAAGGGACAAGTAAATTCCATCTCTGCACTCATGAATGAATAGAAAAACTGAAGCTGTGAGATTTCTCAAGTGACGGGAGTGGAAAACCATAGCTATAATACTCTGCTTTTTTACCCAGAGCACTAAGTTTACAAAACAAATCTCTTTTTCTGGCATAAATGGAGATCCAGCTTTCTACTACACAAAAACGCAGTGTCACAGTGGGATTTTAAAGCTGCCATGGCAACTTAAATTTACGTACTCACCATTATCTCTACCTGATGAGAGGATATTACTCTTGGAAACAGACTTGAATCTTGATATAACTGGAGAGATGCTCCGAAGGGGAAGTGCATCACATTGAATGGAGGCAGAACATGTTTCCTAAAATTATTCCAGTTGTATATTGAAAAGGCACATTAAGAAACTACAAACTTGTATTTGTTTTACATAGTACTCTCCCAGTATTGCCCTTCCCCTACTATCTAAATGCTCAATAAACAGAACAATTAAAATATGGTAAACCAGAAGAAATCATGTAACACTAATACTTGTGTTTTTCAAGCAGCATTAAGAAGCAAAATATAAAAGCAAATTTATATGACCCTATATAAGCAAGATCTGTAGCAGTGTAAGGGAGGAGAAAACTTACAAGCTGCAGACATGGTGTGCTGCATTCCTCCTGAAGGGGATAACTTTCACACATTTGAAGGATATACCAAGAGTGCCCTTCTTATTTCTCCTTACCCACATTTTGCTATCTTCACTTCTATGACTATGCATTTGATACACCCCAACTCAACTAATGCACCTCATGCCCTTCCTTACTGCATGGGAAAGTAAACTGCAGAACAATTTCCCCTAACTAACTGAATCCTCCTTTAAGCTCTCAGGATCTTCACTGATGCCAACAAACCAAAAGCAACATGTAAAATATTTACCTCTTGGGGATTCACAGGTATATTTAGAGATATCTGCTGTACATCTGCTTTCTTTCCACTCTTATAAATACATCGTGATTCATATAGTGACTGGAAGAGACATATTTACCCATATTAAATTTCTGCAATAAAGATGACAGTGCTGAACATACTTCAGCCAGATACCAGATAATTGACAAAAGGGATTACATTTGTCTTAGCAAGCAAAAGTTACCAACTTATTTTACCAACTTATTTGACCATTCATAACTGTAACAAAAGCTGCTTACCTTTGATCTCTTTAACAGAACTACTGCTTCCAGCATAGCTATTTCATCAAATGTTCGCAGGACTGGCTCAAGTTCCAGTAAACATTCTAAACAAAGAAGAGTACCTTGTTGAATTATTTAAAGTGGAAATTAAGTTTTCATTTTGCCAAACTTACTTTTATAAATGTAATTTACTTACATTTATAAATGTAAGTTGTCTCAAGTGGTATCAAACTACTTATGCTGCTAAACACAAGTTTCTTGATTTTACCTCTAAGGTCATGGGAAACACTTGTAAAGAAACCTTGTCTTGATCTGGCCACCTCAGCACTCTGTATCAAGAGATTTAGGACTGTGCCAGACTGCAAGTCTTGCATTCCCCAGATGGGAATTGGTGCATTTAAGGTGTTTCAAGATACACCCAACAAGTCTGGCTTGCTAGCGGGGACCAAACAGCACAAGACCTCAGAGCGGATCATTCTCTTCCCACTCCAGCAGATGCGTAAAGGTTTATATGAGGAAAAGAAAGAACCTGCCACCACAGCAAAATCCGGAATAGATGCTGTGCAGCAGGGCCAGAGAAGATGGTGGTAGTCAAGGCTCTGACATACCACATTCCGTGAATCCAAAGGATACTGTCCACATGCTCACCAAAGGCAGCAAGTCAGAGCAGTTAAAATTATCTGCTTAGATAGGGAGACATACGACAACCCAATATAGAAGTGACAACCTGTGCTACGTTCCCTTGCTTTCCAAAGCTGAAAAGTTTAAAAAAATAAATATTTCAAATTTTAACTTGATTGTGTTAGAGAAGTGTCTCTTTTGATCTGTGTACAAGTGCAACAAACCCTCAGGCAAGGATAGTGGCACAATTCTGCATTTCTGTGGGCTCCACCCATTTGGCAAAATCCATTTACTGTATTAGCAATCCATCACACTGCATCCTTATTGATGTATTTTTAGGTTTTACTGTAATTTTACTACCACAGTTCATTCTTACTAAATTTTAATAGCATCTTTAAGACATAGATTCAATACTGGGATTCCTAACTTCTTGCATTAGCTAAAACAGAGTTTTACAGGTTTGGTACTCTATTTTCCTCACTGAAACACTAGCATTGTTAATTTTTGTTCATTACAGTTAAACTATAGGTACATGTTCCAAGAGTATGCAGAAACATGGTGATAAGTAGACTTTACCACTTCTTTATAAGGGGAACAGACAAGTTAACTGAGATTATCTATTTAAAGTTTATTTAACAAAAAGGGTTTTGGGAGTTCTAGTTTTTCTCCTCTCTGTGCTATGGTAATTTCCCAATCAGTGAACTTTACTTCCCTTAATTTTGCAACAGTTTTGCAACTTCTTCTTTCTTTTTCTGATAGTAAAGTAGAAGAAAAAGCAATGCATATTTTCTGCAAAGATCATCTTACTACAGACATGGCACTAATCACAGAATCACAGAATGTCAGGGGTTGGAAGGAACCTCTGAAGATCACCTAGTCCAACTCCCTGCCAGAGAAGGCTCAGACATTAGTCAGACCCAAGTTAGCTTTAGGTACATATTCCAGGTAATTAGCCCCTTGGTGACCATTTTGTTGCAGGAACAAACACAGGAAAACAAGAATACATAAGGAAATATCATGATGTTTCTGTTCTTTTTTATTAAAAAAATATTGTGAATAGATGCATTTCCTTCCTTGGATAAAGAAAATTCCATTATTTACAATCATACAAACCAGACTCAGGCCAAAATAACCTGACATTCAGTATGTCATTAATGAAAAATGTAAGTATGTCTCAAAAGCTGTCACATAATTCATTTTGAATGGTGAACTGAACTGTATGTGCTTGAATGGGTCCTCATTTTTTCCTCTCCCAAACTGATGAAAAAAACCCTGTTATAAACACTTCCTTCTAAGCTTTCTGACAGCAACTTATTAAAACTTTCCAGCTCAAAGGAAGTTTGCCCATAAAGGTTTTCAAAATAATAAATAAACATCTGTTCACTAAAGCTATAAATGAAACATTGTTACCAGTAGAGAGGTCTGCAACCTTTACAAAACAACAACAAACAATACAAACTCTAAAAACAAACACCACCAGAACCAACTAAAAACCCCTATTATTTCAGGTCTGAGTATTTACATCTTCAAAACAGTGAGAAACTTAAAATGTGGAATTGCTGAAGCCAGAGGTCTTTGTGCTGTCCTACATTTGAATACTTTTACTATCTCCTATGCTACATTTTTGCCTTTCCAATGCAGTTCAGCTTTCCCTACAGAATTAGGATGTTGTTTTCTGAAGGAATAGGGAGGAAGTTTTTTAAAGGCATGCAAATTAAACAAGCATAGTGCAGCTACTGTAGGAATCCTTACTAGCTTCACACCACGCCAACCACAGCAACACATTTAAGAGCAAATTTCACAGTTAAAAACAGGTGATTGCTTTTTGACAGTATTTATGGAATAACCTTCACTTGACAGCCAAAAGTCACAACAAAATTGAGTACATTATGGAGAAATTTTATGGGGGATAAATACAAGCTCAACATGCACCAGGAATGTCAGTTAGGTATGACAAATGTAGGTTTGCAAAAAACAAACCAAAACTTTTTCAGTCCACACTCTGCCACTCTAATCTCTACAAGCTCACACTTCAGTCTTGTTCCCTAAATTCCATAACCCTCTGTAAACCCTCTGTAAAAAAAAGACTGGAAGTATTTATGTTTGGTCTTGTAGACAAAACATGGAACAATGGAAAGATGGAAAGAAGTGCAGAGCATGGTTTCAACCAGGTCCTGCATGATCTGGAAGGTGAAATGGTCAAAGACAAAGTCTCAGTGAAAAAGATTTATACTGAGATGCAAACATAAGGTGAAGTCACTATCTGAAGCTTATTTGATGTGCAGTTGTTTCATGGTGTGTTTTCCAGCTTGCTCATAAATCCCACAGCACTCGTTATGTACTTCACTTCCCTCCCCTTCTTAAAAATAACAGAAGTTATCTTCAAAAATAAACAAAAAAAACTTCAGTGCAGGCAGTTAAACAAAAAATAATGCTTTTTTACAAGTAAATTAGAGATAGCAAATGCAGAAGACTCCAACTAACATCTTGATTTTATGGCACACATGTAGTTCCATTCATAAACGCTTGTTTACATACATGGTGGAAGCAAACACCTTATTGCACGCCACAAACCTGCACACAGGTATCTCTTGGTACCTTTCCCATCTCCCTTTTGCACTTATAAACTTGCTCTGCACATACTGTGTTCAATGGAAATAAGTCAGTTTAAAAATCTTTTCTTCTTATGCAAAGTAAACTCACTCAAGAATGATGGCCTTTCATCTGGGTTTTGTGCCCATCCACTTCCTATCAACCTCACGACGAGCGCTCGATGAGGAATGTCCATGGATAAACTTTCTTCACTCAAGTCCAGTCGCTGTCCTTGTGACACACTATACATTATCTGCAAGGGGTTTGTAACTTCTGTCAAAACAGACATCATGCATTCATTAGAAATACGTGCAATATATATAGATCACTACAGGAGGAATAATTTCATTTGCAGACATAGTATTTATAGGTGACAAGGTTATCTTTCTTCTTTTACAAAACGATGTATTTTTAATTTAGCAAACACTGTAATGAAAAAAAACCCCAACAAACAACAAACCAACAATACAGGAAAATATTCTAATTTGAAAAGTAACTCAAAGTGTTCATCATCAGGCTTAAAAATTGAATAATTAAAAAGCAACCCCTTAAAATGAAGTCCTTAGGTACCCAGGCCTCAGGCTTAGCCTTTACATAACACTGGAAAAATATAGGAAAACATGGCCTTACCTTCAAATGGCTGTTTCCTTGACATCACTTCCCACATAATAATAGCATAACTGTTTAAAAAGATGTTATTTTAGAAGATATTATTTTAGATTACATACACTTAACAACAGAATGTGCTCAGCTTTACATTTTATTAAAACATTTTGCTAAAATATTACATATTTTATATATATATACTATCTCTATATTTAATACTATATATTTATATATGCTATATAAATAATATATAAAGATATCTAACTATATAGCTGCATAGCTATAGCTAAATACACATTTCTGTGATGACCTGAATATATGAAAACTAGCAGAAATTTTAACCAGTTAAGTAGAGAAAAAGGACATGGCATATAAACTCATTTCCCAAGTCTGCATTAGCTCTGCTCTACTGTATACGTCATGAATTCTGTACATGCAGTTTAATCTCAGCATGCAAACTGCTCTGACCTCACTGCAACACTGACATCTCCCCAGTCCAGATCAATGCTGTTTGAGGCTCCCATGGGTGGCAGGGTACAAGGAGGGAGCATCCCACATCTCTATCCCAACACAAAGTCAGAGGCAGGTAAGAGATGGACTTCCATCTGGGAAGCACACTCCAGCTTCCCCCCAGACATATATATGTCCAATACATGCAATCTTCTCTACAGGGAGAAATGTCACTTGTATATACAAGATTTACTTTACAAAAACAACCCTCAAAAAGACAACCTTGAACTATAGCCAGCAGACTGAACATACATTTTGCTTACACAAAGTGATTTTTTTTTTCTATTCAGATCAGCATGAATGGAAAGTGGTTCAGTGACTACAATGGAGCTAAGGCTAAAATGAGAGGAAAAATATTTCACTGTTTAAGAACCTAATTTCCAATTTAAAATATATCCATGTAAAGCTCTACTCCTGGATTTTTTGGTAGAAAAGTTTTAAACCTGTTATTTAAAATGGAAGCAACAAAAAATAAACTATGCAAAGAATTAAGTTTTTTTGTTAAAGAAGAATTACACTGTGCGGAATAAATGTTTGCTCAGTACTCAAATAACTACACAAAGACAGTATTTTCTTACATCATTAAGAAGTATCACATTTTGCATATATTTAATTGCCTCTAAGCATTATTTCAACTAACAGGTTCCAATTAGGAAGAATTAAAAAAAAATTAAGTAAGAACAAAATAACTGATGCTTAAAATCAATCATTTAAATTGAGTTTTTCTAACTATGTATTCTGTCCTCATATTAACATTTATCAATGACAAAATTTATTCAAAGTAACTTTTAATAATAGCAGCCCTCCCTGTTATCCAGTCTGCTTTTGATGCCTTCCTGAGAAACTGATACAGGATAATATCTTTAGCATGGCAAAGAATGCCTTTTGTAAAAGTTAGTGCTGTTTGGCTGCAACTAAAATGATTTGCTGCTTTAAGGAAGATCCTTCCTTACAAATTTGTTTCAGTATCTCAACAACATTGAGGTGCATCTGTTGTGGTCAATTAATCAGGCATCCACCTTTTCATGCAGTTTTGAATCTCCCTACAATTAAAAGAGTATTTTCTCAGTTCTGCAACCCTGCAGCATACCACTTCCTGCTGATCCCCATTACACTATATATGCCTTCTATTTTTATTTCTGCTTCAGAGCACCTCCTTTTGATCCTGAGCACAGATCTTCCTGAATGATTTTTCTGGTGGTCATTTCCTTTCTGTCTCTCTACCTTTGTATCTTTCTGCCTGGAACTGCCATCCTCCTTTACCATGTTGCCTCAGTTTCTTTCCTCTCTTCTCAAATAATCTTCCCTTCCTAATTTATCATCTTTCTGTGCTCTTCTACTGATCTTTCTTCTCTTTTTTTCTCTCATTTGCTTGTTGTTCCTCTGCACATATTTGGTTTTTTTTAAACAAACATTTGTCTTCTGCATCTCCATTCACCCATTAAGCCACCAGTCATACTTTCAAATCCTCTAAAATCAGAAGGCAGAAGAGCTCAGGTCACACTGCTAAATTAGGTCACAGGTATGTTATCATCCCTATTCTTTTCACAGGAATGTCAAGGAACTTTGTGTACTCCTTAAGGGTAAAGGATAATTAAAGAGAAATAGTGGTCTCCCTGGAAGTCAGAAAGACCCTCCGAGACTAATTCATCTTCAACCAAACTACAACCCTGTCAAATAGCTGAAGGTAAATGGGCTACAACAGAGACATGGACTTTATCAGTGATATGCCTCTTCATGCCTCTTCCCCATTTTTACATGACAACTCTCTCCATGATCATTCATGTAAACTTTGAGCTCTCCAAGCCTTTTCCCATTAGCTAGGTGTAATTCTAATACCCTAAGAACACTGCCATTCCGCTACATGGGTCCCCACCACTCTACTACATCCTGTGCTATTACTCCAACTGCTCAGAACTGACTGATATATATCTACCTGAACTTTCATATAAGTTATTCCTTAAGGACATCATTCCAAATACTTCCTCCAATCCCACTACCCTCTTTTTTCCTAACCCCTTTCTGAAAATATGTTTTCCTCTTTCCCCCCTGAGTACATTCGGCAAATTGGATTAATTGATGTGCACCAATTACAAGGGTATCTGCACTGAGATAATGGTTTGAACAGTTGTTTCCCACCCTACATTATCTCTCTGTCTCCATTCATCTATAGAAACCAGTCTCCTCTGTTTCTGTAGCTGTAGTTTAATTTCTGGAGCTTTATACTTGTCATAGTGTTTCCTCAGGAAGTAAGTGATCAAATCCACCTACCACTTAGTATTATTTTCCTCCATTCATTTTGCTTATACACTTATGACACTTCTGAAAATAATACAATTCCTGAAAGTATGTTAAAGTTTAAGTTCAGTAAGTCAAATCTGAATTCAGATTGCAAAGCCCACGTGAGAACAACATGAGTTACCTGTAGATATCGTGTTTTACACTTGCACGGGTTTTCTGACTGGGATTGTAATCTTCAGGTGGCATGTAGATAATTGTCCCTCCTTCTGGCAAAGAGGTTTCACTTCGTGACTGCGACATGGATATGACACGCCATTTTGACATGCCAAAATCTGCAATCTGGAAAGGATAAATCAGTCCTTCCGAGAAGAAAAACTGGATTTATTTGCTGACTGAGATTAGAAATTCTTGAAATATGCCCTAAAGAAGGGGTCACTCAAGTCGTTAACCTGACACACAAAGGTATGTGGTTGTCCTAGCAACAGGAAACATCAGCTCCAGTTTGGAAAACATTCTCAGGTCATGACTCATGCAGTCCCTAAAGCTCTGTCCTATCCTGCTGGTCTCTGAAAGAAGGGTTCATACACACTGTAGCTGTAGCTGGACAATCTGCACTGGACTCTGTCCAGCATGAAGACAATCTCTTTCTTTGGTAAAAAACAAGCAAACTAAAAGCCATTGAGGACTTCTATTTCCCTGATTGGAAAAAACCCCACAGATTTAATCTGGCTCTATATAATTTAGCCTGCAGATACCCTGAGACAGTTGCTATCACAGAAAAATTCTAGGGCACTCCACACCCAGAACTAGGAAATGTTCATCTTGAATTAATAAATCTGATATTCTGAACTTCTGTGCTCAAAAAGTTGCTGAATACTTTCTTTACTCAGCACTCTGGGGCCTCGTCCCTTCCTACAGAGTTTACAGTACATCTACACAAATAATTCATTCACTTTAGTTTACATTCCTTGACATCCATGAGCCAGAGAACAAGATGGCAAACTAGATTATGGGGAAGGAGACAAAGAGACAGCATAATAAAACTTGCTGGCTGAGCTGTAGTGTCCTGCATATAGGGGAGAAAGCTAAGTAGGCAGCTATGAGCTATGAACTTGTCCAGCATTTGTGTAACAACATAAACACTTTCAACAAAGATGCCTGTGGCAAGTAAGATAACAGAAATAAGCTCTCTGGAGAGCGTACAGAGAAAATATACAGTGAAAAAATAACCTTTTTTTTCTTTACAACTCACTTCTATCAAGCCTTCCTCACTGCAACTGGTTACCTTGCTTAATCAGTAGATCTAGGACAGCCAGAAGCACTCTATAAATCACAGAATCATCATTGGAAGGTTGGAAGGGACCCCAAGGATCATCTGGTCCACCTCTTCTAATAGTATTGTTTATATGATATGTCTCAGCACCCTGTTGAGCTGAGACTTAAAACTTTCCAGAGTGGAGGAATCCACCACCTCCCCTGGGAGACCATTCAAATGTCTGACTGTACTCATAGTGAAAATTTTTCCTCTTGTTGGTGTTACTTTTATACCTATCCAATAGTACTTCTGTTTGGCATGCATGATAACCTTCCTGACCTTTCATACCAGCTGTTCGAATTTAGAAAACCTTGCTTCAGCCCCCTCCCCCCCCCAAACACTTAAAAAACCCCTAAGGACAGTCTTTCAGACTTTATGGGGGGCAAGTAAGGTAAGCAAGTGTCACTCTCTTCCCTTTAATTGCTCCAGCAAAGCAACTGTTTAGATGTGGTCAAGCAGAGCACCAGAGCACACCAGTGCTGTTAGGGATTAAAAAAAGCAGTGGACAAAAAAATTACTTGGATCAGTTCCCTAATCAGGTTTATCAGGAAGCTCGAGAGATGGCAATGCCAGCACAACTGAGTGGGAGGAGGTATGAGCAGCTGAGGGTGTGAGCAGAGACAAAGCTGTGTTAAGGCCCCTTGCTGCCAAAATAAATATCTGTGCAATGCAGAAAGAAGAAATCAGGACCGGGGCTTTGATCTTTGCTCAAAGGACTCACAAGAAGATTCATCTCACAGTTAACAACTGAAACATTCAAGAATAAATTATGTACAAAAGAGCTCTGCTTTCTTATTTACTTGAATTTTATATCTATTAATTTTAAAAACAGATTTAAAACATTTAAACTAATGTTACTGCTCCATGTATGTTTGCTTGCTCTAAGGAGCTCCGTAAAAGCTATTTTCCGACATGTTTGGATTTTGCAGTTACATTTTACAAGTTCTTCTACTATGCTAACAAAACATGTAAGTACATAAATATCAGATGGGGTATTTGAATTTAACCTGCTGTCCTCCAGAACTAACTTGTCTGAGCATCTTGGACAGGAACACTGTATTTTCTTCTCAGAACGGTCCAGATATAGCTATCCTTGGAAGGCTGCCATACAAGAGTGTCACTACTATTGAGTATCATGTACTGCTATAACAGAAACAGCTCAAATTTGGGCTTTCTGGTCTTTTCAGACAGATGGAACCCACACTAGAGCAATGCAGAGTATTCAAAATAAAAACTCGAAGGTCTGTCTAAATGTCTGGCATACCATTATATCCTCTTTGTATGAGCCCATCCTTCCTCTTTCCCCTCTATGATAATTAAAGCCCTTTCACTCATTCTGGATGCTGAAGAAAACACAAATCAAATAACTGTACCTTGACATGAAACTCATCATCCAACAAAATATTTTGGGTTTTCAAGTCATGGTGCAGCAAGGGAGGATCCATGTTGTGCAAATAGTTTACTCCCAAAGCAATTTCATAAAGAATGCGGAATCTCAGGCACCAGGGAATGTCAGGATACACATCTTTCTGCCAAAATAAAACCACAAAACCAGAATATAATCCTCTGCTCTGATCTACGAGCACAACACAATGACTTTTTATAAGGAGAAAGTGACTTGGACAGGCAGTAATATTTTAAAACATACAAGAACTCCTTAAAAAAACTGTAACTGAGCATTGAGATTGGTTAGCTGTAAAAACACATATAGAGACATGTTAATCATGCAGGGTTCTGTTTCCATTCCTTAGCATAATAGTTAATATTCCATTAACATAATAGTTAATGACTGCTAACCATGACGTAGGACAGTTACTACATTACTCATTCATACGGGAATATGATTTACAGATGAACTCCTCTATGGAACTTGCAACCCACATTTTATGAGTACTACACAAAGGAAGGGAAGAATCTTACTCTCAACTGACACTGGGGGTAAAGAATGGTGCTTTGTCACAAAATACAAGCTTTACAAACATTAATACACCAAGGAAAAGGCAGTAAAACTCAACTGAAATCTTGAAAGACACTAATACTTCTATGAAAAACACGGCTGAGTTCTGTAAGGCATGAGGTGTGTATTGATAAAGGGTACAGACAAAGCTGCACTGCTGCTAACTGCAGCAGCTTTACAGGAGCTGCATGCTCCCAACAAGCAAATGGAGACTCCAGAGACACTCTGGAGGGTAAGATCTGGCAGAACTATCCATAGGTGTTCAGATAAGCAATGTTTGACTTCTAGAAACTAAAGATAAAATATTTATTTTTTAATAAAGATTCAGATTCAGGGAAAAAACCCCACCATTTTTGTGGGATATTTACGTTGGTCATAATTCTGAAACCCAGGCTGAAGTAAGCAGAAGTATTTCAGATTCTAATTAGAGAATGACAGAGACTTTTAAAGGGACTGTATACAGTAATTTGACATAAAGACAGCAATAGGTCCCAACATTAAAGGAAAAACTGTAATAAAATTAAAGTCTGCTAAGTCTTGTTGACTTTTTGGGATACATAAAGTCTATCTGAGCCTCCAAAATTTCTAGTAATAATACAATTCACTACATTACTTCCCCTAAGTATAGAAAACAAAAGCTATATGAAACAAACAGGGACTGTATTTAAGGTCTGTAAGCACACTTACCCCATGTAAAAGCTCGTTTAATGACCCATTTGTCATGTATTCTGTTACTATCCCCAGAAATTCAGGCTCGTTGCAAATTCCCAAAATTGGCAGAATGTAACTAAACCTGGCTTTGTGTAATATCTCTGCTTCTTTTAGAAGATGGTTTCTGTCACTTAAAGAAACAAATAAAAAAGGTTACCATACCAGTACAAGGAAACTCAATGCAAATGTTGGTTCACTAAAGTCTTTTTAAAAAAATATGTACCCATATGCAGTACCACCACCTTTCACCATTTGCTATGCTTTTTTTTGATAACAAGATACTGTAAGACAAATGAGAAGCTAAAAATCCAAATACAAGACAACTTCCCCAGGATTGCTGTACCACACAGATCTGTTTCCATCACATTTTTCACCCATGTTTCCAGTAAATTAAGACACAGTCAGAACTCAAATTATTCACTGTCCTGTGTGTGACAATAAAGGTAATATGCAGATACATTTGTCCTATTTACTATCCATTTTCAAGTCATGAGTTTCCCTTATGGCACAATATTAATCTCCAGAAGAATGGAGATTTTAACACTTGTAATTCTCCAACCATGTAAATTCAGTGAACACTGCCATGCACTAAAATAACACGGGTTAAAGGAAAGCACCTTCAGTTTCTGAAGGAAAAGAACTGCCCAGCTATGGTTTGTTTTCACATAAATTGTTCCTTCAAATGGGGCCTCTGCTTTGAAACACCCTCAGGAAAAAACATTTCCTAACTGCACAGAAAGAAGGAGGGGTCTCCATGACGATGTTTGGCCTCCTCCAAATGTGAACCTGATGCATCTTTACAAATTCAGACCTTGCAACATGTGCATTCAAGAAGCTCAAGCTTTATTTAAGAATACTCATGATATCATCCCTTAGCGTGACAAACATTTTGGTATGCCATATATCTCAAATTTTCCTGAAAAAAAATAAGGATTTGTTTACAGTGAGGATATCTGGACTGTGAAGGATAATTCTAAGGGAAAAAAAAAAAAAAAGATTTAGATTTTATTCCCGTGTGACTAGGATATCCAAATACTGGACTTTTACAGGACATCAAAGGCTGATCTTTTGGATGCTAGGCAGTCTGGTTTAGAAGCAATAAGGGCATTGCTGCATACAAGTCTGGGCTATAGCTGTGACAATTTTCTCAGCACAGCACGGTGTTACTGTTGCTATACAGCTCCTCAGTGAGAGTTGGCTTGAAACCATCAAGCCCAGGGTACACACTGAAGAGCACATGTCAGTCTGGACCCATGGATGTAGGTCTATCCCTCACAAAGAAAAAGCCAACAGAGTATATGGGGAGAAGAGGAAGCTCCTTTTAAGATAGGAAAACTTTGTATTTAGATGCACCTGAAATTAAAAGCAATTCTTGGTCCTTATCTGTGGGATGGGAAAAGGCTTCTATTATCAGAAACTCTGGGAACTGTGTCAATAAAAGCATGGGACAAGCAACAACTCCCTTCCTTCCTCCCTCTCTCCAGAAATGACTGGATTTGGGAAAGCTAGGGATTTTCCCAGACTATGAGGCACATCTGCATGGGATTTAGCTGTAGCTGGGAAATGAGTTGCAACAGATTGAGGTCTACTCCTGTGTCTGTAAGTCAGTTCACCTTTGCTCCACACCAGGTCACTGAGTAATGCCTAACTTAGCACACACCCACAAGAGCTTTCCAACCAGGTCTGCTCTTTGGCTGGTCCCTCTCTCTCTCTCACACACACACACACACACACACACACACACACAGTCCCAATCTCCAGGATACACAGCACAGACTCCCGGGATGGGTAATTAACTGCACCATGAACCCTCCCCTTTTCTTGACAGCATTCACAGGATGGCATTTTATGTTGCCTACTACACAACTGACAGATCACTGTCTGCAGAGTCAGCTGTAACAGATTTCCTGAAGCTTTTGGTCTTTTGCTAGCATCTCCAGGCTTTGCATGGTATATGGTAGGTGGATGAATTATTACCTCAGTTTTCTTTTTCACCATAATTTCACAGGCTAGATCTCCCACTAATCTAAATTCCTGCAAGGCTAAATTAGAATTCTTTTCTCCCAACTAGAGTTCAGAGGATAAACATAGTATTTCTGATTATTAAGGATTTAAGCAGATTTGAATTAAAGAAAAAAAAAACAACAAACTTATTAGAGAACACAATATTCCAGTTTAATTGAGATTCCATTTTGTTCTGACAAGATTTCAGAGATAAAGCCTGTGTAAGCACACACAAAAATAAGAGGTGAGATAGTTTTATATAACTTACATACATTCTAGCATATGGGGTCACAAGACTAAGAACCTTGTTATTTTGAGTGAAGCTGTTCTGCCTAAATGCCTAATAGTAGATCAAAGAAACCTAAGGCAGGAAGTATTAAAGACACCTAAGAAAACAAAAGACAGGTTTACAGTCAGGCAGCCTTCTGACTGTCAAAGAAGACGCGAATTTGCATTGATAAAAGAAAAAAGGCACTATAGGAATGAGGCAGAGATAGATGGAAATTTATTACTTGCTGCCCCCTTACATGGAGTGCCAGCTCCTGCAATAAACTCTATGTCATTTGGGCCTCAGGAAAGTGGGGAACACAACTGCTACAAGTTGAGAAGCTTGGAAAATACCACACCGCACGCAGGGGCCTACAAGCCTATTATTTCAATTACCTTCTCTCAGTGCCAAGACCTTAGACCAAAAAAAAAAAAAAAAAAAAAAAAAAAAAAAAAAAATCCATTATGCATTGCTTCAGAGAAGATTCTTCCAGGAGACAGAAGCAATCTCTAGCAATGGTTTTAAACTGAGAAGGGGTAGATTTAGGTTAGATACTAGGAAAAAGTTTTTCACCATGAGAGTAGTAATGTACTGGAATAGGTTTCCTAGGGAGGTTGTTGATGCCCCTTCCCTGAAAGCATTTAGGATCATGTTGGATGAGGCCTTGTGCAACCTGGTCTAGTGGAAGGTGTCCCTGCCCACGAAGTGGGGTTGGATCTTAATGATGTTTAGGGTCCCTTCCAGCCCTAACCATTCTATGATTCTATCATTCTATTCTATTTCTGGAAACAACCAATCTATAGTAATGACTTTCATTTTAATATCCCACTGATACTTCAGCAAAACAGCTGGCAACCAGCACACCCGGATAGAAGTACAAATGTGCAAATCCCACGTGGAAGAGGAACCCCAAGGTGAGCATTGCAGAAGGAAAAAAAAAAACCAACTTCAAAAGAGGCAACCTGCCCAAGTGTCTCACAGGCTGGGAATGAAAGCACCCGTTTTCAGCAAGGGAAAGAGAGGAAGCTTCAGGGCTGGTACATGCTTGCACATGGCTCAAGCTTATTCTGTCTTCGTTGGATCTCCCCTTGCTCTTGGATTTCAAGCAGCCCGGCCCATCAAGACACCCGGCTCTCCCTCGGCATCCACCGGCCTAAGGAAAGGCAAGGCGGGCAGCTCGCCCCTCACCCGCCTGAGCCCGGCCTCCAGCCCCCGCCCTGCGCCGGGACGCGCTCACGGAATGTCCCGGGCAACAGAGGGAGTGTCGAACCCCCACCCTGGTTTGGGGGACAGGCAGGTTCAGTTCAGTCCTTTCCTTCTCCACGGGACGCTGGGGGGAGCGATGGGGGAGGCGCNAGGAGGGGAAGAGGAAGCAGAGATGGAAGATGGATGAGGAAGACAGGATGGGAGAGAGAGAACTTCTTTGCTTTGCTTTGCAGCACCTTTTTGAGCCTGACAGACCAGAGATTACATAAATGGTGTAGTAATTATTATTTTTTCATTACTTTGCTTCTTTTTTTTGCTTTCCACTGATTTGGAAGCATAAAAGTCCACATGTTTTTTCTTATCAACCTATCCAATTTCTGGCAGCAGGGAATGCTCAGAGTAGCATAAATAGTAATATTTGAGTTATTATTTCCTTGCCACAGCTCCCTGTATTTCAGTAACCAGTAGTTAAGGCCCTCTTACCAGGTGTTTTAAGCAGACTCTCACATTTAATTTGTAGTTAAGATCCTGCTATAAGTAAAGAAGAAGAAATAAAGCACTTATTACATGTAGTGAAAGCCATTTTTGATGAATAAATGCAGTCCCACCACTTGAGACTGCTTTGTAACATCTGTCTCCAAGAGTCTGTAAAGACTTGATATACGTGGAGCAGGACAGACTCTCCCTTTTTTTCCTTGCCTGCTGAAAGGAGGACATGTTTTATCTTTCTGTCTTTTATGGCCTTCTACATAACTGCAGAGTATCTTTTTTTTTTTTTTTTTTTTTTATCTCTTTTAAAGCTCACAACAAAAGAGGGTAAATCTGCAACAACAATTTTCCTGTCATCTTTCAGGTCCAATCATTTTCCCCTTAGCTTGCTTGTTCCTGTGATTTTATACATTGGGACCCACTGGATGTCTGGAATGTTTACCTTTTTTGTACGTTTATTGTATTTTCTGATGGAGGCACCAAGAAGGCTGAGATCAGAATTCTTTTCTAGTTACAAACCAAGGATGAAAGCAACCTGCCCTCATGAATTTCCTGCGGAGCGGGAGTCAGAAGGTTGAAATACTGCTTACTTAGCACAGGAATTCTTATTTTGCCAACAATCTTGTCTAAATTAAGTGGAGAAAAAGAGCATACAGTAAAGCTTAAAATGTTTGTTTTGTCTTTGGAGAGGAGGTGAAAGCTGCATAATTTTTCATTATTACCATTTGCTCCCCCAGAGGTAAGGTTAGGTCAGCATTCGCAGTTTAAACTCCTGTTTCCAAAGTTTAACAACTCAGCTGTAAGGCTTCAGTCTCAGTTTAACATTTGGCAGAGCTGCTGCCTTGAAATAACTAATACCTCTGGTGAATACATATAATACCTTCTCCCAAAGGGTCTCAAAGCACTTAATACACTGAACTGTGTAATGGCTTGCTTCACCCATTGTCAAAATGGAACTACTTTTGGGGTGTCTAAGAGTCTAAGAATGCAGAGATCTCTATAACAGTTTAGGTAAGGAAAGAACAAGAAATTAATATATAGAATAAGAAATTAATATATTCACAAAAAATTAGAATGTTTTGATTTTCCTGGTATTTTGAGTAACATTTTCCCTTTAGGCATCCATTTGTAGTTATAGTACAAGCAATGACAAGAGTTGAGATCACAATTAAAAAGACAAAGGCTTTTTTTATAACTTTGAATTATTCTAATAATTTCCTCTTTCACAACCTTTTATAGTACCTTTCTATTCAGTGAAACTGTACTCTTAGTTATCTAACTGTTGTTTAGGCACAATGGAACAATTTTTAAATTCCAAGATTTAATTCTCAGGCTAAGTTAATAAACTTTAAACACACTTTAGGAATCAACATTTTGATTAATGTGTGGAAAAAAGAGGAATATTTGTCAGTTTTCTACTTCATCATGACAAGGTAATGATATTATTGCTAATAACTTATCAAAACAGACCGACAGTGGTAAAAATATTCAGATCTATGTACCTGAAGTTAGGTTCTGGTTCATTGTTTAGTCTGTGAGATAAAAATCAGATTATTTTCAAACATGCTGACTGTAATGAGTATGGTAATAGGAATGAGTAAGGAATCTTGAGCTCTCCAATAACAAACTGGAATGAACATGGTTTCCTATATGAAAAAGTCCTGCAGAGAGAGCTGTGAAGTTAACACATCAGAAAATTAGAGCACGAGATGATTACATGTGAGCTTAGGTAACCACATGGTAAGGCAGGTTTGAAAATGAGGAAAAAACTTTATTCTTGCTTTATTCTTCAGAAAAAACACATTAAATGTTCACCTTGAATAAAAAAGTGTTCATGGACACACTGAGCAGTCAAAATACCTATCTGCCTCCTACAGCATTGACTAAGGCTGTGTCTACAGCATTTAATAACAGAGGCACTTACTTTCAGTGTAGTGAAATGTTTTAACTATTAATAAGCTCCTTGGATGTTTTCACCCTTGCCAGAGGAATATCAATTCTGGACACCATACTGTGTCCAGTTCTGGGCCCCTCAGTTCAGGAAGGAGATTGAGGTGCTGGAGCAGGTCCAGAGAAGAGCAAGGAGGCTGTGAAGGGACTCCAGCACAAGTCCTGTGAGGAAGGGCTGAGGGAGCTGGGGGTGTTCAGTCTGGAGAAGAGGAGGCNCCAGGCTGGTGAAGGGACTCGAGCACAGATCCTATGAGGAGAGACTGAGGGAGCTGGGGCTGTTCAGCCTGGAGAAGAGGAGGCTCAGGGGAGACCTCATCACTCTCTACAACTCCCTGAAAGGAGGGTGTAGCTGGGGGGGGTTGGTCTCTTCTCCCAGGCATCTCTCAGTAAGACAAGAGGGAATGGACTTAAGTTCTGCCAGGGGAGGTTTAGCTTAGATATTAGGAAGAAATTCTTTACAGAGAAGGTGATCAGGCATTGGAATGGGCCCAGGGAGATGGTGGATTCTGTGTCCCTGGGTTTTTTTAAGGAGACTGAATGTGACACTCAGTGCCAGGATCTGGTAACCACAGTGGCAGTGGGTGAAGGGCTGGACTTGATGATCTCAGAGGTCCTTTCCAACCCGGATGATTCTGTGATTCTATGATGCAATCATCAGAAGCAGTGTCCATCAGAGTTTAGACATTGACATCCTATTCTGGGAAGGGAAAGAGAGAAACTGGATTTGTGTATCTATCCTGTCCACAGACTGGAGTTTAGCTCTGGCTTACTCTGTAACCATGGCATAGATATAGCCTTTGGAATCTCAGGTGCTAAGCTTCCACACCTCAGTGAAGCCTAAGCAATATCAAAGGATCAAATCACTGTATCTGTAGCAATTCTGTGAAAAAGGGGGGAAATGTTTAGTTCACAAAGGGAGGATCTAGAGACTCCTGAGTTCTTCAGTGCCTCAGTGGGTATACAAGATTGCTGTATTAGGCACTTAAACTCACCCTAAATCTTGCTTTTTGGCCTGTAAGTCAAAAGAGACCTAATATGGGGACATAGCAGGTCTAAACTGATGTTAAGAGTGGTGTCAACTGAGCTCTGAATCAAAGCATCACCTCAGCACTAACCATGTGTTAATCTGGTTGGTACTACTGATCAATTTAGGTTGTGCCAGCATCCTACAAGTGTGAGCAGAATTATTTTGAATATGAATATGATATACTATTTACAGGAACTAAAAAAATCTCAATCAGCCCCAAGAATGAATATATCAAGTCACTTATTCTGTACAAGGTGTGTACAATTTAATATGAGTTGCTATTGATCTGAGTTGCTATTTTTAAAGTTTTCTGGAAGAAAATATTCATCTGCTGTACAGACTCAGAATCACTGACACTAAGNCTTCCCCGAGGAAAACAGCTTCACGGGTCAGGGAAGGCGGAGCCGCTGCGATGAAGTCTTGCGAGCAGGAGGAGTCCGGGAACGAGCCCGAGGAGCGCAGTGCTGATCCCGGCGTTTTCCAGGGGTAGCTGTGCCGGGGGCAGCGGCTTCCTCCTTCGGGGGAACCGAATCGTGGTGCCGGGAGGCGTCCCCCGGGCTGGGGGACAGAGGAGAAGCATCCCCCCCCCTCCCCCTCCGTCCGGAAAGAGGGTGGGGAATGTGTTATTAGCGATGCTGAAAGATGATGCGGGATGAGCGGGCCGAGCCCGTCCGGGAACGCCGCGCTCCCCACGCCGCCCCCCGGAGCTGTGTCGGGTGCCTCTCCCGGGTTGTGTCACGTTCTCAGGTTAAGCGAGAGGAAAGTGAGCGCAAACGCCCTCTTCTCCTCTCTAAGGTTGCCTTAGGAGGATTTTTAAAGGCAGCGGCGTTTCAAAAAGTCAGTTTTGAAATTTCCAGGAAAAAAAAAAACAACAAAGGGCAAGCTGGCCCATGCCCCTGTTGAGGGCGAACCGCCTGATGGGCTGGGGTGTGTGCGGCAGCTTCAGGTGAGGGTTGCTCAGGAAGGTTTCGCAAGGCCTCTTCACCAAGTCAGGTGCTCACAGACTAACACAGTGCTTTAAAGTTAAAAATGTGTTGCTTTCCACTGGGAGTGGCAATTCTGCAGGGTGAAATGGAGGTGAAATAGAATCAGCCTTTCACTTTTCCATGTGTATGGATCATGGGCTCAACAGTAGTGGATAATGGACCAGGGAATGAGGGAAAGGAGCAGTTTTCAGACTGTTATTTCACAGCCTGCACTTTAAAGTATGGCAATTATTTTTTAGTTCTGACTAGGTCATCGTACTTTATATGGCTTTTCTATGTTTTAACAGTTTTCCTATATCATGGATGATTTATATCATCCAAATGCTGCAGCATTACTAACACTGAGCAGCCATAAAACACAAGTGCTGGCTTTATTTTCAGTTTTCATTTAGCCTGTGTCTTTCAGACAGAAGTTTCCCAGAAGTGTAATTCTGATGCAATGTTTGAAAAATTCAGGTTTTGCACATCTTTTTATGTGTATCCCCCTTTGTATTTACCATGTTGGTAGTATTATTTGTCATACTGTTTCAATATTGGTACACAAGAAAGATTTTGTTTCTTAAAGAAAATAATATGTAATGGACATACACAGTGAGCATTTTCCAAAAAGATAAATTGGTGGAGATCCCACAATGAAGAGGGTGCTGCCAAGGGGAAAAACATAATAAATCATCCCTGCCTTGGCAAGCCCCCCTTATTTTCATTGGTATATTAAAAAGCATTTTCTCAAATTATGTAAGTGGCATCACAGCTGACTTAATGTTTCATCACTGAAGTTATGTAGCATAAACTGCAGCTAAAATAACAAGTGATTGCTGTGCAAATTAAAATTTAAAATATTCCTTTCAGATTGTTTTGAAACTCTTAACTGTTGTAAAGCTCAAATATGATGTGACATAAATTGAACTATTTATGGTGTTCTGATTTTTAGATAAACTATACAATTGACTTTAAATCAATGCTGTCATGGTGTTCAGGAAAGCCTTGCAACAATATCTGTTGACTTGCTACTTCCATCTGTAAGTTGGGTCACAGCCTCATATCTGAGAAGCTTGTCTTAGGCTCACTGGTATTACATGCAGTTGATTTTCTTTTTAATAACTTTGAAGAATTTTTGAGACATACCTTGGCAACGGTGTTTCTCAAGCAGTGTAAGACCTAACTTGTTTCAGCAGTGCATCATGTGCAAAAAAAGTTTAAACCTTATTTGTTGTGTTACTGATTTTTATGTAAAATCCCTCTGTTTTCTGTTTCCTGTACAGCAGGATCCCTTCTTGCAATAAATGTGGAGTGACCCACAGAAAGACCAGTGGCAGAATTAAGTTCACCAAATAGTGAACTCTGATTAGTTTTAACACTTTCAGTATGATAAAGACTGAGATGTTTATTTTTTTTTAAAATCCATCTATCTGTCTATGCAACCAAAGTGACTCCTCAAACTTTACTCAGAGAGGACCTGCAGCTCCCTCATAGTAAGAGTACATATGATGTACTGTTTAAAGGTGTGCTCATTATGGGAAGAGAAAGGTGATGGAGACAATGTGCTAATTTTTGTGTTCCTGTCTGTTGGTGTTAATGGGATACAGTCCTCACCTAGAAGAAATCTGAGCATATCTGTATCTCTGAGGACTGGCATTTTCTACCCCAGTTTTCTGGAATTGCACTGAGGAGTTAAATCTGTAAGAAGTTCTAAAGCAGTGGATAAATTGATTATGTCTGTCTGAATAATCCCAAAATCAAGAGAGAGTACAATCCAGAAAGTCAGAAGCTAGGTCCCAGGGCCTAAGTGCAGGACCAAGGAGGAAGAGTATGTTTGTGTTGTATCCCTGCTCCTGGGACTGGCTGTCAGACCACATCATAACAGCTCTGCTTGTCATTCCAGAGTCCTCTAGCAAAGCACAGGCCTGGTAAACTGTGATTCAAGAATGTGCAGTTGACAAGAGGGAAAATTCATAGTATAAAAAAAAAAAATATATATACTATGTATACTAATATATGTATTAATATGTTATGCATATAAACAACTAATAGCATATTTGATAACCACCTTTAATGTGTTATTTATGCAAAAAATATTTTTGGGGCCTAATTAAGTCCACACTGTTTCTGACACTGCTCCTGTTACTTTTGAAGGAGCAGGTGGTGTAAGCTGTAATTTGCCATCTCATCTGTCTCATTGTGTGAGGTGCTAAATGACCTGCTGCAGCAAGCTGTGCCTTTCACATTGCTTGTTATCTAATGGACATAAGAATAGAAAAGTACTTCTCATGGTTTCAAAGGAAGGTGAGGCCTTTGATTAAACAAGTTTTCATTAAATGCCGTTTACTCATTATGGAAACAGTGTTTAGATGATGTAGCAGATAAACAGCTGCCTCTCTTGGTTTCTTCTTTGAATATTTAACTTGTGGAATTCCCACAATGACTTTTTCATTGTGTTTAAGAAGTCTTAGGTCTGGCTCTTCCCTTCACAGGGGAATTTTCAGGAAGTTCACGTTGGTAATGAGATAAGCAAAGCTCCACAGCAAAGAGGGTATTTTTTAATGCATAGTATTCCTCATGGTTTGATTAGTATTGTAGTGAATGTAATTCTCTTTCTTGAATTTAGTAAGTATTTGGTGAAACTGGTTTAGAAAATGTGGTAAGTATGTTGAGCTTAATCTTCAGCTTGCGAAATCCAAGAGGGCAGCAGCTAGTCTGTGTTCAGTACAGGATGATATGACCTTGTAAAGTGCTTTTCACACCTTGTATCTCTGTATAAAAAAGAAATAACAACTAAAATGAAACACATTTTCCAGACTGAGGTGGCATTTGTTTTCTGATGTTCTTCCCTATGGGCAGCACAGGGTGGAAAGAGCTCTTAGATTTCAGCTGTAAATAGGCATTTACACAGAAGTTCAAAAGAGGGTACAAAATACTGAAAGGTGGGATTTTTTTTCTGTGGATTTGTGGAACTCACACATTTTTTCCATCTGAAAGTCAGGCCTTCAGTGCATAGATGCAGCCCTTTTTACTCATATATGTGTATATATACGTATATAAACACACACCATGTGTATGCCTTTACGAATATAAAGACTGATTTTTCTGAAATAATCTGTTGTGATCATGCCCTTTCATCCAGAATAATTTTATTTCATTCTAATGGACAATAAACATCAAATCCACTTGTGCTGTTTTTAAAATTCGCCAGATTGACTTTGTTTCTACAATAGCAAAGAAAATTGTATGGATCTGTTTGTTGTCAAGGCAAGCTGTTCAGCTTTAAAGAAGCTGTGGTTTCATGATGCAGTTATAAAAGCTGTTTTAATCCTATCTGAAGAAGGGAAATTTTCTCCCTAAATAAATCAGCTTCAATTTGTCATAGTTTCAAATACTTTCCTTTTAGTCCAGTTTCTCCTGGCATGGCAGTTTCGAGAAAGAATAACTTCCTGTTTTTTTTCCCCTGTTGTGAAAGTAATTTATACTGTCTAGATGCCTCAGGTATGGCCTTTTTCATCATTTATTTTATAACTATATCTGAGTTTAATAAAACAGCTGGCATTACACTGAAAATCAGAGGCAAAAATTGTATCAATCTCTCTGATCTCAATAGCTGTAAGACTGTCAAAACCAATGGACTATAACAAACAGTCTATGACTGTGTGTTAGGATCAAGGATGGATCTCAGTCTGGATGTTTCACCTAGCAGTTACCCATCTGGAAAAGAGCTGGCAAGAGGTCTAGCTGTGCTTCATATTCTCCCACCTCCGTTGCTTTGTCTTCTTGTGCTGCACTTCCCATGCAAAGTGATGGAGTATTGAGAGATGACAGCTACCAACAGCTCCCACCATGCAGTGGCACCAGGATTTTGGTGGTCACTGTCAGTCCTGCCTCATAATTACATCCTTACTTTGGCCCTGTCAGGGCCTTTCCTTGTGTTTTTTAGACTATTTTTTTTTTTGTCCTTTTTCTTTTTGCTGGTATTTACATGTATTTTGCAAGCAGGATCATTTTTATGACTGGACTTAAAATGACAGGCCCAGCAAAATGGAATTATTATCTTACCCACAAAATTAGGAAAGAGCTGTATGGCAAGCTGCCATATTTTTAGCAAGGTAGTAGAAAAGCAAATGTTAAGCAATTAAAATCAAATAGTAAAAGTTGTTATGTCTTGTAAAAATTATTGAACACTTGTTCAATAATAGTGCATGTCAAGTCAACATGTCAAATCTGTGGAATGTACCATTCAAGTGTACATCTTTGATTGCAGCTGAAGTGTCCCTTAAGACAGTTTGTTAACCCAGTCAGCTTTCTCTAGAGAAGGACAGAGAAACGGTTCACATTCCATTATTTGCAAAGTTATCTGCTGTTGCTTTCATTATTTTTGCTGCACATTTTATTTGTATTTAAATGGTTTAAGCAACCTACGAACAAATGTACAAGTAAAGATGCTGTAAAAAATGAATTGCTTGGTATCCATAATAACAGTGTATATTGAGCACAGCAGTAAAACAAAAACCTTTTTAGGTTTTTTGCTTTTGTTATATATATATACATATATATATATATCAAATTTAATGTCCATTGTGAAGACTTTCTATATGTGACTGTTATATTGGATACGCCTATGCAGAGGGGTTAGAACTTGATTTTTAGTCCCTCCTAACCCAGACCATTCTATCATTCTGTGACTCACCTGAGGACAGAAAAATGTTAAACTCAAATACACTAATCTATATCACTTAGATAAAACTATTTACGTTATCATGTGAAGTAATATAAAAGTGTGGCAATAGTCTGAACATGGGCTTACATATTTGGCCATTATATATATCATAGAACTTTACAATATTTTTACCATTGGACCTAATCATGGCAAACTGTTACCCATTAACCATTCTGAAACATTTGGGGACAGGATATTATTTTTTCTCCTAACTCTTTGTATTCCCTGGGTTTTATTTGTATATTTAGAGTTTTATAAAGTATCCTGTTCTAGAAAAAGAGTTTTCATTTAGTAATCACAATGCTTTGTCCTTTTTTTTTTTTTTTTCGTATCTTTTAAATGAAAAGACAATGGATATTTGTTTTATAAAATCCTTTTTTTAAAAAAAGAATATTTTGTCTAAATACTGTGTACTATTTACATAGTAGGAACGAAGAAGTTTGGTTGTAGCCTCCTTAGTTGTGCTTTTTGTCTAAGCAGTGAGAAATTGTCCCTGAGATTTTCTGAAAGAAAACATCAGCTGTTTAGATTCTGGCTGAGATCCTGTTTTGCCTGCTGCCACTCTGACAATATAATAATAGACTTGCTCAGATCTATTGATAGTGGTGGCTACAACGTGGAAACCAACACCCTTTGCAGTCATGCATGTAGTCTTCTACCAGCCTTCATTAACCCTTCCTTGTTAGCATGTACCAGGCCAATCCTCATACATCTGAGTTCTTCTGGAAATTATTACCTGATGTTTTAGATTACTATTTAGACAGTTTTGCTTTAGGAGATCTGCATGAAAGTACTTGTATCCAGCTATTGCAACATCTCCATGCTACCTGGCTGGTTGAATCAAGGGGCTGAGCTGCTGGGAGCTTTTGTAGCAGTTTGGTGGGAGGGAGCACCAGGGAGTACAATGGTTCTGAGTCACCTGTGATTTTGTTTCCATCTTGGGCTACAGCTGTGGTGGTGCCCACGGTGTGATGTCATGCTATAAATATAATGTTAGGAGGAACTCTGGTGCTCCCCTGAAGGTAAATAATACTTCATTTCATCACTAGGAGCTTAACAAAGCTACCTCATGCTTGAATCATTTTAATTTTTATTTACTGTTGTCACAGAACTTCCTCTTTTCTTCTCTTGCCTGTGGGACATGGACAATTTTATGATGTCAGTCCTCCTCCTAGCCACCTGCTTTTCATGAACCCAGTGAAGCTCTCTGTAACGCACAGGGAAAAGTTCAATAGAGAATGAGGAAGAGAAAGAGGGGAAGATTTTGATGGATTTTGCTTGGACATCATGATGTCATGGTACTTCTGTATCTTTATCAAGATTTTCAGTCTTGGATTCTCTGAGGCCACATGGAGTCCAGATCTCTCAGTGCTGAATCCATGCTAACAAATTAAACATGCCCTGGACCATTCCTAGCAATGAAGATAGTTAGCATGGGATGACTGTCATCCATACAAAATAGAGAATCTGTGTCAGGAATGTCTGCTAAGAACAGTTACTGACTCCATCTCCTGAAGCAGGAGGGTTGTTTAGGAGAGTGATATTCCTTATAAGCTGAAAGAGATTATCCTAATAGTCTTCTAACAGAAATCCTCTGGCAGATGGTTAAGTGCCAAGGGCCTGGGAGCATTCCCTGACACCTCTGGATAGGTAGTAGATTGTGTTCAACAGTCTGCTATGTTCACAGCCAGGCTAAGTTCTTTCTGTAGGCTGGAGTATTTCCTTAAATACTTGTGCTTTCCCATTTCCCCCACTTCTAGGTTTTCACCTTGCTTTTGGCTTTCAATCTAAAATGATTACATTCTTGATGTTCCTTCAGTATTATTTTAGCTAAGAACAAAATGAAAATTCACTTTCAGCAGTGCATTAGAACAAAATTTCATTTTCTCCACTTTTCTCTCCTTTAAAATTTAACCTGTTTTACCAGTGTGACGTATTTGTTGCAAATTATTGCAAAGTATGTAAAAAATCTCTCAGAACCATAATTACATTTCCCAGAAGTATGTCAAGCTCTCAGTCATAAAGGGTAACATTCATTGCTTTTTTACAAGACTGCAAGGAGAGGTGTAGGTAATCAAATGGATGCAAAGTACCAGGTGGTCAAGTGGAGGCTGGAAATATTAAACAATTGATCATTTATTATGTTATTACATTTAAGGCAACTGCTTTTTTTGTGTGTTTTGTGTTGATATTTCAGGAAGGGTAAAAAGCTGTCATGTTTATTTGTCAACACCTATGAGCCTTGAAATCACTTTAAGTTGCAGCCTTTCTGTAATTGAAGTGAGGACCTAAAACTGGTAGGAACTGATCATAATCCTGTACAAGACTGAATTCTCAATAGCTGCAATAGCCCCAGTTTCCAGCTTTGAAACCACTTAGGACAGAACAAGGTCAAATCTGGCTCAAATTGTGTGATTCTGAACCATCTCTAATAGAAAAACTAACGGTTTTGATATGGTCCTCATGGCCTCCTCCTGGAGAAACTGACCCATTATGGCCTTGACAAATGGTCTGTGTGGTGGGAGGGGAACTGGCTGACAGACCGTGCCCAGAGGGAGATACAGTAAATAGTTCCTCCTCCAACTGGTCATGAGTGGCATCCCCAGGTATCAATATTGGGCCCAGTGCTGTTTAACATCTTCATAAGTGACCTGGATTTTGGGATCAAGAGTGCCCTGATGAAGTTTGCTGATGACACCAAGATGAGGGGAGAGGTTGACACCTCAGAAGGAAGAGCCTCTCTCCAGGATGATCTAGACAGACTGGAGGAGTGGGCTAGCAGGAACCTTATGAAATTCATTGTGGAGAAGTGTAAGGTCTTGCACCTGGGAACATACAACCCAGGAGTGCAGTTGAGACTTGGCTACACTTGGCTTGAGAGCAGCCTTGTGGAAAGTCACCTGGGGGTCCTGATGGATAACAGGATCAACATGAGCAAACAGGGTGCTGCAGTGGCCAAGCAAGCCAACAGGATGCTGAGTTGCATCAACAAAGGCATCACCAACAGAGATAAAGTCATCATCCCACTCTACCCTTCACCTGTCAGACCACACCTGGAGTATTGTGTTCAGTTTTGGTCCCTGCCCTACACAAAGGATGCAGATAGGCTGGAGAGGGTCCAGAGAGCCACAAGGATGACCAGAGAACCTGCCATATGAGGACAGGCTGAAAAAAATGGGTTTGTTCAGACTTCAGAAGAGAAGTCATAGGGTAGACCTTATGATGTTCCAATACTTAAAGGGTGGCTACAGAGAAGATGGAGCTTCCCTATTTACAAGGAGTCACATGAACAAGACAAGGGGCAATGGTCACAAGTTGCTCCTGGGGAGATTCCGATTGGACATGAGGTAAATTTTCCACCATGAGGACAGTCAGACATTGAGATGGTCTCCCAGGGGAACTGGTGGATTCTCTCACTTTGTAAAGTTTTAAGTCCCAGTTTGACAGGGTGCTGAGACATCATATATAAACTATAGTCTAGAAGTGTTGGACCAGATGATCCTTGAGGTTCCTTCCAACTCACTATCCTACAATTCTATCATTCTAATGCTTATGGGAAAACTTTACTTATGAAGAGAGAAATAAATCCTCCCTGGTGTTTGCTGACTTTCATCCTCATTCACTGACAATTCAAGCCTGAGTCATTTTGTTAAGAAGTGTCATTAATTCTTGTTTATCTAGGAGCAGGTAATTCCTGATGAGTATTCTGCTGAAGGTTTATGGCTTTTAGCAACAGTACTTATGTCTTGAAGAATTTCTAGTAAGTCTAAGTGAATCAACCCTGTTAATAATTTCCTTGGTTTTCAAGCATAAACATATGGCTCTCTCTTTGTTTTTGCGTATGTAATTAGCCTGTGTCATCTGGGAATAATGTAAGGCATATTTTCAGTACAAATGTAACAGTTTGGGAGTGGGTGAGATTCCAGAAAAAAGGTCTTAAAAAGAATTAACTCCAAAACGAAGATGGAATATTTTTATGAACAACAAATATGTAAAACAGAAATTAAATGAGGGCTCAATTTACCATCCCATGTACACAAGGTAACACACCACTCCAAGAGGTTAAAATTGTCTGAATGCCTATAGGTATTACCATGACCCATTCCCAAGTCCCTGGGCTGGAGCACACAGAACTCTACTGCTGGAGTCTTCCATTTGCTTATTGACACTTGGCCAATATAAAAAATGCCTGTAAAGATTTAACAGGCTTACCATCATACAGGGGAAAATAGCACAGACAGGATGAGAAAGTGGTTGAGATAGGTCAGAAAGACATTTTTTGAGTTTTGGAATGCATTTGAATTTGGAATGCATCTGTTGGGCACAGAGTGGTTGGAGAGCAGCCAGGCAGAAAGGGACCTGGGAGTCTGGATTGACAAGAATCTGAACATGAGCCAGCAGTGTGCCCAGGTGGGCAAGAAGGCCAATGGCATCCTGGCCTGTATCAGGAACAGCGTGGCTAGCAGGTCCAAGGAAGTGATTCTGCCCCTGTACTCAGCGCTGGTGAGGCCACACCTCGAGTCCTGTGTCCAGTTCTGGGCCCCGCAGTTTAGGAAGGAGATTGAGGTGCTGGAGCAGGTCCAAAGGAGGGCAACCAGGCTGGTGAAGGGACTCGAGCACAGATCCTATGAGGAGAGGCTGAGGGAGCTGGGGCTGTTCAGCCTGGAGAAGAGGAGGCTCAGGGGAGACCTCATCACTCTCTACAACTCCCTGAAAGGAGGGTGTAGCCAGGTGGGAGTTGGTCTCTTTTCCCAGACGACTTTCAACAAGACAAGAGGACACGGTCTTAAGTTGTACCAGGGGAGATTTAGGTTAGATATTAGAAAGAATTTCTTTATGGAGAGGGTGATCAAGCAATGGAATGGGCTGCCCAGTGTGGTGGTAGATTCTCCGTCCCTGGAGACATTTAAAAAGAGACTGGATGTGGCACTCAGTGCCATGGTCTAGCAACCGCACCGGTGGGTCAAGGGTTGGACTTGATGATCTCTGAGGTCCCTTCCAACCCAGCTAATTCTATGATTCTATGATTCTATGAAATTATTTGTAGCGTAAAGGAGTTGCCCTGCAGTGCAATTCAGAAAACAAGACACAGCAACATGATATTCTCTTTGCAATGAGAAAAATGTGATGTTATCATCTTGGATAAACTATGAAATGAAGTCATGTTGACAACAAGCTTCTAGCAGTTAATACCCTTGCAGATTTAGTGTCCTTCAGGCATCTCAAAGACATTTGCTGAATCCGCTGAATTCAGAAGTGTGTGAGGTAAGTGGAAAGTTTTTCATTGTATTTGAGCAGGCATCAGTATTAACAGTCTCAGACCTTCCAGGGTGTATCACAACAGTACCAAAGCCTGTATATCTGCATTTAAAAATACATTTCAATGTTTAATGACCACTCTTGATGAATTTTTTATCAAAATGAAGATTAGGTATACCACAGCTTCATACAGACTTGTTTCTTTTTAATGGCTGGTGAATGGAAATCATGGAAGAAATTTTCTGAAGTTTACAGTGGTGGTTCTTTATTTTATCTCTGTCCAGTGTTAGAACGTGTTATCTGTGTCCGAATGCCCCAATATAAATTTATGTTACAAAGAATAGTCCCTCCTTTTTAATAAAAGGTTGAAAAAGGCAAAACCCCACAAAACATTGAGAATGCTTCTTAAAACTGTTTGAATTTTCAGGTAATGATCATCCCTGTTGTAGTTTTCTATTGTTTGCTTTCAAATATGTTTATTGTGCGTTTCACATGCCACCTTGTGGCCTTCAATGAAAAAGTCTGATTTGCTAAATTGGAAATACGTTTCTGTGTAAATATTTTCATTAAATTAAAATCTCTATATAAATCCATATTTCAGAAAATTTTTATTTCAAAACCAAATTTGCAAAAGTTTTATAAAGAATAAATTTTAAGAGCATCAAATACAAATTTGGTTACAACATGACCTTCAAACTGACAGTGTGTGGTTTTACTGTGCATATAGTAAAAATAAAGATGAGATACCAGAGGAAATATGAAGGATGTGAATCCCTTTCACACCCAGCTCCAATAGAAATATTGGAGATACTGGGTGAGAAAACCTCTGTGATTCAATCAGTGGAACTGACATTTGGGGAACTATTCTCATAATAAGTTAGTTCTGGCAAATCTATCAAGATGGTATGATTTTAGATTTTCACTACCTGAAATATAGTTGTCTTTTAAAATTAGAAAATATTGTTGTTTTAAAACAATTAAGAAGTTTGGTTGCTGTTGCATTAATCCTTAGTAACAAAATGGGAAGTAGATCCTATTTAAGTTTGCCTGTTTTTGTTTTAAGAACTTCTGAGACAAGTTGAAACTAGAAATTGGAATCTAACCTGCTTCTGGAAGTCTGGAAAGGTTCAGAGTTCTTGTATGAAAATCCTTATTAAATTTTATTATTCATTATTTCTTTAGGACTCAGTTTTAATCTTGGGTTAGAAATATTTAAAGTAATACAAACAAAACAAAAGATTCTGTTTTCTTAAATAGTGTCAAAACTGATCAAAGATAACTGAAGAGGAGAATCAATAAGTGGTAAAGAGAAAATAGCAAGGTAAAATTACATGGGTTTTATACATCTGAGGGTTAAAAAATCTTTCAGAATTCTGGTTGTTCATTGCTACCTGGCTGATGGTTTTTATAAGACCATTGATTTAAATAGACTTCCAGGAAGAAAGCAGCAGCCTCAGCTTGGTTTATGGAAGGTGTTAAACTCATTGAAGGCTTTGGTCCTTTATGAATGAGTGTCATTATGCATTGCTCTTCTATAAGTCACCATTTTATATGCTTTGCCTCACAATTAAAAAAGAATTATTAGTCTCTTGCAGTGTCCCAGTGTCCCATACTTCTTTGGAAACTGTGGTCATTTTACATTTTTTGATCACTAGCTGAGATTTCAGTTTTGTTCTGTTACTGAGCAGATGCTTTCCTTTAAGCTTTTGGATGCTTTTTCCGCAGCCCTGTTTGGTGTCATGCAAAGCACAAATAAACCAGATGATTTATTGCTTCATTGATGGAAATGGTCAGGGCACCTAGAGAAGCCCTTATAGAAAAATAAATATATTGGGCTGTAGTTGGGCTAGTTCCTTTCAACAGACCCTTGGGATAATGTCATTAGAGGGAAGAGTTCTGTGGGAAGGTTTGGTGGGCTGACCTTGGCTGGCTGCCAGGTGCCCTACCAGCTGCTCTAAGTGTCCCCTCCTCAGCAGGACAGTGGGGAAGATAATGAGAATGAATTTGTGGTTCAAGGGTAAGGATAATGAAGAAAAAAGCAAGGGCTGCACATAGAAGCAAAGAAAACCAAAAAGGTTTATTATGTACTTCCCATCAGCAGGCAATGTCCAGCCACTGTCAGGGAAGTAGGGCTTCAGTATGTGTAATGGATGCTCCAGAAGACAAGTGTTTTTAATGACAAATGCCCCTCTTCCCTCTCCTCCTATCTCTTAACTTTTATTGCTGAGAGTGCTGTGACATAGTATGGAATATCTCTTTTGGGTCAGCTGAATGTCCTCTCCCCACTTCTTGCCCACCCCAGCCTATGAGCCTTTAGGTGTGGGTGGGTTTGGAGACAACCTTGATGGTGTGGGAGCACTGCTCAGCAGCAGCCCAAACACTGGTGTGTGATCAACACATTTCTGGCCACAAATACAAAACACAGCACTATGAGAGTGCTATGGAGGTCCCTGGTGGAGCAGACACCCACATGCATCCCACGGAGGACCCCACACCAGAGCAGGTGGAGGCATCCAGATGTGGCTGTGACCTGTGACCCTGTGCAGGACCCACACTGAAGCAATCTGTTCCTGAAGGTCTGCACTTCATGGAAAAGGTCTCATGCTGGAGCAGTTTGTGAAGAACTGCAGCCTGTGGGAAGGACCCATGCTGGAAAAGTTAGTGGAGTCATGACTCCTGCAGGAGGGAACTCATGCTGGGACAGGGAAGAGTGTGAGGAGAAAGGAGTGGCAGTGACAATGTGTGACGAACCGACCGCAACTCCCATTGCTCCTGCGCCAGACGGGAATGGAGAGGAGACAGAGAATTTGGGAGTAAAGTTAAGACTGGGAACAAGGGAAGGGTGGAGAGAAAATCTTTTATTTGTTTTTAGTTCTCATTTTTCTAGTCTGATTCAATTGGTAATAAATTAAACTAATTTTCCCACGTCAAGCCTGTTTTGTCTGTGACAGTAACTGCTGAGTGATTTCCCTTGTACTTATCTCCACCCATGAGCCTTTCATCAGATTTTCTCTCCCCATGTCCAAGTGAGGAGTGAGAGTGATAAAGCAGTTTAGTGTGAATGTGGCAGCCAGCCAGAGTCAACTCACCACAAAAGGCAAGCTTGTACATCCTTTTGGAGCTTGAAAGCCATCTTCCATCTCTCCTGTGCTGGTTATCTGTCAGTCCCCTGGGGTGCTTCAGGGAGGGTAGTGCTGCAGGTCAATTGAAGAACCACCTCAGGTTTGGAAAGACATCTGGTTCCTCTGGTCTTCTGTGTACATACCAAAGGTGTCCATTGCTTTTCATCTGCTTAAGTCCCATTGTAAATATTCATGAGCATAGTGCTCTCAATTAGTGTTTTTACAGAAATGCTATGGAAATTCTCTTTTTAATGTGTCACATCAGTGAATAGACTTGGGGGCATAAGAACAAAAAAATGAACAAATGAAACAGGATATTTTGTGCACACCAGGCATTGTTGAGAAACAAGTTGCTTATCCACATATGGGCTGCTATGTAAAAAGCAATTCCTTTTCTGCATTTCTCTCCAAATTCCTCTAAAGTCTCACACCACGTGCAGAAGCTTTTGCACATCATACAGACAAGATGCTACTCCCACCTTGAAGTCTGAAGATCTAAGTCTTTGTCTTGGGTTCAGCATGTTCCTTCAACATGCCTCTAGACATCAAGGAGAATCTTTTTTTAAAGGTATGGCCTGAAGATGCAGGGCTGTGCCTCTTGGACGTATATTTGAGATGCAGATAGAAGTATATTTGAACAGAGAGTGTATTATCTGAGATGTTCTCTGGATGGGAACTACATATATGCACCCAAACCTGTGAAAAGCTCCAGTGATTTCTGACAGGTTTGTCACTGCCACAAAGTGTCTGCCCTCACATATAAGGCTACAGCATTAACTGCTCTAAGCAGCAAGGGCAATATGAATAAAACAGTACTATTAAATGTAGAAATGAAAGAAACTATTAAAAAAAAATAGAGACCTGAAAAAGATGGGGAATTTTAGTAAAAGTTCTGTCACACTGTGGACATGGACATTGGGAAGGGAATGAAAAAGAAACAACAGATTAGCAAGATAATGTGGATTCAATAGGCACCAAAAATAACCAAATGAGCATTTGCTGTATCTCTGACTACTGACTGATCTTTGCCCTCCTGCTGTCCTGTGTAGCCCTCTCAGCCGTGCAAAAGCCAAGCATATGGCTCCAGCCTGCTGAGCGCTCATGTGCATAACTTTATTTCAACTTTATTTCTGCAGCCAGTCTCAGTGACTTCATCTGCTGCACCAAGGTTTGCTTCTGAGGCTTGAGAGCACCCACTGGTGTCCTCATTCTCTGATAATCCAAGCAAGGTGACCAGCTGAAGGATGTGCTCTGGCACCCATCCAGCCTGCAAACACAAAAACACTCAAGGAGCAAGAGCACGTGGATATGAGTTGGTGTCCCAACAGCACACGGGATGAGTGGGCCCAGAGCAAGCACTGGGACAAAGTAGGTGGTGGGGAAGGACTTCTGGAGACAAAACTGTATCCTGGGGTGAATCAAAAGATGTATGGCCAGCAGGTTAAGGGAGGTGATTTTTCCCCTCTAGTTCTCTCTCATGAGACTGGAGTAGTGTGTCCAGTTCTGGAGCCCCCAACACAAGAATGACATGGAGCACTTAAAGCAAGTCCAGAGAAGGACCACAAAGAGGACCAGAGGACTGGAGCACTTATCCTATGAGGGCAGGCTGAGATAATTGGAGTTGTTTTGCTTGGAGAATAGAAGGCTCCAAGAGACCCTACAGCAGCCTTCCAATACGTGAAGAGGGCCTACAGGAAACCTGGAAGAGGGGTTTTTTACAAGGGCACGTAGTGATAGGACAAGGGAGAATGGTGTTACGATGGAAGAGGGCAGGTTGAAATTATATATTAGGAAGTAATTCTTTGCTGTGAGGGTGGTGAGAAACAGGTACAAGTTGTCCAAGGAGGTTGTGGCTGCCCCCTACCTGTAAGTGTTCAAGGCCAGGTTGGACAGGACTCTGAGCAAGCTGGTCTGGTGGGAGGTGTCCCTGCCCATGCAGGGGGGTTGGAATTTCATGATTTTCACAGCCCCTTTCAACCCAAACTGTTCTATGAATTCTATGAATGCATTCTATGAAAATTAGCCACAGAATTCGGTGCTGATCACATACCTGACTATATTTATCTGTGTGAATGTCTGTATGGTTCAGTCCATGTTCTTCAGGCTTTTGATTCCAGCCTTTCAAAGGTGCGGCCTACCCTGTGGGAGATGCTCTGCCTTTGTATTCTGCTTGTGCTTTTGTCAGTAGATTAGGGGCTCTGGATTATATTTTAAATGCTTGACTGTGAATTTAAACTGCACCTTGACAATTGGTAATGAATTAATCTCTGTAGGTGCTGTGGAAACCGTGTTAGCCAATTTGGCACTGTATCCTTCTACACATTGGCACTACCATTATAGTTGGGGTTTCAAGGCAACACAGAGCAGCAATTAACAACGCTGACCACTCGATGTCACTATTGTCATTCAAATTCATTCCTGAAAAAGCCTTGTAGCTGTGTTTTGATGTTAGAGTGTGCCTGTGACATTTCAGATGAGCAGCATGACACATCTTTTCAAGTAGCTGTATAAATAATCAGCTTTATTAACTCACTCTCGAGGATAGATATTTCTTTGCATGTCATCCTCAAGTTATTGCAGAATATAAGTATAACCAAGTGTGGTGATCTGCATTTCTTTATTTTTCATAGAATCCCTTTAAATTGCAGACTAGCTAACTAATGGTGCCATCTGCATTATAAATCTGTGGTTAGATGGTTTTACATATCCATATATTTTTGGTGATTGTTCCTCATACACAAGTACATTTCAAGAGGTTTTTTTAGTAGACTTTGTGTGTTTTCATGAGACTTTTAGTAGAGCAGCTGGACAAAATTATTGTTAGCTTAAGTAACTATTTGCCAAAAATTGCTATTCATAATTGTATTTGTGCTTAGAAGATTTGAAAATTTTCTGTGAAAAGTATTTTTTTAATAGTTTCTCAGATAGTATTTCTTTTCTGGTGTGTTATATCCTATTTGTCTTGCTTATGAAAGGAAAATCAAAGAAAATGCTGATGGATCCAGTATTTGCATATTCTATATTTCTTAACTTTAGGCCAACACACAGGGCTTAAGGGGGCAATAAAGAGTTTAAAGAGAAGTTTCTTCCAGTGTACACATGTAGGTGAAAACCTGGAAACCTAGGAAGCAGGGGACTGAAATACAGAGCCATTTATGTATAATTGTCCAAAGCCCCAAAGAAGCATGGGCTACAAAAGGTGAAGAAATTTCATATATAGAGACATTTCTCTGAGTCAGGAATTTCTTTTATGGCCTCTTCAGAAAATACATGAAGTCTTGAACACTAGTCACTTGTCAGCACAGTTTGTTCTCTCTTAGCATAGTTGGAGCCCCAGGGAACCTTATTAGGTGTGGAAAAAAATGACTGTCCTTCTCTTCCCTTTAGTGCCAAAGCTTGTATGAGAAAGCTTGTTCTTCCTTTGCCAAGGAAGACATACCTTGCGAGTGGGATTTATTTTTTTTCCCCTGCGTTTTCCATCTCACCTGATCACTGGTAGAATAGCTGGGAAGCCACAGAGGCTTGCAAAACAAGAACAGGCACCCAGGAAAAGGTGCTAAGTCAGTACTGTGGTGGCTTGATCAAAAACATTGCCTGAAGGACAAGTCTTCCTGAGGAGGCATGTGATAGAAATCTGTGCTCTGCCTTTCCAGATGCCTGGAAAAGATGACTGCTCTAAGTTCAGAAGTCAAATAAGGAGCCTTTGAAATTCAGGTAGAACGGAGTCTTACAGCAGAGTCCAAGTCTGTGTTCTGCAGCTCTGCCTCCATTATTCTTGTTCTACCTCCTTCCATAGACCGTGTATAGCCACTGTAGTTTTACATCAATCTTAACACAAGCAAACATGCAGCTGGTAGGACCTTTTCTGCTCCAGTCCATTTAGAGAGGATGAGGGTGAGAATCTTGTCTGAAGGATCTAACATGTGTAGACTGGGATTAGGTAGTTTGTTTTTTTGTTATTGTGGCTTTTCTTCCATATAACTCATTTAGAATAGGTTTTGTAGATATCTTTAGGAGACATCTACCTCTGCCTCTGAAGGCTCATATATCATGTAGGCGACAGATCCATCCCTGGAGCAGTGATTTCCTACAATATGTTTCCAACAGATGAGCCATTCCTTTTTCATCTCTTACTCCTCATTCTGTGGCTGGTGAATCACAGCTCAGCCTTGTTATCTTGTATGGATAGGTCTTGCTTGTATTTGGGAAGCTGGACTTATCTCTCTTAATCATAACCCCCATACAGAGGTTTCATTAATCACTGTCCTTCCATGAAATGAAAATGAAGTCACCATGAACTAGCAAGACTGAGTAATTCTTATGAATACGTACTTTTTTTCAGGGTACTTGTCTATAACTCTTCTGTTAATGCACTTTGCCACCAGAAAAGCTCCTAGTAAGCTTATGCTGCAATGTCTTAGTGTTCCACACTATTCTATATGTCAGGCAGAAGAACATAACTAAGCTACTGAAACAATGCTCAGGCAAGTGATTGTCTACAAGTGAAGCTCTCATGATGATTTTTAGGGGGTTATATTCCTTTCTTTGGAACTCTAGTGTTGTGTATACAACACTTTCTTTTTTTTTTTTTCCCACTGAATTACATTTAAATTATGTCATGCTATTCCAGCTGGACATCAGAATACCCCTTTGAAGGCCCATTTTTAAATGAGAGCTCAAATCTTTTCTTTATTCTGCATGTCAATAAAACAGTAGAATTGCCTGAATATTTTGAGTAAGTGCTATTTTGAGTTAAATGCTCAATCTACCATTTGGGAATCCATAAGACTGACCTGATTTTAAATATATTTTTAATAGAAATAGATGGAAGATTACTGCTGTTGATAAAAAACTACAGTATGGGAGCACTGTCCACAGTACATCATTTTATGAAGTACCAGATTTTCTAAGGGGCCAAAGAGGGTTTGTTTGTGTAAATCAGTTGGATGCCCCTTTACTGCAAAGGAAATGTCTCCATTCCTAACAGAGACTTTCCTCCAGTGATTTTATAGCATAATTCATTAGCAATAGACTCTCAAAAAGTACTACTCTATGAAGTGATTCTTTTGGGAATCACACACATGCTAATCATGTAATAAATTCAGGAATATTCAGGAATATTTTTAGGAGCTTGCTGTCACATGAGCAGTTATTGCCATGACAACATGTTCTTAAATATTTTAAAATTTTTCAGATTAGAAAAATATAAATGATTTCTTTTTATCTCTTCAGCAGCCAAATTTTCTTAGAAGGGTCAATTAAATTTGTACAGAGGTTAAGCTGGTAAATAGCATATAGCAATTTGGAGATAAAGATTTTTCAATTCAGACTCTGTGGCCTGCAATCAATAAGCTTGCTTTTTCTATTGTCATGCAAAAGGATTCTAAACAAAGATGGACATACATATAGAAAATAAAAAGATAGAAAATAAAGAAATGAAAAATTGGAAGTGAAAGTTAATTGCTACCTTTTTCAGTACTTAATTTCTTGCACTAGTAACCTTTTTCATAAATGTGTTGGTGTATGTACCTCTAAGGCGTTTCTGCTTTGCTGTGTCTTCCCTTGGTTCCATGTAGCCAGAGCACACAGAGTGTACAGTCAAGTGTGGCTTAAAGAAGATGCCTGTCCAAGGTGCCTTAGATACTCTGAGTAAATAATGCTCTTAATGACAAACCTGTGTCCCCCCTAGATCTTGCCCCGTTAGGAAACGTCTGAAGTTCTCTCACAGTGACAGAACCTCAAGCTGATTTTCCTAAGTAATATAAATCAGAAGCCCATCTAACTGCACTCATGTATCTCAGCTGAGACTGTGGCCTTTCATCTGCATGTTCATGCTCTACTCTTCCTTTTCTTTTAGAATCAATAAATGAACTTGGAGAAAATTCTGCCTTGCCTAGCAAGTGTTGTTTCAGCAAGTCATTAAGGTGTAAATTAAAGCCTGAATGTCACATTTAATTGCCAAAGATCTTAAAAACCTTCCACAGTCCTGAAAACAGTATCTGCATGTACTTACATGCCAGACAACTAATGCACTGGAGTAGAAGAGAGAATACTGAAGTTACACAAAAGCCAATGAACAGAGTCAAACAGTTCATCAATGACAGACAACTCTGATGCTTCTCATCAAGACTCTAAGAGAAACTTTTGATCTCTTATTTTGTACTGTGCCTTAATTTAGCATCTTTCTTAGAGATTTTCTTGTTTTCAGTATTTTGTCTTATCCTTTCAAAATTTAGTAGGATCAGTGGTACCATTAGTTCTGCATTTGTTTTCATTCTCTTATTTTATTGTGTTTTCTTCTTGGTATTTGCCTTATATCATTTGCCATTTCCAGTGTTTGCCTTGTTTTACTGTATTTCTCTTGTCAGACAGCTCATATAGCCAGTTTTTTTCTTTTCCCGTTCCGTTTAATTTAAATATTTGTGACATGCCTTTTCTTCTTCCCATGACTCATAACTCATTTGCTCCCAGTGCTTCTCCAAATGGCTACAGGACTGATTCATGGATAATGCAGAAGGCTGCAAAGTCCAGGGAGATGACCCCTTATTCTCATTAGCATAAAGCTTCTTGATTTTAACTGAAAGGCAGAGGGGAACAGAATAATTTAATGTGTTAGACAATGTAGCTTTCTGACTTTGGCCAGCATTAAATTATAGCTATTGGGCAATATTTCTCAGTCCTTTCAGAAAAACCTTAGAAGTATTTGACATCTGAGTATATTCACTACTGATTTTCAAAATATTCATATAGCATTATTTTGCATTACTAAGAAAAGGGCACATTTTTAAATACTTTCTCCATTGTGCAAATGGTCAAAGTGCAATTAAAGCACACAAGATTTTGTGTGCTTGAGAAAGAAAACGAGTGGGATCTTTATGCATAAAGGCCCACAAGAAAGCTGGAGAGGGAGTTTTTAAAAGGATATGTAGTGATAGGACAAGGGGCAATGGCTTTAAACTGAAAGAGGAGAGATTTAGGTTAGACATTTAGAAGAATTTCTTTCCTTTGAATTTGGTGAGAGACTGGAACAGGTTGACTAGGGACACTGTGGCTGCCCCCTCTCTGGAAGTGGCCAAGGCCAGGTTGGATAAGGTTTTGAGCAACCTGGTTTAATGAGGAGTGTCCCTGCCCATGGCAGGTGGTTTAGGTACTAGATGATTTTTAAGGTCCCTTCCAATCCAAATAAATCTATGTTTCTATGATAAATAACTTTCAAGTGTATTACTATACACTGTGTTGTTTCAAGGGCCTGTTTTGTGATGCTTCATAAGTATTTTATATGCTGCTTCTTAAGAATGTTACAGCTAAATCAAATATCAACAAAACATGAGAGAATTTGCAGTGAAAAATACCTAGATGAGTATTTTATAAAATTCTTACCACCTTCTTATTATTTTCTTAAGCTCCCACTAACTATTTGAAATTTAGATAGAGAACAAGGAGTACATTAGTAAAGAGCAGGAATATGTAAACATCTCCAGCGTTGTCAAGGACTCTGTCTTCTGGAGGGGAAGGGCAGTGATTTTCATGCACCAATTAAAAAAACCAGAAGATGTGGTTTGGATGCTAAAAGATGATCTGTTCAGGACTTCAGCTTCTTAGCTTACTGCTGTGGTAGTTTCACTGTATTAGTGTTTCATTTCAGTGCCTCAGGGAGGGAGGTATCTGAAAGCTCTAGCAATGCACCTACTGATACCTCTGCCAGCTCCACTGTTTTTGCAGACCCCTCTGCATTCTTGAACTCTTCCCTCCTTTTCCTTCCTTTTCATTCACCTTGGAATAGAAAGGTAGCAAAAATCTTCTCCCCATGTATCAAGTGATCTAGTTTCTTTGCCTTTTAAAACACTGTTGAACTTGTGCTTTCTCTGAGTTATGTATTCTTGCCTCAAGAAACATGAGCAAGCCTGCAGTCCTTGGGAGGAGACATGACTGAACTCTGGAACCTTTGAGTTTTTCTGCTCTCCTACTCAGAAATAAAACATCAAGTTTCTAGGTCCCATGCCTAGTGTCATTTTGAAGTGTCTACTCTTACTCCGAACTCAGAAATTTTTCTCAGTACCAATAGGTGTCACTCCAGTCAAAAGAAAGTTCCTGGGGGATTTTCATGATGAAAAAAATTTCTTTCCTAAACAAATTAGAAACCATTGTTATCTCTTGTACTATTCCCATTTTTTTCTTGTATTTGGCAGATAAAATCCTTGAGAGGATGAAACATACTTCAGGAAGGAATTCAGGATTTAGTTCCAGGTTATTAACTTATTTTGAAGGTCAAGTGGCTAGATATTTCTCAGCAAAATGTATTTTCATAGGGAAAGAGAAACTGTTTCATTGAAATAATTCGTTGAAGTGTGATGCTCTAATAAAAAAGTTGTTATAAAAGAATCCAATAACTCAGTTTCTGCACTGTACACCAGACTGTCTGACATTAGGAAAAGAGATCCAAGGCCAAAACAATTCAATCTCCTTTGATTCAGGGATACACTTTAAACACAGGGGACTGGATGATCTACATGTTCTCCCTTGCTTTATACAAAATACTTGAAACCACCTCATGGGGAAAAGGTGTGACCTCATCAGTATCTATGAGGTCAAAGCATTCTTCTGTTCAACTGTGATACCTTTGGAAGAAAGAACTCTTTATGGAAAAGATTAATGTCAGAGTTAAGGCCGAGGGCTATATATTTAGATTCTTCTTGCAATTCTGCCAATGACTTTTTATCTGATGAAGAGAACTTATTACCTCCATACCACATTTTCCTCATTTTCAAAATGAGGATAATACCTACCTTAGGAATCCATGAAGATGAATTTCGCAGCCTTTTTAAAGGAATATGAGGTCTGAAAGGATCATGTGACTGCAGAACTTGGCTGATTCTCCCACACTTGCGTTACATAAAGTTGCATTAAGCAAGAACTCAGTGAAAAAAATCTTTTCCATTTCACCTGTGATTTTTTTTGTGTAGACTTTGGTGTGTGCATGGGGGTGTTATGCTTTGAAATTATATTAGGATGTTTCAATGTTGTTAATAAAAAGAGGCAGACCTATCTGTCTCATATTATGTAATATCTTTTGAGCTGACACACTAGTAAACTAACTCTCTGTTAAAAGCTCTGTTCTGTCCAAACATGCCAAAAAGTCTTGAACCTGTGTCTTTTTTTCCATCTACATTTGCCTCAACGTGTTTACCTTTTTATTACTGGAAAAGATATTTGAACCCTGGAGTGGTAGATTTTAATCAAATGTCTGAAGCATGTTACTGAATGTTTCTCTGTCGTTCCTATTTCAAAATGCTCCACAGAGCCAACTACATAACCTGTTTGAAAAGAGCATAAGGGCAGATGACTTAATATTCCAGAGAGCAGAAAACCTGATGGTTATTTGGGAACGTGGGGTTTAGATCCACGAGCTGAAGTAAGTGAAACAAGAACATCATGGTTGAGTTCTTACTTACATGTGAGTACCTGAAAGCTTTGTAAGGTGAGTGAACATCTGTCTTCCATTTCAGATTGGCCAGATAAGCCTTGTCCTTTAGAAGTAGCTATAAGTGCTATTGCTGAGAAAGCAATACTTTCCTATTTTGATGCATCAACAGATTCTGACACTTATTTAATCACAAAACTGCCTGCCATTTTTCTTCAAACAAACCTACTCTGCGATAAGCTCAGTGGTAGAACATATAAAGAGTGCCTTGCTGAGCAGAAAGAACATTTGTTTAACTAATTCTCTCTGTTGCCCAACATCATCAGGGTTAGAAGTTCCTGGTATGTGGACTGGGGGTCATCATGGAATCACATGAAGCATTAAAACCAGTGAATGCATCATCTTTGTCTGACTGTATTTTCATGAGCAGCACGGACTCTCCTCCAGGGAGCTGCTTTTTAGTTAAAAGGATATGAACCATACTCATTGCAGCAGAGAAATTACTGAGTGAAAAGGGATACGTTCCATGGACAGAGAAGTGGCTTTTGCTGGCAGTCCTTTATTGTGTTATGTGCCTCATATAAAAATATAGGCACAAAGGGAAGAAAATAATTAGACAAACCAACATGAAGCATGTGTAACTATGGGTTTCATTCAGATGAATATTTGATCTTTGTTAAATGTAAGTTGTATTTGTACTGGCCATTAAATATGACTTTTGGCAGACTTGGGGTAATAGAGGAAAAAGGGCAATACAAAATGCACCTACTCATAGCAAAAGTGGAAAAATATGTTGCTGCAGAGAGCAGTAGATGTAATAAATGATACTGTGCTTAAGGTCACACTTGACTGCAGCTGCTGCCAAGTTGTTGGTGTTGGAAGGTGTTGGAAAAGCCCTGAAACTACAGAAACTGTAGCTGTCTTCTCAGCAGAAGGAATGCTTTCTCCTGTGAATACAAGGGTCCTGCATTGGTTCTAAGACTAAATAACACTAATGAATAACAATTAAATTCACTTAATAATCCAATTCAAAGCGAATGAGTGAGCTGTTTACCTGGAGACTGTTCTACAGTTTCTTGAAGTCACCAGAATTTCACAGAATTCAGTAGGTGCTGGATTGGGCCCTTAGAAGAAAGGAAGATAGGACTCTGTTTTTTGGACTTCAGGAAAAACAAAACAAAACCAACAACACACAGTCAAAGAAATGTAGAGCTACTAGATTATAAGATTATAATAATTTATTAATGGTCTCTTACTTTGCCACACAAATATAAATGTCCTGAAGAAGCAGCAGGGTAGATGCCATAGACATAATATAGAAACATCTATGGACCTTATTTTTTGTAGTTTGGATCAGAAGCATGTTTATGAATTTTATTGCTGTCCTTAGATTTCACACTGTGGAATGGTCTAGGAGCATGTGGGATGAATTTTTTTAAATGAAACTAAACTGGTAGAAATGCTGCAGGAAGATACCAGAACTCCAGCTTCTAACAGGTTTTGAACCAGCAGGATTAGACTAGATTAGTTTCCAGCAAAATCTTTAAACTGGATGTGGACATCACATCCTTGTTACTAACTCTTCTGCCTCCCAGATACTCTCCTTTTGAAACTCACTACCTGTTATGGTAGACATAGCTTAAATGACTTAAATTCAGCAATTTGTCTCTTGGATTAGAGATGTTTACAAAAGAGACCTAGGCATACATGCATCAAGGTCTGTGAGAAAGCAGCCTTCATTACAACCTATTTTTCCCTTTTGTATTTTTGTATCTGTGGCATGTGACAACAAATATTCCTTATCTTCTCTTATCTTTCTGTGTGCTTGTTTATATTGCAATAAACCCTTCATACTTCTGTAGAATGAGCAGAGGCAGATGCTGCTACAACCTAAGAGATGGCAGTTTCTGTCATGTTATTTCCATGCACTGCATGAGTACATGCTGCCATTTCCCTCATTGTCTGGTGACTGCTGCTGTTGCCATTATGAGATTCATTCATTAAGAACAATTTTAATGACTAACTAACCTGAGTGATTCGTCATCAGTTGTCTTCCATAAGTCTGCCTTCTAGAAATCAGCCTTTTATTCCCCAGACTGATTCATGCAACTGTCAGATGGCAAAGCAGCAAGGCCAGGCACATTAGTCTGAGTCAAGTTGTACCCTGTAAGTCAAAATTTAAATAGAGGACAACTGTGGTGCTTGAGAAAATAAGAACTATGAGATGATGATACCTGTGTACGTAACCTGGTACTCAATGCTTTGCCAAATGGAATACAAAGTTCCCGTTCTTATTTTCTTGTTTAACTTTGATTTTTTTATTAAGGGACAAATGGGATTTGCCACATTTGATCACTAATATGGCTATAAAGATGTTTAATACCAAGCAGATAATTCAAGGGTACAAATTCTTTATCTCAAAGATTTTTTTCAGCTTTGCATTTGATCCCTTTTTTTTTTACACTGTATTGTCAGCTCTTGAGTTACAATTTGTTTTTTCTGCCCTAGTTTCTAAATTCAAGCTATAATACTCCAAAATGCAGGGAAATCAGTGTGAATCTTTCTAGTGACTCAATATAGGAAGAAGTATGTGAGTCCTTCTTTCACCTATGCTTTTAGTAGTTCTGAGTGGTTCCATTATAGTAGGATGGTAGTAATCAGGAAAACACTGCTTTATGGTTTGCAAGATGAACCTCCTTGGGGAATGAAAAAGAAGTAAAAAAATTCAAGTCGTGGAGAAACTAACTGAAAGAGCAGGTGAAAAAAAATATCTTACCTATGCTTTCTCACTCATCAACACCTCCATAAATTCAGGTTTATTTCACTTTCCATCCTGTGTTTACTGAGCTCCCCTGTTTGTTTCTGTATTCCTGAAGGAAGGGGAACTCTTCTATTGGAGCTCTTTTCACCAGAACACAGTGCAAATCATTACCTGACAATGCTTTGGTGGGCTGAATGTACACAAGGGCCAGTTACATTGGTTCTGGAGTTAGGTCTTCTGGATCTTTGACATTCTCAGAAGATACAATATTATTTTTTCTGGAGAGGATATATAATAAGGAAGTCTTTAGTTAGAGTTAGGGACAATGCCGAAGACAAGCTCTTTGATCTGGTCTTTTAAAACTGATGTAATATCAAAATAGAAAAGAGCAGAAGGAGGTTTTATCAATTTCCCCAAAGCAGCACCAAAGATTATAAATGTACAATGAACCCATAAAAAAATAGATGACAGCTTTATTAACAGAAATTTTACTCATCTTTTGTTAAGGCAAAGCTAAAAGGACTTCTGAAATAAAGGAAAGTATATTGTTCTTACATCCATGCCATTGTCCAATCTGAATGTGACTTAAGAGGAGGTCACTTGCAAGGGATTGAATCCAGTGGCTCTTAGACTTTTAAAAAGAGTACTTGGATGGTATGTACTAAGGTGGGATTGCTGCAGCACACCTGAGTTATTTTGCCTAAAGTTGCAACAAATTTTTCAATTTTCTCTTCTCAGTAACACTGGATGAGGTAAGAAAACAGCAAGAAAATAATCCATACTCTGTGTGCTGTAAGCTTCCTATGCACAGTTCAGCACTCTACAGTTGTTAGACAAGCATAGCTGTCTTCTTCACGTGACTTCCTCTGCCCTGCCTTCCTGTGTCTGGGAAAGCTGCAATGGTTTTATGGCTGAGATCTAGTCCTGAGCATAATCATCAGCACACCTTACCTGCTGACATGCTAAATTTGTATCCAGAGGTGGCACATCAGTGACCTCAAAGCCCAGACATATGGATTCAGTCACAGTGTCCATCTCAGCTCAGCACCAGAAAGCAAGCAACTAAGCACTGTTGGACCTCAGTGAGCACTTCAAACTTGTTTCAGGGCAAGGACAGAGAGAGCTTTCAACTATTGCAGCAGGTGGCTTAAAACACGGCAGAGAAAACACACAGAGAAACATTTGTACCTGTGCGTTCTTGTTTCAGCTCCAGCAGCCTCTTACCAGGGTGGCAAGGCAATAAACTAAAATATGAGAAGTGACAGCTGGTATAATCCCCGCTTCATTTAATATATTCCTACAGTTCTGTGATTGTAGCTAGGCTGAAGATTTTGGCCTGGTTCACATGGAGTCAGCTACCAGGTCTCAAGTGGGAGCTGTGACTAATGCCATGAAACAGGAAAGAGTGGCTCCAGCTCTCTGCATTGAGATCCTGATCTGCTTCCTTACGTCCAGGTGAGGAGGATGGTGGATCAGTGTCATGGCTTACATGCTGACTCACTTTCCCTGGTAAACCCACGCCTGTCCTAGGCTGGGATATTTCCCATAAGGATGCTCTGACTCAGCATCATGTTCCTGTGACAACTCAGATTCACATTCAGTCTCTCCTGAAGCAGCTGCTGTCTCAGGAAGTAGCTTCACCTCTTCCCCAAAAATCTCCTCTCCGAAGGCAACTTTTGAGCCTGAGTACCAGGATCTTGAGACTTCACTTTTCATTCTCCTGGGAAAAGGTAATCTGCTATGCATTTTCCCCAAAATCTCCCATATATTAAGTATGTTGAAGTTATTTGGTTATTTGGTGGTGGTTGTTTTTTGTTTTTTTTTTTTTTTTTCCCAGAAACATTATATCTCTAAATGTTCTATTTCTTGCTTTTTATTTCTACTTGGCCATTTATACTTATTTCTTCATAATCTCATACAAAAATCTGTTAAAACAAGTGAACATGCAATGTTCACCATTATATATAGTATAGGTTACATTCTCTGTGCACAGTGCTACTTTGTACTTACAGTTGTGTGCAACTGCAGCAACACACCTTCCTGAGAATTTCCCAAGTATACCCAATATGTCTGTGGCTACAAAAAAAAATAATAAAAAAAAAAAAAAAAAAATTAAAATCCTTCACATTCAGAAGTTTCCTGAAGAGACACTCCACAGCAAAACCACTGGACATCTAAAATACAATAACAATTATTTGTTCTGACAAATGGAAAAAGATCAGGAACTGCCTGATCAGTGTAAAACCACATACTATTCAAATTCATAGAAAATTCAGAGCAGCATAATTTAAGTACTCCCAGCATTCTGTATTGATTATTATACTGATAGAGACATAAAAATAGGAGCATGTGGTTGGAAGAGACAGTCTAGGTCATGATTTGTAGACAGTCTGGTTCATGTAGGTCAGAACACCCAAAACTGTGGACAACTGAGGAAAATCGTACTTCAGAAGGCTGCAGAGACACCACATGTAAGCAGTATCTGAGGCTGCAAAGCATCTCCAGCACCTTGTACTGAATTTATAGTCTTATAGTCTCGAAGTGTCACAGCTGTGCCATGGGAAACATGAGTGAGAAACTGAGAACATCTCCAGTCTCTGTACTAGTGTAGCATATGTTAAACAAAACTTGCTCAAAGACTGACTACTTTCTTCTCTATATAGAAAGGCAAGAGAAAAAAGACCTTTTAAGTCAAACTTGGGAGAAAAAGCCTCTCTTGATCAATATCTTCTTTAACCTTTGTCACCAGCCTGAAGGAATAGAATGCACTATGACCTTCAAATATATCTAGTAAACTTCCTCCCTCCAGCTATGGTGAATTTTTTCATCTTCAAAGCTCCTCTGGAAACGAGAGCATTCACCTGACCTCCAAACGTGACAAGTAAAAAGCCTTGAGAACACAATCTAAGTGCAATACAAACTCATAAAGATCCAGGTACTTATGATATATCTCTGCCTACGTAACACATGACATATCTGAAGCTCAGTTGCCTGTGCTCACAGACTGACTCACAAGCTTAGAGACAATCAATAAATACCATTTGAGATGGTGTAGCTTAGCTGAAAAATCTGCATAGGTCTGGTTAATACTACCCTGATCTTGTATAAGAACTTCTCTGAACTGGCAGGTGGAGTTCAGGAGCAAAGTCCAAGGGCATGGCACTAGTCCTCTCTGGCTGAGGGGCTGAGGTGAGCCACCAACTATGGAGCCCCAGATATTTTCATACTCTGTTATACAACTCTTTCCATACATGTACTGAAATCCATCTTAAAACTAATTTAGCTTCCCTTTTTTTCCATAGCCTATGTGAATACTCTAAGTATCTTACTACTCAGATATTAGCAATTTCCATAATAGATTTATTCATGACCAGTACACAGTAATTTGATTATATGTTAGTGCTTATGATTAGATTCAGCCATTCTTTCTCTTCTTGATATTCATGCAAAGATGTATTTCTAGATTCCTCATATCCTCTTCCATCTCTATTTTGCTTGGGTAAAAAATCCAGGCTCAGAAAAGTGTCATTGTAAGGCTTTCTCTTTACTTTATGCTACAGATTTTTTCTGCTCCTCTTTCAGTTCAATTTTATCGTTCTTGAGAATAAATGACCAGCCCAGTGCCTGATATTCTGAAACCTTACCAAAGTCTTGTTGCAACGGCAGTTCAGCAATTCCCCATCTCATACTGTTTCATACTGTGGGTCTTTTAGCAAAAATTAACTCTGAAGTGTGTTATAAAATTTAACCACTTAAAAATTATAAATCTGAGGAACAAAACATTTAACTTGCAATTTCCATAGAAATAGGAAGACTGATGTGGGATTTTTACATAGGCAGGAAATTTTACATGAACTGTTCCTTTTTCCTTTTTGTTCACTTCCTCATTTGCTCATGTTCACAAAGTGATTTTCCACCAGCACTTTACCACTGTAAACAGCCTTTTGGTTCTTCAAGTTCTCCGTATATTAGTAATCAAGGACACTTTTTACCACTCTCCCCAGGTAGTATGAAAGGAAGATTTATCTTCATCATGTGTGGTTTTCCCCTTATTTACAGTCAACATTTGCTGGTACATGTCCCATGTAGTTGCCTAAAGGTACTCACAGTCAAGGTCTGAGAGCATTATCAAACTGCCAGTGGACTCCTGAGAGAAAATGCTGCCATGGCATGCCATAAACCTATATGAGTTTAAATGGTGCATTCATACATGATATATGATTTATGTTACAAAATGACAGACAGAAATCACTCTTCACAAAATTTAATCAAGATACCTCACTTACAAAAACCACAATGCTTCACAAGGGAGTTTCAGGAAATAAAGTTTATCTTTATAAAACAGAGATGACCATACTTAAAGAACATTATTACTGAAATTTTAAATTCAGTTAAGATGACTGGCTAGGACAGAAATATATACAACTCTTTCCTATCAATAAATGCTTATGAAATTACAACCCGTCATCTAAACTGCAAATGGTTCATTTCTTACTCTATCTACATAGACATTTAGGTCCTGGCATGCAAAATGGTTTTGCAATTCAAGTTAAATAGCCTTCTTGAAGAGTGGATATAGCAGGAAAAACGTTCAAACTGGTATAAACTAATGTCACTTATCTTTCGAAGCACACAAATATGAAGCTGAGGAAAATAGGGAGGAATGCTAAATAGAAAATGTAGGTAAAGTCCTCGTTATTAGACCCACCGTGCTCCACCCCAGCACAACAATATCACTGTCATGCACAGAATATTGGTGAAAGCTGTTTCTCCTTTCTCCTGCTTTGCTTCTGTACATATTCAGATTTCCTATTGCCCCATTCAGTGCCTGCAAACTTTATTCATTTTACCTGGTCTTTATTAGCAATGCTCTTGTTCTGGACTCTATTATCTTCTTTTTTGAACAACTCTGCAGGAGCTTTGTCCTACATTAACCTGTGTGAGACATTACTAGGATAAGAACATCTGAAGGGGCTTTGGCATCTGTGTTATCTTACCCCTCACTGTCATAACATGGGAAAATACATGAAGACTCCTTTTTTTCTGCACAGGTAAAGATGAAACTATAAAAGAAAAAAATATTTATGCTTTTTCGTTTACAGTCATGCACCTCATCTTCTCTTTCAAACAGAAAGTGTGAAGAATCTGGAAGTGGAAGAATCTGCTACTCCGGCCAAGAAGTTAAATTGTAAATCTAATAGTAAAAAACACATTTTGTGATGGTGACACAGGACATGAGCAGACCCTGAACAATTTATTTTTATGGACTTGTTAATTGAGACATTGATAAAATATCTCCAGTATTTCTGTCACTTACCAGTGTGCTTGGACTGCTTTCAGTCATAGACTTCATCACTGGACATGGATGGGCAACAGGCTGAAGCATATCATCCCCCTTCCCTAATCTCTGTTTCTGACATTCTTGTGGTATTTGCTTCTCAGAAAACCTTCTCTTCTGCATTTGGCTATTGTAAGACTTGTCTGTGGATGCATAGCATTCACCTCTGCCTCTGATCCCTGTAAATTTGGCTCCTGGCTGGAATTCTGGCAGCTGGTTACCTGTCAGCAATTTAATGGAAGGATCCTGCCGTTATCCCATTTCAAGCTCTCTGAGCAGAAAAATGAGGTGGGGGTTTCATATTTCAAAGAACAATAGAGCTCAGGGATGGTTTTTAAAATTGAAATTCTGGCTGCAGGAGTAATTAAGTATAGTTCTGCTTCTCTTCTAGACTGTGAGTTCAAACAGAACAGGCAATCAGGAATATTTGTTCACTTACGGTGCATATGCAATTTTTGCAGATTGGTTGGCTTCACTCTGCAACCTACTATACAAAAAGCATAAAAATATCATTGACATGTCTGGTTTGGTGCTGAAAAAAATCCCATGCTAAAATTTTGTGGGTTTTCTTCTTCCTCCAAACTGTTTCTGAACTTTTTCTTCATTGATATGTAGGCTCTGAGATTGGCTTTTCTGGAGGCTGTTGATGGCTGACTGGAGAAACTACACAGTATGAAAATTATCACAGTTTTGACCAAGTGAACAAATTCACACTTTCAAATTTGATTTGAAAGATCTGAAAATAATTTTCACCATTATCCAGCCTAATGATTCTGAAAAACCCATAAAAAGTTACAGATTATTTGGTAGCCTCCAAGACTATACTCCAGAAATCCTGACTCCGAGCTCACTACAGAATTCAAATTTTCACTAGATTAACTGGCCTAAACTTTGGACCATTTTTTTGACCTTAGGATTGAAACCATGGTACAAAAAAATCTGCCCTACTCATGACCTTTAAAAGGGAAGATGTTTTTACTCAGGTTAGCACATCTCATCTTCACAAAACCCAAATTCCAAATTATGGAATCAGCCTTCTTAATGCAGCAGAGCACACCGAACTGAAACACAAGTTGATATTTTTTAGGATGCCTAACTAGAGGGACATGGGCATGTATAATCTTCAGCTAGAGTATGTGGACAATCCTGATTTGTTGAAGTAATAAATGTGGAGTATTTGGGTACAATCTCATTACTTAAGCAAAGGGCTGTTTATTAATGGAGATTAATGTGTTCCATTTAAAGACTTCATTTCACAATCATACCGTTTGCACGTAGGTGGTAGCTGAAGTAAGAGAGAGACTTGTTTACTACTATAAAATACCAAAAGAATTTTTTATAGTTCCTGGGAGTTTAAAGTAGTAAATTGTGTGTATGTCTCTGCATAATCATGCTTTATAAATGTTTACACTATTATTTCTTCATTTTAAGACATTATTTATTATGTTTTCATTAAAAACAAATCTACAAACTAATGGAATGCTGAATGTTTTCTCCATATATGGCAGAAATAACCTCTGCATTCATGAGGTAATATTAAAAAAATGCAAGATAAGCATCACTTGCATAAAATATATCAAAAGAATCTGCACATTTTTGAGACTTGGGACTACTAAATCTGAAGGACAACTTTGCTCTATGCCAAAATGGAAGACTCATAGAAAATGGGTATGGGATCTGGTAAGAAACTTTCAGAATGATGTCATCACAGTACAGACCACGAGAGGCCCCTTACTGCATTGCACAGAGCAAACGTGTGGATAGTACAAACTCACCAGCACAGTGGTTTGGGGATCCTCACCTCAGCCACTGGAAAGGGACATTGCAAGGACCATCTCAACTGAGACTCACGGTGCCTTTTAGTTTGGGACTGACCACCCTTTTTTGAGATGTTTGATTTCCCATGTGATTTTCATCCTATACAAAGACCCCATGCATTTTTCTTTTGGACAATGCTGTGGGTGTGCAACAGCTGACATGGAGGAGAAGACAGGATTCTCTATCTTAGTGTAAGCACATCAAGGAAAGTTATTCCACTCTCTAGGTGAAGCTGGAATTGCTAGTCCTTTCTTCTTTTTTAAATTTTATTTATTTATTTGTTTATTTTAATTTCCCAATGAAATAGAATCATAGATTTACAGATTCATAGAATGGGTTGGGCTGGAAGGGGCTCAGGTTGTTCAAAGCCCCATCCAACATGACTGTGAACATTTCCAGGGAGGGGGCATGCAAAACTTCTCTGGGCAACTTGTTCCAGTGTCTCACCACCCTCATTGTAAATAGTTTATTCCTTATATCCAGTCTAAATCTACCCTCTTTCAGTTTAAAACCACTGCTATTTGTGCTGTCACTACAGGCCTTGGTAGAAAGGTTTTCTCCATCTTTCTTAGAAGCACCTTTTAAATATTAAAAGGCCTCATTAAGGTCTCCCTGGAGCTCTCTTTTCTCAACGCTAAGCCTGGAGGCTAAAATACCTTCTAGAAATTTCAGAAAAGTCCTCTCACTACATTGCAGCAAAAAAATTATAGAATAACTTGACTTGCTGCAGTACACAGAAATGTGTGATTCACCTCCCAGATATCATAGAGACCTACGTGACCAAGGACAGCAGATTGGACACACTTCAAGCTAAGATGCCTCCCCATGGTATGACTCCTTCAAGGTTAGGTCAACTTTAGAGGAGCAATTCAAATGAGGAGTTAAGCTTCTACAATGGAAATGTACATGTAAAAAAAAATGCAATATCATAGCTAGACAAATCCAATGATTTCAAGAATCATCCATAAGAAAAAAAGCATCTCTACAGTGCTAGAGTTCTTTGTTAAAAATTTAGAGTTCAATAAATCTGAAGCATGATTTTTGATCTTGAGTCCTCACATTCCTTAAAAGTAAAAGTTTGCTTTTCCCCCAACCATTTTTGTGACTAGGTGGGCAGAGCTGAGTTTTGCTACCTCTAGGGATTTTAAAAATGCTGGGTGATGTGCTAATCCTATTGTGCTTTGTAGACCTTTGTAATTAATGCATAATAAAAGCTCTCTTTCTGAGCCTGTGTGTGGGAGTAGCAGCTGGATAGAAGATGAGAGCTGCTACTGGAGCAAGGCCATCTATACAGTGTGAGAGTGTAGACTTGGCAACAAACTCGGGCTCTACCAAGTGGGTTCCACTGGCAGATAAAGCTTCTGCAGGCTGTCTGAGTTATCTTATGCATCTGTTCTCCTTGTAGTTTATCAAGGCACTCAGGGCATTGGTTGGTCTCACAGAGCTGTGGGATTCAAGCTGAATTATCTCTCATGTCAGTACTGTGTTTGGTGAAATAATAGAAGTTCTTCTATCACTAGATTATTATGAGATTTAGATTTATGTATTATTAGAATTTGCTTTTCAGGTAATGTTTCTGTTTTAATGGGTTCACTGAGTAATTTTCATTTACCTTTCCAGTCTTAGAGGTAATTATCCAGCATAAGCAATAAGAATGGGATTTATAATGAGGGCTTTGCAGCACTTATTGTACAAAAATGTTTTTGTTTTGAGAGGATGATGCTTCTAATGAAATTTTTACATCAATTTTTACTTTTTTTTTTTCTTTTTAATGTTCCTATTAAGTTTTAAAGTTTAATGTGTTTATCTTCTGTGTCAATAATCCACTTTCACACTTCCTGTGATGTCTTGTACCAAGTAAACCAATTTGCATTAAAGATGGTGACATTTTAACAAAGACTGGCTGCAAGATTTGTTCAGTACTTTTGCCAAGCAGCATCATGCACAGCTTCTTACAAATAGCTTGTAAAATTTTTCTTATGATGCCATGGGCACCTCTCCAGCTGTTCTTTCCATTATTCTCTTGCAGAGTAAAGTCACTCTACTTGTTTTTAGCTGAGTCTTACTTTTTTTGAGAAGTCAAGATAATAGAATGATTGTAGAGGGGAATTTGGCATTCCTGGCCTTGCTACTTCTCCTACCAGCCTAATTCTTCATCATAGCATTTATATCCCTCCACACCAATTATAAAGCACTGGAACATCCTCAAGTCCATCTTAACGTGTACCTTTGCTGTGACCCCTCAGACACTGAATCTTATCCCTCATAAGTGAGCCATTCTAGTTCCTGGGAGGTGTCATTTCAGCCCCACTCTATGGCCCAGTGTGCAATCCATTCAAAAACATCAACTTGTGAGTGTTGCACAGGGTTTGAAACAACTGAGGGTCAGTTTAATCCTGGCTGCTCTGTGTATTGTCCTGACTGTAGCCAAGATAATTTCTGGCCTCATCATTTCCTGGGAGTGAGTGGGATTCACCAATATGCGTGTCAGGGTGAGCTGCCAAATGAATGTTAACTGGTGCTGAAGTGGTGCCAGGGAGCATGGAAATAAGCCAGGGGGTCAGCTGGCAAGTACATGTGCAAAGCATAAAGACTTCCATGTGCAAGCATGAGAAGAGAGCAGGAAGAGGTAGAGGAGTCATTCATCAAAGCAAGAACAGATGACTGTGCTCAGGGAAAATCTAAGCAGTAAAGGAGACCAGTGCTCTCTAGACTTAAGCATTTTGTCAGAAAGTTCAGGAAGCAGCTGCTGTCCGAAAAGAAATGAGTCATCTCCAGCACAACCCCGATACATGGTAGGCTGTGCATGCAAAGTAGTTGTGGTGGAACAGTTTTACAATTATATGACCTTTTTCCCTAACATGACCTAAGCTAATATGACCCTATTATTTCCTAGGGATTGTCAGGAAAATGGGTCAGCAGTTTGTTAGCATGATGAATTGTCCTTTTTGGCTGCAGATAGGATCTACACGGATAGAATACTCTCTTTGATGACATGTATTAATCATTGACAAATTATGGTTTTTGACAGGACACTGAGACCATAAATACCATGAAATCGGTACTTTGAGAAAAGGAGAGTTCAAAATTTTGTTAAATACAAGGGGAGGTATTATATGGGAATTGTTTAGAGAAACCTTGTGAGTATAAAACGTACTTTGGTTATTGGTCCATGGACCCTTTGAATAGTGGATGAGCTGTACAAAATTAGCAAAGAGGACGGCCTATATGGGGTAAATATATGTCAAATCATCAGGGCAATGCAAAGAAGCTGGTGGGGTAAAATGGGTGTAGTGATTGGTGGGCTGGTGCATGCATTTTTTTACAAAGTTACTATATGTCTCTTGATTGCTTGTGTGGCCAGATGCTGTTTTCCGACTGCTGAGGAAACGTCATGGTGGCTGGCATCTGGGGTGTGAATGAGCATGGTAAGATTTGTGAAGCCAGTTGCATTGCAAAGATCAAGGAGTAGCAACTGGAGGCTTGAAATCCTATTGTGTAAAAAGGATGAAAAACTGTGGGGAATTTATATGCTGAACTCTGGGGAATATGTTTTTGGAGTATGGCTCCAGAGCTTCCTGGATGAATAGAAACCACAAAGCAAATCATGGGAGTAAGTAGACACCCTACCAGCAACAGGAAAAAGTCCTGCTCAGCAATGCAGTTATGTTTAGGAGATCAAGAAGTATAGGGATAATGTGATACCTGCCAAAAGTCAGTCTGAGCCAGACTTTGTAAAGGAAATTAAACAAACAGCAAAAGATTGTTCAGCTGTATAAATAAAAAGAAAGCAGGAAAGCGTAAGTGAGCCCACTACACAGTAATGACAGCAGAGATTAAGATAGCCTAGCCATGTCCCCCAAAATTAGTGAACACAAGGTACAAACTGATGCCCTTGGAGTGTAATACAAGGAATGTCTTCTTTAGGCTTGAGTTCATTAGCTGGCATAAGAGCCAAAAAACTTTATGTTTTTGTCCACAATAGTCAATACAGGTCTTGCATGGATTCCAGTGAGCTATGTATGAGTCATTAGCAACTCCAATACATGTATAACTGAGTTATATTGATATGAAAATCTATCATCAGCTCTACAGGTCAACTACTCTATTGAAACTGTGTGAAGAGAAACACTAGTATTTGAGGTGAATTGACTACATGTATACTGTAGCTTTGATAAAATCATGCAAACCGCAGCTATTTAGTCAGTGGGTGAATAAAAATACTGCTAACAATGTGCATGATATGAAAATTCTGGACTTGGATTGCTACTTTCACCTCTTGTTGCCATTATCTGAAAATGCTGTTGCATGGCAGATATAGATGTGAGGCTAGACAAAGTCTCCTTATTTACTGAGTCTGTAATATTTTACAGAGTTACCTCAGTTAATTTTTGCAATATCCAGACTCAAACAGGTCTAAAGAATTATCTAGTTCACTTAGGCAGTGGTTACTAACATCCTTCTGCAGCTCTCCAACTTCATAGATCCTGAATTAGCACAACCAAGCTTGGTCTCTTGTAACACACTTCCATACAGCATCATTTTCCAATGCTGAATGAAGTCCTTTTCCTGTAGACAGCTTGAAGCCAGCACAATTAAAACTTATACTGTGGTTCCTCTTTCCTGGTAAAGAATACTTTGAAAATCATTTTTGTACTTCTTTCTGAAGATGATTTACTCTCTTCAATACATAAGCTCCCACGCACTAAATCAATGTATAGGTCCCAATGTACTGAACTCTTTTCTCACATACAAGAGTCCATGTGTCAAAAAGCCTATCTAAAAACTGCTGAAGTGTATTAGAAAAATTATTCCATTTACATCAGCTAAATTTTTGGTCTTACAAGTGCTTGGAACAGATCAGACATGGGGGAGATAAATTATAATTTCCAGTTCTCAGACAGAGTTATTGGCATATAAAGGGATTAAATAATTGCCTGAGTCTGCACTACTAGTTTTGTTCCATCAAGAGGAGCTTGTGTCAGTTCCAGGACCCTGTGCCACAAGCTCATCCCTTCACTCAAATAAAATGGTGTTTTTAATTAAGAATAATTGACTTTCAGGTGGTATAAGCTAATGATAAATGACACACTAACACAATCACTGAAAGGCCACATTAGTGCCTGTAGTGTCCCGTTATCATCCAACAGTTCCAACAGGGGCATTATAGGAAGGATGAAGACAGACTCTTGAAATTACTTGGAAAACAATTCCTGGAGTACTTTTGCTTGATACTGGGCAAAGATACTCCCTTTGTTGCCTCAGTGCAATGGAAATTCTAGTCTTGGATAGGAAAGGATTTACATGATATCTAGCTGAGTGTTCACAGTAAAATTCACTTATCTAACATTATCTAGTTAAGTAAATTATTTGTTAAGGTTTAACATCTAACTGCATGTCTTGCAGTAGTGCAGTGGGGTTTGGGAAGCTGGGGGGGGCTACAGGGGTGGCTCCTGTGAGAAGCTGCTGGAAGCCCCAGTGCCAGTCCCTGCCTCTGCCCAAGGATGCAGCTCTGTAACATATTCAATCAAAGGAAAATGAAACTGCAAAAATATAAGATAAGGACACACAGAGCAGAGTAGAAAATGAAGTGAAAGGGAAATGCCAGAGAAAGGACACCGAAGTCAGGGAAGAAGGAGAGGGCAAGGTGCCCGAGCAGAGATTTGCCAACGTCCCACGGTGAGATGGCAGCTGTGCCCCTGCAGCCCATGGAGAAGCATGGTGGAGAAGTCCTTGAAGGACCATAGTGGGGTGCATTGCAGCCCCTGAAGTGTCACAGGTGGGCAGATGGGAAGAAGCAGCCTGTGCAGGATCACGGAGAGCAGCAGATGTGGATCTACAGCCATGAAGGACCCCATGCCAGGGGAGGTGACTGCTCCCGGGGCAGCCGTGACTCTGCAGGCAGCCCTGGCTGGAGCAGTTCCTGAGGGACTGCACCTCTGGGAGGGACTCATGTCAGAGGGGTTTTCTCTCTGCCATGAGAGGGACCCGGCATTGGATTGTGGGAAGAATGTGAGGAGTCCTCCCCCTGAGGAGGAAGGAGCAGCAGAAACAGCGTGTGGGGAACTGACCCTAAACCCCCCCTGCCCCTCCCTGTGCCCTGAGGGGGAGGTGGGAGGGAAGCGATCCAGGGCTGGGGAGATGGGAGGGGTGAGGGGAGAAGTTATTAAGATCTGGCCATGTTTTCTCTTTTTCCTTGTAGATTAAATTAGTTCTTTTTTCTTCACAAATTGAACCTGTCTGGTTTTTGCCCATTAATGTAACCGGGGAATGCAAACCTCCCTGTCTTTGTCTCAATTAACAAACCTTAAGGTGGATTTTCTGCTCCCTCTCCCAAAGGGAGGGTGGGGGCTGAGCAGGCAGAGGCCTGGTTGGTACCAGGTGGGCCTAAACCCTGACACTGCATTATACATAAAATGTTGAGTCTTAAGATATACTGGTGCCCTAAGAAAAATGAAATAGAAAATAGTATTAGAATGTACCAGAGATATACTTCCAGTGGTATATTTATGGCATTTTACGTTCATGTGAATTTATTTAGGGTGGGTTTTTTTACACTTGGAGACTTCCCTCCTTGAAATTTTGAAAGTTTCTCACAGTAAGGACAATCAAAAGGTTTGGTAAAATTATGATTATGCAATAATGACCACTGTGGTGTAGATTGTCCTAAAGTGTGACCTGACGCCACTTACATCTAGGAATAGTTTTATTCAGAAGAGCAGTTATTGTTAATTTGAATGAAAAACTTGTTGTTTTAAGACAGTCAGACATATATTTACTAGATTAGTTCTATGTCAGTACTTTTGAAGATAAAATTCCTTCCAGTGGTGTACAAATCAATTTTTAAATTTTTCTAGGACTAAATTATTGTCTAGATGATACGAAATTTATACTTAATTTTTTTTACATTTGTGAGGCCCAATTTATAGTCTTTCCTCATGCAATTTTTACTACTTAGCTTAATGATATCTTTACTTTTTCAGTGTTGACCTCTTGAATCCACTGCTGTTTGTGAAATCTTTTCTGTAATCATTGTTCAGCAACCATTATTTAGTAACAATTTTTGTTGCTTTTATATTACTGTGTGTAGCACTGGAAGAAATATTTAATGGGATAAAATTCATTCCTATCTTGTGGGCTGTGTAAACAGACAGAACTTTCATGTGAATGTATTTCACTTTTATAAGAAAAAAAAAGGCTTAATAACCTAAAAGCACAAAAATAAAGGCCAATAAAATGCTCTTCTACTTAATATTTACCTAATTTTTAAAATCTGTTTTGCTTTTATTTAACAGTTCAGGTACTGTAGAAACGAATATTTATAAATAAAAAATAAGTCTAGGGCTGGTTAAAAATTGCTGCCACCATTTCATTTGTGGAGGAATGGTACTGGTGAAGCCTTCAGCAGTGTTTGATGATGTCTGCATTTCATCCTGTGTTGTGTGTGTGTGAGCAGAGCTGATGACAAGGGTAGGTTCGTCTCTGTTCTCTTTCACAGAAAGCCCCTTCAGAGTCTGTGTTTCCAGACAGTGAGTCATCCCTGGCCACACGAAACCACAACCTGCCTTCTTTCCACTGAATGTTGACATGTTTCCTTCTTGGCAGATGAGCCACACCTACCTCATCTTGTATCACTTTCTGTCCATTTTTGTCACAGGCTTGCAAACACCCCACCTGGGTTTTTATAATGTACTTCCAATAACGGAACCACAAATTGCGAAGTTTTCAGGGAATGGGAACATCAAATTTTCCATTCCTCAGCAATGAATGGGAAGAGGCTGAGCACAAATAATGGTTTACAGACTACCGTACCTATTAGCAGCTGCTGCTCTGTGTTGATTCTGCAGCCTGGCAATGTTGATGAGTTACTGTTTTGTATTGCTTGGTGCCCACCAACATGCTGCAACTATATCTATTTCACACACTGCATGTGTCTACACTGAGAAAGAAATATTTCAGCACCTGCATGTTAGGAATACAGAGACACATTCATCTTCATTTTGAGATGTGATTGCCTTTCGTGTCAAAAAATCAAAGACCTAAAGCGATGTTTCAAGGAGAGGAGTTAGAAGTACCTTTCAAAAGTACGACTGAATCACATACTTGTCTTGCTTTTGTCATTTGCTGTCACTGTAGAGACAAGCATTGTTTCAGTCAAGTGTTCCACCTGCCACAGTATAATACTTTGTATAGTTAAAAGTTGTCTCTAAGTATTGACTGTAGGTACATTTCCAGTGTGAGGGTATAGATGGTCAATGGTGGGATGGTACATGTTCTACCCCAGCTGCAGTACAGTACCACGCCTCACACTTCTGTCCACCACCTGCACATTCTTGTGTCATCTTAGCTCCTCTCAGCCACCATCATGAATTTTACATGTAACTTAGGGCACTGCTCAAACCTTTCTGCAGTGTACTTTAGTTCTTTTTGTAGTTCTTTCTTCTATTTTTATTCTTTAGCATTTAAATTTACTTCCTTTTCTAGGACTCTCTCTCTTTTTATTCATACAGCTTCTACAGCTATGCCATCTGGCTTAATGTCATTTTTCACCTGAGGCACCAAGCTTGGTTCAAGAAAAATGCTTGGAAAAACTTCAAAAACTTCATCTTTGGCAAGGCTCTGTTTTAGAAATTTGAATTCAAATGCTTAGATTTTACTTTGTCTCCATAGCCTTCAAAGTACTCATTCAACTTGTGATCAGAAGTTCAGTATCAAATCTCTGCTCTGCCAATGCTGGGCACAGGTCTCAAAACATGAGGGGGTTGAAAAGCCCTAGAACACCCTTGTTCATGTACTGACATTTCAGTGTTACTGATAGCAGATGTGGACCAGTCCTGAAGTTCAATGGAAGTGGAGCAGAGTCAACAATTCCACAGCCAGAACTGGTGTGGGTTACAAAGCTACATACAGGATGACCTCTAGTCTCTGTTGCAGTTCAGCAAGAGTTGAACTACTCCTGTTTTACTATGTCCTCTTCTGTCTCCTTGATGATGCACCACATAGAGCTCCAAATGTTTCTGCAAGGAATGTTTCCATTCCCAGGCTCTATTGTAAGATGTCCTAGACCACAGCTTCGGTAGCTGACACCAGTTGCAACCCAGTATTTTAGGGCAACCCTTCAGTAGTTTTTCTTTTCAAAATTCCTCCTGTCAGATATTCACAGTTTTTTTAAGATGTAATGCCAGGAACTTCTGCACTCTAAGGTTTTCTCAAAGGTAAATAATCTAGGGAAGTGATTGACAACTTGTCCCTAAAAAATTCCCATAATGTCCCTTGTTCCATAAGTCCCTTGTTAAGCGAGTCTGATTTCATAGTAGCATAATAGAGCCCATGATGTCATAATTTATCTAATATTGGCCCTGGATATGCTTGACAGTTTAAGATCTGAAATTTCTAATCAAGAAGTGGTAGAACATTTTAATTCCTTTAAGTCAAAAAGCACTTTCCCCCCCAAGTTTATTAATTCTTTTCCAAACTGCAATATTCTAGGGAGACACAGACTCCTTTTGTGTGTCTTCCCAGCACCAGTTCTGCTGGATCCTAAATTTTATCTTGCATCCCTGACCTCCTGACCTCCCTGAGCTTTCTGAGAAGCCCTGAAAAGGACCACAGTTCCACAGCTAATGTGTTGATGAAATCTGTGGAAACAAATGCTTACTGAATTGGGATACTCTATTAATCTTGTCTATTATTTAAACATCTTTTGATCTTTTGTTTGATTCTTCTCCAGACAATCAGATGACCTTTTTTTTCCTTTTTTTTTTTTCCCACAGATGACCATTTTTAACTGTTTCCTGGTTTTCTTTGGCAATTCCTATGGCCCCAGGGCAAATGAAAACAGAGAAGAGAGTACCTTTATAACCTGAATTGTCAAACGATTTCTTAGATGCAGACCTTGGCAACATCTTGCAGAAAAAGCTAAGCCAAAAAAGATGTATTAAACACTGTGAAAAAAAAGAAAGCTGTGAAAACGCATAAAGAATATAATATTCAAGCACCACAAAAATATTTAAAGTTGCAGAAAAATATTTGAAACATGTTACGGCACACCTATCAAAAGATTGCTTTGCAGCGAACAAACAAAAAGGAATAAAATTACACCTGCATGCTCATTCAAAAGGTTATAATATTAGGTCTTCAGAAGGATAATAAGAAGTTAAACATGAGAGACCCAAAAGCTATATGAATGCATATGATCTGTTTGTACAAATAATGACTTTAGAGTGAAGATTATGGGTATGGGTTATGTTCCTGATTCTGGAATAGCTATGCATGTTATTCTATCACATGTTTCTTATTGAATTCCCTGGGATTCAATGCAATGTATTAAGGAAAAAAGGTTTCAGTTCTTCATGAGGAGCTATATTAGACTTCAGGTTGGAGTTTCTGTTAGCTTCATCCTGTTAGACTTCAAAACAGGAATACCTTTTTCCCTTGTTTTTGTAAAGACAGAACACATTTTTTAAGATGAATATTTGCAACAGTATTGCATTTGTGCGATACTCTACCAAAAAGTGCTAATAGTTTGGATAGTATTTATCAAAACAGATTATACATTATTTAAAGATCCATATGCAGCTTTCCAGGGGGATTTGGCTTTTTTATTTTGGTTTTTATTCTGGTCCTGAAGACTTTCTAGATCTTCTGGCAAAGTAGCACGCAGACCTGCATGAACCAGACCTATTTTTCTCACTTTACTAAAAGACATTTTAATCAATTTCCATATGAACATTTTCTTCATATAACTTCTGGATGGCATGAACAGAAACACACGACTAGAATAAATCAAAGAGGATTTAGGAACTACCTAATATGATTTATATATAGGAAAAACAAAGTAGAGATTATGAGAAAGAGAGAGGAGGTGGAGGATGATGACAACAATCCTGAAAGTCCTTGCACAGAAGAAGGGCCCTGTACCCAACCTATCTGGCAAAAGGATGAGAAGCAGTGGAGGTGATTCATCCATCCTTCTCTACAGGCTTGGCTTTTGTACATATGCAGGCATGATTGTGAGTCTGTGACATACACTGTGAGTCCAGTTATGACAGCAGTGACTGAATATACTCCAAGACTGAAGATCAGTGAAGAAAAGTTGCTACATCTGTTGTATATGTCAGGCTCATATAGACATCCTGAATGTGTTGAACTTCATGCGAAAGCCAAGAATGGTAAGCCTATCAAAACCAGAATAAGTTACATTTTTTTTTTTTTTTTTTTGTTACTGGGAAAAGCATCCGCTGGTGGAACAAATGTTGTTATAAAAATATGCTTTGCTTTTGGATCAAATCCTCATCTGCAGACATTTAATTTATTAATAATCTTGTATTGGAAATATAGATGAAATTCTTAACAAGGGTCTTATGACAGAACCTTTTTTCAATGTATTTAAGCTAAAATGTTAAGTCTTGTGCCTTTTTATAGCTCCTAGTTAAAAATACATATGCCACTCCCTCCAGCCATAAGTGAGAAAAAGGAACAGTCCAAAATGTTCTTTCTGGCTACAAATCCTCAAATAACTGACATTTAACACTATCAAAAAGAAAGCAGAGGTCCAGTTTCAGCTCCACTAAAGTGAGAAACTCTGTCAGAGATTACTGTGCACAAAAGAGCCAAGGGGAGAACTTGCAGAGGCAGCGCTCACCTGTGCAGAGTGCTGCACTTCAGTTGCCTTGCAGGTAAGATCAAAATGAGTCTGCACTGAGTTCCAGGAACAGCCTCCTTCCCTGACCAGGGAGAAATCCAGTTCTCACATTTGCACTTGCAGGTGAAACAACTCAAGGCACTAATGAGTGGTTGCAGTCTCTAGGTACTGGAAATCTATTGGGGAAGGCTTGTATTTCAGCTCAGCAAGCTTGTGTGCTGAGGGATAAAGAGTAAAGAGCCCATCTGAAACTTCTATGTGTGTGATGCCAACCATTTCAGGAAGAATTTTCTCTAGAGGCATGAAAGCTTCTTTATCATTCCATACCATTCCTAAATTCTCATCCATCTTGCTGGAAAAGTGCATACAAATTATGCAGACATAAGCCCAAACACATTTTGCTGAAAACAATTATCCACAGCAAATCAATGACTATTAGAGTTGCTTGGTCCAAGCAACACTTTTTGGGTTCGATAACTTTTTACATCTGTTGAGCTTACATTCTTGCAATATTAAATAACTCATCTTCATTATAATGCTATCCATAAAAAGAGAACTTAAAATTTAGTTTGTCTTGTCTTGGGAAATTATTAAACTAACCATTCAAGCTGATCTGCTGTGGACTTCCTGCTTTTGTCCCACATCCTTCCTGAATACACTCCAGCTGACATCTCAGCAGAGACAGGTCAAGAGAAAGGACTTCACATGCTGATCAAAAGAAACTCCTCCCTACAGAGACCTATCTTTCTATCTGCATAGCTGTCATTTTTCCTTCCTAATATTTTGCTGTTTTGAAAGCCATCCTCTAAATGCTGGTACATGACAGAAAAAACTGGGGGGAATGGGTGCTTGTGAGGAGAAAAATTCTCTTGGGTGTCATTCACTTACAAGGCTGGGTGGGTCATGCTCACATTTTTTATTGGCGTTTAAAGTCAGTGTTTGCACAAACACATCTTGGTTTCTAAGCCTCAAGCAATTTGAAATTAGCTTCCGTGAATGCTATCTCTGGAAACTAACCAGGAAAGTGGTTCTTTTAAAAAATCTAATAATGCAATGAAACCTAGAGTGCCAGGAATATTTTATACATGATACTATGCCCTGCTGCGTTATTTTTCTTCACAGTTATTTTACGTTGCTCTTAAGTTATCTTTCTCAAAGTTGCAAAGACAAATGCCTCAGCACAGTAATTCATTATTTAATGCCTCTCTAGGTACATCTTACAAAACGGAGGTCCATTACCCACACATTGCTGATGCAAGACAATTGCTCATTTTGTTAGAAAATGGCAGGCAGAAGCAGCAGAAGATGCTTGGGACCAAAATCCACAGGGCAGAGATGAAACCCAGTAATATCTCTCATCCAGGTGAATTAAAACACTTGCTTCCTGCAACTTCATAATTGCCACATGAGCCAAGGTTGGGGTGCATTAGAAAGGGTGTGGTTAGTAGGTCAAGAGAGGTTCTCCTCCCCCTCTATTCTGCATTGGTGAGGCCGCACCTGGAGTATTGTGTCCAGTTCTGGGCCCCTCAGTTCCAGAAGGACAGGGAACTGCTTGAAGGAGTCCAGCGCAGAGCTACTAAGATGATTAAGGGAGTGGAACATCTCCCTTATGAGGAAAGGCTGAGGGAGATGGGTCTCTTTAGTTTGGAGAAAAGGAGACTGAGGGGTGACCTCATCAATGTTTTCAAATATGTAAGGGGTGAGTGTCAGGGAGATGGAGTTAGGCTTTTCTCAGTGGTGACCAGTGATAGGACAAGGGGTAATGGGTATAAATTGGAGCATAGGAAGTTCAAGTTGAATATTAGAAAAAAATTTTTTACTGTAAGGGTGACAGAGCCCTGGAACAGACTGCCCAGGGGGGTTGTGGAGTCTCCTTCACTGGAGACATTCAAAACCCGCCTGGACACGTTCCTATACGATGTACTCTAGGTGGCCCTGCTCTGGCAGGGGGGGTTGGACTAGATGATCTTTCGAGGTCCCTTCCAACCCCCATGATTCTATGATTCTATGATTCTATGAGTCTATGATTCTATGACTCTGAGCTACACTGGTTCCTTGACATTTTTTTTGTTTCTGGTGTACTATCTTAATTTTAGGGCTGGATACTCTTTGTAATCTAATTAGAAGTGTCTTTTTAAATGGAGAACAATGTCAATGAAAACACCAAGTATGTAGCAGCAGCTCTTTGATGCTCCACCACAAGCTTAAAGTGTTGAGAATGGAGAGAATGTGTGATAGATAAAATGGCTGCAGAGAACAGCTGTCTCCTGGGAGAAACTGTGCAGCTAACTACTTAAGTTATGTCTGGACCAAGTCAAGAAGACAGCTTCAATCTATGGAGAATGATGAGCAGAACGTGAAGCAATCAACTGTCTTGAGGACAGGAGAGCTGTCAAGTTGTAATACAAATACAGGTTTGACATGTTATAAGTATATAAGTGCATATCACGTTGCTTCTAAAGGTGAACAAAAAGGCAACAATTCTTACCCACAAGTATTTTTTAACACCAACAGTGATCCTTATCATTGCTCCTATTTTTAATCTGCACCAGGCTTGCCTTTTGGTTTAGTACCTTCACCTCAACATAATTTTCAGCAAAGAAGGGATACCCATTTATTTAACATGTGATGCCCAACCATTCAGCAAACTTTTATTTTTTCATACAACAGCGTTGTAATAATTGTTAGTAACTAAGCAGAAAAAGCAAGAAAAGAATGTGCATGCCAACTGTAATAAGAAAAGTTGAAAAGAGTATTTGAAAATCGTGAAATTTTGTTGTAAAAGGCTGCATACTTAGTTTGAATACTGTATATGGGAGCAGCACAGAGGGGTGAGCATGACAAAATGGCATCACCACAAGAGATTATTAATATATTTAAAAATTATATTGTATTTTATTGATTTTTTAATGATATCATTGTTTCCTGGGGATCTCAAAACACCTTACAGAAACTAGCTATGTTCTTAAGTAGTACAGTGATAATTTTTTTTTTCAATTTTTTTTCAATGATCAAATGCATTTATTTGCATCCAATTTAACAAATAAGTGAATATTACAACAAAGGAAATGAAAGTGGAATGTTGAACCATGCTGTACATACTATTTAATTCCAGTCTGTCAGGTGAAAATGTTGCCAAGATATTAATGTTTGACACTCTAGTTGGTTGACAAAAATCACTATGGCTTTTAAGGAAGAATCATTTCAAATAAAGTAAGCATTTCAGTAAATTACAAGGTGAGAGGTTAATACAATCTCTTCTCCTGCAGAAATCTGTCTACCTTTCCTGATATCTTCTTTGGAACTTTTACCAGCACATTCAAGATTAAGCACAGAGGATTTTTTGCTGTGTCAAAGCTTTAGAGATTATTGTGCCAGGAAAGGTCTCACTATTTTGCTATCTCTTCCACTGCCCATTTCTTGCTATTTTTGATAGCACCTTCTAAATTAGTAAATATCTCACTTTAGAGAGCAAGCTGTATGACCTGAGATATATTAGGCTTTTCAAAACTGAAAATGTTGAAGTGCAAAAGGAGTAACATTTTATTTCAAATGCACTATCCCAGCTCTTATCAACCTGTAAAACCAGCATGAAAAGTTGATATTTACAATTTACTGCCCATTTTACCACTGATCATTCTGATGCTACACCAGAGGTCTCCAGTACCACGACTAAGGAGTAGGATAACTCTAACAATGTGATTGCTGGACACAGCAGTCCATAGGATCAAAATCTTAGCTCATATAAAGTGGCAAAAGAAAAAGCAATATATCTTCATTTCCTCCAATTTCTTCACGGTACTAGCAACATTTAACTTTCTGGTTTGAGCATCTTCTTGTGCTCTTGAGCAACTAATAATTGTCCAAGTAAAGTAGCTAGATGTGCTTAGGGTGTGAAGATACCCCAGGCACATATGTCTGTTAGCAATGATTAATTAAATCTTTGAATAATCGGAAACATTTTAGGTATATGAACATCATATGTCTTTTTTTAGAATGCTTCTGCAAGCAGGTTTTTTTTCCCATTTCCATTCTCTGTATGCAGCCAACAGGAACATGGTTCTCTTTCAAAGCAAAGAAATGCTTTGTGATTGGAATGGAGTTTGTAAAGATGCTACTTCTTAAAATGTAGTTCATGGCATTTACAACTTTTCTTAACAAATTCTACTGTGGAAAGTGTCCAGAAGAATTGAACAGCAAAGAGAAGGGGAGAAATGTCCGCAACACAGATCCTTAGGAAGCTGGAACATCTGCTAAGAAGGATTTTACAATTTCTGCTGCATTTCAAATACAGTGGAACTGACGTGCTTGACATCATAACATGGTGATTTGCTGCTACAACTCCATAAAAAATGGGGAAGACATTGGTTTTGTCTTTCTAATTACTGAAAAAAAAAATAATATCAAAGATTAGAAAAGTTACAAGCTGAGGAGGGTGTTAGTCTCCCAAGAACTGATGAGCTCCAGAGGCCAGTAGTCCTGCTGGATCCACGAGAACAGGGAGACTCAGGATGAAAGTGTAGAAGAGCACCAGCACATATGGTCACCAGCAAGGAGTTGCACAATTCAGACCTTGTACTGGGAGTGGGTGGTTCCTGCTTGCAGAGAAAGACTGCAGGGTGATATGGAAACCTGGTGGGATGAGGGACTCCTGAGGTCTTTCTGAAGTCCAGCCCAGAGGGTACTGGCACAGTGGGAGGAGGTTCTGCAGGTGAGGTTCACTGCCTCTTTGCAACCAGGTAATTGAGGGACCTTCAAGTATGCATGAGATTGAACTGCATGAGCAGTCAGATATGTGCTCTTAGAAAATTGCTTCTATTAGAGGCTGCACTTTAATTAATAAAAGGTGTTTTAATAGGCAGTGGTTGTTACTTGTATTTCTCCCTCACTCAATTCCTTACCAGAGAAAATGAAATTTAGAGATTGCATCTATATAGCAGAAGGCAATACAGAAGAAAGGTTGGATTCAATTAGGATGAAGATTCTAAAATTCAAATCTTTTTCTTAAGAGCAATGCAGAGTTCCTGCTCATGAATAATAAAGCTCATTTTGCTGTCATTTCTGGGTGATCAGGTTTTCACTTTATACTTCCTTCTGCTATATACATTACTCTATTTGAAAAATTAAGAATAAAAATTTAGAATTCATGGTACTCATGAGTTTGTTTACTGGTTACTTGAAAGAATCACATATGAGAGTAAATAAACTGTACTGCATAGTCAGGAGATGACCTAGAAATATTATGATTATCTGAGACTATCAGTGTTTTAAAAAATAACATAACAAAGAACACAATTTTACCCTGGTAACCTGTGTCTGAGGATAGGTATTAAAAATGAAAATTTGTTTAATACAAAAGAATGTTATATTAGTGCTTCCATTTACATATAATGATAACAATTTGAGAAAATCTTTTTATTGATTAAATATTGTAATGTAATTAAATATATGCAAAAATCTAAACTTCATTCTAATTTTTTATCCAAGACTTTGAAAAGTCATTTTAAAATTTCCTGTTGTCCTCTTGCTGTGGCAGGGCAAGAATATCCATTGATTTTGCAGATCAACCTGGTGTGTAAAATATTTTAATAACAATCTGATCCAATACCTCTCCAAATAAATGGAAAGATTTAATTTACTATTTGCTGTTGAGTGTTGAGTATCCTCAGTTACGGCAATAAGAAGATGGCAAAAGCTGTGAGAAATCACAGTGATATTGCCTCATAAATCACATTACCAAAGGACTGGTGTTTGATAGATTTGTTCCACATTTGTTTTCTGGGTTGGCTTTTTTCTTTTTTTTCTTTTTTTAATATATATATACCAGAGCATAAACTGTATTCCTGCAAATTGTAGAATCTTGGAGATTGAGTGAAAACTCAGTCTTGAGAAGGTACATGAAGTCCTGTATGGGCACAGGTAAGAACATGCACACAGCAGCAGATTTGTAAAGTTTCTCTAGGGTTATTGTCTAGATTCCTAATCACTACATAAACAACATAATTCTTCATGGTAAATTTTTTAATCTCAGAATCACCAGAAACTGGGTGAAATGTGTGCCTATCACTATTTCACACTTCGAGTTCTGTGTCCAGTTCTGGGCCCCTCAGTTCAGGAAGGAGATTGAAGTCCTGGAGCAGGTCCAAAGGAGGGCAACCAGGCTGGTGAAGGGACTCGAGCACAGATCCTATGAGGAGAGGCTGAGGGAGCTGGGGCTGTTCAGCCTGGAGAAAAGGAGGCTCAGGGGAGACCTCATCACTCTCTACAACTACCTGAAAGGGGGCTGTAGCCAGGTGGGGGTTGGTCTCTTTTCCCAGACAACTTTCAACAAGACAAGAGGACACAGTCTTAAGTTGTGCCAGGGGAGATTTAGATATTAGAAGGAGGTTAGATATTAGAAAGAATTTCTTTATGGAGAGGGTGATCAGGCATTGGAATGGGCTGCCCAGTGAGGTGGTGGATTCTCCGTCCCTGGAGACATTTAAAAAGAGACTGGATGTGGCACTCAGTGCCATGGTCTAGCAACAACACCGGTGGGTCAAGGGTTGGACTTGATGATCTCTGAGGTCCCTTCCAACCCGGCTAATTCTATGATTCTATGATTCTATTAAAATTAATATGTAGTGTTTATTAAGACATCTGCTGATGGTGGCCAGGTTATGTGATCAATGAAGCTCATTGCAAACCTGCAGGAACATGCCCTGTCCCTCCCTATAAAGTATTTACCATTTTTCACATTTTTATCCCCTTTCACATGCACATGCTGTACAGTCACTGGATTTATGCCTGCATGATTTAGAAGGCATTTAGCCGTCGGCATATAAAAATAAAGTATGTATATATAAAACCTTGATGATACCAACATTTAAAATATTGGATCCATTTCTAATGCAATACTTAATTATATTTCAACAAACATGCACACTGACACACTAATTTAGAAGTATCACACTGAAACATGATATTCAGGAGGAAACATCAGGAGGTCATCACCTTAATGCAGATAATCATCTCATTGTTTTATTTTCTGATATGCTACCATGTCAAAAATATTTATGAAGTATGCATCACCCAAAGGGAAAACTTCATATGTTGCAAAATCAGAAAAAAATTAACAAATGCCAGAATGTTAACTGCATTTTTTCTACAGATAGGAAACTAATAGTAAATAACTTAATAGCAAAAGTAGGCCATCACATTTAAGTATTCACAGAGAATAGTTATTCTGCACTGTGAATTCAGCTTTGTGGGTCTGTAATATCCACTTCATAAGAATTCTGGAGCTTTTGAAATTTCTTTTTATTCTGACTTAGAAGAAAAACAAAATGTTTTGGATTTTCTATCAAAGGCCTGTCAAAATTTTGCATCTCAAGCAGAAGCTGCAGTAAAATTTCAAATATTTTGTTTTAGAACAGTAAAGTAAAGCAATTTTTTAAGCAACTGTACATTTCAAAAAAAGAAAAAGAAATGTTCTTTGTATACTAATATTTACAGAATTATTCAAACTCTTCATACCTTTTCCTCAGTGAGTTTTGTTTAAAATAGCTATAGTTTTGACAAAAGCTTTATTTTAATGTCATAAGGCTTTTGAAATGGCTCCAGCTCTCATGAGCACACCTTCACAGTGCCTCTGATTGCGGATTCTGGTTTTTAACTGAAAGGCTTTTACAGCTCAATTTCCCACTGAAATGATATATCTCCACTCCTCAATGCTCATAATTTCTGCCTTCTGATTTTCTGATCTTCATATCTTTTCTGATAACATGGTTACATAGAGGCCAGGGAAAACCAGGAAGCCTATTTGGACTTGTTTGGCACATGACAGAGTGAACGCAAGAACCAGAAGTCTGATTTTGAGTTGATAGTTGATACATGAGGAGACAACAGTCCGAAGCTGACAGATCACTTTAGATTGTGGGTCCAAATTTTTTGTGGTCAGTGGACCATTGTGAGCCATCGAAACTTCTCCCCACCCATTCAGTATGCCTCCTCATTTTTGGATCAGAGGTGAAAGAGCTGAAGTAGGGACCTTGTTCCAGGACACAGCTCTGCCTGGTTCTTCTGTACTTGAGCCTCTCGAGGCACTAAAGGTTTGCAGACCATGGTTTGCTTCCGCATGGGTATGGGCATTTTAGAGGCATACATACCACATTCTGAGGACTTGTGACAGAAAATGTTAACCAGCCTCTGAGAATGAACTTACCTTCTTTTGCCCAGGTGTTGTCACACACCAGTAAATAAGGGCATGTTTTCCTTAGCCAGAGATTGCTGTATTTGACAAATCCCTGGTAAGGAGACAAGCTCAAATCTCTGCAACCCTAAAAGTGAAAAAATATCAGCAAGTAGTCTACGAGGAATAATGTGCTTTAAATCTCTGTTTCGGTTTGTCCTTCCGTCTCTGAAGCACTCCAAGTGTTGTACTTCATCACTCCCACCTGCAGTGGGATGGGCAGAGGGGTTGAGTGAAGGAAAGGACATTGTAGGTGGTGTGAATGGAAAAGTGACTGTGGCAGGAATGGAATGCACAGAATTGGTCTCTTTCCTTCTACCACTTGTGTCTGTTTGTGGAATAGCTGTTATTTTTGTACCCTTTTCCAGGTCTTTCTGGGGCTTTTGGAAAAAAAAAAAAACCCAACCAAAAAACGCTGGATTGCAATAACTATTAGGAAAAGACAGAGTGGGAAAGTGTCCTGAGTTGCTAGCACAGAGCCAGGTAAAGAGATTAAGGAAGAAGAGGAAGGAGGGGAAGAGGAGGCAGAGATGGAAGATGGATGAGGAAGACAGGATGGGAGAGAGAGAACTTCTTTGCTTTGCTTTGCAGCACCTTTTTGAGCCTGACAGACCAGAGATTACATAAATGGTGTAGTAATTATTATTTTTTCATTACTTTGCTTCTTTTTTTTGCTTTCCACTGATTTGGAAGCATAAAAGTCCACATGTTTTTTCTTATCAACCTATCCAATTTCTGGCAGCAGGGAATGCTCAGAGTAGCATAAATAGTAATATTTGAGTTATTATTTCCTTGCCACAGCTCCCTGTATTTCAGTAACCAGTAGTTAAGGCCCTCTTACCAGGTGTTTTAAGCAGACTCTCACATTTAATTTGTAGTTAAGATCCTGCTATAAGTAAAGAAGAAGAAATAAAGCACTTATTACATGTAGTGAAAGCCATTTTTGATGAATAAATGCAGTCCCACCACTTGAGACTGCTTTGTAACATCTGTCTCCAAGAGTCTGTAAAGACTTGATATACGTGGAGCAGGACAGACTCTCCCTTTTTTTCCTTGCCTGCTGAAAGGAGGACATGTTTTATCTTTCTGTCTTTTATGGCCTTCTACATAACTGCAGAGTATCTTTTTTTTTTTTTTTTTTTTTTTTCAATCTCTTTTAAAGCTCACAACAAAAGAGGGTAAATCTGCAACAACAATTTTCCTGTCATCTTTCAGGTCCAATCATTTTCCCCTTAGCTTGCTTGTTCCTGTGATTTTATACATTGGGACCCACTGGATGTCTGGAATGTTTACCTTTTTTGTACGTTTATTGTATTTTCTGATGGAGGCACCAAGAAGGCTGAGATCAGAATTCTTTTCTAGTTACAAACCAAGGATGAAAGCAACCTGCCCTCATGAATTTCCTGCGGAGCGGGAGTCAGAAGGTTGAAATACTGCTTACTTAGCACAGGAATTCTTATTTTGCCAACAATCTTGTCTAAATTAAGTGGAGAAAAAGAGCATACAGTAAAGCTTAAAATGTTTGTTTTGTCTTTGGAGAGGAGGTGAAAGCTGCATAATTTTTCATTATTACCATTTGCTCCCCCAGAGGTAAGGTTAGGTCAGCATTCGCAGTTTAAACTCCTGTTTCCAAAGGTTAACAACTCAGCTGTAAGGCTTCAGTCTCAGTTTAACATTTGGCAGAGCTGCTGCCTTGAAATAACTAATACCTCTGGTGCATATATATAATACCTTCTCCCAAAGGGTCTCAAAGCACTTAATACACTGAACTGTGTAATGGCTTGCTTCACCCATTGTCAAAATGGAACTACTTTTGGGGTGTCTAAGAGTCTAAGAATGCAGAGATCTCTATAACAGTTTAGGTAAGGAAAGAACAAGAAATTAATATATAGAATAAGAAATTAATATATTCACAAAAAATTAGAATGTTTTGATTTTCCTGGTATTTTGAGTAACATTTTCCCTTTAGGCATCCATTTGTAGTTATAGTACAAGCAATGACAAGAGTTGAGATCACAATTAAAAAGACAAAGGCTTTTTTTATAACTTTGAATTATTCTAATAATTTCCTCTTTCACAACCTTTTATAGTACCTTTCTATTCAGTGAAACTGTACTCTTAGTTATCTAACTGTTGTTTAGGCACAATGGAACAATTTTTAAATTCCAAGATTTAATTCTCAGGCTAAGTTAATAAACTTTAAACACACTTTAGGAATCAACATTTTGATTAATGTGTGGAAAAAAGAGGAATATTTGTCAGTTTTCTACTTCATCATGACAAGGTAATGATATTATTGCTAATAACTTATCAAAACAGACCGACAGTGGTAAAAATATTCAGATCTATGTACCTGAAGTTAGGTTCTGGTTCATTGTTTAGTCTGTGAGATAAAAATCAGATTATTTTCAAACATGCTGACTGTAATGAGTATGGTAATAGGAATGAGTAAGGAATCTTGAGCTCTCCAATAACAAACTGGAATGAACATGGTTTCCTATATGAAAAAGTCCTGCAGAGAGAGCTGTGAAGTTAACACATCAGAAAATTAGAGCACGAGATGATTACATGTGAGCTTAGGTAACCACATGGTAAGGCAGGTTTGAAAATGAGGAAAAAACTTTATTCTTGCTTTATTCTTCAGAAAAAACACATTAAATGGTTACCTTGAATAAAAAAGTGTTCATTGACATACTGAGCAGTCAAAATACCTATCTGCCTCCTACAGCATTGTCTAAGGCTGTGTCTACAGCATTTAATAACAGAGGCACTTACTTTCAGTGTAGTGAAAGCCATTTTTGATGAATAAATGCAGTCCCACCACTTGAGACTGCTTTGTAACATCTGTTTAGACCTGCTATGTCCCCATATTAGGTCTCTTTTGACTTACAGGCCAAAAAGCAAGATTTGGGGTGAGTTTAAGTGCCTAATACAGCAATCTTGTATACCCACTGAGGCACTGAAGAACTCAGGAGTCTCTAGATCCTCCCTTTGTGAACTAAACATTTCCTCCCTTTTCCACAGAATTGCTACAGATACAGTGATTTGATCCTTTGATATTGCTTAGGCTTCACTGAGGTGTGGAAGCTTAGCACCTGAGATTCCAAAGGCTATATCTATGCCATGGTTACAGAGTAAGCCAGAGCTAAACTCCAGTCTGTGGACAGGATAGATCCACAAATCTGTTATTAAATGCTGTAGACACAGCCTTAGACAATGCTGTAGGAGGCAGATAGGTATTTTGACTGCTCAGTATGTCAATGAACACTTTTTTATTCAAGGTAACCATTTAATGTGTTTTTTCTGAAGAATAAAGCAATAATAAAGTTTTTTCCTCATTTTCAAACCTGNTTAGGAAGAAATTCTTTACAGAGAAGGTGATCAGGCATTGGAATGGGCCCAGGGAGATGGTGGATTCTGTGTCCCTGGGTTTTTTTAAGGAGACTGAATGTGACACTCAGTGCCAGGATCTGGTAACCACAGTGGCAGTGGGTGAAGGGCTGGACTTGATGATCTCAGAGGTCCTTTCCAACCCGGATGATTCTGTGATTCTATGATGCAATCATCAGAAGCAGTGTCCATCAGAGTTTAGACATTGACATCCTATTCTGGGAAGGGAAAGAGAGAAACTGGATTTGTGTATCTATCCTGTCCACAGACTGGAGTTTAGCTCTGGCTTACTCTGTAACCATGGCATAGATATAGCCTTTGGAATCTCAGGTGCTAAGCTTCCACACCTCAGTGAAGCCTAAGCAATATCAAAGGATCAAATCACTGTATCTGTAGCAATTCTGTGAAAAAGGGGGGAAATGTTTAGTTCACAAAGGGAGGATCTAGAGACTCCTGAGTTCTTCAGTGCCTCAGTGGGTATACAAGATTGCTGTATTAGGCACTTAAACTCACCCTAAATCTTGCTTTTTGGCCTGTAAGTCAAAAGAGACCTAATATGGGGACATAGCAGGTCTAAACAGATGTTAAGAGTGGTGGCAACTGAGCTCTGAATCAAAGCATCACCTCAGCACTAACCATGTGTTAATCTGGTTGGTACTACTGATCAATTTAGGTTGTGCCAGCATCCTACAAGTGTGAGCAGAATTATTTTGAATATGAATATGATATACTATTTACAGGAACCCAGAGGCTATGTTTCTGATCTTGTTTTTAGTGGAATAAATCCCAAACAATGTAAAATTAATTACTTCAAATCAAAATTAGGCCAACAAAAACATTAAAATAGTTTCTCTGCTAGCTAGACTAGTTCATAGACAACTTAGATCCAAAAAAAAGCTGATGTCTTGATACTATTCTTTGAGAAAATATGAAGGTAACAAACATAGATCTATCCACCTAAAACTGCTTTTTTGACAGTCAATTCAAAGAAGCTTTGCACACTTTGTAGCGCTGGAGCTGCTGATTCTGAGTGACAGGTAGATCAGGTCTGGATCTTCTCTCACATCCTAATCTCTCTTAGCTGGGGAAAAATGTAAAAAGGCCGTAGATCAAAGAGAGCTAGAACTCTCCTTTGGTGGGGAAAAAGTTGACCTAAATTTTCAAAGTGACTTCATTTTGGGTATTTCAGTTTTGTGGCTCCTGACTTGAGGCAGCTTAATAGATCTTGATAAACAGAGTGCAGATGTTCAGCATAACATGTTTGAATCCCCACAGAAAGTCTTATAAACTCCTCTAAATTCAGATTCAAGCAAATGGAATCCAAAGAGAGAAACTTACAGTAGAAAGTGAAAAATTGCAATGCTCCCAGGTTTTTAGAAAAAGGTCAGTAGTACATAAGGTTTTCAGAGCTCTAACAACATATTCTTTTTCCCTTCTATTTTTCCTTTTTTTTCTTCAACAGAAATCCAGTTCAAAGCCTCCTAATCCTCTTTTCTTGAAGTTTCTTGGTCTCTGGTAGAATCTGATATTTTTTAGCTGCCCCCACTCTCCAAGTATGTTATGAGAATAATCTTCTCCAGTGACAACACAGAGCTGCTTCTTCCTGGTTGCTTTTTAGAACCATAGAATCGTTTAGGTTGGAAAAGACATTTAAGATCATCAAATCCAACTGTTAACATATCATGCTGTAAAATCAACCATTAAACTTTGTCCCTAAGCACCACATCTACGTGTCTTCTAAATACCTCCAGGGACAGTGACTCTGTGGCTTCCCTGGGAAGCCTGACAATCCCTTAAGTAAGAAATTTTTGTTGGTATCCAATCTAAATCTCCATGGGCACAACTTGAGGCCATTTATTCTTGTTCAGTTGCTTTTTGTCTTATATAGAAATGTTTTCAAATGTTCCAGTATTTACATATAACTTACACCTCACCTGTTCCATTCACTGCTGTATGGACAGACAGAGGGTTCCTCCTCCCACAGAGCTCCTTTCCATGTGCTCCTGAAGCCATTCAGTTAATTCTTACATGTCAGTAGCATGCTTCTGTTTCTCCTGAATTTCTGCCAGGCTAATGCATGCCTCCAACACTTTCTCTTCCCTCTGGCATCTAAGGTGTTGTCCCAGCATCTTTGCTGTGAAGGGATGAGGAAGTGTTCAGTCTCTTTCCCGTGGTGCCCAGTAATAGGAAAAGGAATAATGGGAATATGCTCGTTCCACCTCAGCATGAGGAGAAACTTCTTTATTGTGAGGGTGCTAGAACACTGGAACAGGCTGCCCACAGAGGTTGTGGAGTCTCATTCTCTGGAGACATTCAAAACCTGCCTGGATGTGTGGCCTGCCCTATGTTATCCTGCTTTGGCACTGGGCTTGGACTAGGTGATCTCCAGAGGTCTTTTCCTATCCCTAATATGCCATGATTCTATGGTGAAATGCCTGCAGGAGTTCTGGCTCCATTTTATTATATGGAGTCTCACTCCCACCCTGCTTGCTCAGGCTCAGATTAGTAAATCTCTTTGTTTCCATAAAGAAGGGCTGCTCCTCTTGGCTTCCATGTTGTGACTGTCACCCTGGCCTGTGACCCCACAGTCCTTCCTCCCAGCCTGGAGTCAACAATCAGTTCTCCTTCCATCAGCAGGACTCCAGGATCATCACCCGTTTACTTGCTGCTGGGATCACTGCACCGCATGCTTTCCAAACTTTAGGCTCCCCAGATACTGCACACAGTAAGGCAAGTAAGGTTCTGAAAACACAACCATTTTCTACTGCCCTTTTGCCCAATAGAAAAAGCTCAAATCTCCCTTGCTAAGCTGGTGAACTAGAGTACAATGCCAGGGACAGAAGAGTTGCTACGCAGCATTTGCTTGTCTTTCAAAGAGACAAACAGATTAATTATTTTTTTTCAAAATATAGCTTCTTAAAAAAAAAAAAGTAAAAAGTAAAAAGTTGAACTATATATCTGGCTCATGGGCTATAGTAGGAAATTATATTATAGAACAGTTATGTTTCAAGTTTTCCTATTTTCTTTCATACACACACACATGAAAATAATAAAAAAAGTAATCTGATTTTTTAGAAAAATCAAAAGAAATGTAAGACTTGTCCTGGATATTTTGGAAATTCTATCTTCCAAGAGCTCTCAAAAGTCTAGTACAATGGCTTGGAGTGCATGTGGTGGGTATACTTTAAAGCTGCAAACTCCGGAAGCACTCGGATTCTTGTCAGCCCCACGGTGATCCCACAGGAAGACTTGAAGGGCTTCAGCCCTGGCTTGCTTATGCATCAGTGAAATACTTGATGACAGAGATCTTACTACAATAGATAATTTTTTATAAACTTTAATTTTTAATTAAGAAATTCCTTCAGCAAAAGCTATGCAAGCAGTTCTGATGCTAAGACAAGTATTTTTCTAGAATTTTGCCTATTATCAAAATAGACAAAGTGGATGCAACGAAGCTCTTACCCCTACATGCCTTGCATTGAAACCTGTCAAAGCTTTGTTTTTTGGGGTTTTTTGCTTTTGTTTCAGGGTTGGTTTTTGTTTGTTTGTTTTTGTTTTGTGGTTCTGACCAGGTTAGCCTATGCAGAGTGCTTCATTGCTTAAATGCTGATGGAATCACTGCAATCGCCTTTCATGGATTAAAGAGCATATGGACACTACAATTATTTTTTGTTGCTTTGGGGACATCCAGTGATTCTGTCCTTAACATGCCCTTTTTTATGAACAATTAAATATGTCTCTGGTAATTGTATGATTTCATATGGGCTGCAATGACTGAGCTTAATGAGGTGCTGCTTTATGGACATAATTCAGTATTAACTTTGAATTTCCTGGCTTTTGTTGATTTTTGCCACAACCTTAACATTTTTCAAACATAGAATCATTACATTAAATAAATAAATCTGTATTTTAACCAAGATTTATTATACCCCATTGAGATAAGCCTTGTTTTCACTTTTCAGTTATAACATGATTTATTTCCAAGCAGATGAAAAGGGAAAAAAGAAAAAAAGAAAAAAAGAAAAAAAAAAGAAAAAAAAAAAAAAAAAAAAAAAAAAAAAAAAAAAAAAAAAAAAAANTCTGACTCTGCATTATGGTCTAAGAAAATTAATTATGCTTTGCTGGTGGCTGTGAAAGTTGCTACTAATGCACACTCTGTGTCTGGTTTTCAAGTGAAGACCTTTGTATAGTGCAGACTAAAGAATTATATTCATCTGTCACTATGTTCCACAGAGAAAGTTGGAAATTCAAGTTTACCCTCAAAAGAGAGTGGGAATTATCTCCAGCTGCTGAAAAGAAGAAAAAGTAGAAAGAGGACATCCTGGACAAAGGCATTACTTGGTACATGTTTTTTACCCTGTCCATCTAGAGGAAGCAGCTATAAATAAATCCACTCATGCCTGTTGAGTCCTCAAAGTGACATAGTCCTAGTTTGCCCTTCCAAGCCTTTTGTATAGCAAATGTTTTCTTCTTGCTTATTCTCCTGTTTTCCACATTTCATCCTCAGGAGTAAGCTTGGCAGAGCAGTCATCTTTATCCACCTGGAGAGAGACTGTGATTTATCCCTTTATTGATTAACTGCTTCAAGACTTGTCCCACGCCTCCACCTGTAAGTGAGGCTCTAGATCTCCTGCTCCCTGATTTGAAAATAGTTGTTCTGTGTTCACTGATTGCCAGATTGTACTTTTGCATGTTTTCTTGTCCTGCTGACTGGCTCTGTTGTTCATATCTGTGTACACATGAAGAGACACAGAGCACTGAATCAACAATTTTCTTTCCCCTTGCTTTCTTTAGTCCAGAGTCTAGTGTCCAGTGCTGCATTTCAATAGCAGAGAACATTTCCCCCCCACTTTAATATCTTTCTCTCTCCTTTCTAGGGGAGTCTTACATTCTTAGTGTCTTGTTTAGACTGTTCTATTCCATCAGTTTCCATTTTGGGATAGAAAATGTCAGGCTTTCAGGACCTTNAAAAAAAAAAAAAAAAAAAAAAAAAAAAAAAAAAAAAAAAAAAAAAAAAAAAAAAAAAAAAAAAAGAGAATGAGAGAGAGAGAGGGAGAGAGAGAGATCTGAAGGAAAAATAATGCTTCCTAACAAAAAAAAAATCTAGACCTTTACAGGAACTAAAAAAATCTCAATCAGCCCCAAGAATGAATATATCAAGTCACTTATTCTGTACAAGGTGTGTACAATTTAATATGAAAGCATTGATCTGAGTTGCTATTTTTAAAGTTTTCTGGAAGAAAATATTCATCTGCTGTACAGACTCAGAATCACTGACACTAAGTGGTCAGCTAGCATGAACTCCTTGGAGGGGATTACTGTAATATCACTTATTATTTTGCCATCTCTAGTCTTTGTGCAAAGCTGCCCAAACAGCAAAAGTTTGGCAAAGCATGTATAGTCTTTTTCCACTGGTGGCACATGACTTTTAAGTTTCTCTGACAGATGTACACATATATATACATATACACACATATATTTCAGTTTTAATGTTTCAACATTCTCCTTCTGCTTGGTCCCCGATGCTTTATTTGAATATAACTAGAGACAGATCAGAGCTGGGATACTTCATTCACTCAAAAGAGAGTGGGAATTATCTCCAGCTGCTGAAAAGAAGAAAAAGTAGAAAGAGGACATCCTGGACAAAGGCATTACTTGGTACATGTTTTTTACCCTGTCCATCTAGAGGAAGCAGCTATAAATAAATCCACTCATGCCTGTTGAGTCCTCAAAGTGACATAGTCCTAGTTTGCCCCTCCAAGCCTTTTGTATAGCAAATGTTTTCTTCTTGCTTATTCTCCTGTTTTCCACATTTCATCCTCAGGAGTAAGCTTGGCAGAGCAGTCATCTTTATCCACCTGGAGAGAGACTGTGATTTATCCCTTTATTGATTAACTGCTTCAAGACTTGTCCCACGCCTCCACCTGTAAGTGAGGCTCTAGATCTCCTGCTCCCTGATTTGAAAATAGTTGTTCTGTGTTCACTGATTGCCAGATTGTACTTTTGCATGTTTTCTTGTCCTGCTGACTGGCTCTGTTGTTCATCTCTGGGTACACATGAGGAGACACAGAGCACTGAATCAACAATTTTCTTTCCCCTTGCTTTCTTTAGCCCAAAGTCTAGTGTCCAGTACTGCATTTCAATAGCAGCGAACATTTCCCTCCCCCTTTAATATCTTTCTCTCTCCTTTCTAGGGGAGTCTTACATTTTTATTGTCTTGTTTAGACTGTTCTATTCCATCAGTTTCCATTTTGGGATAGAAAATGTCAGGCTTTCAGGACCTTTTGGGATTGTGACCTCAAATTTTTTTAACTACTTTTCTAGTGCATTAGCAGTGAGATCACCTTTTCAGACTGTCATACCTGCTGCCTTTGTACTGGTACCCATTCCTGACATGATAGGAGTTTATGGGCTTGCAGTATCTTCCACAGCAAGACTCTAAACTTTCCACACACCCTCACTAATTTTCTCATCATACAAACAGTGCTCTGATTGGTGTCAGTGGCTCAGTACAGTCAGCCACAACAGATACGAAGATGGCAGTAAAATAGATTGAGGACAATGAGTCCAACAAATATTGGCCAAAGCATTTCATTATATATATTAGCAAATTGCACTGAGATTTTTCATATATAAGAGAAAAGATCATGTATCCACACATGACATAGGATACCTGAGATGCAAGATAGCTTCTCCCCCAGATCTGGTAAATTACAAGTGATCCTTTCTCAACATCTCTGCAGAATGAAAGTCTGAATTTAGTATCAAAGGAAGTGCAGACATATCAGATTTCTAACATAGCTGATCATTTGATCACCTAAGGAAGCCTCGTACTCTGACTTGTACTTGGAAGTCCAGTTCTCCACTGATTTTGAAGAGAGTTTGCAAAGACAAGCCTTAGTAACTGAAGTTACCTTCTGTGAGAACCTCTAGGGGCTATCCAGCTATTTTCATCAGAAAGAGAAAGTTCTTTCAAACTATAAAGGTTTATACTATTTAAATATAAATTGCAATTATCTATTGGAAGAATTATCTATAAAGAAATCACAGTAGAGTTTTAATGAACTGAAAAATCCATTCATATGTTTTCAAAGAAATTTTCCTGGGATAATTACATACCTCTTTAAATCAATCTGAGAGTCAAACAACTTGAATTACTGGCTAACCAATGAATAGGAGATGAGTAATTCCCATTTAAAAATGTCACCTAGGCACTCCTATGATTAATGCATTGCAAAGCATAAAATAGAAAGCATCTGAATTAAACATTATATCTGAGAATATGTGAAGAAAAAGAGGGTGAATGAGGAAGGGAAATGAATGTGAATAACCACCGAGACTTCTTGATCAACAGAGACTGAGTCTGTTTGTCAGCTTCATACAACTTTTCAGACTGCACACTCTGAATGAATGAAGTAATCACGTAGAATAAAAGCAAATAAAGGACACAGAAGAACAACACAAGCAAGAAAAGCTGGTCTTTCTGCTCTCTTTTGAGGGTAAACTTGAATTTCCAACTTTCTCTGTGGAACATAGTGACAGATGAATATAATTCTTTAGTCTGCACTATACAAAGGTCTTCACTTGAAAACCAGACACAGAGTGTGCATTAGTAGCAACTTTCACAGCCACCAGCAAAGCATAATTAATTTTCTTGGACCATAATGCAGAGTCAGATGCCAGCAACAAAAGCTCTGTTGAAAGGGGCATCTTCTGGGTCTCCTCTCTTCTTCTCCAGCTCATTCCTGGACATGTACTGCTGCTGCTTGTGTTTTATTGACCCCATCACCTAAGAGATCCCTCTCTGAGCCATGTCAACATGCCAAAGGTGCAAAAACCAGAACTAGAAAGCTGGTTGATTTTGTGCCCTGCTAATGAATTAGTGGTAAAGCTGGTCAAAGAGAGGGGGCAGGGACTCAGATCTGGGGATGAGAGAGAAGGGAATGGGATAGATTTATCTTGGGGAAGCAGGAATAAGCAAGGCAGAATAGAGCTGTAAAACAGAGACATACTTTGCTGTTATTTTCTCCATTGTGCCCAGCAACAGTTTGGGAGTGTGCAAGTTGGCCAAGTCTGTTTTAAAAGTCTGTTTTAGAAACAACCTGATGCTTGACACTGTACAATTTACAGGTGTAGCTCTGGTCTGTTTTGTATGTTACAGTTCTGTAATTCTCTTCTTGAAGTTTCTCCTCAGGTACTTATATAATAATTATTATAATTATTCTCCAGTGGTAACTGCTAACATTCCTCAAGGAAACAGTAGAAAACTGATGGAAAAAATTCAGGCTTTACTTAAAGTTGAAATAAGGTAGAAATATGGTAGAAACATTAAAATCTACCTAGAAACAGCTCTAATAAGGTCATCTGGGACAATCTTCTTCTGAAAGCAGGGGTAACATCAAAGTCACCAGGACCTCCAGGTCCTTTTCTACAAAGATTCTTTATAAATTTCTTTTTGGCATCCAGAAGCACGGAATCATAGCATGGCTGAGACTGGAAGGGACCTCTGGAGGTTGTCTAGTCCAAAACACATGCTCAAAAGAGCCACCTAAAACCAGTTGCCCAGGACTGTATCCAGATGGCTTTTGAATATCTACAAGGCTGGGGACCCCACAGCCTCCCTGGTCAACCTGTGCCAGTGCTTGGTCATCCTCACAGTGGAAATATATTTGAGTGGAAATGATATTCAGAGTGTGTTACCATTTGTGCCTGTTTTGTCAGAAAAATTGCAAGCAGGTCTACAGACAATCTTCTTCAAAGAAATAGCACAGATTATCAGAACAGGCAGTGGGTTAAAGCACTAGTAACATGTTGATCTAGATGGCATCTGGAAGTTCTTTCCAACATCAATTGTTCTATGATTTAAACTACTATATGCGTTTTTGATAATTTAATCAGGAAATTCTGCAGGAATGTCATTCTTAAGCAGTCATAAATCAGAAACTGTGATTCATAGCTGTATGAAATATAACTGAAGGCATCAAAAAGCACAAAATGATTGTTTTCACTGACTTTTCAAAAGGCGTTGGCTGTATTAATTTAAATACTTGGCCAGAAAACTAAATCTAAATTAAATCTAAGATAACTTTCAGAAGAAAAGTCAAACTTGCTTAATTCTTATTAAAACAGTTTTACAACTGTGTGTTTAGCAGAGCAGTTACACAGACATAAAGGGTCAAAGTGTCTAGAATCACTATTAAAAAACCTGATAGTATTTCTGAGACAGAAAACAGAGGAATGATTATAAATCCTTCTCCTTACAGGCAGTTCTGGTCCTTCCTATTACTCCTTCCAATCACACCAGCTCAGTCAGGAAAACATATTTTTCCTTGACCTTTTATTTCCATCTGTGTCAAACAATTTATCCCAATTAAGCCACTGCTGTATCTGGTCTCAAAAATGGCATCATATAACATTGACACGATGTCACCAATATATTACTTAATTTAACAGGCTTCCTGCTATACCATCTTTTCATTAATCCTTTTTTGTGGGCTTGTGATTGGAAAAAAAGTCATATTAACATCCAAATCCTTCTGGAATATTCATCCAGATGAACAACTATCTTTCACTATATCTGAACTAAGAGAAGTAGAGGTTTCACTTGACAAGTTTGTCTTTACACTGTTCAAAAGCATTACTTACCTTCAGATTAGTGGCCAAGCTGTGGAAAAAGAGACTCAGAGTAAATGAGCAGATCTAATTGACTTAGACAAATCCTTATTCTGGATTGTTTGGCTTTCCTTGTGAAGAAGTCACACAGTTGTTGAGCCATGCACATGTAAGTAGAGGTACCAGTAAAAAGCAGAGAATGTCTGATGTAGTGTATTCTAGCAAAGTGATAAGTGTTATTTTCTGACTCACAAATTTATAGCTGGGGAAGACAGTCCAATTGAAATTGTTACCTCTGGAAAATCCCACTCTCCAGGTCTCACTCCAGGTGCATAGCTAATCCGTATCTGTGTCAGTGTATATGTGCATGGATGAAAGAGATAGGAGAAAAGAGCACTTCCTCCCTGTGATGATAGGAAGATTCTGAGCTCAACAGATTTTAATTTCCAGTATTTTGGAGCCATTTTGTTTCTGTCTCTGAGCATGTACAGACACCTTTTCCACTGAAATGTGTGAGAGGAATGTGACCAGCCAAATTAATACAAATGAATTCTGTTGTTGATCAATACATGTCTTAGGGAAGCTTGGGCCTCCTGTATATTTTACCTTCTTACTTCTTCTCAGAGAGAGAGAAAGCAAAAGTCTGTATCTTACATACGCTTTCCTCTATCCTCAGGAGATTTTATATTTTTATACATGGCAGTTGTTGTGCATAAATGGCCTGAATCAAATGAGCAGACAGACCATTTGCAGCAATACAAACTTGTTTCTCCAAGTTTTATGTATTTTTTTTAATAAACCTTCTAAACCTCAGTCAACAAAAGGAGACGAAAAACGGAAAATTTGTAGTTCCTGACAAAATTATAAGTGACTTTCTTTAGAAGTAACTGAAGATTCTTCTTGCAGCATCATCTGTGATGCTATTGTTATGTAAGAAGCTAATTCAAGACTGCCTCAAAAATCTGGGATTGTAATTACTCCAAGACACTGGCAGACATAATCTGGCAGGGTTCATCCTTAAAGTTAATGTCCATCTTGCTGCCACCATTGTTGAGTGGGACAAGATTTTGCCCCCAGTTTTACTTTTCCAGAAGATGGTATAGCAGATTTTAAGAGGTCCTCAGCCTCTTTCTCATTTTGTGAATAAGAGGGGAAAAAAAAAAAAAAAGAGAAAAAGATTCCCCTTTCTGAAATACATAATTCAGGGCATAATACTAATTTGAGCACTTGTTACAACTGAACCAGGATAAAGAGAAAGGTGTATGCAAATTTTGACCTTATCAAGTATAAGGATTTTAACAACAACCAACTTCTTGTTAATATGAAAGGAGCAGTAGTAATGGTGGTGAAAAATGATATATTGATGATTCATTCCTGTGCAAAATACAGGGTAAAGCATGAGAGGATTAGAAATTAAAAAGGAGAAGTGCTAGTGAAGACAATGCAAAAAACTGTATCAAAGCTGTCTGATTTTGACTTCAGCTTGGAATAAAATCTGCTTCTAGAGCTCAAGTATCCTAGTATAATAGAGACTAAAAATACTGGGATTCCACCACGTACTGCAGCTTGATTTAATGTTTTGAGTCAAGTGTCTTTGAGGAGCTGAGGAAAATAAAGCTCTTAGGATAGACACACATAATGAGATGTCTCCAGTCAGTTGTGAAAATGCATTAATTTCTCAGTATCTCTAGCTCAAAGAATCAAACTGTTTGGGTTTCATCCACATACATCTCCTTAAAAATTCCAGCTAAAGAGGAGGGAAGTCTTCTTTAAGTCAGACTCATTGCACAGTAAGTTTGATGCAATCAGCATTCTGGAAACATGCAATAATGAAGGCAATGTTTGGTGATGGAGATTTTGCAGTTAGTAGTATTTCACAATCCTTCCTTTACAACATCTCAAGCTCTTTTTTTGGTCAAGCTTTATGTTTATATCTGAAGGGCAACTGTGTGTGATGCTGAAAAGGTTAGGGATGAGAAATGCTAGAGGAAGGTGTGAAAATGGATAATGAGGAGGAAAAATTGAATCATTAATGGTCACAAAGAAGGCTATCTTGACTAGAAGCTCCTTTGTGGTCATGTAAAAGTAAGATTTGCCTATGAAATTAGATATTTTTGCCCCTCTGGGTGGCACCATGAGATAGGCAAAGGTGAGGGTAAGGGCAAGGATGAGAGGAGATGGGAAGAGACTTGTATTTCTAGAGAAGAGAAATTTCTGTAGAAACAGGGCTGTGACTTCAAAGGAATCTTAAAAAATAGCAGCACCAATACTTCATTGTGCTCCCCTTTCCTTTTTGTTCACAGCCAACAGGGAAAAATGTGTTTATTAATTCAAGACATAATTTTCTCCTCAGGATATTTTTATTTCCAGAGTACACTAAAAAATATTGTTTTCAAAGATTTGAGGTTTGTAATTCATTTTATCTCTGAGAATGATTTCCGTAGGGAAACTCTACTTTCCTGGGCAACATCTCTGCTAAGAGTTGTGGTTGGAAAAGGAGAGAAAAATATTTTCTTTCTTGGAGTTCTGAGGTTCCCAATACTCAAGATTGCAAAATGTAGCTTACATTCGTATTGGAACTTTTTTTTTTTTTTTTTTTTTTAGAATTGGTTAATTTACTGAGCATAAAACTCTAAGGTATTTTGGTTTTATTTTTTTCAATATAAAGTAACACAGTGGATATGTCAATGAGTGGTTGAAAAAAAGAAAAGATACTTTTCTGGAAATCTGAAAACAAAATGTTTCAGCACACAGAGTTTCTCACATTAATTTGCTTTGAATATTAAATTTGTTAATGTTAAATTTGAAATTCACTGTTTCTTCCTGAAATTTTGATTTTGATGGAAAAGTTTCCACTAAACTTTACCCAATCAGCTCTGCAGACCACTATGAAAGGGATGGTGCACCTCACCTCTTGCAATTTATAAATTTTATAAATGAAATATAAATTATTTAAATACTAGCCAGGCAAACAGAAGCTCATCTACTGCCAGTTTTGATTTGGTATTTCTCCCCTTCTATTAATGTAAATACTTCTGATCAAAAATGCCAGATGTCTCCCCAGAGAGTGCAGCAATTTGTTCATATTATCAGTTTCTACAATACAGATGAGCATAATGATAAGGCAAACTCATTTAGTAGCAGGGATTAATAATGAAATAGTTTAATTAAGATTAGGATCTGAATCAAAATCCTCCATCCAAATGCCCCTTAAATTGTGAAAGGAACTTCACAGTCCAAGTCATAAAATTCATGCTCATCACTAAATATTCTTCACTGAACCAAAATTATCAGTGATACTCCACTTTATTTTTAAGCACACTTTATATTTAATCACATAAGAGATACCATTAGGAGGCTAAAAATTACCAGGAATTATGTTTTATTCTGCAGCTTTGTCAAGCATGGCTATTTATGTTTGGGAATGGCTGGAAAGTGGTCCTCATTTAATGAAGCCACAGCTAGCACTGTCATTATCTGTGAGGGGTTTTTTTAATCTAGAATGAACAGATTGAAAAAAACCCAGCCAAATATCAAAGCCAAGCATCAATTTTTCTTTTAATTTCATTTTACAGAAATGGTGTCATTTAAGGAGACAGGGGCTATTCTAGGTTGCATAATGATCCACAGAAAAGAATGAAGAAAGCAACCCCAGGTTTAGTTTTATATCTGCATCATACCATATCAGTAGTTCATTTAATCTTCCATCTCTTTCATGCAAATAAATTGGTAACAATTTGTTTGTTTGAACCAATTACATGAAATCCATATCACTGATGTAATGAGTGGGTCTGGTGGAGCACATTTCTAAGTCAGAGACTAGAGCCCTGAAGTGGTTTTTTTATGAATATAACATAGATCCTTGTAATTCCATGGATCTTTAATATCTTGGTCTCTCCTCCCCTACTCTCCCCTCTTCTCCCCGCCTGTCCCGCCTCGCCTCGCCTATCTTTTTTTTTTTCACAAAGATGGATTTTTACAAAAAGGGAAGGTGAAGCCTAAACATCATGAGGCCTGGGATGCTGCGTTAGACCGGGTGTGGGTACCATTTGTATCATACAGGGATACTCAGATGTAGTCAGGAGATGAGTATTTTCAGACTCTGTGGTGGGGATAAACAAAAGTCCCTGGAATTGTCTTTGCCAACACGGAATTAACATGTTTATTCAACTAGAAAGCTCTTCAGGACTTGAACAAGAATATACAGCCTCTATGTGGGATTCAGTCTGCCTTATTTATGGGTGGGATTCAACCTGCCAAAATCTACCCAAGTTTAGTCATAAACACTAAGCCCTACTCACTCCCAGGGAGCCACTCAGCATGCCTGTTTTCCAGGGCAATCACAGTTAATTATTACATTGGAGTGGAGTTTCCCCTTCTTCTCCATGGAGCCTCCACATCCCTGACATCACTGGTATGGCAGATCAGCTTCAATTGGAGGACTGAACCATTCTTTCTTCCCCTGTGCAAATTACAGTGATTGTATGGGATGCTTGAGATGTGGTTCATGCAGAGAGACAGGGCCCCTGTCTACTGATAGGATGGTTATGTAAAAATGGGCAGTATCCTAAATTCTCCTACAGATAGACTCAGTCATAGGCCTTGCCATGATAAAAAGGGCTGAACACTGGTGGCAATTTTCTTTTAATTGGGTAGTTGCAGATAAAAGAGAGATGCCTATTTTCCCAGTGCACTTAAGTTATAAGAGTCTGGGAAACATTTAGACTAAACAGGAAGGTATATTAGGCAATGTAAGCAGACCTAAAAGTAGTCTATTGACCGGACTAATGGTGCAGCTTATGGAAACTGTAGTTGTCTACACCCAGGTTCAATTTAATGTTCTTGTTGTGTATACCAGAGCCACATCAGAATTGGAAACCAAAAGTACACCCTCCCTCCTCTTCTTCCTTTCTAAGCAAGAACTCAGTCTTGCAAACTGAGGGTTTCTCTATCCATTCACTTTTCCTTCTATACTCTGTATACATATGAAGAGAATCCTATTCTTTAACAAATAATTTACCAAGTCAAAATATATTTTTAGCCTTCGGTTCTAATCTGCTCAAGCTGACAGGTAGTGCTATTATGATGATTGACTGTGCATTGACATAAGTTGCTCTGTTCTCTTCTTTGGATAGAAAATGCTAAAGGCTGAGGCATTTTTCTTGTTTTTGTTCTGCCGTTGAAAGAGCAGCTTATTTAAAGAAGCATAACAACTTTCTTTCTCTGAGCATTTAATGAGAGGCAGCCAGTTGAATCACTTCCATCAGCCTGAAGCTTTGATTCCTGAACTTTGCATGTAAGTGCTTCATTGCCTTTTCGCTTCAATTGGGTGGCAGTGTCACTGCAGATGGAGACACTGAAGAGGCACAGGAAGGCTAAGGAGCGATTAAATGGCTTCTGAAGAGTGGTCAAAGACTGGTATAAATGTTCTGAACTAGAAAACATTTTCTCCAGAGAAACCAAACATGAAAACACCCGCCCCCTCTCTTCATTAGGAGCCCTGTTACAAAGTGGGTTTTTAACTTTATTTAAGTGTCTTCTATTCTGCTGCCAGCTGTTACAGATGAAAACTCATTAGGATCATGATTAAACACTCTGGAAGTGTGTTCCTTCCTCTGCTGCAGTCCTTGCCTCTCTGGAAGGAGTATATGAGACTGGATGAAGCAACACTTTGACTGGTATTAGAAGAGTGCCTGCATTGCAGTCACCTTCATGTCAGTCTCATGAGGGTAAAGGAGATGTTTAGTTTCATATCTGTAAAATACATCGTGTCTAAGAAATCTATATATTCTATTTATTGCAGTGTTTTGGTCATAGTTCTGTTATAAAATAAACTCAATTCTGAGATTTCCTTTTGGAGTTTTAATTCTTTAAATTCTTATTATGTATGACCAGTTCCAGCTTTGAGGACCTCTGTGCACCTCTCTGGGTCAAGAACTTGATGAAGCTGGAATTCACTTCTATGGAGAAAACTAGGAAGAGGATATCACATTTTATCACTTTGATATGGGCCTTATGTGGTACACAGCCTTGTGCCAGCTCTTTGCCTCTAGCTAAACTGAAATTTAAGTCCTCAAGTCAAAAATAGAAATTAAACGTTACCTTGAGAGACAAGTTTGGGGAAAGTTCTACTTGATTGGGTATAAATTAAAAGTCAAATAATATCTTTTGATTTGGTTTTAAACGAGCTTGTTAAGCAGCATCTAATTGGAACCATTTGATAGTAAGTATATTCATTTTTAACACTAGTAGGATGTTCCATCAGTGTGACTGGAAAATGTTAGCTCTGTGATGATTAGGTGGGGGTTTCTGCCATATATTACTACAGTAGTGATAAAGATAGTAGTAAACTTTATATTTTATTTCTTCCAGCAGAAAGGTAATGTAATGTGACAACATCGATGTTTATCACTATGCCAAAAGAACCTTGTTTTAGTTGCTAATAATTTTAAAAATTTAGGCTGAAAATTGCTAGTTTAGTTATATCTACCTTTAGCTGGAATGTCTGGAAAGTTTCAAGTCATTATTTTGCAAAAATGGAGGCAGAAAAAACTTTTTGTAGGTTGGAACTTGCTCCCAGTTGGGCTCAAACAAAATCAACTTTCATAGCAAGAAAAACAGAAAACTGCTGGTATCGAGCAGTGAGTTTCCCTAGCATTGAGGATGGGGCTCTTACCTTTTCCATTAGCACAAGTTCAAATCACAGGTGCTGAAAATAGCTTTGGAATGGATCATTTGGATCAGATGACTATCAAAAGTAAACTAAAACTTTTTGTCATGGTAAAGTTTAAAACAGAAATGGAAAATTATAGCTCTGCAAAAATACTGCTTTTTCAACATCACAGAATTTAGTGCGTTTTTCTCATGCTCTCTACAAATTTTTCCCCGCCTTCTGTCTTTTTATTTTATATTTCCCTTTAACTAGAGTGAGTTATGTTACCTTACTAACATCAGTGAGATTTGACTATGTGCTTAAAAAGGTGTGGTCCAAATTTGATACCTCCCGTTCTTCAGTGATCAGTACACACTTGTTTGAAATAATTATATAATTGTTCTCAAAACCTATATTTCTTGACAAGTGGTACTAGTGTCTTCAGGTCTAAAAACTTTCATAATACTTCTACCTGTGTGTGTACATTATCCTGAATAATTATTTTATTATATTGAAATAGAAAACCTTATAGCACATTATAATATAGTAAGAGAAATTGCATACAGGTACATTATATTAAAGAAATAATGCATTTAAATTGTATATAAAAATTCAACTGTATTACAACAGTACACAAATGCTGCCTGTTCTCCAGCTACCATATTTTACCACTCACAGTTATTCCTGTGAATACTAAATATTCTGCTCTAAATACACAGAGGTCTGTCCTTCTCTACTAAATTGCGTTAACTCTGAACATGTCTGAAAATTATCCAATATATTCTATAAATGTATCTGACTTTAAGCTGCATTTAGGTACTCTAAACATTTTTTAGTGGGAGGTAATGTGTACTATAAAGCTCTAATAGGATGTTAAATGCTTCATTAAGCATTACCTAGTATGTCTAAAAAAAAAAAGCAGGCTAAATATGTGGTACTTTGGATGTCATTATAATTTCCATGAACATCATATGCATATTTACAATCCCAAATCATTGATTTCCACCCCTAATGTCAGCAGAAAAAAAAAGGTCTCAGTTTGATTTCAGAATATAGGTATACTGCAGTGGTAGGGAATATTTAAGGTTCTCATGTCCTCATGTACTTTCTTGTAGATGTTTGAAGTCCTGTTAACTTGAAGGGTTCATGTGGGGGAAGAGATCTACTCAGGCAGACTGTAGTGTGGGGCTGTGACTCAGACACTGCTGAATGCACTGGTGTTTAGAGCCTGGGGACTCCCTGGATCACTCTGGGGGTAAGGAACAGAGTTTTGAAAACTCTATTTGTATTTCAAGATCTGATGGTTTTCAGGCACAAGACCAGCCAACTGCCTCTGATAAAACTCATGTTTTAGAGAATATTTTCCAACATATTTGCCATCTTCCTTTCTCATTGCTGGAGGAAAGTGAGTAAATGAAAATACTGCCTTGTATGTGATAAAATGAGTACACATAATGAATTATTCATATCCCAAAAAAAAAACCCCTACAATTTGAGGGTGGTTTGTTGTTTTTTGGTTTTTGTTTTTTTTTTCTTTTCTTGATGCTTTGGCTCAGGGCTAGGGGCTGCTTGAAACAGGGACTAATCAGTTTCCCTGCACAGGTATGATCTCAAATGTTTTTATACAGATTATGATTCTTTTTACAATAATTATAAAACTCATCAGTATCCATTTAAGTGTTTCTGAGATCTTTCTTTTCTTAGTAATTTTATGGCAGGGACCAGTGCTTGCTATTGCAAGTCTATTGCATATGAGGCTGAATGAAAGGAGAAACCTGTGGGATTATCAGAAACATGGAAGAAAACTGCTATGAGACCAACCTTCCAACACTGATCTATGAATTTCAAGGAATATATAAAATGTTAAAATTATGTTTTAATCCTTATAGTAGTGCAACTGAAAACCTCTACATTACTTCTGATCATTTCAGTATACGAAAATCCCTGGTCCTCTTATTTATTAACTTGTTCCAGGAAGAGAAAATCTGAGCCTTTTGCTGCATGAAGAGATGTTCAAGATAGAGTAAATTTACCCACACTTGACACCACACAAATACAGGAATCTGGGTGGTCACACTGTGAGCATGTTACTTATCTCTGTATCTCTTCATCTTTCTGCTTTTTTTTTCTGACATTTTTTTCCTTAGTGAAGAAATTGCATACTTCTTTTACTCTAGTATCTGTCATATTTGTGAAGAAATCGTGTAGTACTTAGTACTCAGCCAGATGATTAGCTTGAGACCTTTGGAAGCTGTAAGTAAAAAATTATAACAGATTTTGACTGAAAAGTGCTGAGGTGGGAGTTAAATGGGCATGCAAATTTGCTGATTGAAAGGAGAGAAAGGGATGAAACTGGGTGGAAATTGACTTAATAGACTGATTTAAGTCAGTTTTGTTTTTTGTTGGTTTTTTTTTTTTTTTTTTTTTTTGGTAAAAGTCTATATAATGGTCAATCATACAAGTAGTGCAAATGCTCAGTCGCCAAGAGGCCAATTTTTGAGATATTTGGTCTTGGTTCCTAGAGTTATGACAAAGACCACAATTTAATAAAGGTTCAGCCTGACTTTGCTTGTGTGAATATTATTGTGCCTTTAAACTTCCTGATCACCAACCTGTTACTTTTCAAAAAGCTGACACGTTTTTCAGGAGAATTTTACCCAGAGGAGTCCTGACTGTACATCTGAAGGAGAACTGTACTCCTTGCATAGGCAAAATCATCAGAATATCTGTCCACTCTTCTATTAGGTAACTCCAGGATGTGTCCTCTGGATCCCTCATGGCTCTAGGAATGGTTGCTCCAGACAGAATCTAGTCCTTTGTCTAGACAGGAATGCCATGTGATTTTGGCTGCGTTGATTAGCACAAGGATGTTGGCTCCAAATCTTATACAAAAATGGGAAAACTCTATGAAAAGAAGGTTCAGCAATAACGCTTTGGAGCCAGAGACAAATGTGAAGAAGGAAGGCTTTGCTGGGAGAATAAGGAACATGATGAAACTGTGGCAGTTACACCTGCTTTAATAATAGCCTGAATGCATTTTCTTGTCTCCAGAGAATGCAGAACACTAGCTACAACATAAGAAATTTAGGACTGCCTAGACACCTCTGGTTGAAATAGTCCAATGTACTGAAACGTTGTTCTGGCATTCCTTAGATAATCAGCTACCATCCTTCCAATAGCCAACACTCCACAAGCTTGAAATGCTGCATCATTGATGTAGTTGTATCATCTTCAGGATGAACAGATAAGAGCGTTCTGCCCCAGGCTAGCTTGTTGTTCATGTGACATTAGTTTCCTTGGAGAACTGAGTCCACTTCTATTAGAAAAAACACGGTCTTAGACCCAGGTTCCCCCTATTTGACATAAGTGTTCAGCTATAATGTGCATCAGAAAATAACTGTTTTATGCCTGGCTCACAAGCTCATTTGTGAACCTCATCCCCAAGAAGCAGGGCAATGTGGGAGAATACATTTAGATATTTATCATTTCCCTCCTCAAACATCAATTTATTACTAAGCTTCACTTTGATTATTCCCTATGGAAATGAGAGATTGTTGTGTCTACTGTTGGACAGCCTCCATACAAATTGATAATGTACTATTTGTTTAGCTTCCCCATGATCTCCCAGTTTTGTGAACTAATTAACTAATTAATCTCTTCTCGTAACTGATTAATCTCTTTTCTTTGACTCTAGTTCCTTATCTTGTTTTTCTCTTAGCAGAGGTTACAAGATCATTCGTCACTTCAGTGGGTGACAGCTTGCATCACTGACCATAAAACCCTTCTATACTTGTTCTGTGAATAGGATTAGATACTGTGTTATGCTCCCCTGACACAACTGCAGTGTTTGTTCTGTCTTCATTCCTGATATATTACTTGTATTTTTTAACATATCCCTCTTAAATGTATCTCAGATTTGTTTCTGACTTTCCTTTGGCAGTGCTGAATTCTTTCAGGCTACTTTTAATTTATTAATTATTATTCAGAGGCCGATTTCACTAAAATACAATTGCTACTTACCTATTTACAGTCCTATTGGCATTTCAGGCTGTGTATTTCCAAAATTACTGTGCTATTCTCCTCAGCTTTGACTGTATTCATCATCTCTACTTTATTTCTAGTCACTATATCTACATTACACTTTTCCTGTACAGGAAGCAATCCCGTATTACATTCATAATCATGCTTCCTTCCTACTTTTCCCCACTAATCTTTTCCTAGGAAATGTTTAGGCAATTGAACCCCTAACATGATGATTACACCAAGTGTGATGCAGACTTCCTTCATCTGTAAAAACATTTCCTGATATGCTTTCTCATTCTCTTCTGAAGGTCTCCGGCAAGGCCCAAGGACTAACTTTTTCCATATCTCATTCTTCAGTTTACTTCAAATAGTCCCTCTTGCGTCAGCCAAAATCCTACTGTCCTTTATTTCTGTTTATTCAGTATTCTCCCTTTACGCAAATTGTTCCCTCCCTCATTACATTTGTTTTACCTCATCCATCTGCAAACTCTATATGTTGGTAATTTTATCTCCCAGTTGATAGCTTGATTTAACCAAGTCTCTGTCATTCCAATGTAATCATAATTTTCCCTCGACATATGTTTCTAATACAACAATTTTGTTACATATGTTTCTAGCATTTGTAAAACGCATTTATTCTGTTCTTTGTCCTTTCTCTTCATTTTTAAAAAAATATGTAGTAAGAAAAGTTTTAAGAAACTGTAGTAAGACAAGTGACTTCAATTACAAACTCTGCACCTCTTTCTCAAACCATTACAGTCCTTATCTATTTTGTCTGTAGGAACTCCAGCTGTTGAGTCATAAAAGGAAATTAAGACTCTTTCAATTACCCTTTTCATCCCAATCTGAAGCTGTTTCTGTGAAGTTAATCTCTTTTGATCCTAGTAGGTTATTAACCTTTTTCTTAGGTAAGAAACTGTAAACTATTTCTTCTTTTCATGGAATATTCCAAATCCCTATTTCAGTTGTTAGTCAACAAGATCAGTCTTTTGCTTTCTTGAATCAAAGGTTACTCCGAAAAGATATTCAAACTGTAGCATCATGTTATTACTTTTTTCCTTACCACACAGTTACCTATGCTGTCAGTCTTCTCTGGGTGCTTGGATCTTTGAATTGAACTAAAATTGCCTGGCTGTAAATTAGAATATTTAATTAGTTATCTGGGTTGCATGTATTGCAGGTACTTTTTTTCATCAATCATCTTCATCGCTCTTCTTTTCTGACAGAGCCAGGATAATACAAAATGCTTTGGATGCTTGTCAATCACAGATCAATCTCATTTTGGAAATGGAAAAAAAAGAAATCACTTATCTCTCTGCTAATGGCAGAGAGTGGCTTTCTAGCTATACTGCAGCTGCCCATGAAAAATAAAAGTCTGGGCTCAGAGGACTGGAATAATTACAGGCTCTCCCCGTTCTGGTTTGAACCAGTCTAATCTTCATGCCAGCTGCTGCTGCCTGAACACAGGGCAGCACCTTAACTATCCAAATGGCAGATTAGATTATAGATTTACCATTTTTCCAAGTACAAGAAAGGCACAGTGCACCTCCCATTCAAAATATACAAATTTTTCACTTGAATAAAAACTAAAGTGATTCCAGTGTCAGAGTATTCATAGCTTCAGTCTTCCTCTCCTTTTCCACTTTCATTGTTTCTATTCTGTTGTCAGTTGTTCCCCTCTATTTGCTGTATTTTACAACAATTACTGCTTCACACTTCTTTTGACATGTTTATCTATAAGCCATATCTACATCTGCACACCAACCTGCTCCTGTCTATTTAGCCCGAGACACATCTCACTGTAGTTCTGGTAGCTGCATTAGCAATTATGCTTCTGCTAGCTGAACTCTGATGATTGACCTGGTGTAGAGGAGATGAAAACTGGAATGTCTCTTCAGTCCTCCTGTCAGTAAAACACCTGCTTCTAAGCCTTCCATGAAGTGCAGGGAAATTGATTTAGGCAGTATGTGTTTATCTATATTGGAATATGCTTTGAAGTCTGAGGATCAGGGACATACACTTCAAAGAGCTCTAAGGATTTATGGGATAGTTTGTAAGCCTCAAAGTGCCACATGAACCAGGCAGTGTGGACGTAGGTCCAGGAATTTGGATTTGAGAGCTTGAGACACAAATGAACACATGAAAGATGAATATCTATTGTTCTTACTTAAAGGAGATGGGCCTCTGATGAGTGAAGATAGCCAGATTGTCCTGTATCATATGGTGGAGAATATGGGAAAGAGTTCATTGCTAGTCAGTTCAGGAGGCTGATGAATCGGGTACAAACTCTTGTTTAATCTATTTGCTATTTGAACAACTCCCTTCTGAGTGAAGATTTATCTTCCTCAGAACTAAGTGGAACTTAGTTCTCTGGGGGGCTGAAGTCAAAATAGAGAAAAAGCTATGTCTGGACCAGCAGATCAATGAAGAAACAAGTCTGTCATGTTGTAGAGAAAGTAAGAAATGTATGACAACATAAGAGAGAAGGTAAGTCAGAATGCAGGTGAATAAATGTAGGAGAATGAAAAAAGAAAAAATGTACAGAACTGTGTTGTAGAAATAGATTAAAGATACCAACATAAAAGATCAGTATTAGAGTGAAAACATGATTACACCAGGAAAATAATGTTTAAAAACATGAATTTACCTAACTTACCACTTTAACTTGCAAAATAATGTGGCATCAGTGCCAAAAATTACTTTACAAATGTTAGCTTGTGCGGCACTAAAAGCATAATCATGTCAATTGCCTATTTGCATGTTTTATCATATATCCAAGGGTTGAAATGGAAATTATCCATTATGTATCAGTGTAATTTTTGAACAGTTGAGAACAGATATTGTGGCTTACCCTCCATAAAGGAACCTCCAGGATAATAGTCTGATGGATTTAACTTTACATCATCAAAACAGAGAATTGGGGGTAAGCTGGTATTTTTAAGGATGTGTTTATTTTAATACATCAGATGAATAATGATTGTATGCATGAAATGTTACATGAACACTTTTAAATTTGATATCTCATCTCATTCAAAGGCTAAATGATCTTGAATATGACATGCTCACACATTTGGGCAAAATCTCCTGACACCCCATTGAGCTAAATGGTAACAGGGGGAGCTTACCACCTTCTGTAAGAGCTGTGGTTCATTTACAGGATCAAGAGAAGAATGTGCAAGAGGTGAATCAGGAATGAGGTGTTGCCACAAAATACCCATGGCTGACTTTCTCATTCTGTACACAGCTTTTCAGAACAAATTCGTTCAAATCAAGATGGCAATATCAAGCAATAAGTGGCTTAAGGTCTGACCATATGGCTACATATTCCCGACAGTTATTGCTGCATAAGTTTGCCTATGGGAAGAGGTTAGACAGTAATGCCCTGACTTAACGATAACTCTCACATTCACTTTGGAATATTCAAATGTTCTGCAAACATCAGTATAGGCATTTAGAACAAATACAGCTTTTCTTCACAGTTTAGTTAATATTCCGTATAGGCTGCTTGCCATGATGACTAATGTACTGCAACCTTGCTGTTCTGCATTAAACATCATGAAAATGTACATCTGCACTGGATTTTTTTTTCTTTCCTTTGTTTCTAAAATGCTGAGTTCTGCTAAAAAAATTGGATGGAAATCAAATATGAGAAGCTTAGCCAACTTTAGTGAAATGATATCAGGGTTATATTATCCCTTAATGAAACAAGTATAGGGGGCTGATTGATTTATAGAGAAATTTTTTTGCACCATTACTTGACTAGATGGTGTACAAATAGTTTTCTGTATTCACAACCATCATGTCTCTGCATTTCTTTTAGTACATATATTTCAAAAGCTGATGTCTTTTCATATAGGGCTGAAAGATCTGAAGGTTTTCAGCTGAACAGCACTGAAGTCATGTGAAGCTGTTTATTGAACTTCTATACATTTTAACACTTTTCTGTAAGGATGACAGACAAATAGATTCCTTTTCCTGCTATGATTAATATCTTTCTGGAACAGAGGGAAATTTCAATGTCTAGTCTAAGTATGTTTTTGCACAGTTAGGATATATCTCCTCTTACCCACAAAAGGGTTGTTCCTTCTTTTAAACAGGCTGAGTGTTGCTCTGCCCAAACATTCAGCTAATCCTCACCCTTAAACACTGTGAACTGCAACCTCAAGAAGTTATTATTTTAAATGGCATTTCACCTCCTCATACTTTCACCTTTGGATTTAGGCCTAGATCTTCCAAAGATATATTGATTTTCATAGGGATTCACAGAAATGTTTTTACCCTTAGGGAACACTGTGGAATTAGGATTCTTAAACCATCTTCTAGTTAAGTGTCAGATGTTCATTTTCTTCCACTACCTTCAAAACATGTGTGTTTGGCTCCTGACTTACATCCCTGCGTTTAGATGCATATCAGGAACACAAGGATTGCTGATCCACCTCTGACATCTTGGGTGAGAGCACACAAGGAGAGTCATGGCCTTGCTCTTCATGTAGAGGAAACCTGTTCTCAGGAGGGTCTGGGCAATAGCAAACTCTATGACTTGAGCTATTCTCTGTTCCATTACTCTGGTGACCAGGAAGCATTTTATTGGCATGTGATTTAAGTACTAGTAAAGAATAAAACCCAAAACCCCTCAGGGGTCAGAACCTAAAAATTTAGGGATTAATTAGTTCCATCTCCATGAAAAACCCCTTTCGGATGCTCAAGGTTTTAATTCTGTTATGGATTCATAGCTGATCCTGTTTTCTTGGGAATATAGTAACATAATTCAAAGAAGCTTTTTGAGAGGAAGAACTCTTATGTGTTGCTATGCATGACTGAGTATAAAGTTTCTGCTCTCAAGAAATTATTTTCAAGCCATTTAATTATGACACATCCTGTGATTTTTGGTGGAGGCTTTCTAATGCAGGCAGATGTTTGAAATAATGGATTTTCATGTATTTTTCCATTTTCTGTATTCCAAGAAATCTAATTTGGAAAAGGAACCCCCACACTGGCCGATTTCCTCTCTGCAGGGGCTCAAGTGTAATTCTTACTGTACTCCAGTACAGTGACAATCAGTCTGTTTTCCACCTCACATCTTGTGTTTCTAAGAGAGGGAAGGGAATATTTAAATGAGGGAGATGGAGGCTCTTTACACACAAATATTTAAATATAACAGGCCAAATTAATTTCTGGTATAATTACATGGATATTACATTGGTTACATCTATAATTCAGAAATTAATGTGATAAGTACTAGCCTCAGCTGAGCTAAAGCACAAATTATCCAGTGTTGGAAAATGCCAAAGTGAACATGATCTGATATGCATATTAGAGAACAGTGAAGTAGGTGTTTCTACTCTGAAACCTTAGACCAGTTTAGACATGGAGAAAAGCAGGTGATAAGCATTGCAGGGCTAGAAACAAAATAAGAGAAGAAAGCAGCACATCAGCCTACCAGGCACGTCACCTTCACAGTAAATTTCCTTCTTGCAACCTCCTTTTGAAATAAATAACTCTATAGGGAGCACTAGTTTTTTCTGCCTCCAGATGTTCATGTGTTTTCCCAGTGCTTGCAATTTATAAAGCCTTGCAGAAGTACAGCATTTGTGTTATTTTCTCTCAAAAATTAAACAAACAAAGCAAGGACTCTGACACAAACAGCAGCAACAGGTTTACAGAGAGAAACCTGAAACCCTGTCTCCTCTCCCTGGAGAGAAGCTGGAAAACTTACTTATTATGTCCCATGAGGAAAGAGATACCTGACTGTGTAGCACAAACTTTGGTGGCCAGGGGCTCTTTCAACACCAGCTTAATGACCTATTTGGCACCTTTAAAAAAAAAAAAAAAAAATGGTGCCAATACTTTTCCACCTTTAAAAGCCAAGAAAAACATGACAAGAGCTGCAGAGTGGAAGTCTCTCAAAGAACACACCTGGCAACAAGGAAAACCAGGAAGATTTCCTTAGAGCAGTGTTTTGAAGAGTTTCCAAGGACAGGAGTTTGCTATGAATGATTATCAACCACCGAAACTGTTTCCAGCTGAAAACAATCCAGCCACTTCCAAGTGTATCTTCCCAGTGCTTTGAAGGCAGGCCTCTCAATTCCCCCCAAAAGGGTCCTCAACACAGCTATTTCGTGAAACAAATCTGCTTCTGCTGGTCCAGATTCTTTTCTGATGTAGACCTAGTCAAAGGCACCAGGTCACATTTCGGACTGGCTCTGGAGACTGGAGCAGTATTTGCTGCTCCTTCACAGTATCAGTACAAAGGCTGATGTATTTAGGGGAGGGTTGAAGGGTTAATAGTGGGATGTGCCCCCAAGAAGAATGGAATGAGGGGACAAGGAGCTAGACCAGGTGCTGGAAAGTGGTCAATGACTGGCAAACAGTGTGGAAACCTTGAAAAGACAGCATGGTTTTCAAAGTGCTCACCTATCACCAGAGCATTCCCTTCACAAAAGAGAAATCCCTGTAGCAAGGCAGCAACACGTTGCAGCTTTAAGGACAAAAAGAGTGGAAACAATGGGGACTATAATGTGAGTCAGGCAGCTTTAGGAAATCTGTGTAATAAAAATTACCATAATCAATTTTGGAAGAAATAAAGGTCTTGCAACAGGACCTCTGCACTGGAAATATCGGCTTCTAAATAAAGATATGACTTCTGGGATTTAGTGAGCAGATGCACTGTATATTGTCTTAGAAACCAAGCAGACGGAGAGCTGACTGATCTCAAAATAATATGTGTTAATAAATGTGAGGAGACTGTCAGTAGGAATTATGAGGAGATATCATTAAAATATCTTATTTTCCAAAATATAACAGCTCAACGTTGTCATGCTTGGGGGTGAGAAGACAATGTCAAAACATTCAAATTAAAAAGAAGGCTGTGTATGCTCTTCAGTGGGTGTTGAAACCACCATAAAATTTTGAAAGGACAGGCACAGACCTGTTGTTCTCTTTCAGACTGCCAAACTCTTCAGTTCTAGAATTTCAATTTCCAAGACAAACTCTTGTGCTCATTTAATATCAGGAGTGTAATAGAGTTTGTATGAGATGAGTTTTCTATTGTTTTACCAGCAGTTTGATTCACCAGGCAGGAGCTGTTTAGGGCTAATAAGTATTCCATGATTAATGTAGTCCCTTAATTTTCAATGTAGTCACATTTTGACCTTTTTTGAAGGATCTCAAGTTTCTGATATCAATTACTGAACACTTCAAAATGTGCATGGCTTTGAAGTCACTCCCAGTGACTGCTACAACCAGAGCAGCAGAGAAAGGAGCATACAAGGTCCCAGGTCAGTACTGTTAATTCCTAAGGACAGACCTACACAACTTTCATGATTTTTAAACTTGCATCTTATGGGATTTCCTACTTGTGCAGATGTTGGCTTCAAGTGTTCCTTGTCAGCACAAATATATGACTTTGCTGACCTTTAGTCTGTTGAACAGTCCTCCACCTTCATGTTTCCTCTAACCATTGTCATACTAAGAGTCCTTTTTACACTTAATGACTGAACTGTGATTTTTTTTTGGTGTTTTCTGATCTATACATGGAAGATTAAAATAATTTCCTTTGTTTAGTCACTATTACGGTGATCATATAATATTCAGGGATGTCCATTTAGTTACTTGATAGTAAAAAAAAAACATTTTTGATTTATTTAGCACAGTGACAACTTGAAAAGAAGACTGAAAATTATTAATTGATAATTGGGCATGCTTGGCTCCATTTGTTTATCTTAATCATTTTCCCAGTGCATTGAAAATTCATGTGTCAAATGTACACAAACACCTTTTTTTTCCACCATCAGTTTTGTCAACTTAGAAGGATCAGAACATTGTTCCTTGCCACTTGTCACGTAACTATTTCCAAATAATCTGTTATCTCTAGCTGTTCTTTCATTACTTCATTGTACTATTTATGCCACTATTATTTCATCACATTTTTGATCTGTCTAATAATCCTGTAAGGCAGACCATGCTTTTACAGACCACTCTTATTAAATACAGCCTGCAAAATAAAGATGCAAAAAGCAAGTTTCACAGACATGAAATACTCAGTATTGTGTTAGGGGGGAAATTTCAAGTGTCTGAGGCTTTGTCATTTACTTCAATTCACTTAATTAAACTAAAAAGAAGGAAAGAGTAAAGAAAAATTACAGGACGCAGTAGGGGGTAAAGATATGAAGCAAAGCAAAACAAAACAAAGCAAAACCTTTCTTAGAAGTGGCAAAGCAGTTCCCAGAAGCACTGACTGTGCTAGATGCCTCTCTCTGCTCTGTCAGAAGCAGCAAATTTAGTCCTTGTAGCTGGAGATACCCCCTACTGATGTTAATAATGGCTATTAATGGTAATAGTTGCACAGAAGGCTTTTTAAGATTATATACAAAATCCAAATCCACATATTAGCCCTTCAGGTGTATGATGAGTCATCTCTCTACAGAAACACTTGAATTCCTGGCAAATATGTTTACTTAAAACTATATAAGCTAAGATTGCAAACACACATGCACACACTTGGCTTGAAAGGTTGTCAAATTTCATGACCCAGCTTATGCCATGAAACAAATCACTGTCAGTAACCATGAGATATTTAACAGTGATGTGAGGGTCAAAACTCCCACTGGTTTCAGTAGATGTGATAGGGTTGCTTTTCCTAAGCTCTGGATGAGGGGGACCATTTTGTCTGACTAAATCTGATGGCTAAAAAAAATCTGTTCTGTATGTCTTGTTCCCAAGTCTTGAACTGCAGCAGAGTTCTTGTGAGAGAGAATATATAGGTCTTGGGTCTTCTTTTTCATGGACTTAGCTCAGGAATTTCAAGGAAGACTTTGCTTGGACCAGATCCTGGGCACACTTCTGAGTGCTTTATGCTTTAAAATGTCTCTGAGTTAAAGGTTCTGCTTCTCCATGCAAAGTGGGAGATTTTAATTTGATAGTTATAAATTCTAGATTGATTTAGTGTTCAAAATTATATTTCATAACCTCTATAAAGATTACAAATGAATTAAAGAAATTATTTCCAAATGACCACATTATGCAAATGAGGGAACTGAAATGGTATTTTTGTGTTTTGAGAGTGTTTCTATCAAATAAGAAACTGAATTTAGTACACTTTCAGGATTCCAGATTGCCCAGGAATCTAGTATGTATAATTGGGAAGGTAGTCCATTGACTACCTGAAGGTCTTTTCAAAGAACTGTCTATCCCTATCTGGGATAGACATGAGTGGTTTGTAATTTTAGGTACAAAAATTGTGGTGATAATAAATTTTCCCTAAAGGAAGCTCCCAACTCTGATGGAATGCACTTATTCCTAGGGTATTTTTTTTTAATGAACAGCTTAACATTAGGCAAATGTCCTTGGTTCCCATTACCTGTCTAAGGGAATTTAATATTCACAGTAATAGGCTTGGAGCTGGAAAGAGGACCTAAACTGATTCGGGTGCACCTGCACCAAAAAGATAATAAAACATGTGAAGAGCTTGGGTGTGCGTGCTAATTCCTGATGTGTCAATGTTAATTAAAGATTTGCTGGAAGTGAAAATTTTGACTCTACATTTTTTACTGTCCACAAAAGCAGCATTCATTTCCTGAATTATTTTCCTGGCTTGAAGGCAGGATACAGATTTCCCTCTCTTGCTGGCAGCAGGCATCTGAAAATATCATGACAGCCCACTGATTTATAATATTGGAATGAGTCAGAGAGGCTACTGGCCATCTCTAAGACCCTGATGGTGAAAGGGAGAGGTTCATGGCTTCCACTTTGAAAACTTTCTCCACTCCTAATAGTGTGGGGAAATGAAGCTCTGGCTCAGGAACTGCCTCAGATGTCTCTAGTTAAAGTATTGAACTCTTTTACAGAAACTTCCAGGTTTCCAAAACAGCACTGGATCTCTATAAGCCTGTTTGAGGGAAGATGATTGGTCTAGCTGGGTGGACAGTTTATAAACAGCATCAAGACCAAGCACAGATGATTCAAAGGCCAATAGTATCAGCAAGAGGCTCAGGGACTTCCACATTCAGATGACATGGAAAGGGGTCAATAGATAGATATCCATTGATCTGATGTGACGATAACAAAAATGGAGTCTTTCCATTATGGACAAGTATACAACATAGCTTTCTGAGAAGACCAAGGACCAAAAAAATGCAGTAGAGTCATCACCAAATAGCTCTCCTTAGCTGTCTGCATTCACATTCCTTTTCTGTTGATGCAGGTTGTGTTGTAGAGAGCAGAACTCTGTAGAACTGAGAGAAGATGTGACCTTTTTTGTCCCATGGTCCAGTAATAGTATCCATTGCTGCTCACAGCCCACACCTTAGCAGGGTGTTGGGACCATGGCCAGTTAGATGTTCCATCAGGCTGAGCTTGCAAGAACTCATTGTGTGAGCTGGAGCCTGAAACCAGGTGTTCTCTGCTCTCCCGTGGAGCACAATATCCTAAAAACAGCAGGGGAAAATAAAAATATGAGCACAGCCTGAGTCCAGGTTAGCAGTCCTTGAAGAAATGCAACTTTGATATCTGAGTAAAACTCTTATATCAAGGAGAAATCTAGGTAACTGAGAATGCAATTAGACTTTGGGGGCAGAGGGCAAAGGCTGAGAACCAGCCTCAAGACTGAGGCTAAACAAAAGATAAGATCATGGTATCTCCAGGTGAATTTTCTACTCACGTGGAGTTAAAGACGGAAGCATATAATCTGCTTCATGAAACTTGACTACATGAGGACATCTTGTCCAGCTGCTCCTTCAAATGAGTTGCTTAGTGCATAGCTTAATGTATATTTTTCAAGGAGTGTTTATAGCTGTATGCTGTGCATGTGACTGTATCTGAGTACTTGCTTTCTGTATGAAGTTCTTCCTTCTAAATTCCTTAGCACTTCTGAAACAAAATTTATGGCACAGAAATTGAATCTGGCTAGTTATTACTTTGGGAAAAACTAAAATACTTTGTGAGACCTATGGTCTTTCCTACACTCATCTCCCTGTAAAAATGGCATGTGGTCTATATTCAGCACTTTTCTTAGCAAAAAAAAAGAGACTTGTGGGTCCATTATGGAATTAAAAACTACCTTTAAACATCCACTGTGTAATTAGCTGAAAACTGGGCAAAGATGTTGCCAGATATAATTTGAAAGCTGAAAATCACTACTGGCAGCAGCTGACACTGTGAGAACTAGAGGAATTTTGCCGTATAGTGAAAAATGTCACTCAAGTTTGGATCAATCTCCTTTCCCATAAGTTCACTGATTTGGTAATATCACACTGTGGTGGACAGGTCCTCCTGGAAATTACTGACAAAACTTGCACCAGTCTTACAGGTACAGGCCTTTAGATACAATTTATCACCCTTTATTCTATCCATTTTGAGCATGAGTATAAGCTATCATAAAATAGTTCTCCAGGTACCCTTCTTAGGGGTATCAGAGGAAGCTCAGTCCACCCTGAGGTCTAAAATAAGAGAGGGAGATGGCAATTGGGTACTACCAGAGCTGATAGTGACTCAGACTAACTTTGAGTAAGCTGGAGCCAGTTGAGGTGTATTCCACCCATTTAATCTGAACTTTTGCTTTAATATTAATTCATTACCAGTTTGGCATGGCATCTGGTTTTCTAGAAGATTGATTTAAATATAGTTCTCTACCAAAAAAGATTTTTGTATTATTCACTTGTTCAGCAAGCATGATTTCTGAATGCTATCCAACTCAGACACAGCATTACGGGCCAATAAAGTAATTTTTTATCTGGTTTTGCAGTTAGTCTGAATTTTTTTTAGTGGAGCTCTGCTAGCGATATGACATTATGTGTTTTGGCTTAATCCTCTTATCGAAATACAGTTTGGAAGCCCTTCTGCTTTCTTTTTCCAAATTGTTGTATGTTTTTATAGCAGCATTTTCGAAAGATGGATATTAAATGTATCATAGATAAATATTCCTATTTTACACATGGGAAAGGTGAATTAAGGGCTTAAGCATTAAATCATATCCTACAGTATTAGATTGAATTAATCTGTTTCTAAGATATGGAGATACAAACATAAACCATCAAATTACTACCTTTCTCTCATGTGCTAGAAGAGAAATAGATTCATCATGAAAACTTTGACAGACAAATTTATGGGTATCAGAAATGTTAGTACTATAATAAATATACCTTAGGATATATCATGCCTCTACAGCAATTCCTGTAATGTCATTACATGAGTTTATGCTACAAGTACTACAATGCAATCATATTATTAGTGAGAGGAAGTGAAGAGACTGCTGACAAACCACCTCCATTTTCAGCCTCTGCTTTCAGGTTGTGCATTTCTGAGCTGATATTTAACTCATTGTTCTCTGTGGCTTTTACACAAACTGTTTGGGCTGTCTGGAATATGTGGTGACTAATGGAATACATGTCTAATGAAAAGAAAAACCCTCTTTTCCACAGATGAAGGACTTTAGTCTTGCACTGAAACATCTGGAGGGCTATGACCTCTGGACTGAAGGCTGTGGTTTCCTGTTCTGTGGACAAGGGTTTTTTCTGATACACAAGGCTCTGCATACAGTAGAGGGATGTCTGCCCCGAGGGAACAGCAGTAGGGAAATTTGCCCTCAGATTCTGATTCAGAAGTCTGATGTTCTGAATGATGAGAAAAATGCTTTTTCCCTTCTTTCTTGGTTCCAAATAGTCAGGCTGTCCTGCTTTTTGCCAGGTGGGACTGGCAAAGGAGCTGCTGCATAGGCAGCAGTGGAGTATTGGGGTTTGTCCCCTTGAAGGTTACAGCCTCAGCTAGGGGGGCACTGACCATGTAGAGATCCTGGGAGGACAGGAGCAGAGGGGAGAGGACATGCAGTCCTGGTCTCTCATATATTAGCACTTTCTGGGACGAGTAATTGTGGAATCAAGTTCTAAGCTGGGAAAGTAAAGTGGGCATGGGACATAATGGATCCTGGGAGAAATCAAAACCGTAACACAATTAGACAAATAAATCATTGTGTTTTGTGACCACCCAGGCTATGTGAAAAGATAGGCAAACATAACCATACTTAGATTAGGATTTGACAGATCTGGTGCAAAAAGAGAGAAAGGAGCTAGCACCCCAGCCTTAAGGTAGATGCAGTTGTTTAAATGCTCTCTTTTAAGAAGCTAAGTGGTCAACAGTACAAAATTACATCTGTAACCTGGGTTCAAAGTTAAGACCAGGTCTGGTTTCTTTTCGAAGCACTTCCAGCTGGGAGTCATATCGAGCCCTGCCTGTTGCTGAATGCCCTTAGAATTAAAACTACAATATTAGGCTGTAATAGCCTTGCTGGATATCTGGAATGCTGAAGATTGTATCTCTAGTTTTCTGAAACAGCCATTTTCACTCACCTAGGTTCAAACTGAGGACAGCAGAGTTTTACAGCCGCGGCAGCAAATGTAATGTACCTTGATATCAAGTTTCAAGTGCTGCCACACTGCTAATAGTTACAACATCAGTGGAAAATAATTGTCAGAAAACAAGTCAGTCTGGGGGAAAGTCAATGGTATCCATTTAAAGGGAAACATTTCTTTGTAGACTTTAAAAGAACTGCAGTTAGGTTTAAGAGTTTAAGAGCTGCAATATATAAGTTCATAAAATAAATTCTTATTTTATTAAAAAAAAAAGGGTTTTCTATCCAGATGGAGTCTGCCTTTTGGTTCATATGCTGTTACTTGGTTCAACTGCTAAATCCATCACCGTGAATACAACAAAAAATGTGTGGTTAATAAGAAAAACAAAACCTCATATTTCTGTAGTGTATTGATTTAATTCTTTATCTTACTTTAAGCACCAACTGGGTGTTGCTCTGTTCACTGCTATACAATTTTATCAGAGATTTATCAGCACAAAGAGAGGTGCAAACTCCTATCAGGTTATTCAGAAGAGTGGGAAAGAGGCTGTCTTATTTGTCTTGTTTAACACAAAGATTCCTGCAGATCCTTCCTCAACAAGTCCAGCTGTATCTTTCAGTGATAATGCTGGTTACCTTTTTGCATGAGCTACAAGAAAAGTCCACCCAGCAATCCAGTTAACATTGGAAATATACCAAAAAATTGTATAAAATCCCCTCAAGATCAAGATCACATTATCTTAACCTTTGAGTACAGCAGCTACAGAGACAGACAGAGGACTTAGCAGCTCTTCTTTTTCTCTATTCCATAACCATATTGCTAGGGGTAAGATAAAACAGGCAACCAAAAACTGTCAAAAAATTATATGTGAAGATAGTTGGTGTGAAATCAGAGGATGTGTCTCTGTGGAGCTTCTCATTCCCTGTCCTTATTTTCCACCTGGTGGGACTAAAGTGACCTCACTTGTATCACAGAATCACAGAATCACAGAATCAGTTGGGCTGAAAAGGACCTTGAAATCATCAAGTCCAACACTAACAGGGACCTACCCAAGCAGTTAGATACGTAATCACCTTTGAATATCTGACCATATATTATTTTAACTTACACTGTAGTTAGAGAAGACTCTGGGGGCCTTAAGAAGAGAACAGGGAGAAACTAGCTTCTAAACTAGAACAGTTGGTTCCAAATCTTCCTTTATTTTCATTACCTGTTATATGCAGATGGGAGTTACCTGTCTCTTCTTCCTGACAACCTCTGCAGACCAGGAAAACGTTGAAGTTTAAATTAAAATAAAATAAATTAAAGAAATCCTCAAAGTCTACAGCAAAATGTAAGACATGAATTTACATCTTTACAAAAGTCATGGAGATAACCTCTTACACAAAAATTGAAATTTTCTCTTGTCATTGTAAGATTTAACTCTCAGGAATACAAATGCAAGGGTTTTAAAACACAACTCTACAATAAATAGTAAATGAACATAACAATAAAAATGGATAACATAAGCAATACTTTATCCTTGGTGGAGTGATAACTTGGAAATACGTGGTTTCTTCATGGCTGTTTACACAAAGAACTTGGAAGAGGCAGATAACTTCCTTCTTAATGAACTATTACAGGCACCCTTTGCAGGCCATTAGTGTGGAATTAATGAAAACATGCCTCTGCAACAATTAATTTCCTGTACTTCTGTAATAACAAAAAAAGGAAAGTAAGAGCCATCCTCCTCCTATAGCTGATTGCTTTTTTCCTGTGCCTAAAGCAATGTCTTGGAGGATTGGACTGTTTGGGTTCTCTTCCCGCATCTTCTGTAATATCCTTCATGACCTTGAAAGAGACATTTGATCTCTGTGTCTTAAGGCCCCTTTTCACAAAGGGGAATTAATGACACTTCAGTACTTGCAGAGAAGTGTCATTAGGCCTAATTAGTTAATGTCTGTAAAGTGCTTTGAGAGCAATCTTTTGACAGATGATATTCTAAGTACAAAACATCACAGTAAAAATTTGTAGTCTGGCTTAGCATTTTTTTTTTTAGCACAAACAGTACTCTTGGCAATCTACAGACAGTAGTCTATTGTATTAGACAAAGATAAGTTAAATTACATTTATTTTGGCTCTGTCTCAGGGAAATACCCCAACATATTCTTTAATGTAAACACTAAGCACTGAAAGGGCTCTGTGCATTGTTATGCATTTAATACTCTTCAACTGAAGTCTTACTCATCATTAGTTTCCCCCACCAGAAATAAGCCCTTGATGGTTTCACAGGAGTAATCGTCTTAATTATTGGGTCAATAGAAAAAGTGATACAGACTACAGAAGAATTATTAGAGAGAAACAAATGTTTGAAACTTCAGGATATGTGTTTGAAAGATAAGATCAGATTTATGCATAGGAAAGAACACTTTGGCAGCATTTTGAAACAAACAAACAAAAAAAAAACAGGGAAGAAATATTTGATGGCTCGAGTAATCAAGGCAGAGACAGCTGTAAGATTGCACTAATTATTTAGACAATTACCTACACAAGAGATCACAGAATTCAGTGTTTCATGGGAAGAAGTGATAAGATATTGGATGCATTTTGGAAATAGTACAGAAGAACAAAAGGCAAAGATGAACAGTCATAAAGAAGATCTTACTGTCAAAGAGCTTTTGACACTTTTTATGCTTTTGGAAAGAAATAGGAAAAATTAAAGGACAATATTCAATAAACAAGCTTGCGGGTAAATGACACAGCAACATTTAGAAAGAGATTTATTCATGAAAACACAAACTCTCTTGTGAGTTTGCAAACCACCTATGGAAACAAGGGAGCTATGCCTACAGTTGTTGGAAGTCCATGCTGTACTTGCCCCCTCTTGCCATACATATTTTGCTAGGCAGGAAGGATAGTGTGACTTTGCACATTGTTTCATGGGACCATGGCTTGGATAACTTCTATATATGTGACTTCAAAATAGTCAGTAATGGCTTGATTACCCCTTAAATGTTATCAGTAAAATTTAGCGAAGAGAAAGCCACATTTCCCTGTTGCAACTTCTTAACTTAATCTATTTATTATTCACAGCTTTTTTATTTATAAAACTACTCCTTTAATTAAATAAATAGATTTTAGCATTTAACTTTAATTACTTCCTTCAGTTTTTGAGTAACGGCATGTTGATGCTTCCAGAAGATATTTCCCTGACATGCTTTAAAAGATTTTTTTTTTTTTTTTTAATAATGCAGGTTAGGTGCTATAAGGCGGCTCTGGAAGCTACTGTTCTGCATATCTAATGTGTGGATTAAGGGAAACAACTTAAGAGGCAGAATGGATCATCCAGTGTCCTGCTCTGAACATATGTTTTCTGTCCCCATAGACTGACTGAGCCAGTGGATTAACTGTGGAATTAATGATCTCACTTGAGCCAAACTCTGGGGCTACTTTGCTTCTTTTTTGTATCTGTATCATCTTGTGCAAGTCAATAGTTCAAGGAACGTACTTGTAGTGTATCTACATCCTAGAATGCCTGTTGTACTTGATTTGGAGAAAGAAAAAAAATGAGTTAATTAGCTTGTGCTTCAGGTATAAATCCAAGTTTTGATCAGGCATTGGAATGGGCTGCCCCAGGAAGTAGTGAATTTTCCGTCCCTGGTGATATTTAAAAAGAGACTGGATGTGGCACTCAGTGCCATGGTCTGGTAACTGCAGTGGTAGTGGATCAAAGGTTGGACTTGATGATCTCTGAGGTCCCTTCCAACCCAGACAATTCTATGATTCTATGATTGATTCTATGAAGTTCAGATTTCAAACTCTTAATGCTTTTGCTAGAATGAGTTAGAGACCAATGTAGAACCCAGATTTCACTTAAAATCTGTTGTGAATGATGCAAATTGAAAAACCCCAACAAAACAAAACCCCAGTAATATCCAGTTCTGTTAAGAAGAAAGACCTCCACCCTTTGAAGATGATGGGATTTTTGTTATTGACTTCAGGGTAATCCCAGAGAACTATTAGAGCTGTCAGTGAATCCTATGGGAGTAAAAAGACTACACTGGAAAAAAAACCACCTGACTTTACTGATTATATTAGCTATGTTCATCAAGACCTATTCCAGAGTACTAGTCATGGTACATGGTTTAAATTATTACGAATAGAGAATAATAAAAGGAAACAAAACAAAACAAAAGAAAAAAAAAAGGAAAAAACTCCAGCTTGTTTGAAAAAACACAGATTTCATTATATATATATACGCAATGTCACATTTTTCAACTGGTGCCTTCATTGCTTCCCACACACAGCCTGTTTGGCTCTACATGGGATCCAGAGTTGTCCAAAGTATAAATGGCACTTCATTTTCAGAAAATTAAGAACGTATTGGCCCTTACTCCCCTTCGTCTGTTTTTTAAAGAGAAGTGAAGTGATAAGAATAAGGTAAAGCAGTGATGTTCATGGACTACTCATTTAATGCAGCTGCTCGAAACTTGATTTTGTCATTAGTGCTTCATTCTGATCTATATTATTCATATATGTTTGTCTGAAAGCTGTTGACAGATGCACCTTCTCTACTGAACTTCCAGTTTTAGGGCCTTTAAGGTTATAAATTGCTTTTTAAAAATTTCTGTATTTGCCTTTGTATAGTTCTTGAAATCAAATATCCCTCATGACTGTTGGTAAGGTAACACAGCTCTGAAATGCAACCTTTCGTGCTTTGTTATGTCATTGTACATAACTTGCATATTAATGCTCAGGTCTTCAATTGTTGACATTGTTGCTGGTCTGCTTCACAGGGCTGGGAGATCCAGACCCCCTCTTTGATGATGTGATAATTCCTGCCTGCTTTTGGTCTGGTAGCTGGGGAAGTACTCAGTTGTCAGGATCTTTAGCATATATTAAGGTAGTCCAAAGAGGACTGAAAATCCTAGAAACCATGGAATAAAATATAAAATAGCCACAAACTCCCTCAGTCCATGGCAGTATCCTAGAGTTCAGTACATTTTTACACAGCTGCTGGTGCGTTTTTATTGGCTTCTTTCTAATCAGAGTCACAGAGTAAGTGTTACATCTCTTGAATGGGGACAATATATTAAGCTATTCAGCACTAACTCTGACATCCCATTTTGAATCTTTCTAGAATCTTGAGTAAGAAGCACTGCTTACTTAAATTCTCATCACATTCTTGGATAGTTTCCTCTAAAGAGAGAGAATAATTTACCATTTTTGCTGCAACTTGCACTGGTATGGCTTTGCACTGGTAATTTAATTCTATATTCATTTAGTTTGAATTACATGGGGAACATCTGCAGCAATTCCTAACAATAACTACATTTCAAGACAATTACACAGTAATAAATAGAGCTGCAGGATGATGTCAAAGAAGAGGAAAAAGAGGTGCACAGAGACTTTGTGCATGAAATTAAATTTTGTTCTTAATTGGGAAAATGCGACTTTATCAGAGAAGAGTCTTTGTACAACCACATGCATGTATTTAATATATGTGTTTATGTATGTCCGGCTATATTTTCTATTGACATTAGAGATTTACTCTCATTAGTGATTCTCTGAAACCATCAGAGAATTAATGAAGTGAATCTTCATTATTTTGGAGTACACAACTTTCCTTTGCACCTTTGCCAACTCTTATTAAGAAGATGAAGACAAAGAAATAAAAAGATTTCACAGGATTTACCTTGTCAGTCTTGTGGAATTAAGGACTGTGGGAGGCAGGAACTCCATTCCCCAAGTTTTCAACTACAGCTTTTGCAAGTAGATTCACACCATTGTAAGTAGATACACAGTTACTTCCCTGTGGTGTAGTAATTAACTAATTCACTTATGGACGAGATCACATATTTCTGTCTTGAATATTGGAATGGCTGAGTGAGTCTATGTAGTGAATCTAATCTGGGAATAGCAGATGTGTTGTATGTATGTTGCACAAATAGTCATCATATGTGGATCAATTCTGGTGAATTTTGGATGTATCAAGTTTATCATGACTGTCCAGAAAGTTGAACATAAATTGGCTCAACATTATACTCAGCTGGTTTCTATTATTTTCAGAGCCTTTAATGCCCCAGTTTATAATTTTTACACTGCTATGTAGTCATACACACTATTGTTGACATCAACATTCAAATTTTAGTTTTCCCTTTGAAAAGAGAAAATCCAACGTTTCATATGTTTAACAATGATCTAGATGAGGGGATTGAGTGTTTTCTCAGCAAGTTTGCAGATGATATCCAGTTGGGTGAGAGTGTTCATCTGTTTGAGGGTAAGAGGGCTCTGCAGAGGGATCTGGACAGATTGAATTGATGGGCTGAGGTGAACTGTGTGAGTTTTAAGAAGGCCAAGCACAGAGTCCTGCATTTTGGTCATAACAATGCAACAGGCTTGGGGAAGAGTGGCTGGAAAGCTGCCTGGTGGAAAATAACCGGAGGGTGTTGGTCAACACCAGGCTGAATATGAGCCAGCAGTGTGCCCAGGTGGCCAAAAAGGCCAACAGCATCCTGGCTTGTATCAGGAATAGCATGGCCAGCAGGAGAGGGGAAGTGATTGAGCCCCTGTACTCAGCACTGGTGAGGCTGCACCTCAAGTACTGTGTTCAGTTCTGGACCCCTCACTACAAGAAAGACTTTGGGCTGCTGGAGCAAGTTCAGAGAAGGACAACCAAGTTCTTGAAGGTTTTGGAGAACAAAGCCTATGAGGAGAGGCTGAGGGAATTGGGATTATTTAGTTTGGAGAAGAGGAGGCTGAGAGGACATGTAGCTCTCTACAACTGCCTGAAAGGTTGTAGCGAGGTGGGTGCTGGCCTCTTCTCTCAAGTGGATACTGATAGAACTAGAGGAAATAGCCTGAAGTTGCACCAAGGGAGATTTAGACTACATTTGAGGAAGAATTTCTTTACTGAGAGAGTAGTCAATAGCTGGAAGGGGCTGTCCAGGGGGGTGGTGGAGTAACCATCCCTGGAGGTATTTAAAAACTGTGTAGATAAGGTACTGCAGGACATAGAATAGTGGTCATGGCAATATATATATATATATATATATACACACACACACACACATACATATATATTTTCTTTTTCCGGTGGGAGTAGTAGGGATGTTGGTGGTTGGATACAGTGGTCTTAGAGGTCTTTTCCACCATGACAATTCTGCCATTCTATGATATTGTAATTGTGGTGCTTTTATTTCACTGTCTAATCAGTGAACAAACTAATCAGTGAAGACAGAAGGTCATTTTTTTTCCCAAGCCTTAAAAAAATTCTATTCAGGGTACCATTAATGTAAACCACAAAAGACTTTAACTTTCTGTGTTATAGATCTTTCCACCTTTTCTAGTGACTGAGCTGATGTATTGCTATCCTTTCAAAACTGTCATGTCCTCTAAGGAACAGTAAGACTGTGGCAAATGGTTGATCTACTAGTGTTGAACTCACACTTTAAGCTCAGTCCTTGCACCATCATAATCCATTACACAAAACCAGTGCCCTCCAGCTTTCTTCCCTTTCCCTTGGTGAATTCTATTTTCCATCACTTGAAATGCACCTTGGCCATATGGAATTGTTTCTGCTGTCTGGCAGGAAGCAGAAATGGTTTTCCCTGCAATTTTTCTCCATGTCATCCCCTGTAAACGAAACAAAGGCAAGGCATCGGAAAAACACAGAATAAGCAATGTTTTCAGTGTCATAATCAAGACTTCTTGTGAGCACACTACAGTGAGTAAAGGTCATTCAGAACTGAAATCCAGGCTTTAACACTGGCTTACAGACAAGAAGAGCTAATAGGCAACATCATCAATCATCTTGTAGTCTTAAGGGCAGAATTCAGAGGGGAATTTTGTCACTTAGAGAGGATGCATGCTCAGCTCAGAGGGTTCCAGAAAATTCTCTGAATGCTTTGATTTCTAAAACTAGAGAGGGAAAAAATCTCCCACACTTAGCTGTGTATCATTACTTTGGAACCTCAATATTCTGAGCCTCCTTAATCCAAACCAATTGCTCAGGCCCTTAATCTTTTCCTTCTGTGCTACTTACAGCAGCATGGCTGTGACCACGTATGTTGTGCTCTCAAGTCCTACCTGAAAATCATCGTTACTCTTGGTACTTCTTTTGCCAAATTAACTTTTTTTTATTTTTATGTGTCAAGTTTGTGGGTTTTTATGTGTTTTTTATGTGTCAAGTTTCTATGTGAAAAGTACATCTTGCAGAAGATTACACCTAATGTTGCAATGCATAGACTAATTTTTGCTCACCTGAACAAAGATTTGAAAACTTAAGTGTCAACAGTTGGTAAGGTTTCACTGCATTAATTTCCAAAACGTGGCAATAGCGGTTTTCAGGGAAGCAAAATAACTTCAGAAACACATTTTTTGCAACCTTATAAAACAAGAAAGGCATATTTTTCACTTGGATAATTGTTTGTCTGAGTAGAAATATATGAAGGAAGCACAAAAAAGCTTCTTATTTACCAGCAGTAATAACTATTTTAGTATTAGTGTTAAGTTCAGCTATAGAAAGGGTGAGCTGATAACAGGGCTTTCTACACTCAGGGTTGACTCATTGTAGGAAGAGAATGTACTTTGTTGTAATTCATATTTTCAGATTTTTCATTAGCATCACACTGAATCAGATGTTACTGTTTAGCAGGAATATCATATAACAAACCTCTGATCATGACTTTGATAAATTCCCTAGGAAAATTAAATGAAAGAAAGATGTGATTCAGATTCTTGTATTTATATGATGATCTGGAGTTACTCAAAGGAAATGGATAAAGTTACTGGCATTTGTGAGATACAGGGAAGTATGAAAAATCAGAACCTGTGCCTTCAACTCCTTTTTAAAAATTGTAAATGAGAAGAAACATGTGATTGGTTATTAAAGTATAACGACTCATGTTTACTATTATATCTTCTAAGCCTTTTGTGACTAATCCAGTCCTTTGTATCTTTCCTGGGAACATTAACCTCTTTCTCAGCTACATGAGCACATGGCTGTTAGAAGTGATACTAGCAACAAGAACCTAGACAAAATGCAGATTGATGAAATTATTTCCAGTGACAGGATTAATAAGGCAGATTGTCAGCCCTGTTATAGACATTTGTTTTATATTTTTTCCTACTCAGTCATGCCAGACCTGTGGAAAAGTGAGCAATAGCCTTGTTGCTTTATGATGAGAGATTATTTTCCAAAACTGTGCCTACTATGTGTTCTCAGAACAGCTGGCTTGGAGAACCTTGGGTTTGACTATCAGATGGCCGTACTGTACATTTCAGGAACTGGTCTTGTGGTTAAATTCTTCAGCATTTCTGGCTTTCCAGTCCTCTGACTCAGTAGCTGCAAATCCAAAATCTGAGGTGTGTGTGCGTCTGAAAATGTGAGGCTCATTAAAGGAAAAATGTAAGCCCAAAAGAGACTTGAGGCAACAGGATGTTGGTCAGGGCAGGTCATATGCTACAGAAATGAAAGAGCAAAAGCTGACATGAAAGGAGCTTTTATCTATTGTCCTTAGCTCTAGAACCACCTCCCAGCATTGCTACTTGGTGATGCTACCCTAAAATTAAAAGCCTGCCAACATTTTAGTATCAGGGGATATAGCTATGTTCTGTTCAGGTAGGTTCTTTGCATATATCTTTTTTTTTAGTACCAAGTTTACCTCACAAGTGTTTTATTGTAGGTAATAAGAAAAATCTTGCTGTCCTATCAGTTTTACGCAAATGTTGTGTCAGATTTAATTTTTTAATGCTTTTGACTTGCTTATACTCTGTTCCCATTTAGTGAAACACAGTATGTATTTTGTTTAAGAGAACTGTGTCTGGGGTTTTCCTTCTCTTTCTGAACAATTTTTGCCTAGATGAGGAATCTCCAGTGGAGATCTGTGGAACCAGGACTACTCTTCATCTATGATTTGGAAATTTGTAAGATAGGAGGAACTCTGGATTAACTATGGGATTTTGCATCTCTCCATTGAAATTCTCTTTGAGGGATGCAGTCTTCTAAGCAGCAAGAGAAGTATTTGGCAGCAGACCTTTCTGCCAGAAAAACTGAGAAGTCTGTTGCAGGAAAAAAGGCAAGGAGTGTCCCTAAGGAAAGCCTGGATTTCTGACTTTTCCTCCCCAGATCTGTGAATTTTGCAGACCTGAAGTGTGTGGTCATTTCTATGTGAAAAATTCTGAACAGTTTTTCAGAATAAACTCTGGAGACTTTCTGTGTACAACACAGTAGACACAAAGAAGAAAGAGTTTTTGTAAAAAACTTTGAAGTTCTTATTGCATATGATAACAGTAATGAGTTATTAAAATTACATGACTTTACTAGACTACAGTCAAAGGCTGAAGTTATCTCAGACTCCAGGAAAATTCAAACAAAACTAATTAGTTTACTTTAATCTTTGAAAATGCCCAAGACCTTAAATGTTTGTTTTACAGATGTTGTTTTCTATTGCAAGCATTAATGTGGGAGTTACTTGCCAGAAATAATGCTCATTTTTTAAACAGAGATAATAAAAAATTTCAACATTAAAAAAAGAGGAAACAAACCAATTAAACCTCCTTGAAATAAGGAGGCATTAGCATAAGTAAACATCATGAAATTCTGTCATGAGGTATCCAAAATTTCTCTCAGACAGATAGTAAGATCTCCTCATTCATGCTCAGAATTTTTTTAGTTTTGAAAATGGTCTGTATCATTTTGAGTGTCAGTAGCCTTCTTTTTAGCAATGTTTAAATCCCACATGTAGATCCATCTGAAACTACGAAAATAAAGATCTCAAAACTGTAGAATGCAAGATCCAAGCTGGAATTTGATTTTACAAGTGGCCTCCTTATATGCAGTGAGAAACTTAAAGAGAGCTCAGGGCTGTGGAGAATATTGTATCCAAATTTTGAAATGCTCTTAGAATGCTCTGAAGCCTGGAAATAAACTGCTTGGTGTGATTGGGCTTTGCAGGAAGTATTTTTATTAGAAATTTTGGCTTAGGACAACAAAATAACACCATTTGTACATTATATTTGCCTTCAGAAAAACGCAGACACTTCTGTAGTGGCAAACTCCAGATGTAGGGTAATAGATGCTCTGGGTAGTCTGGTAGAAAGCAGACAAATCTGATTGCAAAGACAAATCAGTTTGGCAGTGTTGATGAAACTTGCTTAAAATAGGAACACCTACAGAGTGCAAATCACTGGATCAGAGCCGTAAACATGAAAGGAACCTTAATTCTGGACTAAGTGTCTCTTCCTCAAAAAATGAAAATAAAGTTATTTAAAAAAAGAGACACTGACACAGATCTTAAACAGCACTGCTGAGCAAGTCTCTTTTCCTCCTGACTTGTTGTTGTTGCTTTCAGACATAATAAAATAAATATGAACGAATGAATGAATGAATGCAGAAAAGGTCACCAGAACATTAATGTTTCCTTTATGTTGCCTGTAGGGGTAAATTCAGACTCAGGTAGGAAGGTGAGGACCCTGCCCTGCTGACTTGCAATGGGAGCTGGACCAACAAGTCCCTTTGTGCCTCTGTGACTTTTCTGCTGACATCCAACCTTTTGCAGGGATGTAGGAACTCCCAGGTCTGAGTTTCAATGTGCAGATGAAAATGTTCTGAACTGTATGGAAAGTAACATTTTCCTGACATTATTTTTCTATTTCTTTTTTTTCAGAAATTTTTCCCTGGAATAGTCTCTGCTGGAAAAGCAATGGGAAAGCAAGACCACATGTCTAATTTGGATGGACAGATGGATAGGATGTACCATATTGTCTTCTTTTTTTCTAAAATGGAAAGGGTGGAGTTTTCCAGGATGAAAAACTTTTACAGAAAGGATTTTCACTTATGCTTCAAACCTCTTCAGTACTTCTGCATTTCCTTCCTATAAAGAGTGTAATGACTTTATGGCAGCAGTATATGTCACTCCTTGGAGAAGCAAATTCTCCTCTTTGAATGAAGGAGCCCAGAAGAGGTTGGTGGGCTGAAACCTTGAGAGAATCTATTATTTTCTATGGCTTATTGTCATAGAAGAGTGAATGAGTTGCTTCTTGAAGTTACTATTATCAAGCACAGGATTATACATCTATTCTTAAAACAGATGAAATCTTCATTGCTCTACATGCTGCACTATATTTTCTTACTTAGTACCCTATTTGGTGACCATTTTGCATGTATGAAACTCTTGTCTACATTTTAACAATATTTCCCAGACTTTATTCCTTTTCCAAAGCTGCTTTTCAGTGTTTCACCTTATTTTACTGCCTCTTATTATTGACATTTAGGTCTACAAACTTCTTAACTGGCTAAAGCATCTTGGCCATGCCAACCTTTGTTGCTTTTTTGAAGTCTTGTGAGCTTCCCAGCTCCACTCAAAAAAAGCCCCACTGTTCACCCTCCTAGCAGTGTGCTGCCTTTTTGATCTGAACTATGACTAAAATGACCTGTTCCAAGATAGAATAACACTATTCCTACCAGGAATTCAAATGTTTTGGTTGCAAAAAGAGGAAGGGAAGATGTAGAACCATTACTCAAACTTCTCTGCCACCTTTTGAAAAAGCCAAGCCACTTTAAAAATAAATTTATTACTGATAGTGGTATTCCTATCCCAGGGTCTGTATAGCACACAATGAGGTACAATTCTTCCAGGTCACCTCTTTGACCTCTAATCTACATACTAATTTCCTACATACCCTCTGGGCATGTGACTTTCCTAAAAACACATTTTCCAAAATCTCAGTTCTGTGAATGACACAGTGGTTTCTCTGCAGCTTCATAGGCTTCTGCCTGTACTTCACATAATTTCAGGTAATATTAGCCCCTTGATTATGTTAGTATCTCAGAGAAACTATTCACAGTATTTTTATGCCCTTTCAGTTCCACCCTGTCACTTCTAAAAAATATTGCCTGATACCTGAATTGTTCTGTTCCTCCTCAATGACTGCATGATACTTCCTGTTCAACAATGAACAGTAATGGAATACATAACTAAAATGACATTTCTTAGTCACTAAATTCTCCAACCATCTTTATAACCTTGTTTTAATTGCATGAGCATGCTGCATGTTTGTTATTTGGGTATATTACAGCTGTTAACCCAGTGATATGAGGATGAATGAATGTCTCTTCTTTGCTAAATTGAAGGGAGTATTCTCCTTAACTCCTTCCCATGAGCTAAATTTGAGTTTATGTGGTCTCTTGTGTTTCATTACAGGCATCTTTCAACAGGGCTCACAGCAGAATGGAATTGAGTAAACAATTGGATTTTACCATGCCCTACTGTTACTGTTATTTTAGGTATTGCTCATGCAACTGCCCCAGGGGTGCTGGGCTCAATCCATTTCCAGGAAAGAGTAATTACTTACCAGAGTATTTTGCTCAGAACCTGCATGGATGTTATTTACTCTCCAGTAACGCAGAAGATCTAAGTCAACCCACATCACTCTGCAAAGTACTGAGCAGTTCAATTTGCTTCTGTGCACTCCTTTGATATCTTTCTGCCTCCCCACTTCCACTTTTTGAATTATAATTATAGGAGATGCTCATATGCGTGGGCACATTTCTTAATTTTTGTCACAGCATTGTGTCACCATTATGCCTTTTTTTTCCCCTGCTAAATTGTAAATTTAGTTAGTGTAGTTCATAAAGTTAGTATTGTGACTGTAATTCACCAAATACACTGAGTGATGGATGGCATAAAGCAATAAGGTCAACCTTCACTCGCAAATCAGACCGGAGGCAAAGAGCAAATCCAACAGGAATAGCTAATGTTGCAGTTAAAGGAAACTTTTCTAAGGATTTACAGCAAGTTTTCCTGTTTGTAAAAATCAAGGATGTTGGGGAACTCAAGATCCACATATCTGAAAATGTCAGCTGTGCGCCAGGGCAGTATTTCAATATGTTTCCACCGGCAAGGCTCAGGAGAGGTGGTAAACTTTCCAGTCACTGATAGTCAGGGCTTTAAAAGTGCTTGAGGCTTTTGTAATCATTTCTGTGGCCAATTTCCAAGGTTGCTAAATGTATATAGATGGAGACAAAAGCTTAATAACCTTTTTCAGAAGTGACTTGGTGCTTTAAATGTCTCAAAATACTGGTGTTCCATTTTAATGCACAATAAAGGGTGAGACTTTCAAAAACCACTGACTACCTTTCCTTTGAAAGCTAGACTTTCACAGTGCAAACTCTTAAAAATAGAGGACCCTAAGGTGCATTTTCAGTGCTGACAACACTGAGAGTGGCAGAGCAGCTTCTCACAATTTTTGTGACTCTCTATGCCTCTTTTTGGAGGGGAAGTCTGAACTACAGTCCCTTCTTGACATGCATTCCCTATACTCTGGATCTTTCCTCTTCCTATTGCTTGGAGCTCTGTGGGGAGGAAGGGATGGTTTTCCTTCTGTAAAGCACAGAAAAGACCAAGAGAAAGCCAGTAAATCCTTCTGTAAGGCACAGGTGAATACATTTCTCTGCTTAGTTCTCTAATCCATAGAGGCTGCATCTGTGTGTTTTTCAGCTGGTACCAGTGTTCCTACCTCCCCAGTTGGGAGTGGATATGCATGTGCACCGGGCAATTGTCAGATTTGTTATCTCACCTTGTGCTACTGGTGTTCTTGTTCAAATGGATTTATTTCCCTACACTGGACCTCATGCTCTTAGGTGCTTTTCTGTAATCTTGCATATTCCTTCTTATCTTTAAGACAATGATGTCAGCTTGCTGGTATCTACACTATCTTCTCTACTTCGTCCAGTATGTACTCATGACACATCCAGCATCCAACCTTTCTTTTTTAGGTCCTGCATATGCTACCAAAGGTACCAGGAAGGATAAGGAGAATCCTCCTTCCTCTTTCAGAAGGTATGAAATCCAGCTACCATAATCTTGCACAATATTTTGGAGGTTAGTAAGGAATTTGAGATTACATAATCTAATGCAATGCTGTTCGCTCTCTTATTGTTCTAACAGAGGTTGCTTAGTGAAATTTTATTGACTTTTTGCATTCAAATGGACTGCTTGGGTCTCCCTGAATTCTTCCGATCACTCTATTGGATTTCTTTATGGTAGCAGTACTTCTGAACACCAGTTCTCCTGCTGTCTTGGACTCCTGACTTGTTGCTGTGATGATGCTCAGCACACATCAATGAGTAGGTTAGAAAGCTTGCTCTAGGTTATTAATTTTCTTTGTGTTGGAAATGCTGAAGGCATTTTCAGCATTTATGAGACAGACTTCAGGCTGACAAAGTCTGAAGGCAGGACTTACTATAGCAAATATTCCAGTGCTATTAAGGACAGCTACTGAATTTCAGATGTTGTGAGGCACGGAAGAACTTGTGCAAACATTTGTCAAGGGTAAAGGATGAGTATACTGAAAAATGGTAACCATGATACCAGCACAGATGGATAACAAGTATGAGACATCATGAACAGAAAGGAGGGTAGTAGCTTGAAGCTAGACTTCCATTCAAATAAATCAGGAGCAACCCATAAAAAAATCAGTATATTTTCTCCATTATAGATGAAATAAGATCAATCTGTGAACAGGTAACGGGATAAATTATTATGCAGAACTGGAAAGAGTCAAAAAGAGAGAAAGCAGTGTCCACAAATGGCCTAAATGCTCTTCCAGAATTATTTAATTACATTGTGGTTTTGTACCTACATTATTGATCTGGATATGATAAAAGATGGTTAATTTATGGCAGCAAGTGTCTTTTTTCATGTCTTAAAAATGCAAGCTTAGAACTTCATATTCCCCCCCAATTTCAAATACAAGAAAATACACTCCCCATCAATTCTGATGGGATGCAAAGCATTCAAATGAGAAATCTGAGAATGTGAGAGTAAGAGAGGTTACTTTTCCTTACACAACAGCATAAATCAGTGCTTATGTCCTTGGGGAACAGGACAGTTGCAGAAAGAATAACGCTTTGAACATACTTTTAAGAAACTAATTCACATTATATGAATCCCTGGACCTTAATAGAAAACTCGATGCTTAACTTGCTTTGAGGAATTCAGGTGTTGCAGAATTGAAATTTGGAGAGACCTATGGAAAGTTTTTGTATCATAGTCTTTATATAGGCTCCTCATAGCCAACATTTTTGTAATCTGGGCATGCTAGTTTGAAACTACAGAATGTAGCATACCTATTTATTGGAGGAATTGTCCTTTCCTGTACTTTGTAGCATTCATGTGAGTTCGTAATTTGTATGATTCATGCAGGAAATTATTCAAGGATGGAGGAAAACAAAAGGAATTAAAATTTTTTTTTTTTTGTTTTTGTTTTTTTTTCAGAATCACCAGAATGAAAAGAGGAGTATACATGAGCTTTTTGTAAAATTCAGAATATATAAAAAATATTAAGGAGTGAAAGTAGCCTGAAGAAGTCTGTGGGACTCAAAAGAGTGACAAAAAAGAGTTACTTACCATGGAAGCATTTTAATTATGAAATTATTTGCCTTAGTATTTCCAAACAGGGGAAAGAACAGAGGTCAAAAGCCATTATTAACACTAAGATAATGAAGTAATAAGGAAAACGTAAATATCTTGCCAAGACTTGAGAGGAGAGGCAAAAATATACAATCACACAATCATAGAAGTGTTTCAGTTGGTAAGGACCGTGAAGATCTCCTAGTTTCAAAACCCTTGACATAGTCAGGGACACCTTTCACTAGACCAGGATGCTCAAAGCCTCATCCAGCCTGGCTTTGAGCACTTTCAGGGATGTGGCAGCCACAATTTCTCTGGGAAACCTGTGCTATTCTCTCACCACCATCATAGGAAAGAATTTTTTCCTGATGTCTAACCTAAATCTGCCTTCTTCCAGTTTAAAACCATTTTCCTTTGTCCTCTGACTACATGTCCTTGTAAAAGTACCTCCCCAGCTTTCCCATAGGCCCTCTTCAAGTACTGGAAGGCTGCTATTAAGGTCTCCCTGGAGCTTTCTCTTCTCCAGGCTGTACAACATCAACAGTGAAAAAGACTCTTCTCCAAAAACACATGAAAATTCAAGAAATAGAACACATTTTAAAATAGCTCTTATAATTTTTCTGAACAAACTTCCCTGCTTTGAGAACAGGTATGAAGGCAGAACCATCAGTCCTTAGATCTTGGAGACAATGCTGTTCTTTGCTTCTGCCTCCCTGTCCCACATGCAAAGGGATATCACTGTGACCCTCCCTGCTTGTGCTGCTGCTGTGTGAGTCTGAAGGTAACACCCACACTGTGGGCAGAGACAATGCCTGGGATCCAAGGTCTCCATTTAGGGGCTTGGAAGAAGTGATGGGAAGAAGGTCTGGGAGGGACTAACTGGTGGCCATGCAAATGTTCTGACAAGCAGAGGCAGGTTGCTTCCAGACATATCTCACTGCAGACTCTTTGGCTGTATCTGTACAAACTTTGGTGAACAAGGCGTGCTTGAGTTGATCCCAAATCCCTGGACCATAAAGGCATCAGCTGGTGGTGCTGTTATACATGTCCTCTTCATTGTCATTTTTCTATCCTCTTGCTGAAATTTCCCATCTTGTGTCAGACGAGCCAGAGAGTATGAAGCCAGGTGGATGATGAGGGAATTTAAGCCTTTCTATGAAGTGAGATTCACATGGTACTACAGATATACTAATTGTTGCACAGGGTTGTGTCCAGTGTGCTAGACTGAGAAGTGTGCTAACTGAGAAGCAGTTAATTCAACTACTATTGTAAAAAGAAGGTTTTCTTCTTCTTTAACAAAAAAACCCACCATTTTTCTTTGCCTTAGCCTTTATTTTTGTGACTATTTTTTTGGAAAATGAATATAAAAATACAGTCAAATAATTGGGAAACAACACACTAAACTGTCATTTTAAAAAAAAATATTTATTTTAAAACCTGTGTACTTAAAATGTTTTCATTTGATCTTTTTGGCTTCACTATTTTTTCTTTTTCAGCTCATCTGTCTCACTCAGTTTCTAAGACCTTCTGCCCTTCTGCCCAGCATTTGTGGTCTCAAGAAATCTGTGGGTACTGGAGGTTCTTACTAGTATAGTTGATCAGAAAACTAAAGAGAGAGTTGTTTAATGTGTTATCCTGCCTATTGTTGACATTTTCTCAAGAACTAAAACCTGAAAGAGGTGCAGCTTTCTCTGAACTCTGTTGAAGGCAGCTGAGAAGCTGGGGGGAAGAAAAAGAAAAGGACTAGGCTGCCGAGGTGAAAGAAAAAAGCAAACCCTGATGTGTTATGTTTTGCTTCTGCTGCAGAAGCCCTTGTATTTCATCTTGAATTGCATGCAGAAGCATAAAGCACCTTTTCATCTCTTTTCTTTCCATTTACCTTTCCCATTTCTCTTTATTTACAGACGACTGTTGTGCTCCATCAGGCCTGAGTGTCTTTAAAAGCAAGAACAACTAGAATCAAGAGAAGATTTGTTAACCTCACTAATGAGTTCAAAATTGAGTCTTGGATAGGTGAGACCAAGTCTCATTTGTGTAAAAAGCAGCAACACTGGATTTAAAAAGCACAAAAATCTTCACCTGCCAAACATTGTTTTAGAATCACATACACTGTTTTTACCAAATTAATTCTGTCATCAATTTTTTACCTTTAATCTGTATTTTGCCTATGTGCTAGAAGGACAAACTTACCATTCTATCAGGCATTTTTAAAATATTTGTGATTAATAAAACTCTTAATAAACGCTTGCCTCTTTCTTGTGTGGAAGGCAAGAACTGTTACTCTAATTACAACCTTTGGTTAGTTGTGATAAGTCTTTTAAAATAATAATTAATAGTTTATATTAAATAATATTTGCTCTGACTAGGAATTGTGTTATGCCACAGGAGCATAGCAAACTCTTATAAGAGTAACAAATTTATTCCCCCAAATAAATAGCATATTTATTATTTGCATTGGTCCATGTGATACAGTGCAAGTGGGCTGTGGAAAAAGTATTTCATCTCTCTGAGCTTTCTCCAAGAGTTCCAGTGAAAACCTGCCATCCTTCTAAGAAGTAGTCCAGAGGTCAAACACTTGCCATCTACCTGTAGATATTTTCTGGTTCCTAGTGCCATCTCTAGGCTGAATGTTATTTCACATTGTGCACTGGAATTGAGTCTCTTTATGTGGGAAAGGGAGATAATTGAAAAGGGATTTAATTAAATCCTAAAGGGGTTTGTTAGAAAAGACATCTCTCTTCAGGTTCTACCCCCTGATCTACATAAAATATCAGTGACTTGGCCTTGTGTGCATCATGGCTCTCTGTAAACACAAAACAGTAAGAAAGCCAAGTGAAGCAAAGTATTGAGTTTAAAGTTCTTAGTCCAGGGTCCTAAAGGAAGATCTGAAGTGATCAGATAAAAGATACTACAGTGTCCACCTCTTTGGTTTCAGAACAGTTTCTGTGACAGTCTTGTATTTCTGGGTACATCTCACATTTTTCTAGGATATTCCTTTAAGAGCAGGAATCCTTTAGGTCCTAGGAGAGTGAATTTTTTTTAATGGCCATTCTGGGCCTTCTGAAGTCATGAAGGTCTTGTACATATGACTTCTGTTTTTGTTTTTTTTTTTTTTTTTTTTTTTTTTGTGGTCATAGATTTTAGATCAACAGTGATCTGTGTCCTCCGTGTCTCAATGTCTTTTACGCTGATCTTTACCTCTTTTCTCCTATTCTTAGACTGTGTTTGTCATTAGTTTCTTAGAGACCATCCAGTGACAGGTAGACAACAGCTTTGTTCATTTCAATGCATATTTTTACAAAAAAATTACTTGGTTCATTAATCAATTGTTCATTAGATCCCCAAGGAAAATGAGCCATTCAGATGATTAATCACTAACTGAGTTCTTCAGTGATTTTGTCATAGTGCGTAACAGCATAACATTATTAATTATTCTGTGTTGCTTTCTTACCCTTTATTACTGATACGCAAAAAGCCATCAACATATTTGGAAATTCCTAGTTGTGCACACAGAGAAGATGAGAAAAATACAGCCAACACCATCCTTGCTTCAGAGCTGCTCGAGGTATTTGCCAGACTGTAGTTTCAGCAGATGTTACAAATAATGCCTGGTACATTTTTCATTTTTGGAAAATTATCAAATTCTTTGTTCTTTTTAAAAAAATGAAGAACGGACCAGGTAGTATTTCTTAGAAAAGTACTTGGCCAAAGAGCATTTAGTTCTATATCAGGAATAAAAGCAATTTCATCCTGCCTTAGCATGTGTTTGGCAAATAAATATAGGGTCATATAAAGGTCAGAAACTTGCCAAAAATTTGTGATTTCCTTTTCATCTAGGAAAAAAAGAAAAGGTGAAAGGGGAATGAGAGCAGCGTTGTTATAGTCAAATAAACTGTCACTTGTACACTGCAGAATTGTCTTCAGTTTATACATGTTGACAGGAAAATAAAATTGAAACTGCTTTTTTTAATGAGAAATAAATAACCTCATTGTTTCATATGTCATATTTAACCTGCCCTGCCTAGTAATTTTTATGTTTTCAACCCTTAGCTAACCTTGTGTCTGTTCATAGATTTAAGTGGGCCTCTGCCACTCTTCTAGCATAATGAATGTACCCCAAACAAGACAGGGGCATATTATACCTCTTGTTTTCTCAGCTTTCCAAGAGGAGCAGAACCATGAATCTGATGTATGACCTTGTGGTCTTTTTTGGATATAATGTAAAGACTTCTTTGTTGGTTTTGGAAAACTAAATAGTAGATAAACTAACTGTGATGTTTATGTGCTGGTGTTTTATTTCTTTTCAAATTCTGATGATGTTTCAGTTTCCAGAAGTATCTAATTGGGCAGTTTAAGAGGCTCAAAGTTCATAATGACCTCCTTTGGCTATCACAGTCTAAGAAGACAGAATTCAAAAGCATCTCATTCCTGAATGTTACTGTGGTGGAAGACTGGAATTTAAGAGAAATGATCATTCATTGTTTCATTTTAAGTAGTTTAGATAATTTTTCCTTTGGGTAGCTAGTCCTTTAAGTCACTCATATGAATAACAAACTATTATAAATAAAACAGTTATCCCAAACCTCAGAATGACTCAGAATGGGCTTGGTGATACAGCAATCACTCCTACTGAGATCTTTGTTCTGTATTGTGTCAGACCTTTCAGGCCCTCATGAAAAGTATTTTCCTTATATAACATTATGACAGGGCAAGTTATTTATATGAAAATAAGAAAACTGTGGGTAGATACCAGACCTTTGGAAGATGAAATGAAGAAGCACATCTTCCCATACAGCTTTTAAGCCAAGGGCACATTCTTATTTTCTTACCCAAATTTCTTGAGATGTAATAAAATAAACTGTTCATATATTTGGGACAATTACTACACCAGACTTCAGACAAACCTGTCATACTACACAAGACCACACAAACTGCTCTTACTTTCTTAAGATGTTGCCTTAAGAAACAGGACATGACCAAATCCTTGTTTTGGTGAAGGTTTCAAGGAAACCTTTGAGGGCAAGGTTGTTTAAACATTTTAAACAAACTAAGTATGGATGTCCAAACAATGGACAATACTTATCAGTTGGACCTGATGAAGTAAGTGCCAATGTGGCTCTGGTTTTGGCCTGCTCTGCCTCTGGTCTGCTGAATGAGATTGTATTTTTATTTTTTATGAGCTCCTCTTATAAGTTGCAACTTCTCCTTGCATGAGCTGGAGGAATTTACTGCTCATCACCTGCCTACAGTCTGAAGCCTGTTTCCTGCTCACCATAACAGGAACTGACAAAGGTGACAAGGGCAGAGCAGACCAGAGCAAGAACCCAAGATAATCACAAACCTCATGCCACATATAGTCTCATACCTGCCCTATGTGCTCTGCATCTGTCACTTGAGGGACAGTTTCTTGTGAAAAAAAGGAACTTGCAATACTTTAAGCAGTGATTCTATTTTTTCTTGCTGACAAAGAAGCTGTGAGCTTGAGAACTGCTGTGCTGCCACCATAGCATTACTTAAAAGAACAATGACAACATTAAAACAAATATAATATGTATATTCTTCTGTGATGCAACAATTTCAATTGTTATAAATGGATTTTTTAAGCCAAATTATCTGTCACTATTAATGGTGAATTTTTTCTTTTCTATTTCTCTCATCAGGGACAAATAAAAGAGATAAGTTGATATCACTCCTGGATTATCTACAAGAGGTGACAGAAGCCTCTCCATCCATAGTGGGACAACACTGCAAAACGTTGGGCTCCAAACACAGGCAGGAATATGTTAAATTCTAGACCAGATATGTTTTAATTGCAAGTAAACATAAAAATTTTAGAAACATTTATTGGTGACCTTATCCCTGGTAAAAGCATGTCTAAAAAACTAAACCCACAATCTGTCAGCATCCTCTATGCATGGAGGGTGAAGATTTACATAAAATTTTAACAGGAGCTATAGGTGGCAAAAGCTACACTGTATGATTTCATTAACATAACCCCCAGCACAATAATTAACACTGACAGATAATTATACTTGTTTTGATACGAAAGACAATTTTACTGGCTAAATTGTGTTGCCCCAGCAACCTGGTACACTGCAGTTCCTTTTGTCTCTCTGGTAGTGCCATAGCCTTTAACCTTTGATTCTCTGATGCTTAGAGCTCAGCTCCCCCAGCCACTCTAATACTTCATGTTGCAAAGTGGATCAGACAACACAGCTTCAGAGGTCCACTTTCTCCCTCAGTCAGTGACGAGTGAGATTACTGAGGCCTTAGAAATGATGAGGGCTGGCTTTACAAAACTGCCTGACACCTTTCCCACCTTTCCACACAGCGCCTGAAGTCACACAATCCATAGAATTATTCAGAGTGAAAATGGGTGAACAGGCCCAAATCCTCTACAATGTAGTCAAACACAATTCTCATTTGAAGCAATGTCACATATAATCTGTCAGTGTGTCCCTGATACAGTGCATCTTCTCCACAGAAAAGTGCTCGGTGTAGTCCTAAGTGTCTATGTGCTGAAGTACTTATGAAAAAAGTACTACACATATAGAATTTCTTGATACCATATACACCATATATGTAAGTCTGCTTATACATGTTCAGGTTCATCCCTGTCTTTGCTTATATTTGCTCTACAGACAGGATGCATATTCCATTAATTTAATTCCTGATTCTGGTCACTATTGTCCACCTCACCAGTATCACATAGCCATTTACGTTTTTTTGTTTTGCCAAAAACAGGAGCAAGATGAATAGAGGTAGGGATGCAATGTCTTTGTAGTGACTCTTTCCCTGTTTGCTATATTCAGACTACCTGTTGTTCACAATGCCACTGTTTCCTGAGGCTAGAAGTAAATACAGGAAGTGTGTCAGATATTTTCAGTCTTGTTTTCTCAGAAACTTACAGCCACAGGCATTTTTTCCAGCAAACATCTAAAAATTACATGAGAACACTAAGAGGTTCTTGACTGAGTAGATGAATGAATAAGCGAGTTCTTCAGGCATGCTTTAAAACTTGAACAGAAATCATAAAAGCCCTAAGTACATATAGGAGTAAACAAATACATCAATAATACTGTTCTGGGAGAAGGGAAGCCCTGTGGAGCAAGGACCTCAGTTCTTCTGAAGTATTTGCTGACAAATCCAGACCTAACAACTGGAATTTGGATAGGACTCTATAACCTAAATGTGGGCATCTAGCACTATTCCATATTTCCCTAAGGCATCCAAACCATTGCATATGGTCAGTCCATATGCACAGAAACTGTGCTGTCCTTTAATGGCACCACCTACATCAATGAAATTTTATTCTGTGCAGCTTGTGTTTGGTTCCTTGTACCCTTTACTTCTGTAACCGTTTCTCCAGACATTTGCTCCCAAGGAATAATCCTTTCTGTTCTCACAGGACAGGGGCTGTTTGCATCTATTTTAGTCTCATCAAATATTTAGTGCACTTCCAAACAACAGTGATGAGCTCCCTGAATTCCCCTTTTTCTAGTGAACCCAAGTACCTGCAGGTTGCAGAGCAGTCCCAAGGTCTCTAACCTAGCACAGCAGTAAAGATCTGCAAGGTCAGGTGCATTTTCAAAGAAGACTGCAGGATCCTTCTGGGACTTGGATCCTCATGTTTTGGGTAAAGAGAGAGGCTGCATTGTCTGATGCCTTTCTGGAGGAGGTAGGTGGTAGAGGCTTTTCTGTGTAAGGCAAGGAGTAAACCTTGAACTGTCAGGGGGCTCTCCAGCAGGTAGTGTCTCCTTATCAGGCACTAAAGCTCTTATTTCTGTGTGTCTTTGGAAGATCAGTGGGAGGAAGCCACATAAAGATGGATGGTAAGAAATCTGAGCTCTTCCTGGTGATATTTGATGTAGCTCTATTGCTGCTGCAATGTCCAAGAAAGGACATGTAAGCAGTTTGGAAACAACTATTTGTGCTCATTTAGGTTCTAACTGCCCACCTCTATGCTTCATCAAGTCATACATTTTTAGTTTTTATGTGTTAGTTACAACAGTTTACATTTAAGTACTAATAACATAAAGTGCAAAGAACTTTCAAGGCAGAGCAGTTTGGGGCACTGCTCTGTATTCAGTCCTGTGGCTTTTGTCTGCCTCCTGCCTCTGTTGCCTGGCTGCTGTTTGAAATAACAATGAGAGAGAAACTCCCAAAAGACAGGAGATAAGTCAACAAAGCTTCAGCTTTTTCAGCTCAGCTTCTCCCTTTTTAAGTGCATGAGGCAGTCATCCTGTACAGGATGCTGGCCCTCAGTCACACAAAATATTTCAAGACCACCCCAGTGCCTCCCCTCAGCTTTAAGTTGAAGCTGAGGTAGCCACTGGATCTGACTAAAATTTCTCAGGAAGTTCTAAAACTTTTAGCCAGGAACTCCTGATGTTATATATGGTACCTAGACTTATGAAGGTTTTTTAAAAATGCATATATAAATATATACATTACAAATTAATTTATATTTTACAATACAACAAAGCACAGAATGAAGACTATAAAATATATTAAATGATAATATAGCATGTAGAATACATCATGCATTATCTATAATTCTAAATCATACTATAGAGCAGCAATATATTATAGGTTATTTCACACTATTATATTTAATGTGTATTATATAATGCAGTCCTATATGCTATATATTGTGTATATAATCTATATAATAAAAAAAAGTATTTTTATGCATGTAACATATACATTGTATATCTATACATTATTTCAGTCACACACAGATAAACATATATAAAATAATTACAGGTAATTACATTTCCTAGTCTTGTATTATAAAATCTTCATGCATTGTACTAATCAGTGCATTCCAAATATTACAGTCCCTTCTTGCATGAATCTGTAAAAAATACAGGACATTTTTGGGGAACAGCTTAACCGAGATCTGATAAGGTTTCCTTCTTTCAATCATTGCTTAAAAGGAATCAATTACTTAAGATAAGGTTTATAACAGGCTACCAGATTTAACTATTTAGACTCACGGATTTTAAACAATTTTCTAGCATTTACAGGATCACTTAATATACAATATAATGTCTACTATGCTTATTTAATATTATATGCAATGGTTTTGATACTAACAGAGTCACTAGCTGTGATACACTGCCAAATAATGTTAGAAGAGGAAGTTGGAATTATTCAGTAAAAAAGCTAAACCCAAGAAAAACAGACTGTAAAAAGCAGCAGGTCAGGCTTATACAGAACTGTGACTGTTTTCAGAGAAGAGAAATATCACCTTTACAACCAAGGTGTATGACAGCAGGCAAGATCCATGGCATTGTGAGGGAATAAATTAAAAATAGCTTCACATAGGGAGGAAGAAACAATTTTAAGATGATTTATGTATAACTGGACTTGATGAAGTGGTCTGGGATTTTGTGAGGTCTCTGCTGCACATAATTTGCAAAAATGAGATAGACAATATGCCCAACTATAAACTTGTTAATTTGCCAAAGATATGTAATTTCTGTCAGCTTGAACTTGGGGAACATTACGAGGGAAAAAAGAAGTACAATTGAGAACTCTCTCAACACTAAAAGCTGCGTTGATAAATGAAAGCATTTTCTAATTTTTCTGAGTATGCACAGAAGCCATTTACAGAAAGATGATCCTGCTATGTCAGTCAGTCAGACAAAACTTTCAAATAGAATCATGACCACCTGATTGCTTCTATCTCAGCATGGAATGAAAGCCACTGATGTTGGGAAGCAGCAAAACAAACCAACACCTTGACAGTCACTGATCAGGTGCCTGTGTCTCATTTTACCTGCACCACATTGGGCTGAATGATTTCACAGAAATTCTCAGAGAATGACTACCTGAATATATTAGAATCATAGAATCCTTTGTGTTAGAAGGGATCTTAAAGATCACCTAGTTCCAGCCCCCCTGCATGGGCAGGGACACTTGCCACCAGACCAAATTGTTCAAGGCCCCATCCAACCTGGCCTTGAACACTTCCAGGGAGCGGGAATCCACAACTTCCCTGGGTAACCTGTTCCAGTGTCTCAGTACCCTCATAGTGAAGAATTTCTTCCTAATATTTTACAAAATCTAAATCTACCCTCCTTGGGTTTAAAACTGTTACCCCACTTTTATAAATATAAATATATATTTATATAAAATATACCTCATAACTGTGGTCTAGACCAAAATCCATGATACTCTTTTCCACAAGTGGAACTTCTGGGCTCACACTAAACTAGTCCATAAGGTGGATTTTATAAGATGTCACAAACCTTCAGAAGACCAGCATGTAGTTAAATTGTGGTCACTTACAGTAATCAGGTTTTAACTCCAGATCCTCAGGCACATTCATGATTTGAAAGTAAGGAGTCCTTTGAATTCAATTCCACTGGCCTTGCAAACTGTTAACACATTTAGAAATCAAGCAATGACCGTTAAATTTAGCCAAGTTGTTTGCAGCTGTGGCATCATAATTTTGAAAGTTTTTGCATTTTCCACAGTCAGAGGTGGGAATATAGAAAAAAGGACTCTGTTTGCATTGACTTATACCACTACTACTGCTCCAGAAGTTTATGTGCCTATCAATTATATATTTAATGTGCTTTTGCTAGAGTAAAATCTTTTAGAAGTATAAATACTTAAAAAAAAAAAAAAAAAGACTAGTAGTTACCCATTCTTTCTCTTTCTGTAAGGGAAAGCTAAGGATGGAAAAAGTAGATGAGTATGTTTGTGAAATAAAATAATTTCTTTACCTACATACTAAATGAAGCTGACCTCTGCTTAAAAACATGACCCTGAGGAAGAAGCATAAAGCAGGATGCTGGCTATACTGACCTCTTTTGGAAACTAAGGCCTGAAATGGTGGCTGTTCTGCAATTAGAAGAGGTGCATTGGACCTTGAAGCCTCTTGTCTTCAAACCTTGGTAGCTGTCAGAGGTGTTATCACAGTGATTTATGTTTTCAAGCAACTATTTCTCCTGACTGTCTTTGTTCAAAAAAGAATTTCTGTGTTTCTTGGAAACTGTATTTAAGGGCCAGAGGAAAGATTATTATTGGATTATCTAACATGTATTTTCACAAGATTAGTAATTTTTTAATAACTTAGAGACACAGTAATATTAGTGCGTGTGACTAAGGGAAATATTATTTCAAACAAAGTGGATGTTAGCATGTTGATAATGTCAGTCAGTGTAATTTTTCTTTCTGCAGAACACAGGTCATCTCATTAATAAAGTTCCTTCAGTTGGTTTTTTTTTTTGTCACGACTTTCGTATTATACATATTCCTTAAGTAGCATCTCCTACAGACAATAGAGGCAATGGGTACAAACTGATTTGCAGAAGGATCCCTCTGAACATCAAGAGATATTTTCTCACCATGAGAGCGAGCGAGCACCGGCACAGGTTTCCCAGAGAGGCTGTGTGGTCTTCATGCTTGGAGATTTTGAGATGATCTTGGGCATCTGGATGTAGGTGGCCCTGACTGAGCAGGGTTTGGGGCCAGATGAGGTCCATGAGTCCCTGCAAAACTCATCCCTCCTGTGATTCTGCAAAAATACTTGTGCCACCAAATTTGTGTGCACATCTTGTTAATCTCTCTCATCTTTTGCAAGTCAACAGTGAATGTAACTTTGTTCATACTAGTTATTAACAATTCAAGATGAACCTCAGACTCATCTTAGAGTTTACAATATAATTCAATACAATTTAATTTTGCATCTAGAGAACAGTAACCTTACACTAACTGCTAGAATTTATTAGCTTCATTCTCTGAAACCCTGAAGTAAAAGATGAAATTGCATGAGATGAAAAAGATTACAATTTAGATAGTAGTTGCTGAACTAATGTATGAGCATCATGGGTTTTTCCTAAGATGTACCAGCACTGCTGCAGCTGTCACACTTTGAAAGCAATTCCATTTCCAAAATATATGCTAATTATTTTTTCTTTTTAATTTTTTTTTTTTTTAATTGGAAAGTTTTGGAAATTGTAGTTAAACTGAATTCTGTTGTTTGCCAAAACTGCAGGTTCAGCATTTTTAACATGTTTATAATTAAGCTTTGTTAAAGACTAGCAGACCTATTCTCTTTCAAACTCTCTTCTCACTTTACATGGGAGTAAATATTACATAGTAACTGCAGTTATTGCTATGATAGTTTTACAGTTTTGAATTTTTACTGCAGTAAAATCTGCAGCAGTACTAGCATCTGATTTGAAGTTCACTTTGATATTTTTCACATAAGTTGAGGAGGTTTTGGATAAATAGCAGTATCAGAACATATTATATCATGACCACTGCTATGCTGGGGTCACTTTCCAATGAGAAAAGATTATCTGGTAACTATTCTGGTAATGATGTATACTGGATGAGAACCATGTCTTAATTTGGAGCATATGCACAGGTATGATATAATGTAGCTTTTCTAAATACTTAATGGCCTAGAATTTTCTGCTAAGGCAACTATTTTGACAAATGTCTTTATTTAAAACACAGAACTCATTAAATAAAAAATGCTTCAACAAAAGCTTTGCTTCCTCCCTCCAAAAGGAGAAGCTGTGAAAGACAAGGTAAAAAATCCGGAGTCTTGCATACATTCTTTCTGTGGGATGAATTGCACTGGAGAATTTGGCTTCAATTTGATTTACATGCTTTTGCTGCCTTTTTATTACTAGATTTCATGGGAATAATAGTACCTCGTATCTGTCACTTAAATACTAAACAACTAGCATTTATTATTCTTTGAGCACTCTCAAGCTCTGCAAAGATAGGATGTTTCACATAAATGGTATGTTGATTATAATGAAAGTGCCTTTCCTGCAACATTAGGAACAATGAAAAGGGTTGTGAAGGATGGGTAGCTCAGTTATGAAGCATGGCCACAGGTATGGCATGATTGTATTGGACCACTGAGACAGGTGTTTGATGTGCTTGTTAGATTCAGTAACAGGGGTGCTAAAGAAATGAGAGGAAGGTAAACCAGTGATACCTCTGTGTAAACAGGAAAGAGTTCAATAAGAGCTAATGGCTTGACCTCCCTTCTGGGAGACTACCATTTTCAAATATCAATGAAATTAGAGCAATTATTTAGCTAAAGGTGGGAATCCGAGGATCATTCATGAATATGGTATACAAGGAAGAGAAATATATTTTTAAGGGACCTATCTGCAGAAAAGCATCTGATGGAGGCTACATCAAAACCTCCAAAGAGAGCAGGATGGGGGCACAGTCCAGAGAATGGTTACAGAATCACAGAATGGTAAGGGGTGGGAAGGGACCTCTGAGGAGGATCATCTAGTCCAACCCCCCTGCTAGAGCAGGATGCTCTAGAGCTGGTTTCATAGTAATACATCCATGTGGGTCTTGAATGTGTCCAATGATGGAGACTCTACAACCTCCCATGATGTGCTTTTATCACTCTCCAGTCTTGGAGACTCTCCAGTGCAAGCCCACAAGGAAGCACAAGTTGAGGGGAGAATACCACATGTGAACTCACTACTAGGTACTTTCAATACAGCCACTGGTTTGGCGGTAGAAGAGAATTTATACATTTTGACACAAGTACAATAACATGTGGGTCAAGGGTCAGGGAGGTCTAGTTGACTTTTGCAGCTACAACCATGCAGATTCTTCTGAAGAATTTGAAGAAGTCTTCATTACAGGTGATATAATCTTCTGCAATCCATCTGTGCCTTTAGTCAGTCATCCAGCTCTTAGTGCTCTTATACAAAACTATAACAACAGATATTTGGCAGAAAACTTATTTCTCTTCACTATTTCACAAGGGTCACTTGTCCTGAAGCAAGTACTCAATTTATATTCATTGCTTATAATATTTTGCTGTGTCTTTTATACTGTGTTTTCCCAGGAGCTGTTATAACATGGATAACGAAGGAGAAATACATCAACAGCTCCTTCACTTTTTCTCAAACTGTTGAAGCTAAGGCAGACTGTATTTTACTCTTATGAAAAACAAAGTACACTGCTAGTCTAGAGAACCTACATGTTTTCCGGGCATTCAGAGCCCCATATACTAGGCTTTTGTAGGACATTCCAGAAATGAAGTGCTTTTGAGTTGGAAAATATTCACAAGGAAGTCTGTTCAGCAAGGAACTTAAGCTCAAGAAAGGTACACACATACACATAAATTCTGGGTTAAACACTGGCTGGATGGCTGGGCCCAAAGATTTGTGGTCAGTGGTTAAATCCAGTTGGTGGCCAGTCATGTGTGGTGTCCCCCAGGGCTCAGTGCTGGGGCCACTCCTGTTTAACATCTTTACTAATGATATTGATGAGGGAATTGAATGAACCCTCAGTAAATTTGCAGATGACACCAAGTTGGGAGGGAGTGTCAGTCTGCTGGATGGTAGGAAGGCTTTACAGAAGGACCTGGACAGACTGGATCGTTGGCCTGAGATCAACTGTATGGAATTCAATAAGGCCAAGTGTCAGGTCCTGCATTTTGGTAAAACAACCCCAGGCAATGCTACAGGCTTGGAGAAGAGTGGCTGGAAAGCTGCCTGGCAGAAAAGGACCTGTATGTATAGATTGACAGTCAGCTGAATATGAGCCAGCAATGTGCCCAGGCTTGTATCAGAAATTATGTGACCAGCAGGACTAGAGGTGATCCTACCCCTGTACTTGGCACTGGTGAGGCCCCACCTCAAGTCCTGTGTTCAGTTTTGGCCACCTCAATACAAAAAGGACAGTGAGGTGTTGGAGCAGGTTCAAAGAAGGGCAACCAAGCCAGTGAAGGGTTTGGAAAACATCCCCTGTGACTGGGGGTGTTGGGGCTGTATAGTCTGAGGAAAAGGAGGTTGAGGGGAGACCTTATCACTCTTTGCAAATACCTGAAAGGAGGTTGTAGTGAGAGTGGGGTTGGTGTCTTCTCACTGATGACAGATGACAGGGCAAGGGAAATGGCTTTAAGTTGTGTCAGGGGAGATCTAGGATATCAGGAGAAACTTTACAGAAAGAGCTATTAAGCACTGAAACAGGCTTCCCAGGGAGGTGGTTAAGTCTCCATCCCTGACTGTGTTTAAAAATCGTCTAGATATGGTGCTTGAGGACATGGTCTAGCAGTGGGTCATCAGAAACAGGATAATAGGGCTATGATGAGGTTGGACTCAATGATCTTGAAGGTCTTTTCCAGCCTGAACAATTCCATGATTCTAGGAAATTTGGAGAGATCCTAGTTAAAGGCAAAGGGGTCAGACAATATAAATATGTTGAAACTGAAGGTAAACTTTGGCATTAGCATTTTTTCTTTCTATACTTTCATTTACATCATTTATAGGATACTCAGATTTGAGTATAGATGTTGATGAATGTCAGATGTTATTTCAAGTTTTAAACAGGACAAACAATGAAGTACAAATACGCCAGGAAAAGATATTACATCACATCATAAAAAAGTTATATAGGGATATAGATTTAATTCCTGTCTGCTTTATTTTGGGGGGAAGGAGGAGCTTTCTTCAGTGAGATTTTCAGATGTAATAAAATTTTTAATTGAAGTAATTTCCAGGTATTGGGATGTGTTATTTTTTGAGAAAACTAAAGATAAGAGCATGAGGAAAAAAAACAAGCTGTCAGTATAAAACAAAAGTATAAAAGATATATTCAAGAGCAATCATACTGGTAATCATAATCGCTTTTCATTTACTGGAAGTTATTGCATCCTTATGTAATGCAAATAGATGTATGTGTCCCACAGAATTTACTTGCTAGCTTTGATTAACTCTGTATTTCATCCCTTGTGTTTTCCCCACCAGGATAGCCATGTGGTTTATGCTGCTACTTGGGAAATTTGAATTAATTTTGATTAGTCAGGTACACAATTAACCAGACATTTAAAGACTGTAAACCACTGTTGTGTGGTGCTTTAGTTTCTCTTTCTTTGCACTTAGAAGTTGTGGTGTGAGGCATGCAGACTGCACCAGTGGCTTCTTACTCTCATGACTCAAGTTGGCAGCAAAGTTTCTTTCTTTGAAATAAGTCAACATCTGCCTCACGACATGCAAAGTAACTCACCAGGTGAATATTCAGTCTACCCAGTACGTGGGTTGGGTTAATGTATAAGAACCAGCATGTAATAAATTTGTAGCCTCAGCTATTTGGTGCATGGATCTGGGATGTCATCAAGTTGAAAGTATCACATCAATTATTAAAAAAAATTAACATTATTGATGTACAAGCTTAATAGAGTGAAAGTGATGCTGATTATTATATCATGTTCAAAATGTCAATGGAAACACATATTGTAGCGACACCAACATCTCTAAGTTCGTGAGGAACTTGATCACAAGCAACAACACATGGATTGAACAGTTCACTTAATCTTAGAAGTGTGAAAAAGAAATGAAACTCATTAAAAGAAAGGGTATTTTTCTTCTCCCATGTTAAAAATACATGGTCTCATACATGGTAAAAAAGACTCTCTCAGACTAGGAGTTTCTTTTTATTCTGTTTCCTTGGGACTTCTTTTATGTATACCCATAAACAAAAGTAAGAGACAAATGATTAAGTAGGAAACAGCAGAGGGAAAAACATATAGAAAGATTGATCCTTCATAGCATAACAGTGATCTGAACAATACTAGAGAACTAATGGGTTATGGTAAACTCAAGTTCATGCTCATAAACCAATGTAAACTGTTCATATTGATTATCTTGAATAATATCTGATATGAACCCAATTCTTATACTTTCAATAAAAATGTCTGAACCATGAAACTGTTGGCTAAGATCTCATCTAAAGCAGAGACTCTGCTGGACTTTCTGATAGATTCTTTAAAATTCTGTTTTTCACTAACTGGTGTTTTCACATGGAAACCACTTTCAATAGCACTTAGAAAGATACCTGATGATTGTCATAGAGATGTTTTTTTGATACCCATACCAGGAGAAAAATGGGACTGGGGGGCATAAATTATTTATATTTATTGCAGATTTGCTTACTGTAGAACACGTGCAAATGTGAGGGACCTCTTTCATAATCTAGACACCAATATGTGATAAAACTCAATGATAAACCATAAATGAGATTTCTGTCACAGCTTCTACAGCATTCAGTGTTCTCTGTTTTTCAGCACTTGCAGTACATTAGATTTTGTATTGAAAGAAAAGGAAAAAGTCAGTGAATAGGAGTGAATGGCTTTCTGACAGTATATCTGTTTCCATGAAGTATTTGTCATATACTAACACAGTGTTATAGAGAATGACTTTCTAAAGGGTAGGAAAAGACAACTAACTATACACACCTATTCCGCAGGGAAGAATGGGCCAATATTGCTTCAGTTTGTTCCATGAATTAGAGCATGAAAAAATGATTGGCCGTCATCTATACCTTTCCCCAGTTGAAAGGGATATTTCTTTCAATCCAGTGCTAAAGCTAATGGGACAACAATATTCCCTCTTATATCTATCATGGGTTGTCAGTAGTACAGACTTACTTTCAGAATGGACTGAAGTGAAATTATACCACTGATTTGGAAAGGGAGACAGTAAACAAGTATCTACCTACTTCTCCTGTGCCAATCTTTTTTTTCAGGAAGCTATTTCCAGTTACACTGGACTTTAATGTGGACCCAGAATGTGACTGTCACAGTGGGAATAGATTCTGGATCCAGGATCAGACAGCATAAAGAAGACTTTAGTATACTTGAATCTTATTTCTGACAGGCTTTAGAGTGTGTTCAGAAATTCCTGGATTGTTTCATTGATGCCTTATCAGTTTTCCGTTCACTCTTAAGGAAACTCCTGATTGCCAATAGTAATAAGAAAAAAAACCCCAGAAAAGCAGTTGATCTCTACCTTCAGTTTAATGACTAGGAAACTGATACAGAACTACTGAATTTAAAAATACAGAAGATTATTTTTCACAGTCTTTTATTGATTCTCTCATTTCAAGAATTCTCCATAGATTATTTTACACACGTACTCTGGAAATACTGAGAGAAAAAAATTGGTAAGGAAAGGGTTCTATAAATAATTCTGTTGCAGAGTTGTAGAGTGATCCTGAGAAATTTGCTGTAAGTAACTATTTAAAAGTAAGGAGTCATGATTATGCACAATGGTCTACAGGGATCATTTGTTTCTCCTTTCTGTCAGCTACCTGGATGGCCGTATGATTCAGTAAATTGAATTTTCAGACTTGCACGATAAAGTTAGATTTCTCTCAATATTCCTTAAAATGGGTTTGAAACTAATGTTTTTCTAACAGTCCTACCAGGAAGCTTATTTTCCAGAATACTGAAAGAAAGTAAAAAATAATAGTAAGAAGACACATGAACATGCCTGAAATAGAAACCTGATTTTGCATGAGCAATTGATTAATTCAGTTGGATATAGTCACATGCATTTTTTGGCCAGTGTTCTACATTATGAGTGCTTGATAGTGTGCTTCTGATGCCATATTTGTAGCAAGCCATATTTTTATATCTATTTGCATGGGCTTTGCATCTATTTTAGCTATACAAAACCCCCTGCTGAAATAGTCAAGGAAGTCCAGAAAATTCAGTTTGCCCTATCATTCCAAACATCACAGTATGCTAAAGCAATAACAAGAATGGATTTCTGGAAACCAAACTGTTGTCAAGTATGCAGCCATCTCTACTATTTATTTGTTTTAAAGTACTATGTAGTTTCTCAATTCAGATTAGGATCCCACTAAAATAGCAACAGCAATAGCCTTTGATTTTAAGCCTAGAGAGAGATCCATTTCACTTCCAGATAATGGACAGTTTCTTTTTCTCAGAAAATGTCTAGAAGAAAATGTACTTCCTTTTATATCTTAATTATTAGAAGGTTTTTATGGAGTCAACTCTTTCAGCTGGTTGAAAAGATTTAGGTCTATAACACCCTGCTTGCCCAAACAGCTGTCTATGAATTATGCTGTACTACTTCCTATGAATAATTCCCATTCTGGTTTTCCTTTTCAGCCTTTGATGTTATAAAAGTTCGACATTCACTGTTTAAACTTTCCCATATACCTGCAAAATTTTTCTTTATGCAACAGACTAAGTGAAACCAGAGGGCTCTGAAATTTTGAATGTCCTGAGTTTTTCATTAGGAACACTGTTTTTTAGGGAGAATGAAGAATTACATCTTGTTTTTGAAGCTGAGAATAGTCTCTGATATTTCCACGCAGATATGATACACCTTTGCTAGTGTGCAAAAATATCCTTGTTTGTTCATAAGGCTCTGAGAAATAAAGATCCACATTTATGTGTTGCATTTGCAAATGCTCATTTCACTACAGAACTGACAGCCTTTACAGTTTAAAAACTATGCTTTTGAATGCCATCATAACTCATAAAAGTTTGCACTCATTTAAGTTCTGTACATCAAACTAAAGAACTGCTGACATAGGACTGGACTAGGAAGGAATATTAGAAGTGGACATGAACCTACAGATAAAAATGTGAAGGAAAGTTCCATCTGATTGCAACTCTGGAGTTACGTTCATTGAAAAAACAGTATTTTGGCCTTAGACATAATGCAGATCTTGGTGAAATTACTGCACTTTCTGTGTCTTGTTCTTGTGACCCTTTTGCTTGCAGAATATGAAGCTTTTAATTAAATAGCTAGAGACTGTACAGCGTAAGTTGATTTACAGCATTAGGAGGTATACAAATTCCTTACTTTGCTCAGCTCAGCCAATTTCAAAGTGGTTGCCTTTAATCTTCATTTACTGGAATTTCACTCTAGCTCTTGCTAATATTTATGGCAAGCTGCCTACTGCAGTGATGGGTTGCTGTACCTTTTGAAATATGTAAGATGGACTTGGCATTCTTGATTTCTAGAGCAGAGATTTCATCTCAGGGAATTTAAACAATATAAATGGCCATGAAATTAATAGCTGTCCTATATTAAAATACAGATATGATATCAGTCAGAAATTAGGTAGCATATCATTATTTTATTCACCATTCAAAAATAGTTTATATAAACTATTATTGGTTTATAATATTATTATTTATAACTAAATATAATTAAAAATTATTATTATTTATTAAAAACTATTAATAATTTATATAAAAAATTAATATAAAAAAAGACAGGACATCCACATACACTGGAAAAAAACAGTACAGCTCATTGTCTTGTTTTCAGCCTATTATGTGTTTATTGATTACAATTTTTAATGGCACTTCTATTGCCACATTTTATATAGAACTATGTATTTCTGAAGTCCATGCTTAATTTATAAGTGAAAAGCCATAAATGTACTGGACATATTTTGACAGAGTATTTCTCCAGTAAAAAATAATTTAAAAATCTGTCTTGCTATTTGCCAGAGATGTAGACTTAAATCTATCTACTTCCATAAAAATACCTGTATCTGGGCAAATTTAATTAATTACACTATGTTTCATATTTGAATTGTTTGAATACCTCAACAGAGGTACTCTGAATCAGCATATTTAGGACAATCGGCTTTACATAATTAGTCAAATGCTTCTGTATTTGGAAGTCAGAGATGCTTCGTTTCCTGATTAGAGTGTCTAATAAGTCCTCCACTAAAGTCCTCTATTACATTCACATTAAATTCTTTGCCCAGCTAATTTCCAACACGTGTACAATGAATTCTTTATAACCATTCAAGACTAAGTAAAAGTACATGGAGCAATACGTGTTAACATTCTTTTTTTTTCTTAAAGATCTGTAACAGTCAGAATCTATCCCTGTATGTTTTGGTTTATAACCACAACAAGATCATTTGGTTACTTTAGTGTTTATTGCACCTGCGTTTAATACTGAAATTGTCTCTGAATACCAAAGTAACACAATAGTTTGTGAAGGTTAATTGTAAAAACTGACAGAATTTTCTAGTCTGAATTTTAACACCCAAGCTTAAAGAAACAACAGTCCCAACTCTTTACCTACAATTGCCCACTCCTTCAATTTCTCCTTATACTTATAGTGATGAGTCCTAGAAATAAAGATGAGTGGAAGAAAGCTTAATGGCTTGGGATGGAGGAAAGGAGCTACTGTATTTCAAACTAAATTCACTGAGTTGATGCAATGCCACATTGCTGTTCTGTAATTGACCAAGGTCATCTTGCCAATAGCAGTTCACAAATAGAAATTATAATTATCATGCATATTTATAAAAGAATTCAGATGTGACCAGGCTTTACACTGAATGTAGACTGTTATCTGCTATGCAGACCTCTAAAGTATAGATGCTTCATATGTGTTTGAATGGGTAGTATAGTTGGGCTGTTATTTCCATATTTATTTATAATAATTTGCAATCTAGTCAGCATCTCCAAAACATTCAAATTGAAAGCCACCATTAACAGTAGAATTTGTTATGGAAAACAACAAACCTTTCATAGATCATGCAGGATCTGGAACAGAAAGCAACACGGCCACAATTAAATCACAATTTTAAATAGCACAGGCATGGGATGCACAGTGTCCTGGGTATGTCACTTAGAAGTCCTGAGCTCCCTCCTGTGTACAAGGATTCTCTGGGCTATGGTTATGCACCAGCAGGTTGAAAAATAGGACTTGGGCCTGTAAGCTTGAAAACTATTGCAGCTGTAGAGAGGCTGGTGAGACAGCAGAGCAATGCAGACATGGGTTATTGTCAGGAAACATGAATATGTCAATGGGAAAAAATAGCTGAGGCCAAGGCCCCTCTGGATTCTTTCAGCCATGTGTCTGTGGTTTTCTAAATCATGTGGGTGTTACTGTGTGTTGGTGACAATTTGCCAGAATTTTTAAAACAATGTCAGCCTTGGTAAAATTCTAATAAAATTAAAAGAAAAAAACTGAAAATGTATCAACAAAATTAGCACATTAGTAAAGAAAGAAATCCAAGCTCTTTCCTAAGCCACCACATCAGAAATAAACTTGGTTGATAGTTTCTCAAAATAATCCTCTCATCTTTTATTCAAAGGTTGTTTGCAGTCTTAAGATGTTAGAAACATAATTTCCTAGGAGGCTGATAAGACTTAAGCTCAACCTTTCACAATGAAATTTTTTAAAGCTCTGTTTGTAACTGGGACCAGATTGTCAAAAACTGAGCATCTTGATCTCAAGCAAGGGCCATGAGTTGTTTCAAAAAAAGACGAACTACAAGTTTCAGATTTTACTATAGTTATAGTTCTATGACATAATGCTTATTTAAAATTAAGTAAGAATATTTGAGCCATCTGATATAGAAGCTAGGAAAACAAGGTTGATCTCACTGGTGTGAGCTGACTGACATTTCTTGGTTTCTTTGGGCTGTCATCTTCCTTCCCTTCTTTTTGTCTTCCCATTTGTTCCTTCTTTCCTTCCATATTGTGGAAATCAGGAAGAAGACTGAATATTTGTGAGAATGACCTTATCTTTGTCCCTATAGTCTATAGTCTTGAGCTGGATGATCATGTAGTGGTGAGTGGAGGGTGAATGTAAAGTAAGACATATAACAGAGTAGGAATTCTTCAGTCCAACAGGTAGGTTAAAAGAAAAAAATCATTACTGTATTAAAAAACAAAACAAAACCCAAATCAAAACACCAAAACAAGAACAAAAACCCAGCATGCGAGGTATTAAAACTCAAAATTATGTTTAATCGAGTTGCACAGCATAGCAAATTTCAAATATTTTAATAAGATTTCCTCAGAACAGGAATGAACTGGAAATGGAACTGCTGGAAAGAGTCCAGAGGAAGGCCACAGAAATTATCAGGGAACTGGAGCACCTACCCTATGAATACAGGCTGAGAGATTTGGGGTTGTACAGCCTGGAAAAGAGAAGACTCCAGGGACACCTTATAGCAACCTTCCAGCACCTAATGGAAACCTAAAGAAAAGCTGAGGAGAGATTTTTTTATAAGCATGTGTAGTGATAAGACAAGAATGAAGGGTTTCAAACTGGAAGATGGTAGATTTAGGTTACACATTAGGAAGAAATTCTTTATTGTGTGGGTGCTGAGACAGTGGAAAAGGTTGCCCAGGGAAGTTGTGGATGAGCCCTCCCTAGAAGCATTCAAGGCCAGGTTGGATGGGGCTTTTAGCAACCTGGTCTAGTGGGAGTGTCCTTGCCCACGCAGGGGGGTTGGAAATGATCTTTAAGGTCCGTTCCAACCCAAATGCTTCTGTGATTCTATAATTCCACAATTATTTTGCCACAGCATGGGGAGATGGAAAAAAAAAGGGATATTTGTCAAACACAAGGATCAGTGGTACAGAAAGTCACTTTCAAAACTGATGCTTTAAAGTTGAAACTCTGGTGAATTTAAAGAACTTGTGTTGGAATGACACATTAGAAAAAGGACTTTTATGATATTCTAGGTGACATCAAAGAGAATTCATAATATGCAGGAAATCATTCAATATGACCAGGGAAGATCAATATCTGATGCTTATATCTATTTACTTTAGAATGAATGGAAATAAAGACATTGCTGTGTCAACTGCTTTTGAAGAGCTATAATTCAAGTATAGAATTTTGTGATTTTCTGGTGGTTATGTATTTATCTTTGATATTTTTTCATAGCAAATTTGGACTTCACCTCGTTCCACAACCATGTTGAATGTCTGAATGGATAAAAAAACCTGACAACTAAAAATAATGTAAAATATGTTTCAAGGCTGTGTGTGATGTATCTTTTTAAACTATTACAAATATTTTCTAAAACTCTTAAAAGAAATAGAAAAACATGAAATTAAATGTAAAATATGTACAAAAATAGGAAAGATAAATATATTAAATCTGAATAGTCCATAGGATATGTCTGGTATCCTTATTCCCATTTCATATATTTCTCCTCTGGCAAGCTACAAGCAAAGTTGAGAAAGCTTACTCTCACTAGGACTCCATAGAATTCCTGAATTTCTATAGCAAAAGTACCTTACATGTCACTTTGTAAAACAAGTCATATAGACTGTACATTCTAATGAGATTAGTATTTTGTTATATGCCTATTTCATAAATACTAATTTTAACAATCAGAAAGCAATCATTTCTGACACCCAGAACATGGCTTGGTTCTAACAACGATATTACATGAAGCATTCACAATGAACATATTTTGGTTTTCCAATAATAAACAATTTTTTAATTTTGCAAACCTGAATCCTGTTAGGTGCTGACTACACTCAGATGTCACCTAAAAGTTTGATAGTAAGCATACTGCAGGCAATTAAAGAACTCATTTATTTAAATCAGTAGGAACTGACAGACCTCAGTGTTAGGGGTTCATAGCCATAGGATATCTTCAGCGACTTAGATTATTTTCTTATGCTAAAAAAGGAGCCTCAGTTTATTACAGCATTGAGTAGATGGGAGCTTGACAGAAAATTAATTCTGGATTTCATTTTTATAATTCAAAAAATATAATTTTCCTTCACAATATAGCCTACAATCAAAACCATAAAAGTTTACTAGGATTTATTTGGATTTTCAAGGAATGAATTCTATTTCTAGTTGCTGGTATGTCATCAATTATGTCTTTCTTAAGGAGTCTGGTATAAAGTAGGGACATAGGAATAGATTTCTAAAATTCTTATTTTTCTTAAGAATATTTGTCAAGTTTTCCTGATTAAGGTCTTGCTTACATTTGAAAAAAAAAAAAGCTGAATTTTTTCTATTGCCTATGCAGGAAAATATCTGGTTTAGAGATCCAGGAAATTAAAGATTTTGCTCAATTGTGTCCTGTCACAGTTAGTGATAGGATCAGCTTTTCAGAACAAAGTGTGTCACTGAGGACACAATAGCTTTGTTTTCATTTCAGAACTTTATGGTCATTAATTTTGAAGTGTCTATTGGATTGAACTCGGGGAATTATTTTTCCTTATTTTGATTTTGGAAAAGTGTCAGTGAATCAAATGTTAGACTTCGTCAGAGCAATTCTAGATCTGGAGGGGGTCACTGGTACCTCTGTGGCTGATTTAATATTCATCAACCCTAGACTCCAGAATTAGAAAAAGATTGCTTTTTCCCTTTTACCTAGATTTGATGGCTGGTGTTATTGCTTATCCTGAAGCACTTTGACCTCAGGTCAGGCACATTTGCTATCAGCCATTTGTGGCTATAGTAATATTACTATATTACACTTCAGTGGAAATAGTCACTATTGCAGTGAATATATACTCTGAACTTTCAAGTAGACAAAGTTAAAGCAAGTCTGCAGTAGATTCAGTTTAAATGCATGATGTGTCCTCTGCCTTAGCTGATTTCTTGTTTTGAGATAAGTTAACTTAAATTAAAGTGCATTTTATTTGCAGCATGAGAGCTATATCAACTGTACTTAAATCAAACAGAATATTTTACCAGTGTTGATAAACACAATATTTTCTCCCAGTACCTTGGGCTGCACATGCACATCTGAGATATATGAAGGTCAGAGAGCACTTTGTTCTATACTGGTCACAGTAAAGTTTGCATATACGAAATACATCTGGCTTAATACTGCACAAAGTTAGGGAGTAGACAGGAAAAGAAAAAAAAAGTCTCAGCATTATTACTCCTGGGATAGAGAAGAATTATTGTATTTCCATGCCCCATTTCCTTTGGGATTCTTTTAAGAGGGGGACTCTTGGTTTGTGGCAGATCTAAAGAGCATGCCAGCATGGTATGATTATGTTACAAGATGGACTGAAAAGGAGTTTTGAAGAGTAATTACAGCAGGAAATTTGAGGTAACAAAACAAATGGGCTTTATTAATCAAAAAACAGAGATTGCTAGAGATCTTTCTGTGTCCTCTCGGCAAGGTTTCTGCTCTGGTTGTCTCCAGCTACGAATTTGTTTTATCCTCTTTTGGGTTAACTATTCTAGCAACGAGTAGTTTTCATTTTCTTCTAGAGAACAAGAAGAAAGCTAGACAGTTAATTAGCCAAATCATCCTTCTTTTGATGCAGCAGCAAGCCTAGAAGCCAATTAAAAAGGCATCACGAGGCTATTGTTTGGCAGAGTGTGGGTGCTGAGAGAGGATCCTGGGGACAGGTGGGGTGGGGTGGACAGCCCACACTTCCTTTCCAACAGGTCAATCTGATAGCACAAAATGCTCTCCTCTGAGCACAACAGAAAACTTGAGAGTGTTCAGGATAGTGAAGTGCCTGCTGTTCTTCTGCCTTGAATGTAAATTAGCTGGTGATTCACTCTTCAAGGGATCAAGTTTTCTTCCGAGGGGAAAGCTTCATATAAGTCATCAAAGAAAGCAACCTGTGCAGACATTACTATTTCAAAGTGACATTTTATGACCAAAACTCTGAAAAATAGATGTATTATATAGTAGTGAGAGTAAAGCCCTAACAAGGCAGATATTCCTATGTCTGATGGAACATCTCTAGACTTTCTAGTCAACAATTCAGAGAAAAAAACTACATTAGGAAATGTAAGAAAGGGACTTCATTACCATTTAATCAGTGAACCAGAAGAATTTCCTGCAAAAATCTGAAGTTCAGAGCAGTTTAGGGCTGGGATTATGCACCCCACCCTGAACTACCTAGTGAGATGATAAAATGGGAAATATCAATGCAGGCTTGAATTTATGCCTTAAATAAGATCTTATTTAATTTCCTAAGTAAAATTCTACAATGCCCTGTGAAGACCAAAGTACTGAGCGCTAAGAAAATGCAAATGGGGGGCTGTATTAAAGTATGTATACTTGGAATAGTTGGTCAAAAAATTTATTTCTGATTCTGCATATGTAAATGAAGTTTGCATATATTTAGAAATGAATATCCATAGACAGAGATAGTCCATATAAGAGACTCCTTTTTTGAACTTCTGGACTAGGTTTCAAGTTGTTCTCTGACTTTCATCCAAATTCTGTAGTTGAATGTTTTCTTACTTACCCAGTATTACTGAGAACTGGATTTTCACACTCTCCGTGTGAAGTGGTACCTACAATTGACAGTTCTTGAATCTTATGCACAATGTGATGTTAAATTTCTTGCGAATATTCTTTAAGTTGTACAGCAGCTGTTATTTCATTTTCTGAAGTCCCTTCCAAACATCTTTTGCCTTGCATTTTGATTCCTGCACAGTCAATTTTATTTCTGTTTTATGTTTTTCTTTTTGTGGCTGATTGTTTCACCAATTACTGTTCAATGGTTTAATTTAAATATGAAGCATTTTTGCCTCTGATCCTTAAATCTAATTCTAATTCAAGATGTGGTAGAAAGTGAAAGCTATAATACCCTAAGTGTAAAGCAGATAAAGAAATATGAACAATGAAGTGATTCAGGTTAAACAATCTTTATATAAGCACTTTGCTGTATATTAAGTTGTGGCATTGTGCATATCCTTTGTGATGTTCTAAGGACTGTGCTGTGAGATCATAATGGATTTACTCCATAACTAAAATAGTGCATGCCAAAGAAAAGGCATAAGAAGACTTTGAAAAAAAAAAAAGGGTTCTTTTAAAGCCATTCTGAGAAACAGCAGTGCTGTCGAGGCATTAAGGGTCCTGCAGTAGAGGTAAATTATTTTGAAGTACTACATGAATTCCTGTGCCAACTTCATTTACCAAGTGTGCTTGATAAAAGGAAGAAGATCATTAGATTTCTGCTCCATGGCCCATGGAAATTCTGCAGTGTTTCATGAATGCATAGCCTATTCTATACACACTCATCCCACACTTTAATGTCCTAGTGCTGTATTTACTCAAGATTTGCAATGCTAGCTGAGATACAGGAAACCATTAATCAAAGATGTCTTTCACGCTTAGAGTAATCCAAATCTATCTGGAGTTTAAATCTGTAAAATTTCACCCAGACTTCACATTTTCCCCTCCAAACTTTGTGAAGGATAAAAGAAAGTTTAGTAGGTTCTTAAAAGCACAATAGGAAATCATCACAGCTGTAGGTGTACACACAGCTAAAACTGACAAAACGTGTGTGAGTTATCCTTCTGTTCTACAGTGCTATAAACAGTCAGACACTCTAGGATGTAAACTCCCACAGTGGATTTATTCTTGAATAGCGCTTTTTTTTTTTTTTCCCTAAGAGAAACTATTTACCTCTCTAATTCTATCTCTTCCATACTTTGAATACAATGTGATATAGATGGTAGAAAAAAAGGAAAAAAATGAAATATGTTTTTCCATTATATATGAACATATACTGACTTTGATATGATTTCTATCAAAGTTATCCACAGAGAGTGAAAAAAAAAAAAAAAAAAAGACAAAAGAAAAGAAAGGCAGAACTGTCTTCATTAGGTGAATTTAAAATTAAGCAACCAATGAGCATTTCAATTTTAGATATAAATGGAGCTGGAATATTTGGAGATCTGCCTGGGAGTAGATGATTAACCAGGTGAGAGTTTACTGGTCAGGATTATCAGAATGGATGATGTAGTGTCTCTTACAGACTGCCTGGTCAACAGAATAAAGATAACGATGTCTTCATTTAACCTGAAGAAGCCTTATAGACAAGAGAAAATGTTCTGCTTGAACAAAGGACTGATCTCATGATGTATGAGGATAAGAGATCTGGCTGATACCATTGCAAAGTCACTCTTAGTTAACTTTAAAAGGTCATGGTGATCTGGGGAGTTTCCCAAGGATGAGAAGAAAGTAAATGTCATTGCTATTTTCAAGAAGGTAAAAAATAAGGTTTTGGAGAACTATAGACTGGTCACCCTCTCCTCAGTCTCTTCCAAAGTGATGGAGTAAATAATCTTGAAAATCATTTCCAAACATCTGAAGGACAATAAGATGAGTGGGAGGACTCAACATGCATTTATGAAGAGGAAATGATGTTTAACGAACTGGATTGCTCTCTATAATGAGATGACTGGCTTAGTGTATGATGGAAGCTCAGATGATGCTACTTATCTCAACTTCAGAAAGATTTTGTTGCAGCACCCTATAACATCCACTTAGGAAAACTCCCAGATAAGTGAACAGGCAGTGAGATAGCCTGAAAACTGGACTGAATTTGTTGTGTCCAGTCTCATCAATTTCAGCTGCTGGAAGTTACTAGTTACTACTAATAACTGGAAGGCACCTTATAGTGTTGTACCCAGAGTGTCAAAACTGGGTCTGATACTCTTTAACATCTTAATTTATGAACTGCATGATAGTTCACCCCTCATCAAGTTTGCTGATCACATATGACTAGGAGGAATGGTTAATGTCTCAGAAGATTGTGCTGCCACTCAGATGATTTTTCAGAAGTCTGGAGAAATGGACCAGTAGGGATCTCCTGAAGTTCAATGAAGAGAAGTGCTAAATCCTGCACCTGAGGTGAAGGAACCCTATACACCAGTGCAGCTTGGGGCCAGATGGATGGAAAGTACCCTTACAGAACATGATCTGAAGGTTCTGGTAGACAAGTTGAATATGAGACAGTAATATACAGTTACAGCACAAAAAAAAAAAAAGCAATCAGAACCTTTGTCTACACTAGGAAGAACATTGCCTGCAGATTGAGGAAGGTTATTTTTTTCCTCTGCTCATCCCTGGTGAGACACACCTAGAGTGCTGCACCAAGCTCTGGGCTCCTCTGAACAAGAGAGAGATGAACATACTGGAACAAGTCCAGCAAAGGTGCCATGAAGATGATTAAGGGGTCAAAGCACCTCACATAACAAGGAGAGGCTGAGATCTGGAGATTTTCATCCCTGATGAAGCCCATGGGGGAACATATACATACTTTAAATAGCTAGCTGTAATTAATTTGTGTTACATGCTTCAAAATAAACAACTAGTATGTAACATCTCAGACTCTTGTATAGGCTGATATTTCAAACATAAAGAAGACAAGAGATATAGGTTCAAATCATGCCACAGTGCACGTGGATATGAACATGTGTTTTCCACAAACTGAAAGTATGAAGAGTCCAGAAGTAGAGAGAAAAAGGAAATAGCTAGCTGTTTGCTTTGAAATGAATGCTGACTGGTTCTGTTGCCAGGGATGGTGAAGATGAATGTGGAGAGCTGGCTGAGAATATTTGCTTTTATGTAGCTGGAAACCTTGTGGTCCAAGCCTGGGTGGGTGTACAGTGGTTGAATTACTCAACAGGTCCAAGACAAGTGGCACACTCTTGGGAAAGGCTCAACAGCAGGGAGGAGATCAGTGCAATATCTTTTTTTTTTTACAGCTGATTTTGGACCTGTTTGCATATTTGGTAGCATATATGACCAAATGAATCTGAAACATTTCATCACAACCCAAAAAATGTTTATGTGTCCTAGAGGGTCCGTAGACTTTGGCATGGTGTTAAATTCCCTAACCCTATCAGAAATGTTAATCCTTCTGGACAGAAGCAGACCTATATGGATTTCAGGAATGTTAGTGCTGCAAAGTGAGTGTCTTTCACTTAAATAACAGTACTCAAATGGCACATACTGAGGCTAGACTAATGTGCCTTAATGATGGTTGGACATATGAATCCTCTCAATTTCTTTTTGAAGCTATAGCCAATGATCTCACAGGTATATGAGTGGTTGAATGTGCACTCTCACTGCCAAGATTATTTATACTTGGATCTGTGGCACCATTTATTTATTTCCGTCTGAATCAGTATTAAGTTTTGCTTTTAAGATTCTTGTCACTTCAGTAATTTTCATCATAGCCTTCATGCTCAGTGATGTCTTGATCAAATAAATTCCTCTGAAAATAATAATATTTTTTCTTGTGACACTGCTACAGTGTGTTCCTCATTTGGTGACTGTGAAGAGCTACCATCTAAATCTCCTTCTCTCTCCTCACTGGAGTGCTCCTCTCCCCTGCTGTTCAGGAATGTTTTTTTGTGTAATCAGAACCTCCATCACTAGCAGGCCTGCCAAGCAGTGTGTGTGATCTCCCCACAGTTTGGCAGCAGGGAAAATAACAACGAGAACGTCATACTGTAAGATGTAATTTTATTAAATGTGTTATTTTCAAGTAGCATCTCAGCTATAATTTAAAAAAACGACAAAAAACAACAATAAAATTGCAATTTTTAGAGATAATTCTATTTTCTGAGATTACTATCCCATTCTTAATTAGCCTGAGCCCTGGAAAAAGCAGTTAATTTCTATGTTGCTGGTAAATTTATATCCAGGCAATTTTCTCTGGTAGCCTTGCAGAGATTTTGCTTTAATTGGTTTGACTGCCACGTTCTTTTATAATCTCTCTGTCCAATCCTGTCCACAAAACTCCTTTTTGCTCTCACTATAATTCTTCAGTCCTTTTTTTTTTATTATTTTTTTTCACTAAGCTCTTGACCACTAGAGTTCTTTCCACCTTTCCAGGCTGCATAGCCTGTCTTGCACTGTCCTGCACCAAAATGCCTAGTGCATCTTGATTTTCCAGGTCAATAGTCATTCTTTTGCCACCACAGTCTAAATCTTCTTCCTAAATCAATTGTTCACCTGTTTGATGAGTTTCACCGTCAAACATCTGTTTTTGTTTTCGAGTTTTTTTTGTCTTTTTTTTATAAACCATAGTTGTTACTTTCCTTCTGAAAAAGCCTGAAAGAGTCAGCTCCTCAATATTGCCCCATGAAACAGAAATCATAGAATCATAGAATCATAGAATCATAGAATCATAGAATCATAGAATCATAGAATCATAGAATCATAGAATCATAGAATCATAGAATCATAGAATCATAGAATCATAGAATTAGCTGGGTTGGAAGGGACCTCAGAGATCATCAAGTCCAACCCTTGACCCACCGCTGCGGTTACCAGACCATGGCACTGAGTGCCACATCCAGTCTCTTTTTAAATGTCTCCAGGGACGGAGAATCCACCACCTCACCGGGCAGCCCATTCCAGTGCCTGATCACCCTCTCCATAAAGAAATTCTTTCTAATATCCAACCTAAACCTCCCCTGGTACAACTTAAGACTGTGTCCTCTTGTGTTGTTAAATGATATCAATCCATGCTCCAGTGCTGAGGCTTGAATCAGGCCCACCCCCAAACCTGTGGTTCTTTGCCTAGGAAGCCACCTGGCACATGGCTGTGTATCTCTGCATGAGCAAGGTGGAGGACTGAAGTAAAAAGGCTCAAATCTGAATCTGAGAGGGAACCAAAATAACAGAATAACAGTATTTATACAAATTTAAGTATTGTCAAAAACGCATAGTACTTTAGAGTAACCCCCAACAATAATTTTATTTAAATATTATTATTGTACTTACTTTCTTTCACTAATGAACCTAGCGATTTTTTTCTCATTTAAAAAATAATTTCAATAAATATTTAATGCTCCAGCTATTTCCTGTACAACACGTGTGCCCGTCAAGAAACACAATGTGCTTTATTTACTATCTTCTCTACTTCTGTGTTTTCATCCCTTNAGCACTATGTAACATCTCAGACTCTTGTATAGGCTGATATTTCAAACATAAAGAAGACAAGAGATATAGGTTCAAATCATGCCACAGTGCACGTGGATATGAACATGTGTTTTCCACAAACTGAAAGTATGAAGAGTCCAGAAGTAGAGAGAAAAAGGAAATAGCTAGCTGTTTGCTTTGAAATGAATGCTGACTGGTTCTGTTGCCAGGGATGGTGAAGATGAATGTGGAGAGCTGGCTGAGAATATTTGCTTTTATGTAGCTGGAAACCTTGTGGTCCAAGCCTGGGTGGGTGTACAGTGGTTGAATTACTCAACAGGTCCAAGACAAGTGGCACACTCTTGGGAAAGGCTCAACAGCAGGGAGGAGATCAGTGCAATATCTTTTTTTTTTTACAGCTGATTTTGGACCTGTTTGCATATTTAGTAGCATATATGACCAAATGAATCTGAAACATTTCATCACAACCCAAAAAATGTTTATGTGTCCTAGAGGGTCCGTAGACTTTGGCATGGTGTTAAATTCCCTAACCCTATCAGAAATGTTAATCCTTCTGGACAGAAGCAGACCTATATGGATTTCAGGAATGTTAGTGCTGCAAAGTGAGTGTCTTTCACTTAAATAACAGTACTCAAATGGCACATACTGAGGCTAGACTAATGTGCCTTAATGATGGTTGGACATATGAATCCTCTCAATTTCTTTTTGAAGCTATAGCCAATGATCTCACAGGTATATGAGTGGTTGAATGTGCACTCTCACTGCCAAGATTATTTATACTTGGATCTGTGGCACCATTTATTTATTTCCGTCTGAATCAGTATTAAGTTTTGCTTTTAAGATTCTTGTCACTTCAGTAATTTTCATCATAGCCTTCATGCTCAGTGATGTCTTGATCAAATAAATTCCTCTGAAAATAATAATATTTTTTCTTGTGACACTGCTACAGTGTGTTCCTCATTTGGTGACTGTGAAGAGCTACCATCTAAATCTCCTTCTCTCTCCTCACTGGAGTGCTCCTCTCCCCTGCTGTTCAGGAATGTTTTTTTGTGTAATCAGAACCTCCATCACTAGCAGGCCTGCCAAGCAGTGTGTGTGATCTCCCCACAGTTTGGCAGCAGGGAAAATAACAACGAGAACGTCATACTGTAAGATGTAATTTTATTAAATGTGTTATTTTCAAGTAGCATCTCAGCTATAATTTAAAAAAACGACAAAAAACAACAATAAAATTGCAATTTTTAGAGATAATTCTATTTTCTGAGATTACTATCCCATTCTTAATTAGCCTGAGCCCTGGAAAAAGCAGTTAATTTCTATGTTGCTGGTAAATTTATATCCAGGCAATTTTCTCTGGTAGCCTTGCAGAGATTTTGCTTTAATTGGTTTGACTGCCACGTTCTTTTATAATCTCTCTGTCCAATCCTGTCCACAAAACTCCTTTTTGCTCTCACTATAATTCTTCAGTCCTTTTTTTTTTATTATTTTTTTTCACTAAGCTCTTGACCACTAGAGTTCTTTCCACCTTTCCAGGCTGCATAGCCTGTCTTGCACTGTCCTGCACCAAAATGCCTAGTGCATCTTGATTTTCCAGGTCAATAGTCATTCTTTTGCCACCACAGTCTAAATCTTCTTCCTAAATCAATTGTTCACCTGTTTGATGAGTTTCACCGTCAAACATCTGTTTTTGTTTTCGAGTTTTTTTTGTCTTTTTTTTATAAACCATAGTTGTTACTTTCCTTCTGAAAAAGCCTGAAAGAGTCAGCTCCTCAATATTGCCCCATGAAACAGAAATCATAGAATCATAGAATCATAGAATTAGCTGGGTTGGAAGGGACCTCAGAGATCATCAAGTCCAACCCTTGACCCACCGCTGCGGTTACTAGACCATGGCACTGAGTGCCACATCCAGTCTCTTTTTAAATGTCTCCAGGGACAGAGAATCCACCACCTCACCGGGCAGCCCATTCCAGTGCCTGATCACCCTCTCCGTAAAGAAATTCTTTCTAATATCCAACCTAAACCTCCCCTGGCACAACTTAAGATGGTGTCCTCTTGTCTTGTTAAATGATATCAATCCATGCTGCAGTGCTGAGGCTTGAATCAGGCCCACCCCCAAACCTGTGGTTCTTTGCCTAGGAAGTCACCTGGCACATGGCTGTGTATCTCTGCATGAGCAAGGTGGAGGACTGAAGTAAAAAGGCTCAGATCTGAATCTGAGAGGGAACCAAAATAACAGAATAACAGTATTTATACAAATTTAAGTATTATCGAAAATGCTTAGTACTTTAGAGTAACCCCCCAAAATAATTTTATTTAAATATAATTATTGTACTTACTTTCTTTCACTAATGAACCTAGCGATTTTTTTCTCATTTAAAAAATAATTTCAATAAATATTTAATGCTCCAGCTATTTCCTGTACAACACATGTGCCCATCAAGAAACACAATGTGCTTTATTTACTATCTTCTCTACTTCTGTGTTTTCATCCCTTTCCTTATCTCTCATGCATATCTACTTTTTCACTTACTCAGTGTTTTCCTCCAAGGAATTTTCTAGGTTCCTAACTAGGTCTATTATGGACTGTGTATTGAGATAAATCATGCAGTACATTATGCATTACTTTGTTCTCATTCAAGTCAAACAGCAACAAAAATTACTTTACTTGGAGAGGGACTGGATCTTCTACTCATATGGCAGTTCTTCACCATTTCCTGACTAGGCATATATTCATGTCCTAAAGCCAAATTTCAGCCAGAGATCACTCATTTCCATAGATATGGCAGTTCTAAGATAAAAAGACAGGGTGGAATTTTCTCCTGTGTGTGCTCCAGGATTATTACAACATTCCAGGAATTTCCTGAACTGCAGAAACTTTTCTGACCGAATCATCAGGCACTCCTGGTGTAAAGATTCTCTTTGGTCTCAAGACTGACCTGTCTTTTCTCCTTGACCTCTCCATGTGTCAGTAACTGTTGCTCTGCATTTCCTAAATTTCTCAGTGCTTCAGCCTTTCTTCCTGTAATTTTTTAAAATTATTTTTCTATTCTCTGTTTCAGTTTACCTTCTGCAACATCACATATTGTCCTGTGCTTGAACTTTGGAACTCTGTTGACTATTGCTTGATTTTAATTTGCCAGTCCAGCATACAAACAGCATTTTACACACTTCAATCACATTCATTAACCTAAAAAGTCTTAGGTTTAATTTAAACAAGGCAGAAGGAAGAGGATATTTAATAGGAATTAAAGGAAGAGAAACAGCACTGAGAAAGGAACTTAAGGAGAGCTGCAAATGAAAATATTTTCCCTTCCTTTTTGAAAAGAAGAAATGGATAGTATAGAAAACTAGTCAAATCAGCAATGGAATGAGGGAGAAGTATGGAAAATCATCTGATGGCAGAAGAATGCAGTTATAGACAGTGTACTGGAGTTAGAACATTGAGGTTGTATGTTGCAGGTCTGTCAACAATGATGGCCATTTTGGATAAATTAGCAAAAGTTATGAAAATAAGAATAGCTGGGGTGTAGTCAGATGTTGATAAACATGTAGATAATGTAGTCCTGGAGATAATGTAGGTGGCTCATCACTAACTACTCTTTTCCCTTCTGTCTCCCTTAAGGTTACCACCCCTCTCATATTTACTGACATAATTACAGATGTTGCTGTCCCCAGACTGATTCTGTCAAAAGAATTTGGTTTTTAAAACCTACTAAAATGCTTCATTATTAGGGTTTTACAAATCAAATCGTTCTGACAGAAATAGGTTAAAGAGCACTTTTGCTTGTAGGTCTGAGACAGTAGTGATCTTGTAGAAGGGACACAGGGAAGAAATTAGAGCATGTGCACTAAATAATATAAAATCTGATACAGCATACCAATAAGATAACATTGATAGAGGAGATAAATAGAAATTGAGAAAAAATTCTTAGTAAAAGCAATAAAGGAAAAGCAAAGAGGATCTTTGTGAAGATCAAGACAGAAGCAGAGGATTTAACAAGGAAGCAGAGCACTATAACAAAATCTGGGAGATGTGAATAAGCAGAAGGGAGATACAGAGCACAGCCTTTTGGGGTTTATGCATGGCATGTCTCTTTTGAGAGCAAATTAATGTGATTATGTATAAGAAAGGCCTCCTTGTGGCAAATATGTACAACTGTCTACTATTAGGGTTAGAGGGGGAACATTAGCAGTGCCATATCTGACATAGTGGGTTTCTATTTCTGCCATGCTGCTGTTTGCTCAGTTGATTTCAAAAGGTTGTTTTAGAAAATCTTCATGAAAGAAAAATGGATGAAGCAACGTCTTGTTTCATCTGCTGGCTGAATAAGGGCCCTGCACTATGTAACATTTAATATGTGAAATCAATCAGGCATGACCCCTTATTGTTTATCCAGCTCCCACAGTGGTCAGCTTTGCAATCTTCCTATATTCCACACAAAATCAAAGCATCTTATAAAATCCCAATTCTGAAGATCTCCCAAGTGTCCTTTGGGAAGCTGCAATATCTTCCTTACAACATGTTAAGCTCTCACATGTGCTCTCACTGAGGATGAGGAAGGAAATTACAACTTCATTCTAGTTTACATTATGCTAGGAAAGCACTTCTGAGACCTCCATCCTCCTTAATGTGCCCTCTTCTTCCCTGTGCATCAAGACGTATCAGTCTCAGTTTGTATATCCATTTGTGCCATCACTAATGGAACAGCAGAAGCCAGTTTTATTGTCTAATGTACTCCACAGCCCATATACAAAGTGCTTTATATATTGTATAACTCAGTTAAATCTCATCCAGTTCTTCTGGGGCTAATAAAAACACAAATCTGACCTGGAGTTTTACTCCTTGCCAAGCTTATGCTTCTCTTTTCTTCCCTGTGGTGCTGTAGCTGCTTAATAAAAAGGTCACAAACAGTATTTCCTAGCAACAATGAATATTTTCTTTAAAACGGCAAATAATTTTCGGTGAAACTGTTTCAAAGGAGAACAGCTCCCCTGACTCTGATCAAGCATTTCAGAAAGTCAGCCAAGAAATGAAAATACTAGCCACTTGCTCTAGCAATCAACTTCAGTATGAGACTTAATGTTAGGTGCTTACTTAAATACCTTGCTGAATTGGAATCTAAGAAAATCTTCAGCTGCAGGAAAAATGTCCTTTTTAATGTCTAGTTAAGATAGCAATTTCATAATCTTTAAGCCAACCTAGCTGGAATGAGGCAAGCAAGTCTACCCTCTGTCCCATCTCCAGCCATGCACGTCTGTTGGATTTAAGAAGTGAGTGACCCAGTTTAGGGAACCAAATCAAATGAAATGAAATACCCTGTTTGTGACTCACAGAGTCCCTCCATCTGCCAGGCTGTTTTTCAGAATGATTAGGTTCTTGGTCCAGCTTCACAGGCAGTGTGGATGCAAAAGGGTGTCAGGAATGTGTGATTCAGATTAGGGGAGAGAGGAAGCTCATCCGTGTACAGACATCTCTCAGTCATGCTGGTGTAAAGCAACTGTGAAATTCCAGCAATAGAAATCTAAACCTCATATCCATATCTGACTAGCAAATTTTTTTGTTTGTTTTAAATTGTGACCATCAACACAAGGGAAAAAAAATGTTCAGGATTCTGATATAAACACTGCATACAACGCTAAGCAGAGGAGAAATATGTATCATTTACTGCAACAAATAGGAGTCTATTGGGAATTTATTATGTAGTTTCTGAAGCTGCCTCACACACATCCAGCAGGCTGTAATAGCTTCCTCTAAGAAGCTAATTAGCTGCATCTCAAGAGGTGGTAATGTCCACATGGAAGGCTGTCTCTGTAAGGCACTGATTATGTCACATCTGGATAAAAGACTGGCAAATCATTTCCACTTCACACTATGAGAGGTATAAGAAAAAGCCAATTACACAGATAGTAGTTAAACATTTGCTTTTCCAATTGCAGAAGCTTACAAGCTAGCTAGGATTGAGCCACACATATATAATATTAAAACAGGAGGTTGCTGAACTTAAATTAAAATTTCTTTGATAACAGTACAAGTGAATTCAGGATGCTTACCTGTTTCTCACTGGGATAGTGAGTGCGGGAGGCATGCACAATATATTTAGTAATGTGATTGGCTTAATTTTTTCATATTTCAAAACATAAGTAGCCATTAAAGTGAACATCAATTTAAAGAAAACTTCAGTTGCTGACAAGCTTAGCTCAGGTAGAATAGCTTGCATCTAAGCATTCTTATTAAAGCTAGGGCTGAAATAAGTTTTTATTTGTTAGTGCCTGAACATACCCATGAACAAGAGATAAAACTTGGACTGTGTAGGTAAGAAATGTCTAGTGGTCCTGGGGAAGAAAAGGTAAGTCATATGAAGAAATCAGCCCTGATCTACAGTAACTTCACTTTTCTAAGTCTCACTGCTTTCCAAGCCAATCTTGCAGACAATATAATTATGTGAGAAATTATTCATGAGGAAACAGACCAAGCCAGTCGCTTCCATTGTCCACTCTTGCTGCAAGAAACTGATAGAAATGAATTTAGCACATTAAGCCATTGAGCATTTTAACCCTCTGCTCTGTAGTTACTGTAGCCAGGAAATAAATACTGAGCAAACGAACAGCTTGTGGAGAGGAACAATAAAAGTAAGACATGATTTGCCCTAGTGTCAAAAACGGATCGATTCCTTCAGATACCTTCTAAGAGTCTGTATATGTTCACTAAGGCTTTGGGCCAGCAAAGCACTTGTATTGAAGTACAGACATTAAGTTAAATAAGTACCTAAAAGTCTGCTGAATCAAGACTGAGAGCGGTGCTATGCCTGGTATTTGAATTCTGTCTTTTGTAAAGGCTAGTGAAAATTCAACTTTTCATCCATCTATTTCAAAGGAAGTGACTATCCAGCTGACAGAACCACCTTATTTTCCAAAAGGCAGTTTGAAATACAGGGAGAGCAACGTCTTTGGTCTCAGTGATCCTACTGGATCTTCTGTGTTCCAAGTAGCATATCATCTTCCTAGCATTGCCAGGATGTTTAAGGAGTTTACTAAATCTGAGAAAAAAGCATACTTTTCCCCTGATGGAGATCTGCCAGACTGTGATGCTCTGTCACAGCTGGGCTTGGCTTCCTGGCAGGTGGTGATCACAAAGGAAGCTGGAGTTCTCCCTGGACTGCTGGGTTTGTTTGAATTTGTTCCAAATGGACATCAGACACCACCACTCAGGGTGAATCTCAGCTCTCTATTAGATCTCACAGCATCATGGATAATGTCAACAGAGAAAACCCACACATGAAATAAAAAGCAAACAAACAGGATGAAAAGTTCAAAACAAATGTCTTCACTACTGTAGGCAAATGAAGTCATCTACTATTTAATATTCATAGTGAATTTTAATAAAACAATAGCAGGTTAAGACTCCAAATGCTACAGAATGAGATTTTTCCCTAATTAAGTCAATGTGTACTTTTAACAAGCTAAAAAACAAGGGAGACTATGGGTCATACATTCATTTTTTATTATCACCTTCAGGCTTCTCTTTGTTCTTTCTCTTCGTTTTATCTTATCTCATGTTCTAACCCCCATGTAAACTCTGATAGATTATGTCAGGTCATAACTGAGAGCTGCTGACAGTTTTCTATGTGCATTCATCTGATGTTGCTCTGCTTCTTTCATCATCAGAACAGAGCTTAAGGGACAACAAGAATGAAGGAATGAACGTTTGCAAAGCTCAGCAGTGTTAAGGGTGCATGTTCAGTCAAAATTTGGTGTCAGACCAGAGCATAAATCAAGGAAAAACAAAAGGAAAGAATGAAAACCCCCCAAACCAAAAGCAAGACAGGGATATAAGCAAGCTAAGTCTGTTGTCCTAGTTTTTGGATGGGATATAGTTAATTTTCTTCACAGCAGTGGGTATAATACTGTGTTTTGCATTTAGTGTGAGAATAGTGTTGATAACACACTGATGTTTTAGTTGTTGCTAAGCATGACACCAGGGACTGCTCAACTTCTCATGCCTTGCCAGCGAGAGGGCTGGAAATACTCAAGAAGCTGGGAGGAAGCACAGCTGGGGGAGCTGACTCCAACTTGTCAAAGGGATATTCTATACCATATGATGTCATGGTCAACATCTAAACTGGGGGGAGTTGGCCAGGGGGTGGCCATTGCTGCTTGGGGACAGGCAGACATTGGTCAATGGGTGGCGGGCAATTGTTCATAACTTGTTGCATATAATCTTTTATTATAATTATTATTATTACTGTTATGATTGTATCTTATTTTTCTGTCCTATTAAGCTGTCTTTATTTCAACCTCCAAATTTTTCTCTTCTTCCCCCCATTCTTTTCCCGATCCCACACTTGAGGGGAGTGAGCAGGTGGCTGTGTGGTGCTTAGCTGCCAACTGGAGTTAAAACACAATATCTGAATATGGCATGATGGTAAAATGTCTCTATCTTTTTTCATTTATGTCACCAGAAGTATTGTGTGGTTAATGGCATGCATCAGGAGTTCAACTCTGCTGATTGTCTGGGATAAGCATGCTGCTTCAGCTGTGGAGAAACTTTAGGTTTAGGTTTTACTTTTTAATATGGATGGCAAAATAAAGATCTCCATCACCATCTGAAGAGTTTTACCTGAAAGTCTGTACCATACATCATTTTTCTTTCTCAGTTTTCTGCAGTTAACAAGCTAAACAGACTTTTACTCCCAGAGTACACCTAAAATATTTCCAGGTATTGGCATCTCACTACCAACACCCACCTGAGGTTCTCCTGTAAAGAAGAAAGTTTCACAGCTGTTGGAGAGACATAGTATGATTCCTGAGAGTGTTGGTTTGGCCAAAGTAAAGGAAACTTGATCCAGTGTTTGCATATCAAGTGAAAGATGGCAAAGGGGCTCTAGCATGTTAGCCAAGATTTGTGGTTTCATTGTGTTACATGCATTCCATCTGAATTAAATAGTCAAACATTTTTCCATGCTGTACAATACTTAGTCCATGTAGCATTTTAATTTCCAAAGTGTGCCTTATAAACATTAACCAAGAAAGTCATATAATATGCTTGTGGGATAGTTAATTGCACATTATTATCTTATTTTGCTAATACCTAAATTGAAGGCTAACTACTGAGGCAACTTGCCCCAGGCTGTACATTAGCAGTATTAGAAGCCATTTTCACAATCAATCATGTATGGGTTGAATACACTCTCTGGGATATTCAAATGCTGAATGCAACTCACGGAGCTGTGATGAAGCACCAAAAACACAGAAAGTGTGCCTTAAAGGAACACAGTTGGGAGCAGGAAATTCTGACACAGCTTGGTTCATACCTAAGCACACTCAATATTAAAAAAAAAAAATCAATGAATACTTCTGCATGTTCTTCAGAGAGATTCAATTCTAGTTGCACACTTCTTCAAAATATTATTCATATACCCACTGTAGTAGACTCTACAAAAAAATGAGTTGGCAGTGCCTTTTTCCTGCTGTTGCTTCCCTTTCTATACAACGCTCCAGTGACTCATATACTTGGGAAGGTTCTGAAATGCCAGGTGTCAAGTCTCAGATACGATGCCCTCCTTCCTCTATCAGAACTGACACCTAAATTTTCCTGGCCACTGACTCAGCCAAAGGTAACTGACAATCTGGGGGGAGGAAGGACTACATGTCTTTCTGTATCTTCAATAAAGTTAAAAATAAAATAGACTTTGTGTATGCACCAATTAAAACCAGCAGTCATTTGTTGGCAGTGGAAGATGGAAGGTGATCACAGATGAAATTTAGATCAATGCTATTGCTTCCAAAAGGCATATTTCTCCTCCACCATTGTGGTGGCAAGACAAGGTAAAAGTCTTTCTAAAATGGAATGTTAGTTCTCATCACTGCTTTGTTTGCTGATCCAAAATTTCTACCTGTCCACACAGCTCAGAGATAGATGACCTCCTGCATCACCCAATACTGTCTTCCAATCCAGGATTACTGCTGAAGCAGGATGATATCAGCCAGATATCCTCATTACTGCTAATTTATTGTTTGTAAAAGTGTTGTCAAGGGATTACCTTTAAATTGCTTTTATATTAATTTTCCACGGGATATTGAAATACTATTTATATTAAGGATTGTAACAGCTTACTCTGCTAACCCACTTTTAAATGAGTACTTTTGGAGAGCAGGCATCCTGGGAGAAGAGAGAAAAATCATGTATCTGGGTGTAAGATGATTAATGTTTATTATTAAACCTGTTACAATACAACCTTTGTAATGCAACCAGTGCATGTTTGGCTATGTAGAATGCCTGACTTTTGGATAGGTTCTTTCTAACAAACTCATTTAAAAACTCCTTCCTTTGATCAGACCTTATTTAAGATTACTTATTTATTAGTTGTTAAGTTATTCATGATAAAACAGTTCCTCAGTTCTTAAATGAATTGTCTTTTCCACAGCTGTAATCTGTTTTAGTTAGCTGTGACATTCCAAGGCAGGACTCACTGCTGCCTTGGCAGTGAAGTGCTGTATCAAATCCTCCCAGGAAACTCGTTTCAGAGGTGCCAACTCTCGCCACAGTCTGCAAGCAGAGCCAAAGTGCTTCAGCAGAGATTCAGTCTCCCATTCTGCACATGCAACTAGCCTGAACACCTCCTCCTACTCAGGATTCACAGCACAGAGACCTCATCCTGAAGAGGGGATGTGGAAGAACAGCTTTTTGCACTGTTCTTTTGGAGCCCACGGAAGCTTCTGGCTGTTCGGGGGTTTATGTGTGTGTGTACCCATGAGAAAACATATGGCTGCTGGTGCCTGCTCCCTCTCACTTAGGTATGGCATGGCAGTAGGTCTGTATCTGAGTGAGCACAGAGCTTCTTCACCAAAGGAGGTGGGTTACACAGCCAGGTAAGAAGAATTCACTGAGCAGCTATGCTTCATATCTATCAAGGAAAGCATGGGGCACAAGACTGCCTTGGACCATACCCTAATGGACCATGGGTTGGATTATGTATGCCCCAATAAGGAAAATTCTAAGCAAGGCATTGAGGGGTATACAGTCTCAATTTAAGCAGAGCACCTTCACTGGAGGATTATTCTGTAACCTGTAGGGAAGCTATTTTCCACCTTTCCTTCTCCTCCTTGAAGCCAAGTTCTGCACAGAAAGTCACACAGAATTTATGTAGCCTGAGAAACAGAAAGAAAGACCCTAATTCTGCATCTTTTTAATGGAGCATTTCTGGCACCAAAGGCGAGCCAGACTTGTTCCCTGCTCCAGGAACTACATATGCATTTTGCCTTGGATCAGGTACATAAAAAGCAGAGGGAGAAGAGATTACCCAATCCATTAACTGTTGAGCTGCTTAGCAGAACACTAAAATTTCTGTTCTGAGATTACTACTTTCAGGTGTATCAGAGATGCAAGTCTGGCAATTTTCTCTCACTTTCAGCTTCATTATGCTGACTTCATCACACCAAAATAACTATCCCCAGAATTACTGTTTATTCATGTCTTATCTGTAGAAAATATGGTACTGAGCAGCAGTATGCAGTACCTGTATATGCAAATGTAAGGGTAAATGTATTGGAGAGGTTTTTTAAAATAACTGCAGCCACTGTGAGGGAGACAATTATCCACCCTCTCCAAAACCTGAGAGAGTTGCAGCTGTGGGAGTGGGAGGCTGAGAATAACTTCTGTGTATGTGTTCATAAGATCAAAGCTTGATTTATGAAATCTCCACCTTCTCTATCTCTTGGGACAGGAACCCTGGTCCTTCATCTTTCCCGCCTCCTTTTCACTACCACTTTGCTTTCTCAGCAGTTTCAATTTCCTTTGACTTGCTTCTTTCCTCACTCCTCTTGTCTTTGGATGTCTGTCCATGCCTCTGCTTCCATGGCAATGGGATTGAAATGAGGAAAAGATGTAAGGGAAGGGGCAAAGAAGCCACTTCAAGGGACAGGGCTGTCTTTGTAGTCTCCACATCTCATACATCATTTGCTGCTCTAAACACTCATCCTAATGTATATAAATCAGATTTTATTTAAGAATGCAGGTTATCTGTTTACTTATTTGTAGATTACAATATTTGCAGTAGGTAAGCTTTGTGAGATGCAGCTCTGCATATGCAGTTGTGATAGCTTTCTTACAGGGCTGAAAAAGTTAAAGCCAATCAAATTATGAGAGATATACCTAGGTGTCTGTATGGTGAAAACCTAGGAATACCTTATGAAAAACTGACTTCTCATCTTGGCTCTATCACAGATATTCTTTGCACTCCAGAAAATGACTTACTTTCTCTCTGCTATCTTTACAATGGCAGTAATATTTCCTTACTTTATAAAATGACAGCTGTGGATCAAATCATGAACATTTAGTGGCCCCTTTATACATACTGTCAAGTCATAATGAGCTGTTGTGACATGGTTTTTCTGCATTTAGTATTACTGGAATATTTATTGTTATCTTTAAATGAATTACTGTCAGGAGAGTTTCTCAATGTAATAATAAATTAAAAAGTGGAAATTAATTATTTGGGAATCAGTACTTCATTATTCTGTACTTCTGCTGTTTGATATCTGATTCTGATTTTGTCTCTGCAGATTTAAGTCTAAAAAGTCTAGAATCTCACTTTAACATGTTTTTCTCTCGAGGAAAACCAGATAACTTGTAACACAGTAAAGCAAATTAAGATGCATTACAAAGTACATTGAAGATGCTAATTTGAATAATCACACAGCTTGATCAAAAGTTTAGTGGGAGTATTAAATGGATTAACTTATACGGGTTTTTAAATCAGTGTCTTTGCTGTTAGATATTTGAACTGCAGTTAGGATGTAGCAGACACTTGGTCACCGTGATAAAAAAAGACAGAGAAATTAAAAGATCTGTTGACTGAAGATGCAGAAGCAATTTCGTGGCTTCATCTCCAACCTCAAAGATTGCTCAGGTGTGTGAAGTGAATTATGGTTTACAGAGCAATGAAAAAAAAATTATTTAAATTGGGCTATGGGTAATACTTGTTGCTGACCACTTTCCAAAGATCTGAATGGACTGGATTGCCAGACTTTAAGTCAGATTATTAGAAGTATAGCCCTTCCGTGGAATAATTATTTCTTTCATACTGGAAGGTGAAGGAGGTTTGAACATTTGAGCTGTCCTGTTTTCTGGCTTTTTTTTTTTTTTCGTATACTCCCCCTCTAACTCTTAGGACCGTGATGCATATACTGCATTATCTGGGAATCATTTCTCTCATTTGGGGATCTGGAATACAAATAAACAATCTGGAGTAGAAAAGTGCTTTGTCAGAAACTAGAGTCTTGCCTCAAAATTAATTCTATGATCTTTTTAACCAAGAAGGATTTAGCTCCCAGTGCACTTCTGTGTACATGAGATTACATTCATCCTGAAACAACAGGCTGAGGAACCCAGAAAACTGGAGCTGGCTATACAAAATTGAGAAAAGAAATATGAAAAGGAAATTCTATGAATGCCAGAGGAAAAAATCTGCATCACTTAGAACTTACTTTCTGAATTGTGCTTTATTAGCATACTACCGAGTTCAGCCTACACCTGCTTCCCCCCCCTCCTTGACTTCAATTATAACGTGGTCCTTTGTGTTGCACCATTTATTACTAAATGAATCTAGTTCTGAGGATGTGCATGCAGCCAATTTATTCATTAGATCTATTGTAGTGGAACTGAATAAAAGGTTTTATTATCCATCTCCTTAATTTCCATATAGGATTTAGTGGAAATCAATATTAGAGAATGCATAATTGTTAAATCTTCTTAAATTAATAGACTCATTCATTAAGCCCCCCAAAAATACTTAGCTGGTATTTCTTGTGACTTTCCCTAATTAATTAGCAAGTAGAAAATGATAGCAAGCAGAACAGCTTTTGGCAATCATATGGTGGAATCTGAAGACCAATCTTGAGGAAAAATTAATTTGGATATGTATATATAGTATTTCACCTGTAAATTGATTATAGGAGAATGCACTGCATAAGAAGACAAATGGTAGTTGTATGCTGATGGTCTGCAAAAAATCCAGTACCTAGAAGGTGGTTTTAAGCAGTTCAAACTGGGACGTGTACCAATGTACAGTCATTAATGAATAGCAGTCAGTTTTAAAAGCTTTGAAATTAAATATAGTGCAATCTATCTGTATAAAATTGCATGGCATGTAGGCAGTATTTGTGAGTTTTTCATTTGTGCCTAACTAAAGAAGTTTTCTGAGCCAGAAACTAAGAAACCAAGCACTAAAAGCAACTGGAAGAGCAGAGCAAGTGATTAAAGGCTCCATAGTCAGGTCCTTAGTTCAAATTTGAATATGTGCTTGCCATCTTTGTACCTCGGAGGTGTAGGTTTTATTTTGTCCCAGAATTTAGGTCTTGGGGAAAAGGAACACACAGTGAGGAGTGCAGATGCTGGTTGCTGGTTGCAGTCAGACACTATTGGCTCTGCTCTGGGCTTCAGCAGTGACTTGTCACCCACTCCAGTGAACCTGCTGGTGACAACTCAGTGTAATTTAGACTGAGTCTAGAACTTCTAACCTCACAGCACAAGTTTGTTCCTTGCTACCTTGCTGCTACCCTGCATGTAAGTTACACTACTTTAAATTTATGCCACTTACCTAAAGTGTTCAGTGAACTTCAAGAAAAGGCCTGCTGAAAGTGGCTTTCTGATCTCTGTCTCAAGTCAGGGACATGCCTTCCTTTTGCATTTCTAGCATGGTTCCATACTTTGTATTTTTAGCCTGTGTAAGTAATGCTTACTGTGTCTAATGACTCAGCAACTGATCAGGCATATGTGTACTCCTAGGCAGTAGAAGGAAATGAGTCTGTGTCATTCACACTTGCCATTCAAGTGGGAAATGGGGAAAAAAATACTCATGCCCATCTGAAAAAAGTCCTGTCCCAGATGTCTAGAGAGACACTGGAGATGCCGGTAAGTGTACGGGGCCTCTGTACTGTCCTTGCTGTCCTGCCTAGCTATAGAATACCTGGGTGGTACCTCTTGTTTTCTGTACAAACTAACAAGATGAAATGTTAGTACAGCCCATTATCTGAGATGAAGCATGATATAGAGGAAAAGAAACCACTTTCAGCACAAGCACAGAATTCTGTCACAGGCAGCAGAGATATCACTGCCTGATTAGGAACAGCAATACAGAAATAACATGGCTACATGTCCTTGAACTGCCTTGGAATAATGTAACTTTGAGAGTCTTTAAACATGACAAACATTACAGTGACTAAGAAAGAAAAAAGTGTCTGAGGAACTCTGCATCACACTTATAGTACCCCCCATTGAAAAGGTCTATATCCATGATACAGACCAGCTTTATAAAGTTCATTGTCCAGTGTCCCCAGGAAATGTTGAATCTGCAGGGCTCAGGACATATCCTGACTGCACACTGTGATAAGACCCAGATATCAGAGTCTTTCTCCTACAATCTGTTTTGCCTTGAAAGCACTGGAAGGAAGAGAATCAACACAACTGATCCTTAAGTTCCTTTCCTACCTGACATTCTATGATGATTCTATGAACTAGTGGTGAAGACTGCAAGATACTTCATGCACTGTGCTGCATTCCAGTTACCATCATTCATTGTCTAAATGCCTACACTGCTTTAAACATTACTATTTAGAATGAGCCTTCTAAAACCAGTGACAGAAACTGATTGATTTAGGTTGGCAGGTGATTAAGCATTGAAAGTATACATGATATTCAGTTTTGGCAAGTGCGTATCTTCTAAACAGACACATGCAGTTCTTTTTGAACTACATGTTTCCCCAGCAAAATATTTCATCTTTTTTTTTGATCTGAGCACTGGTTTGATATTTAGTATCTATATATTCATCATGGTATTGCTTTTTTGTTTGGGCTAAATACTAATTACTCATATGTTATTTGTCTTTTTCAGTCTAAGAAACTTGTCATTATAATGCACAACACCTCTCTTCACACTATGGGACTGATTTGTTTGTAACTGAGGCTGTTGGATGGAACTAGTATTAGTACTTGTGTTTTGGTGTAGACCCTCTAGCCATGAATCTTGAAAGATCTATTAATGGACACACACCGAGATCTTTTCTATTTCAACTATCATCATGACTTTTGGGCATCATGTCTCAGTGCTTTCCACAGCTCAAACATAAAGCAAATAAAAATCCCCAAAGCAACATCAGAACATTACAATTCTGGGAAATAAGCATCTGTGTAAGACTGCAAAAGGCAAAGAAATTGACTCTTTCAGACAGGGTACATTTGCTGACATTACACTGGAGTGGTTGGAACTGGGGGTTTTTTGTTTGTTTTTGCAGTGGGGTTTTGGTGGTTTTTTGTTTGTTTGGGCTTTGTGGGGTTTTTTGTTTTGTTTTTCTTGTTTTTTTGTTTGTTTGTTTGTTTGTTTTTGTTGTTGTTTTTGTTTTGTTTTGTTTTAATTTAGGCTGATTTCATATTCTGCTGCAGAATTCCTCTTAGGATACATGAAGGTGGACTGAACACTAGTGCTTGCGTTTCAGAATGGTGACAACAATTGTTTTTGGTAACTGTCTACGGCTTTGTTGGTTCACAGAAATCTCTGTGGAATATACTAGGGGGTCCCATCTTCCTCAGACTGCAACAGATTCTCACATGATTTATTCAAGTGTAGGTCTAGTCCAGTATTTCTGCCACGAATGATGCTGCACCAGACATTTAACATCATAAAAGTTCCGTTCCTGATTCCTTTGATCAGTGAGTGTCAGCATAACTCATCTGAATAGCGCCTACTTAGCAAAAACCCCACACAGCTCAAAGGATCAGAAAATACCATGCCAAATTCCCTTGTGTGTTTTTGTATCTCCTTTCATGCTGTCTGAAAGCCCACCAGTTCTGGAGTGTAATGAATCTTATATCATTCCCCTCCAGCTTATTATTTTTTGGCATTAATGTTTCCCCATAAGCTGATGAGAAAAAAGTGTATTGTTTCTCTAGATTGTCAGAAGATATTTCCTGTTCTTTTGCTTTCCAGTCCTTAATTAATATATAAATTACTTTATTTATAAACTAATATCACTGCCTCATCCTATACTAGTCAACAGAACACATGCATTCCTTCAAAGTTTACAGTACATAAAGGAAATACTGACAAATTGCCTGAATTTCAGGAGAAGTATGAGATTAGTTGAGAATTCAAAGGAATAAATAAGATTAGGTTTAACTACAATTAAGGTTGATCCCTCCAAAGAATTCTCAGGTTGGAAAGACTTCCCTGAAGGTTACCTGTGCCACAGAGGTGGGCAGCCACCTTATCTTTGATCTACTGAAGCCTTAGAGAAACAGTTGTATTGCAAGACACTTTCTGCTTGCACCAGTTCACTAACTATTGGAAAAAAATACCTTGGAATTCATTGACTCTACTGTTACAAAATACTTTTTTAAAGATGGATTATTCAGTCACAGTATTGAGATAATTGTTGCTTTTTGTCACAAGGTATGTGTGCTCTCACCACAGAACTGGATAATTTTGGTCAAGCTTAATGGATTTTTGCTGTGCTATTTGCTTTTGTTTGTTTTGTATTTTCTTTTTTTTTTTTTTCAGGGGTTGTTTTTTTGTTTGTTTTTATTATTTTCCCCACTTAAAAAGAATGTTTAGAGGAGAATTTGACTGCAATTTTTTTCAGATGGGAGCTGCACATCTTGGCACCAAAATGAACACATCCAACACTGTATAGCATGATACAATATTTCTTTCTAATTAGTTTTTAATCTCTGCCAGTACATAATTTTAGTTATTAACTGATGTGATCTGGTTTTGTTTTACTTTAAAAAAATCTAGCTTGCAATTTGAGAAATAAAATTAAAATGGATCATTTTACAACAGGATTACAGGAGAACAATAAAAGTTATGCCTTTTTACAAAGCCACAAATTTTGGCTTCTTTTTAGTAAGTGTAACCTGATGTTAAGGTTTATTATATTTTTAATATAAAAGAAAAGAATAGCATACTTAAATGTATTTTTTCTTCAACTCAGACCAATCATTCCATGTTGTAGGTTTTGGTTTTTTTATAGCATTTAATCACCTCACATTCTTTCAAGTGAGTACAGTAAACCTATATGTAGAAAACTGCCTTCTATATTCCAGAAGGTACAACTGACAACTTTCATTATTTTAAAAAAATAAGGATACAGGTGCGGAAAGTATTTTTGCTCATGTAGCAGGAATCATTTTTTTTTATTTCTTTAAATAAAAGGAAATGTTATTTGAAAACTGTAGATTTAATTGCACTGTCATTTGTCATTTTTCATTTGAAGTGACACAACATTCTAATAAGTGTATTTAAAGTGCTGCAAAACAGTAACCGTCATTTCCTGAGTTACATGGCATTTAGAATGCCTCTAAAGAATGTATTTTCTACACTTAAAAATGCATCCAAATTGAGCAGTTAATCCTGTTTATAGTTTTGAGAAACTGTATGAGTCTAGGCTTCAGATGAAGCTTGGGGAGCTGATGCTAGAAAGAGGCAAAACTTTCTGTTGTACAGTTGTAAATTTGTGCAATTTATTCTGGTCTAAGCTGAAGAGACAGGATAAACAAGCAATCTAGACAAAAGGCTTTTAGCAAATTTAGTAAAATTTGCAGGAAATTTTTGTCTGAAAAATGCTGATACACTGTTGCAGAAGTGCCTATTGCTGTGTGTCTGTTCACTGAATTTGAAATTACTGTCAGCCACCCATTTCTATTATTTCTAGAGTTAAACTAGACAGGAAGAGTGATAGCACTAAGCAATAGCCTGGGATCTTGAGGTTTGTGGCTCTGGTTAAAGACTGGCCCCATGGCAGATCAACTGAGACCTCTGGGACTGGGAGAACCCTGGGAGAACCTGGCCAGGACAGTTTTCCTTGAGCTACAGAGTCAGAAACCTCTGGGTCGTTACCTTGAAGCAGTCCATATGGAGGTCTGTCTGAAAAACACCAGAGTAATGATGGGAGAAAAGGGACATCCAGATCTCAAGGTCTCTAACCTGAATACAAATGTCAGCTCCAGTGGGAGATGTGGCTACCAGAAGATGATTTGGAAATGGCCTAATTGGAAGTGCCTTTACCTCAGTGCAGTGTTTTCCTGGAAGATTTGCTCAAAAGCTGGGATACTGAGGCAGTCCAGGAATCTGTGGGAAAATTGACTTGCCCTGTATCAACATTTCTCAAACCCAAGATGTTTCTGACAAAGCATGCTGGACTCATTAACATTTCCCCATTAAACTAATTTAATCAGAAAAGAACTAACTAGCTTCAGTTGTTATGTACCTCAAGTAAGATTGCTTGTGGAAAAGAAAGGCACTAAGGGCTAGTGAAAAAAAAAGTGTGTTGTATGACTGAATTCTGCAATTCTCAACAACTCCAAGATGCTCATCACATCTGACGATTTTGATAAAGAAATGAGGGTGACAATTTACATGGATGCTGTGCTGCCAGTTACTGTCCTCAGCCATGTTCAGCTGGCTATGGTGGTTCACTGCAGGCACTGTGAGAGCTAGCTGAGTATGTGAGATGGGATGTGCCTTGCTGGAGCAAAACCAGTTTTCTTTCGGGGGGGGGGGGAGAAGGGGGTCCAACCATTTGGGCTCTCCTCTGGCTTCCTCTAGGGCCATGAGTTTATTTTCTGAAATCATTATATCCTTGCTCTGGACAATACCCAGCTCTTTTGTGAACAAAAGACTTGAATTGTTTGCTGAGAGGAGTGAAAGTGAGGCTTTTTAGCAATTTTGAATCAGTTCTAGCACTATTTCCTTGAGAACAGACTTGTGGCTGAGAACCAAAAAAAAAGAATTGAAGAGACACTCATTTTCTGCATGTGCCCATGGAGGCCAATGCCCAACTACAAGAAACAGTAATGTGCTTCTAAGAGCTTGTAAAATACTCATGTTTAATGTAATATTAATAGGATAGTTTCTGTCTCCTGAAAAAATAACAATTAAAATATGCACGTAAGGTAGTGAATGCACGAGCAATATAAAAACCATGCAGCTCATGATTGTTAAATTTTCATGAGAAAGAGTCTAATTAAGGTTTAGCATAATATAAAATTCCTACAGTAAAGAGTTAGATTTGTCACTAAGCTGAAGTTTAAGATGCTAGAGCACAAGATAGTTATGTATCTATGGACATATAGGGAAAACTCATTACATAGAAATTTGGTTACTTTCAAGTATTTACATGTTTATTCACATTATTACTACATGAAAAACAGAGACCTATTTCCAACGGATCTAAATATTGAAGACTTTGGGAATTTTAAAATCTGCCTACACAATAGAAGTCCCTAGTGGGAATCTAAAAAAGAGAGCTTTTTTACCCAGCTAAGCTGAGAAGCCTGTGCAAGTTGAAAAACCATACTGAAACCTACAACAATATGGAGTGCACTTTTTGTGTTTAAGTGACAGCATTTTTAGACTGGAAAACTGCATGACAGATTGATGGAAAGAAATGTAACAGTATTGAGCTGAAACATATACCTTTTGTTTGTCTTTCTTTTCAACAGACTGAGGACTGTGAGGCCACAGAATGTACTCAAGCTCTCCAAGAAGGAAGAAAAGCTCGGTAGGGAGGGATACAGAGACACCTGTCCTTGATGTTTTCATTGGTTTCTTGGAAGAAAGAATGGAGTGAATTCTTATGAAATCTGCCCTTGACCCTCATCTGAGATAGATGTGAGAATGCCACAGAAGTAGAAATCGCCCCACAACCAGAAAAATGACATAGGAAAAAAAATACGTATTTCTATTCAGAGTAAAAAAGGTCCAAATTCTACTTTTAGAAAAAGTCATTTACAATATCCAGAATGAGAACAACAAAACAAGTAAATGATTTTCAGGAAAAGGATCTAAGGATTCCTGCAAATTTAATCTCTCCCAGAATAAACTGACCAGAGATTAACAGAACCATGTTGATACCAAGGCAGCAAAGAAATAGGATGGGACTGAAAGAACTTTACTCAATACACAATATAATCCTGCTCTGTCCAGCACTGTTAGACCACTGTTAGAGCACTGTGTCCAGTTACATGTCATCTTACAGTCCAGCTGAGAGCATTGATGATATACCTGGATATAGCAAACACAGCTTTGAAAAGGAGCTCAGGGGACTGGGGCTGTTAAACCCAGCAGAAAAAAAATAAAATGGTTTTCAAGCATTTAAAATGCCTGCTGCAAAGAGGCAATTTGCTCAAAATGTCTGGTGTTGAGTAAGACAAGATATAATAGTAGCTAGTAGTCTAGTTTAAGCAATATGAAAATATTTTAATGGTGAGACCAGTGAAGACCCATCTGGCTCACAAGACAGTTATGAGAATATTCCTTGTCTATTTTAAGAACTTCCATCAGGAGTGTTGTAGGCATAGGTCCTCCTGTCCTGAAGTAGAAGGATGGAATCTCTTGGGGTCACTTTCAGTTCCACTTTTTCGAATGCCTGAAACTGTTACAAATAATGACTATCACACAGACTTAGCTTAGAACTCAAGCTAAAAATAACCCATCCTAGGTTCTTTGAAGTCTTAAGACTTCATTTGAGACTTTCATTTTTATATTTGCTCAGTCTGAATTTCTCAAGTTACTACAGATCCCCTGAAAATGGAGAGCTACCAAAGAAAATGTGTGACTTGTGAAAAATTTCTAAGTTCTGGTCAACCTGCTATGTGGAAAAGTGGCACACACACTGCAACTTTAGAAGCAGGGAGTATTTTATGTTCATACAATTGATTCATTTTAAGAAATAAAATAATTTTCCTCAGGAAAGCTCTACTCAGAATAAATATCTGAAAAAAGTAATGGAAAATTAATTCTAATGTCCACACCTTACAGTTTCTTAAACACATACAAAAGTAATGTTTAGCTATATTCACAAAATATAACACTGTATTACTTTATATCATATATAACTTTAGCTATATAACACAAAACCAACAGTTTCTCCTTTGTGCCTTTAGTTTCACACTGGACATATTTTCACTACCTAACTTTCCCAACTCAGACGGTTTGGGTGATGGATTATTCACTCTCCATATGAAGAGTTATTGAAGAAAAAGTCTCACAGAAGAACTCTATCCAGCAGAAGAATCTCTGTAGTCTCTACAAAGAAAGAGATGCTTTCCTCGCAATTAGAACTTTCAGGATTTGGGAGTATAAACCAAACCACAATTAATTCCAATATTTAAGATTTCTGGTATTTCCCATTCACCGAATGAGCAAACCCTGGACGCACGGATAAATTAACTCTGAGCAGACCTGAATCTACATAACATCACAGTTTAGACGTTTAGAAAATGTGTCAGCGAGGTGTGATATGTATATATCAATAAGACCCATGTTATTTTGGTTTTAGGCAAGAAAATACCACTGCATTTCTTAATGCATCAATGTTACTTTCTGATGATTTTTTAAAAAGTAATTGGGATAATAGTCTCAATTTTACAGCGCTGGCTTCAGGGGGAAAAAAGTTAATGAGGTTGATAAGTAAAATTATTTTTGAACTCTATGAGGATACTCTTTGCAACTACAGAATATCTCTCTTACTGAGTTGATTCATTTTATTTGAGTGTTTTTACAAATCCTTACCTACTAGAAGAACTCTCATAATTTCCCTGCCACGTTTTAATTTTATCCTGACATCACCCATTCTGATATGGGGAAATTTGATTCCCAACTTATGAAGGATGAATGCTGGCAGAAGGGATGAATTTAGTAGAGTAGGTCATTTGCTCAGTCTAAAAAAGAGAGTCTGTAGCTGAACATAACACCAAATTATTTTATTTAGAACCCAAAAGGTCTACACAGGAATGTGAGCAAAAACATTTCTAACAATGTGAATGGACAGTATGCTAACAAATGCAATTGAATTCTGACCTATGCAGCAACTAATGCAAATTGGAATTAATAATTTATTGCATGGTGTGAGCATCTTCCTAACACAAGCAGGGGGAATCAATGAAGTTCAAAGGAGAAGCAGAATAAATTGTTCAAAAGTGTTATTTAACATGTTTAATATCTAATCAGAACAACTCACTGCTGCAAGAAATAAACATCAAGAAATTAGCAGAATTTTAAACTAATTGTGTGGATAATGAAAGACAGTTATACTTGTAAAATTTTATGTGCATGTGTACTGGAATACATGATCAAAGAAACTCCTTATTGACAGAATATTGGGAAATCCCATATCTTATTTCCATAATGTAAGGAACAGTTTCTTTGCAGTTATGCTGTATATGTATATATAGTTTGTTTGCAGTTGTCTGAAACTTGGACCAGTGTGTTTTTGAAACACGCTGCCTAGTGGATGCCATAGTCTGAAACATTAAAGAATGAGATAGACCTCTGAACTGACACAGCTCTTACTTCCACTTGGTGGCAGTGCTCCCACCTTCTAATTTACAACTAACTTTTGTTGTTAATGAAGTCACATTCTTTTACATCCTTATCTAGCCCAGTATCACAGTGACAATTAAAAAAAAAAAAGATTACAGGCATCAGAAAAATCATAATATGATATCATCTCTTGATATATTCAGTACCTTATAAAATGGCATTATTTTATTTTCTATTATTGAAGGTGCATGATAAATCTGGATTTCTATGGGGGTATTTATATGTCAAAGAACATTTTCGTTTAAGTCCTAATAAATTAAAAATTTAATGTGGCTTGGATTTGTTGCCTGATTCCCAATAATATATTTCAGATTGGCATTCCAGATTGATGGCTGTTGATAACACAGAACAATTTGACAAGGCAATATTTATATCTTTTCTTCCTTAATTTCAGGAGCTTTTTACATATACTTATCCTACTTTTCAATACTCTAGGTGGTCTTGTATTTAAAATACTAAGCAAGTCTTGGGAATTAGACAGTACCATTGCTACTGAATTTAAAAGGTGAATTTGTTGTTGTGCTATTGTCAGTGTTGTCTATGACAAAGAAGACAGATTTAAATGTTAGTTTGCTATGAATGCCCATGTACCTTGCATACAGCAAGAAAAAAACCTTTCAAATTTTATTTATAAAAGAGAGAAAATTAAGCCTGAGTCAACAGTTTGAACTGAAAGCCCATGAGATATAAGAAATAATTTGAAGCTATTTCTGCCACACTTGTGAATCAATGTAATTATTTGCAGGAGGCTACAAGCTATGGTTTCAGCACACTGACACATTCAGGTCTATTGTCTGATACAGCCACACATCCTGGCACGTTCCATGTTTCTCCTCGTATATAAGCCAATTTCTGCTTACTTTTCAGCTAAAGATGTTTAATGAGTGACCCACTTTATGATTCTCCTCTGTAGGAATTCCTTTGTGGGTATCTTCCTCAATATCTCCCAGAAGATTTAGTATCACAACATGGTAGAAGCTGACGGGAGCAGGTGTGACCTAGAAAACTCCCAAACTAACCAGGTGAAATACATTTTCTTGTGTTATTTATTTATTTATTCTTCTGTTGACTGAGAAAAAAAAAATAGCAGTAGTTGCAAGAGTTGGCGAAAGATTGTCTGGAATATGAAAATGCTGGTTAGGAAAGAAGGTAGATTTCAGAACTCCTCAGTATCTTCCCTTTAACACTGTACTGCTCAGAGGCTGAATATCTGGACTTTCAGGAGAGGCAGGCAAAGAAAATCATATGATTAATGTGAAAGCCTTTGCCACCATGGGTGTTTCACATCACCTGATAAGCAAAACTCATTTCCATACTCCGCTACTTTTGTGATGCTTAACCTCTGCCTTGCACAGGAACACACTGAAGACTTTATATTGACCCAGGTGGGAGAAACTAGGTCTGCTGTGACAAGTGTTCAAACTTTGTATTTTATTGCTAGAACAGTAGAAGTTTGTGTCATTAGAACACAGACAGGTGCATGTCCTACAGGTAAAGTGAGTCACCCACCCAACATCAGTGGTCTAAGGTTTGGCCACTGCCTATCGTCTGGCACAACTCATAGCTAACTGCATTTTGCAGTAAAAGAAGTGACTTGCCCCCCAGGAGTACAGAGAAAAGGGTCCATTAGCCTTGTCTCTGCATTTTTAGACAGCTGTATTTAAAGAAAACCCACTGTTAGCTTTTGTGGCCATTAACATTTGATTCAAATTTTACCTTTTTGACAGCATGGACATTTTCTAGCAATTATAGAAAAGCTGTTTCTGACCTTCATGTTTTGAGTTGTTATTAAAAAAGCTTGGAGTTCCTCAAAATATTTTTTAATTCAGTGGATGAAATTATTAGTTTTAAAGATTAAGACTCGGGTCTTTGTCTTTGCTTGGTGTGGTTTTTCAAAATAGTCAGTAAAACATCTAGTGGCTCTGCTATGTTTTAATACCAAATACTATGAAAAATCTTTAGCACAGTGAAAATCTGCTTTGTATTGGTGGCATTTTTTAAATTTAATTATTAGATTGCTAGGAACATTAGCTGTTGGAGAAACTCAATTTTGGCTTCAGCTATTTAGTGGTAAATGTATCTTAACTGCAAGTGGCAAACTGAAATACTTTATCAGAAAAATAAGCACCTTGAGGCACTGCATGACTCACAGGAGCACAAGAAGGATTTAGGACTTTTTGCCTGTATAGTGAGGTTATGACTCCAAAAGAACAGCTGAAAGCTGTTTGGTGAAAATTATTTTGGACATCTTGATAGAGCTTTTACAATGGTTTGAAGTAATTTTAAATGGTTATGTTGTTCCTGCTGAAAATATTAGGGAAAAAAAGGACAATATTTTGGCAGTTCCTCAGCTTGGAAAACAAAAGCCATTGAAGAACCCTTTTCTTTTGAGCTGATTCTGAACAGAAGCTCTCATTGATTGGTACCACTCATGTCATCTTTATATTCTCTTCCCCAAAGAAGTGTGCACCTGGGTTTATAACACTTGATAGGCTTCAGTTTTATCACACTGGTATAAATATTGCCCCGTCCAACTTGTCAATGTGTTGACAATGTAATATTTGTGAGCAATTCAGGGAAGCAGGAAGAAGTTTTACACCTTTTGAAAAAATGTCTTGCATGTTCCTACCCGTATCAAATCTTTCCAGTTATTCTGCCCTGAGAAATAGATACTTGCAAAAGACTTTAATCATCAATCCAAAATATAAGCATTTGTGACCCTTTTTTCCCCTCACATTACTAGTAGATATAGACAGATATTGAAAGAAGGATATCTTATTTTCCCCCTATTTTTACCTGAATTATCCCTAAACTCAAGATACACAGCTGAAAGAAATAGTCTCAAACCGACAAGAAAGTGTCATCAATGTGGCAAATATAGCACAGATTCTGGGAAAAAAAAGTGGTGGCCAAAGCTTTGGTTGGACATTGAGGAATCAGGGGCAAAAGAACAAATCTCAGGTGACATGCTCCTATGTACAAACCATGATGAAAAGTTCTTTAAGATCTGGAAAAATCAGTTTTTAGTTTCTTGCTTTTTCCTAAGCTATGCTGTGCTGTTTGCTGTTATGTGGTGGCTAAGACAGTTTTTTCAATGAGCTAGGTCTTCTGAGAGATGTCTTCACATCACTGATGCCACCAGGAATGCTCTATTCTATCGGCTTTGGGGCCCCTGGGATGATATTATGCTAATCCCTAGTTCTGCTCAAAACACCATCCAAGACACTAATAATAAGCAAGGCTGAGGATGTAGCTTTATTTCCCTTTTATATCACCAGTAACAGAATGAAATAAGGCAGAAAGATTTTTAATTTTTCTTTCAAGAAAAAGAATTATTCTGTAGTTTCAGTTGGTGGTGATCTTAGAACAAATTTTTCTCTTCCACTGGAAATCTCCAGATTTGCTCAGCAAAACAAACCTTGATTCCTCTACTTTTACTAATCTAACACGAAGACACAGCTGACGCAGCTCTTTCAGAAGAGATATATCTTAATATGAGTTAGGTCGGCAGATAATTCTGCTAAATGCAAAGATGTATGAATTTGTGGCACAGATGCATCAGCTGGTTATTGTATCAAGGCCTGTAAAGTCATATGCAGTGATGAATTTGGCATCTACTTCTGTACAGTTCACAAAATTTCTACTCCAAATGCTACCACTAAATACCACTGATCATCAGCCTACAACAAATCCAGCATCTTTGCTGAAGGACTTAAAAGTAACAGCTGTAATATGCTGAAGGAAGAGAGTGGGGAGAGATCAAAGGAGGGGAACCCATTGCCAAATGATCTTAGAAAGTGACATCAGTCAAATTAAACAGGAAAATCCCTTTATGAATCATAGTTTTTTTACTCATTAAAAAGCCCTCACCTGTTGCAGTTTGGCTTAATTCTGGAAATCAGAACAGGACAGTGCTCCTACTGAATGAATGCAGTACATGGGCAGTGTCAGCACACTCAGTCTTGCTGTGGGCAATCTCTAGAGCTTCTGTGAAAGAGAAAACTACTGCACAGGAACTGAACTAAGAATTGTACATGAAAGCTAGAGAGGAGTAAATCCTGTCTGGCTGCTGAAGAAGAACTGCATTAACCTTTCAGCATGGGATATAATGTAGACTAAACCTCTTCTTTCAATCCTCCTTGGCTATATGTCCTGGTCCCTGCTGGGATAGAGCTCATTGTCTTCTTAGTAGAAAGAACAGTGCTCTGTTTTGTATTTAATATGGGATTTGTTATGAGAAGAATGTTGATAATACACTGATGTTTTTAGTTGTTGCTAAGAAACAATGGATTTTTCTACTTCCCATGTTTTGCCAGTGTGTGGGTAGAGAAGAATTTGAGAGGGAGCACAGCCAGAGCAATGGGTCCAGACTGGCCAATGGAATATTCCATATAACTGAATAACTTACAAGAAACTTAGCTGAAAGCAAAAGTACAAACCAGAAAATCACTTTTATCCTGGCCCAAACTAGGACACATACAACAACATGCTCAATGTATAGATGAAAGCTGGCCTGGAAGTCCTACTCTCTCTTCCAGGATTGTTTTTTGAGGGTTTCTCTCTTCCAGAATCAGTAGTCAGGGGTGGGATGAGTATTGAGGCATTGGTCAGCAAGTGGTGAGCAGTTGAATTGTACATCACTTGTTTACTCCACCATTATCTTCTTCTTTTTATCATTATCATCATCATCATCATCACAATCATGTAACCCCATTAGTCTCTTTACCTCTACCCCTCTACCTGTCTGAATCTCTCTCCAATTTCCTGGAGGGTGAGGAGCAAGTGAGTGAGCAGCTGTGTGTTATTTAGCTGCCTGATGGGTCAACAGGAATCCAAGGATTTCATGGGGCTATAACTAACCAGCTACATACAACACCACGTGTGACAGAACCCCTCCCAGAAGCTATCTGTCAGTCACTAAAGTTATGCTCACATCTATAATGCATCACTCTGTGGAGATAATAGGTCCAGCCCCAGGTGCCATAGGGCTGTGTTGGATGAGCATCACCTGGAGAAGAGCACCATGCTGTCCCTCTACATTGCTTCCACCTCTACAGCTCCTGGCATGTGGCAACACCCAGGGATCTGCTGCTCTCATGGGGAATTAAAACAGGGGTTCAGCAGCACAGCAAGATAAGTCAAGTCCCCTGGCCAGGAGTTCTGCTTAACTGGAAATTGTGGATGTCTCTTTCTTGCCAGTGAGACAAGCCAGGATTAAAGATTTTTCCTGAAATGTGGAGGATGTAATTATATGCTAATCTTTAAATCAAAGGGTTAAGAAGAGAAATAAATAACAGATACATACCTGAAATGACACAGGGTGGTCTAAATGGGAATAAATTTTCAAAAAGTGTTTTAATGTGTCACTAATGACCATTTTCCCCCCTAAATTTTATTGGCTATTTTCTGAAAAGATCCATGTTATGAATGGTTATATTATCTTGCTGCTTGTTATTTTCACTCCCCTCATTTCTGATTGAATCTTGTAGGGACAGATCTATAGTGAGCTTCACAGAACTCTTTCTCAAACACTTCTGTTAGTATCAGGTTTGGTTCCCAGCACTATGTTCTTCACTCAACTGCATAGCCCAACTGCTCTTATGGTGAACATTAAGCTTTGGTCTTCTTCTGCTAGCCGGGCTAATTCAATCAACTCAGCTGGACTTAATACCTGTTATCCATTTTCTTCCAGGAACTGAGCACTGACATGATTGGACTGGAAAGGGCAGCATTGTCACCCCACCAGCCATGATAATCACCATCAGACAGATTTCCTCAGGGGAAATGACTTAATGCAACTAGTACCCCTAACCACATATCCAGACATGTGTTTCCCTACATTAGCTCAACATTTTATTTTATCTGCTTCAGTTTATTTCTGGCTGGGAAATTAGGCATGCTGCTATCCCAGCATGTGTGCTGGTTGTGTATCAGACTCAGCTGACAGCACACTTGCACCTTCATTTTTTCCTTCCTAAGGCTAACATGCTTAATACTAAAGTGTGTGTCATCAAAACACAGTAATTCCAGCTTTCTATGGATGAATTCCAGCTCATTATTTTCATTGGTCTTCTTATAGTTTTAGTATCCGTTCTAGGTTTGCTCCCAGATGTAGCTAAAACAGGCAATTGCTTTCATCAATTAATTGCTGGCAAAGGAGAGGAGGGAGAGACATCAGTCAAAACACTGCAGCCTAAGTTCTCTCTGATGCCACCAGTGCAAGCTGGTGAACTGAGCTACTCTGAATATTGAACTTCAAAATCTCCTAAGCAATGGTCCAGTCTCTATCTTAGCATTTTTGAAGGAGGTTAATACAGCTGTTTCATCTTTAGTTCTGTTTTATCTCTTGGTGATCCTTTAATTTTCAGTCTCCTTCAACTTTTGTATATAGTGTAATATGGAGTATTAGACAGAGTTATGGACCACTATGTGAAGTTGCAACCCTTCTTGATAAGCATATAGAAGGTTTAGGAAGGGGCTGGAAATAATATATATATATATAATATGTATATTATGTATGATATATACACAACATATATATCATATATATACATATATATGTGTGTTTTGCATATCTATTAGCTATAATTATGCACCAGCAGCATGGTGTTCTCCAAGATTAATCTGGAACATATTAATCTGGAACGAGGTGTTATTTCTTCGAGATAAAAATACCATTACTAAATGACAGCCTAATTGCTCTCCAAAGAATCTAAATATTCATTAAAAGTTCTCACTCCAAATGACAATTAAGCAAAACTGGTTAGCCAGTGAAACCTGAAATGAGCTCATTTCTAAATCATCATGTTACAGTTTAATTCAAACGTACATTAAAGCCCTGATCCAGCAAAACATTTAAGCATATGTTGAAGTCAGTACGATTACTCATACATTAAAACCTAAGCATGTGTTTAAATACTCTGGTGCACTAGATTATTCTACATTCTGTTTTCTCAACTGTTGGCCAAAACTTTGCCTTTATCTCTCCACCTTTCATCCTCAGTCCCTTCCAATTTCCTCACTGGTGATTAGTAGCTTTCAATGAACTTGGTCTGAATTTTTCTCTAGGGTAGATATATTTCATCATATCAATCCCTCCAATTCCTCTGCTGGACTTGCTGCTGTGTGCCTGACACCAGCTTTCCATGAGCTAGTGATGGGCAGTGTTAGTGGGCTCCTCATGCTGTTTGTTCCCTTCATGGTGCTACTGCACCCCATCTCCCTACATTCCTGGCCACTGCCCTCTCCTTTTGAGGGTAACTCTTGAGGGATTTCAGCACTGCTCTTGCTCAGGTCAGTTGTTGTTCTGCTGTCTTCTCTGTTCCTTGCTGGTACGTTTCCAACAGCTCCAAGGAAGTGATTCTGCCCCTCTACTCAGCGCTGGTGAGGCTGCACCTTGAGTACTGTGTCCAGTTCTGGGCCCCTCAGTTCAGGAAGGAGATTGAGGTGCTGGAGCAGGTCCAAAGGAGGGCAACCAGGCTGGTGAAGGGAGTCCAGAACAGATCCTATGAGGAGAGGCTGAGGGAGCTGGGGCTGTTCAGCCTGGAGAAGAGGAGGCTCAGGGGAGACCTCATCACTCTCTACAACTCCCTGAAAGGAGGGTGTAGCCAGGTGGTATAACCAGAGATCTTGATGATCTCTGAGGTCCCTTCCAACCCAGCCAATTCTATGATTCTATGAAGAAGGAAAGGTTTTAAGTATTAAAAGTTCAGACCACACGTAAGGGGTGAGGGCTACTGCCATGCTAACCAGCCATTTATGGTGAAGCATTTTAGTTTATGATCCAACTGCATGAAGACTTTTATAAACTTACATGACTACCTAGGAGTCTCTGGATCACTGCCATGCTATAAATGCCCTACTGCTTCATACGTTCACTTTCTCATCATGCTTTTGCATTTTTTCCCATTTCCAATTTTTTCACAAGACTCAGATTTTCAAGTACAAGATATCAAAATCAGGCAAAAGAGCAAAGCATGGAAATGAAACTTCTAGAAATCCTGGGCATTTTTGTTTAATATCCTCAGGTTTATTTAGTATGTCACTAATGACCATTTTCCCCCCAAAATTTTATTGGCTATTTTCTGAAATGATCCATGGCAATATTAGCTATTTTCTGAAATGATCCATGATATGAATGATCCCTGTTATATACTATCTTGAGGCCTGTTATTTTCCCATTTATGTGTGTACTTAGAAAAATAATCAGTGAAAATAAAATTCTCTTAAGCCAGTGAATCATCTTAGTAAATAAACAAGATTTACATCACAAAACCAGAAAAGATAAAAGTGTAATAAGGCGCTTTAAGCCTACCAGAGAAAAGCTTATCTCTAAAACATTTATGAAAAAATGTCAGGTGACTCCAGCCCAGGGGAAAGGCACAGCTGCCTTTGAGGGACCACCACATCTACTTAATACGTGGTACTGAGCTGATGAAGCAGGACAGGTGCAGAAGAGTATGGAGAATCAGGAGGTTACCACCTTGGTGGCTTGCTATCTACTGTAGGTCATTTATGGTATCTGACATGAGAGCTGTCTGCCAGAAGAAAACGTCAAGTACAAAACAGAAAGAGCAATTACTCTGTTCAAATTTAGCTGCTGGAGTTCGTGACCCACGTACAATTTTTGAAAAAAGTAGTTATGCTAAATAAAAGATCTGCATTTCACGCTTTCAAGGACAGACAAACAAGGGAGATCATATCACATCTATATTAAAGTTGCCTTCAGTTTACATTGCCTTAAGCATAGGACATCAGCCTGAGAAAATCCAGAATGAATCTTGACATGAGTTTCTCCTTGACTAAAAAGCTGTTTGTTGAAAAAAAAGAATAAAGAAGCAAGTCTGAGCGTGGCATTTTTCACAGGTAACTTTAAGAGCTAAAACACACGTTTCTACATCTGAACTGGTTGTGTAGGCTTTCAGCAGCAGTCAGCAGAATTTTTGTTAGCACAGCCAGTGGAGCTTAAGGTATGATTCATGTGAAAAAAGTAGGTGTCTACTTCAGGCTGAGATAATTTGTATTCTGTTGAGTGGAAATTATGGGAAACCTGAGATGAGTGGCTCAGATATGTACACTCACATCCAGTTAGACATTAGCCATTTCAGTTGACATTGAGAGAATCTGTGAGGTTTCAGGAGAGAATACTGGGTAACTGTGTAACGTTGCCAAATCTCGGTAGGGTAAAAATAAAGAAAAGACCAGAGAAGAAAACATAGCTTTTCACTACAGATTCAAAATGGCAAAGATCCATCATGGACTGGAGGCATAAGTGAGGATGTAGAGGAATATTCTTTGGCCAAGAACATAAGCAGCTCAAGCAATTTCAAGAAAGCAGTACAAAGAAATACATACAAAGCAGTAAAATGAAATTTCTTCTGATCATATTTGACAGCATCATCAGCGATCTGGGGGCTAAGGGAAAATCTGAAGCAAAGCAGTGCTTGATGGAAGACAGAATAGTCCTGGCATTGTGGAATGGTAGATGTTGTAAGGGACTTCTGGAGATTAGCTAGTCCAACCCACATGCTAAAAGCAGGTTCACCTAGAACAGAATGCATGAAGAGAAGAAATAGCAGTTAGGGAAGAAGGATTACAAAGGGAAGAGAATACTCAACAAGAAAGGCTGCTGGCATAAATACCATAAGAGGTGAATGGTTTGGGGATAATAGTTTGCAAATGTCCTTCATCATCCTACTCTGCCGTCTTTTCTTTCACACTGCAAATGGAATCTATGGAAAATTTATGACTGTGCCTTTCAGTATCTTCTATCCCTTTTTAGTGGAAATATCACAGGAGATGCATGGAATAAAGTCCATGTTTGAAGCAAATAGTTTTTAGTTTGATTATTATGGGAGTACATTTCCAAAACACTGTTTAAAACACCTTCCTACTGTAGCAAAACAATTTGCACAGTGTAAAGTAGCAGGTATGCAAATTAATTCTACTTTGGACTTTTTGGTCCATTCAAGAGTTAAAAAATTGAAAATTGTAATTAATGTGGTGAACACCATTAAATTTTGCCTCAAGTGGTGTGTTTATGGCAGGATTCAGACTAATATGTTTGCCTTTTCCTCCTGAGTTCAGCATCACCATACAAAAGAACAACTGTCTGAGGGCAAATACGGACTTTCAAGGAGCAAAAAGAGCAGTCATTCATTCCTATTCTACAAATCAACTTTCGTGGGAAAACAATATCTATCTGTTCAGCATAATAGCTGGCAGTTCACCACATCCAGAAAGAACTTCTTTTTCATATTGAGCAATTTGAAGCATTTTTTTCCTGTCTTTGTCATGTCTGATTCTGATGCAAAGGGAACTATTTGCTGTAAGATGAAGCTATCTCAGTGTTAGAACAAGAAGTGGTAAGTACTGCCAGCTCTATGATAATGGTTTCATATTCGGGGGAAAAAAAGCTGTCTGCAGTTTAAGTTTAAACAACTTCACTCCAAAAGTAGGAGTTTGACCAGAATTTTCCAGTTGCTTTGCTGTGTTGGTTTTGGTTTGGGGAATTGTTTTTTGAGCACTGTATCTTGTCTTTTTCAACTACGATATATCCTAGTTGGATATATCTGAATTTCAGAAAATACAACCTTTCTGACATTAATGCTCTGACATTAGTGCTCTGAATAGCATTAACAGAAAGTTAGTCACTTTAAAAAAATCACAGCATTGGCATCCTTTGCTTTTATATGTTTTAAAATCCCGTACAGTGTCTAGTATTTATTTCCAGATCTAGTTAGATAAATCTGATAAAATCATTAGTTATCCCAGCCAGTTAGTGAGTGAAATCGACTTGCCTCAGAAAAATTGCTCTGAATGAGCTAATTTCATAAATTTTAAAAAAAGCCATTCCACATTCATTTAAAAAATAATACAGAGAAAAGAAAATCTTGTTTTTTAGTTAATCCATAATAGAAAATTCTTTCACGCTCTTAATTCTTTATTTAGGACTGCTACTCTTTCTAAGTTATAACACATCAGTGAACAGCTATTGTCATGACCAGTGGCTTTAGCTAGTGAGTCTCTATTAGGAAAGTAAATGGTACCAGAATGTCACCTCTGTCACTGATGCCAGTTGGCTTGGACCTGCATCTTTAACATCAAGCTCACTTCCAAAACAACATGGCCTCATGCAAACTACTTACTAGGAATACCCCCATATCTATGCTAACTCCTTAACCATGCCCGGGGATTGTTTGGGTATCATTTGTATCAGAACCAAAATTGTCATGGGGACTTGTTCTCATGGTCCAAGCACACTGATAACCAAGGTGCCTGGGAAAGTTCCTGGCACTGCTTAACTTTCTAGCACAGATGCAAATGAAGGCTCAGTAGTGTAAGATAACTGCTTTTCTCCTTAAAGTAATTGTTACAGACTGTAATCTTCTCCTTTGTTAGAGTGTGAGGGAAGTCTACTTACTGCACTGGCAGCTGCTAAGAGTATTTGAAATCCTGTGGCCAAGATGGTTTTGCTTGCGCATCATTTTCTGTGTGGTCCTATTTTGCTTTGCCAACCCAATTTCAGGATCTCCGAGTAGGCTATAATGTCAACATCAGAAATGATCTATCTTATGAGCAAGTTGTCTCCAGCCCAGAGGCTGCAGAATTGCAGTCAAATACATCTTATTCTGTGGAATCCACTTCTCTGCTTAGTCACACAGAGATGGATTATTTTTTTTTTTTCACCTGTAGGACTGGAGATTGCTGGGATAAGCAAAGTGGTTCCTTTGATCATGCAGAAAATATAATTTTAGTTGACATGTAATGAAATAGTTGAAACAAAGAGTGACTGTCAGTATTTTAGCATAAATCTGCATATAGTGAAGAACATCACAGTCCCTCCAAAGGGAATGAAAATGAAGTTGACTTGTTTGGACTTTGCCTGAGACATCCCCTTCCCCTCTGCTATTCAAATCTGGCACAAGCTAAAAGGCACCAACAGTTATATGTGTGTTTGATTTAACTGCATTGATTTAATTGGGACTTTAGAAAAACTGAGACATGGAAAAATGTAGACACAAACTTTTGGTCCTTCTGCTTGAAAGAATTTTCCCAATTCTTTGTTTCTGGTACAGCTGCTAGAATGAATTTTACAGCACTGTTTGATTTATTGTCACTATTTCAAGTTTAAGGTTTCACAATATTTAATTCAAGTCACTAAGTACTAAAATACACAATTGAACAGTGAGATTTAAGCTTTCTTCCTCACAATCTCTTAAGAAGTTTTAACCTAACTTAATAGTGAAGACTGAAAATCAGACATTTCATGACCAGTCAAGTAAGTGAATAGTATAACTTATGACTAACATATTGCAAGCTTCCATTCCACTTTTGATCTCATATTGTGACTACCTGTGGGCAACTTAGAATCAGTGTAATATTAAAAAGTAATCCAGGTATAAACAGAGAAAAAAAAAATCTTTCATGGTGTGTGAGCATCAAATATATGTTTACCTCTCAGCAGCACTTTATCTGTACTTGTCAAAAAATTATACTGACATAGCTGGGAATATGACTTTTATAGCAAAATTTGGAGGAGGTAAGGTGTTTAAAACTAGAATAAAAGAAAAATCTAAGAAGTTCTCAGCAAGATCCTAGTGAAAAAACATGCCTATGAACTATTCATACAACAGCTTCTAGCTTAGTTCTGGAACTGTGAAGATTTTCCTGACTAGGCTACTTTGTATCTTATGTACAAAGTACTTGCCAGCAAAATGAGTAGGTACACTTTCAGTTATAGATATAACTATTTACATCCCTATCATAATCTGTTTCCATTTTTTATGAATTAGTCTGTATTTCATTATCTTACAAAGAATCTACAGTTGTATTTCTTAGCCTTAAACATTTCCGCTTCTTATGCATGTATGTATAGAGTTATTGTTCTGGACATGCGTGATGTTTAAAAAGGACATTTGAAGGCAAAAAACCATGCTGAAATATGGTTATACAAATCTTCATGGTTTGTTTGTGATCCAAAGCATGACTACCTTCACGTGAGTAAAGGCAAAAACAATATAGTTTGCTCCACATTAAAAGACAGCCTAGCAAAAAGGGGGAATGAAAAACCTAAATCCATATATTTCACAAGCAGCAACACAGCAAAGATGCTTTCATTGCTATGAAGAATCTACATATGTAATTCTTGATTCTGTGACTGTAAATTAAAAATATTTGTATTTCTAAATGTCATTTAACTGTATCATTCTAGATATCTTGAAAGTAGCAGGCAGGATTTCTGAAGTCAAGTGAAATATTCTCAGGACTTCTAAGATACCACTGACTCTATGTGTGCAAGTCACTCCTCATTTGTGTGGAGCACTGCTGTGCTGAAATTGTGGCTCCACTACGAGAGCTATTTCTCTGTAAATAAGTAAGGGACAATAAGCTGATATGAAATTTGTTGATATGTTGAATGTATCAGCTAAGGAAACTGAAATTAAATTTGACATTTTCTATGTGAGATCTGACAGTAGAGTTAAAACAAAATAAGTAATTTTTTACATTCAAGAAGACTACTTTTCAGACAAGAAAATGCTTGAAGACAAATGAGGTGTTTTTTTCTTGAATCACATGCAGCTTTCTGTGGCATGCTGTGGATTTCAAACTACAGGGCATACAATTTTAGATCCAGTCACAGCTATCTGTAACATTTATTATGCTTATATGTAAACACACAAAAAAAGAACTGACATGGTTCAAGGAAAACTGACAACTTATATAAGACTTAAAATGACAAACGTGACACACTCTACAATTAAGGTTCGGATTGTCCCTGACAATTGAATTTGTGCAGTGGAAGGAGTTGGGGGAGGGATAGAGTCCAAATATTTGCATTTGTGAACTCCCCTGTCAGTGCATTTGTTGGCAAAGTGGACTGGATGAATGGGAGGAACTCACTGAACATATTTCCACTGTACATAACTTCTGCATATCAAACCAGAAGAGTTTTTATATTCTAGCGAATATATATGCTTACCACCTCCATCTTATTACTCCATGAAATAATTTTTTGAGCTATTATCTACATGCAGATGCCTATTGTAGGCTCATAAAGAAGCTATATAATTCACTTTGACTGTCCCAAAACATGGTAAGCGACCAACTTTACTGATTTGACAATCTGAACCTTCCCTGTCACACACTCCATATGCTGTAAACATTCCAAGACATCATGCCTTTTTTTCCCCCATTTATAAACACTTAGAACATCACGGCTGCATTCTGACTTCAATACACCTTATAATAACTATTCATCTTTCTAGTGAAGAGAGTAGGTTTGTCAGATCATAGATGCAACTGCTGGTATAGTTCCCTCTCTTCCAAAAGGATTCAGATACAGGAACTGATCTTTGTAGTCAACACTGAATGTGTAGAAAGTTGACTGTTCTCCATATCACTGTATTCGAAAGCATTTATCATTTTATACATTAAGATAAGCACCTTGCACTTCAGGACCTATCCAAATGGGCACTGTACTTCCCATGAAAACTTGTAAATCTGCCATCTTCTCATTTAAATACCACCTCAGTCATGACAACACTACCATCTGGCAGAAATTGAAGAAAAAATAAGCTAAAGCAAATGATTTTCTGCTCAGCTTTATGTTTTAGGTTACCTCACCCTTCAACCCTTGAGGCAACCCTGCATATGCTTCATCTACGCCAGGAGTCTGTCCTATGTGTAATTCTGGCACACAGAAGGAAAAGTTATAGAGCAGTATTTTGATTTAATACATTATATTTCAATAGTGTTTGCTCTTATGGGATTTAAACAGCATATTTTCTGACACATATAGCTGGAAGTTGTGATTTTTTTTTTTTTCCTGATTGATTTTTCTTCACAAACAAGGCACCATGTTCTTGGTAGATATCTGGGGTCAATGCTCTGTTGCTAGGCAGTGGGGATTAGTGGCTCTTTATCATGCTGGATTATGTGAACCCTCATGGAATCAGCTGCAATTTGGGACCCTGGAGCCAGTCCCAACATTCCTTCCGCTCTGCTGCATAGTTGCCTGGTTGCAACACTATTTTCAATTTTTTGTGTTTCAGAAACATTTTTAAACTGTTGTCAGACTGGATGCAGGAAGCACAGCTGAGCAACATTATCCCAGTGATAACTCCAATGAAAGGAATATTTCAGGCACTTTGACAATTGTTCAAGTACGTGCTTTTGAATCAAATTAAACTTCCCTGCTACTACAGCTAATCTTGGAGACAGAAGAAAAGGTTGGACTGGGTGTGACTTTAACTTCCTTTCTCACCTTCATGGCTCAGAGGAGAGCTGCACGTTGCAGATGACCAGAGACAACCAGAGGTGTTTAATTCATTTATTTCAGGAAACAGTTCTTTAACTTGCTTTTTGAACTGAAGCAGTTAACACTGACAAGACAGGTTTCCCTCTGTTTTCAGAAGCGTGTTAGCACCATTATTTTGAAGCTGATAGTCAATAGCTAATCACTTAGATGATGAAAAATCAACAAGCTGTCAGATGTCTGGATCTTCAGTGCATTATTGTGTGGGGGACTGACCTAGAAAAAAAGAGTCTGAAAGGCTTGCTACACAGTGATGGACAATTCTGCCATCCACTGAAATATTCCAATATCTACCACACATGGCTCCCCATAGCTGCTACCACAGACAGAGAGGATAACAGTAATATAAGATGTCTAATTCAATGACTATGCTCTCTCCCCAGAATTACTATCCCTCTGACTTTTTAGTAGATCCAAATATGCTCCTCTGGAGGTGTGGGCAGTGCATGGTGGAGAGCTTGACTTCACAAGGTAATTTTGCATTGTTCACTGAGTTCTATTGCCTGTGAAGGAATGTGTTGTGAGCAATTTCCTGGGGAGATTTCTATGTAATGTTCTCAGAGAATGTGTATATGTTGAGAAAATTACTGAGAGGCTTCTGTTTGCTTTTAGAGGTTTTGCCACGGCTTCACTGTCACCTCTCCCAGGTAATACCTTTTCTTCCTTTGTCTGCTAGAAGTTTATAGATATGGATTTCTCACTGACAAGTGGTAAAATGAGACTGAATTGCTCTGTCTTGTGAGGCAAGATACTTCAGGATTTCTTGATGAGGCTGCACGTGAACAGATAATATCAAGGCAAGAACCAACTCAGAGCTGGTTCAAGATGACGTTACAAGTGGATAATGATTGCGTACCTGCATTTAATGAAGACAGAGTTACTATGGTGGGATAAAAATGGAAGAATAGAGAATATATAGCAAGCAATAAGCAATTGGGTTTGGGAGTATTAACTTGAGCACTTTTCATGGTTTCAGCAAGTGCCCATCTTTTACCCAATGCTCTTGAAGCTGTGCTGAAAATGGGAGTCTCCAGGAACAGCTATTGGAAAGCATATATCAAGGGCCAAATAGTTCCAGGTAGGAAGAATGTACATGCACAATAGCAGACAATGCAAAAGGCATGTGAGCATCTAACTTGTGACATCAGTCCATGCCTTCACAGAAATCATGTAAGACAGAGCTAAAAGAACATAAAATGCTATGTACTGAATTTGCCCAATGCAATTTTTGCTAATCTGCTCTTAATCTCAACATTTTTTAAAGAACCTCCAAGTGCTAGTCCACAAAGACTACAATCAACCTGCCAAATATTTTTCTATTCACACATCAAGTTTTCTCAGCACATAACACACACATTCTTTACAGATTTTAGGCCAACTCCCCTTTATCCTACTTAACAAGCGTGATGTCTCTATTGTTGGGAAAAAATTCATCTTGTTTTGCTATAATGAATCCAAAATGACAAACAAAGCCCGAAAGTCCCATCCCAGAAGTCCATAAAATTGGCCACTTTTAAGTTAAAATACAATATATAGGCATTTTACAAAATACTGCTTTTCCACACAAGCAATCATGAAGTAAGAAACATAGGGAAGAAACCCGTATAATTAAATTGGAAAATGTCTTCTGATTCATCTTCCTGCTGGAAGACAGAATTTGCTTACCTTGATGGAGATCACATCAGTTCCCACAATTAAATGTAAATCTAATGGAGAAAATCATCATGCTACCTATTAAGTACACTATATATACTATATATATTATCTGCTTTTTACAATGCAGTTTGTCCATGCCCCTGGAGTTCCACTATTACCCTTTATTCTATGGGTATTCCCATATATATAATTCTATTAAAGTGAGTGGAAGTGCAAACAGGTAATGCAAAGTACCAGGGAGAAAAAAATCTTATCTGTAAGGCCAGCATATATTCCCAGCATGTCCTCTGTCTATTTTCTTTTTCCCTTTTAGGAGCTCTGTGCACTTCCAGATGAACTTTCTAACTGGTTTACTATTGGAAATTTAATTGTCTTCTTTGTGTCCAAGCCAACAGAACCATTTTCTTTGTAAAATTTCTTCATCTCCCTTATGTATCCTTTTCACAACTTCCCTATGATGAATATTTCTAGACCTCTTAGAAAAGATGCAAACTTTTTCGATGGATGATTTTCATTGAAGTAGAACATTTTAATTTTAATTTTTCAGTCCATAGGACTTTGAATTTATCAAGAGAATTTACCATTCTCTTGCTTTTTTAACTATATTGATTTGTGCATCAGCATCAATATTTCCTGTACATTATTACCATTAGCTCTATGATTACCATTTTTTTTTCCTCTATGCTATGAATAAGGTCAAAGTGAGTCCTTTTGGCCAGCATATAAAACACTTTTTAAAGTTTTCTAAATTAAATGAATTTTTTTCCAAATGAATTTTTGTTTTAAAGTGATTGCAGCCTTTCTCGTGAACGCAATTGTTCCTTTTTGAATTGTTAGGGATCTGCCTTTAGCTCAGTAGATGCATGGTCCCACAACGTACTCTTTTCTCTGTCTCAATTGGATGATCTATGAAACTAAGCAATAAAATGCAAATTTTAAAGATATGAATTTTATGCAGAAGGTACACTGTATGATACTAATTCTTAGTGAATATTTCAAGTATTAGTTCTACTATTTCTGCTTGCAAGTAGAGTTCCTTGCTCCATATTCCACTGATCACTTTCCTAAAGCATCAAGGTTTCTGCATTTGGATGAAAATCCTTCAAAATATTTACGATTTTTCCAATATTTAAAAAAAAAATATATTTAATTCTTAACTAATTCTTTAATTCTTAATTCTTAACTAATTCTTGCAGGTCAACTCTACAAATTATGTCATCTAAAGCACATTTTTGACTCTACTGAAAAAGTGTTTCTTCGTATCATCCAAAGGCTTGGCTCATGTCTTTGGAAATTAGTCTGAAAAGTCATATTGCTCAGGAAATCTGAAACAATTGCTTCTCTTTCTTGACTCTTGCACTTTTCTGTTTAACCATTTCTTCTCTCCTCTCTGTAATACCTCAGTAGGATGGCTTCTGTAGCAGTTGTCTGGTCTTCACAGGGGATGGCCATGAACTGCTTTTCCTGCAGTTATTCTGATTTGAATCACAGACCATCACGCAGGACTATATCCAGTTGTATTTGAATATGTCCATGAACAGAGACCCCACAACCTTGCTGAAAAAACAGTTCCAGCATTTGTCACTGTGAATATTTCACACATCTTTTTTTTCTTGTATTAGGTGGAATTTCATGTTTTCTAATCTGTTGCTGTTGCCCATTGTCCCTTCACTGGGCACCATTGGATTCCTCATTCCCTCTCCTCAGTTATTTATGCACATTGATAAAATTTCCCTCAGCCTTATCTTCTCCATGCTGAACAGTCCCAGCTCTCTCAGCCCCCTTTCTACTGAGAAATATGATCTAGTCCTGTAATTATCTTCATAGCCTTTTCCCAAGTTGTTAATTTTCTTGTTCACAGTTATAATCCCTGCCTGAATATGAACTTCTTATTTGCTTAATTTTTGGAATCAAACTTACATACTTTTTTTTTTTTCTTTCTGCAGATGGTTCCTTGTTTAAAATTTTAATAAAACTCATGAAGCAAACTATTTGCATAAAAGAATATTAACAGAAATATATGCAAGGTAGTGTCCAAAGATACATAGTACATAACCGGATGCTGTCAAATTTTTGTTTGTCAATCTAAAAAGTAAAATTTTATTTTATTTTCATTAACCATTTGAATAAAGCTTGCCTCTATTAAGCACCACTTGCAATTATCAATGGCAAAAAGAAAAAAAGCCCTGAAGCTTTTAGATTGTCAATGTTATGAAATAGTTGACTTCAGGATGTAGTACAACTGAACACACTCTTCAGGAAAAAGAGAAAAGAAAGCATGTTAAAAGCTTTGAACACTGCTTGTCATCCCTGAAGGATTCCAATCTTAATTAAACTCACTTAATTTAATTAAAACTATTATTCAAATATGCTATCTTGCAATATTTTAAGAAGATGGAATGTATCTTTTTTTTCCCCTCTTCAAAATTAACTACTGTACTTGGGTTATACTGGCCAGATAACTGATCACTGTGCCCGGTTATTGTGAGATCAGCACTATGGTATTCATTAGGGATGTACTGTTTTTCTGTTGGAAACTTTATTATTGCATGCCTTGAGATACAGTGGGATCCAGAATAAATGCTTGGTGAAGCCTGGCTCCCACAGATTTTGAGAAGCATGTGAGCTGTATGTTTCCTGTGTTCTGCTCAGACTGGCCACTTGAGAACAGCCTGCTCTGCACAGCGGGCTGCCCATTACCATTAGTTAGAATTCTTTAATAATGGGCTGATGCCAAGGTGGTATAATCAGACAAGAACAGCTGCAGGGCTCTGTTGGCAGTTTCTATAGCTCCTCCTTTTTTCTTCATCAGGTTCTGGGTAATAAGAATAGTGTGCAAGGCAAGAGCTTATAATAGGAAATTGCGTATTGAAGTTTAAGTTTACTTGTCAGAAACAGGTGATTTTGCTCTGTCAAAACAGGAGCAGGTGTAATAAGCATTAGCAGAAAATATCTATTCCCAGCTAAGTAGGCTTCCTAACTCATATTCTGCTGGATTAAGGGTAACTGCTGCAAATTCCATTTGATGCACACTGCATCTGCTGGAGTAAGGCGTTGAAACTGGGGATGTAAGAACTGCCTGATAACTGTCTCGGTGTCTTCACTCTTAGCCTTTGGGAAAGACTTCAAGCAGGGAGATTTCAATGATTTTTTTCAAGAGCGGGAAGGTAAGGAAAGGTGGCACACACTACACAGATATTTAGGAGCTGTGCTTCCTTCCACATTTGATATCTGGTCTAACTTGTATCTAAGTGATATCTATGGTATCTAAGTGATAGGACAAGATGAAAGGGGTTTAAGTTGTGCTGGGGCACGGGGTTAGGTTAGATACTAGTAAATATTTCTTTACTGAAAGAGGCATTGGAATGGGCTGCCCATGAAGGTGAACTCATCATCCCTGGAGGTGTTCAGAAAGTGTTTAGATGTGGAGCTTCAGGATATGGTTTAGTGCTTGTGGTGTTGGATTACGGTTGGACTTGATAAACTTGAAGGTTTCTTCCAGCCTTAATGAGTCTATGATTTTATGATTCTAACTCAAAATTAATAAATAAAAGTGGTTATTATTTAATAGCTTTACAATTTGTGCCAGAATGTACAGAGCAAAAGAACAGGTAATTCTATTCCCTAGATTGTTTTTGTTTATCTCATACTCTTGAATTCCTCTAAAGGTAGAAAATTTACAGCTTCTTGCATTGCCCAAGTACTATTTGGACTAAGAAAAACTCCCTAAGTGCTCCAGCTTTTTGTGAAACTGAAGAGACACATAAATATACACTTGTACACATATTTAAAATCCACCATGCTTTTTACCTCAGCATCACTCTCAATCAGTCACTGCTTCCCTTTCACTCTTTTACATACTTTGAATTTCTTTAGAGTTCCCTTGTTATGGGTCCACTGGAAAGGTTCAGCACTTGTCACTTGCAGTCCAGTGCAACAGAGGTTAAGTAAAAAATTTAACATTTATTTTATTCAAAATTGCAATTCTGGTTTAGAGTATCTGATGAAAAACAAACAAACAAACAATCAAAAACACAAAACAACTGAAAAAATACAATAATTGTCTTCCAGACATTGTCATTTAGCTTTGAAAACTGTTTGAGAAAAATTGCTTCTTAGTCTAGAATTGACACAATCTTCCTTCTTCTGAAGGTTATCCTGATTACCTTAATTGGGTGTAGACACATGGACTGTAATTTGCTTTCTCTCTCATACCAATGGAGATATACTCACAGTCAGACACAAATTCACCTTTGACAAATTATGAACCGTTTAGAATAAAATTTGTCTAACAAGTGAAAATAAGCTGAAAGAAAAAAATGCTGTAATGGAGTTTAATCTATTAATAACAACAAAGCAAGATCATATCAAATAATTTGAAAAACAATTAGGTCTCTTGAAACAGGAGAATACTTAATTGAGTCAAAACATTCTAAGAACCCCAGTGGAGAGCAGATACATCAAAGAAGATCCACAGAAAAAAACCCATGCCTATTACAAGGTAATCCACAAAGGACCACCAAGAGCTTAAAGACTCCTTTTTCTCGGGGAGACTGAAACGATGATGCCACACCCAGCCCCACCCATGCAACCCATGAAGAATTGGGAATTAGCTTCTCCTAGACGATTCATGATTCTTAGGCAAGCAATTTTAAATCCCAAGGAGTAAGACTTTCTGTAAATATTGCCCAGTATACTTAGACAGCAACTTTCACAGTCACTTTTAGAAAGATTGTTACAAAGCACAACTTCCTTCTTGCTTGCTGGTACTCTATTGAGCAATTGATATTAGTGTACTTCTTGCATGGAGAGATATTGATTGCTATCTTAGTAAAAATTTTTCATAATAAATTAAGAACTTATGAATCTCTTTCTAGATGGAATACGCTCAGTTCTCTCAACAGCTTTCCAATATGCCACATTTAAAAAGTCTTAAAATTCTTGATATTTTTCACTCTCCTTTGTTTCCATGTCTTTCTTCTGGGCTGAGGTAATGAAAACTAGACACAATTCTGCCTGAAATTTCAATAGTAGAGATGACCAGATTCTTGTTTTTAACACATTCTTGAATGAGTTCTGTCTGGTTTTTGTTTTTTTCTTTGTTTTGTTTTTTGTTATGTTTTGTTTTCAGGTTTTTTTGTTGGGTTTTTTTTTTTTTTTTCCATGTCAGCACCACCAGTTGAGAATTTGTTTCTCATCCCATATACACCTCAGACAATTTTCTGAAGCATTGTTGTTTAAATAGATAATTTCACTGTCCATCCAGTTTTCATTTTCAGACTCTCTTATTTAAGTTTCTCTGGTATTCCTAGAAAATCTTTGCAGTCTTTCTTGCAGTCCTTCACATTTTTATGACATCTGTGTATTTTGTAAGCATAGTTCTCAGTTCTTCCTCCAGATCATTACTGAAAATACTGGTCTTGGGCCCTGGCAGAAGTCAAATTCTAGATAGATTCTTGGAGAATTCTTCTTCGATATGTCCCTAATTTATTAGTCAAATATCATTACAACTTCTGAAAGTAATCATACAATCAATTGTGTTGCCAGTAATGGCAATAAGACCTGAAAAAAAAGTTCTTATCTTGATTAGAAAAATATTAAATGGAAATACTGTGTTACAAAAGCCCTGCTTAAGTATTTAGAGCTTCTCCCTTCACACTAGGCCATTTATCCTGCCAAGGAAGGAATTTAGATTAGTTTGATATGACCAACTCGTGTTAGCTTTTCATATTGCCTTATTATCTTCTGGATATCTCTTTTAAAATATTTGCTCAAAAATCTTTCAGTGGACCAATTTTAAGTTGACTGATATCTATAATTCCCTTAGTTCTCCTTTTCCCTCTTAAAAGATAGATTCTACATTTCACCTCCTCAGCTGGGACCTTACTGGTCTTCCATGAATTTTCAAATGTAATTGATTATAGCTCAGAAATTGCTTTGGTTATTTCTAAGATGGATTTCGTCAGGCCTTGCTAACTTGAACACATCTATCTTATTTGAATATTATTTAGCTTGTCCTTCCTTCATTAAAATTAATTTTTAGAATTCTAGTCACACAACCTTTCTAGTGAAGACTGGAGCAAAGAAAGTCATCTATTTCCTTCCTTCCCAGTAATGGTCCTAGAAATTCCTTTTTCATTGTATTTAGACTTATTTCTAAAACCTTGGCTTGCTGATTTTGCACTCCCACTTTCTTCTGCTTTACTTTCATCTTTATTTTGATTTTATCAAGTTTCCCCAGTGATCATATATTTGTGTTCCTATATTTGTGTTCCTATTGAGAAACCACATATTTCTAGCCTTTTTTATTTTTTTAAAATTATTATTTGTAGATCTTTCACTAAAACACAGAAACCTTGTGTACCAAAATATAGATTATTGACCAGAAAAGAGGTCTACATTTCATCAGCTCTCTGAAAGTAGTCAATCTACCTTGCGGTTGAAAATTAATGGTATAATACACTCCCAATTCCTTTACCTATCAGTGACTTGTGCATATGTAGCTACATCATTCTGTTCTCACTTCCAATATCAGGAAACTTCCTGCTTCATGTTCATTATCCTGGCATATTACAATGTAGTCCAGAGCAATTTAGGAGTGGATTAACCTTGCTATAGTCCTCAACTTGCACATTTTTTCTCCACTGGTAAAGGATTTCAGAATTTTCATCCCTGTCTTTGTGTAGTGTCATAATGAATTCTTGCACTTTACCTTTCAAAATGATAGCACTTGCTATAAGTTAGTATAAGACCTCCTGGGTAAAATTCAGCCTTCTTCCTTCCTTCAGTTTTTCTTAAAAATAAGATTAATGTGTTTTCCAGAGATATTCCACAAAAGACAATTTTATTTTTTTTACTTCAGTGGACGTTCAGAAGATCAATACAAAAATGTATGTTCTCCTTTACGGATAAGGTCTGCTCTCTAATCAAAACAGATCTTTGCAGAAAATAATTAATGTCTCCTACAGGGTATGACGTCCTGTCTAGATTTCCAAGCTAGCAGAAGGTTTTTCTTCTCACTGGCCCAGCTCCTACTTTGTGATTTTTGTTCCAATGAGGAGCTTAGAGTGTCTGGAGAAGATCTTGGCCTTTCCAAAACTCTTTCCTTCTTCATTAAGAAGGGCACAGGGCACGCTTGGCACTAGAAGACCTCAAAGAAAGTAAATGGAGGAAACGCATCCTTCCAGTTGTGCTCCCAGGAGTGAAAGAAATCCATTTTACACAATAGAATCTTACAGGAGACCTTATTTTAGAGACCTTCTCCATCCACCTGGATATAACAGCAAAAGAGCCTCTTTGACAAAGTATTCTTGCCTCAGGAACTGCTATGAGGAGTGAGGGACTCATTACTGAATGAATAGATTAAATGCTGGCCAAAGCATATGCAAGAATAGCTACCATTATATGCTGATCCTTGCAAGTAATCAAGTGAAGTTCTGAAATGCAGCATAAAAGTTGACAAAACAATGTTTTTGAGTGGAAAGATATTTATCAAGTGACTCAAGACATCAAAGAGGAAATATTAGGACAATTCCTAGGAAACTCTGCCTAAGCAAAAATGCAAATATAACAGGCCTTCATGACTGGCACAGAAACACACCTTCACTTTGATGACATTCAGAAGCATGCTCCAGGAATGGAAAAAAAAAGGTGGCTTTAGTTGATAGTATACAGTGGCTCAGGTGGGTTTCATGTATTGCAAAGAAAAAAAATTATATTGATTTAAGGAGAAACTGAGATAATAAACTGTTTTGTTCTCTTACTTGACTAGGCTATTCTTGAAAAAGAGAGCATTTAAAAAAAAATTTGTTGGAGGCATGAATTTGATCTTTCTAGTCTACTCAAATATTCGCATAATATTATCAGTGGATAGTAAGTAACAACTTATAAATTTTATTATTTTTTACAATTTATTACTTTTACAGTTCAGTTGGGATGGGAGCAGTATGGAGACAATGTCATAGGTCTTGCACCAGTTACAATATGGCACTAGACTGCAGTGATTCATATTAACAACATAAGCAATCCCCTGCACCCACCAGGAATCCATATACATCCCACAAACAGAAATAAGAATTAAAAAAACATGGCTTCAAGGAGACTCTGATTACTCTTGACTTAACTGAGACAAGTTGAGAATGACTGATTTTGGAAACTTGTTGCAAAGTTCCTTGAAGAGACAGTAAAAATTATTGTCTTTATGGAGGAACAGGAAGGGAAGTTTTAAGAATGGGATACATGGGGCTCAGATAGGGTCTTTCCAAATGCATTGCTGAAAAAAAAAGTGAGTGCAAACTGAAAGAAATAACTTTAGTCACTTAGCAGACCCCCCAAAAATCACATCAGTTGTACTTACAATAAGGACAGATCCACCTCACTGTGTTAAGTCTATAGTAACTTTCCAGAGATTCTAATTTGGGAATTTTGCTTTTTAAAATTTATTCTGTGATGATTGGTAATTACAGCTCTGGTATCTGCAATGGCAGCTGGAAATTCTTCTTAGGCTTGTTGAGTCTGAAAGGTAGTTTTCTCCAGCTGCATATTAACATATGATCTCTCATTAAATTATACTGAAAAGGATAAACACTGATCAAAAACATCTGCTGACACTTAAAAGGTCCTATCTTTCCAATATCATTTAGTATTCAGCATAATAACAGTAATCAAAATGAATTTGTGCAGTATTCATCATCTTTTATGTAGGTGCTGCATTGTAATTTAGTGTTAATTAATGGACATGTTGTTATAGAAATTCCATATTGCACTGATATTCTATATTCAAGAAACAGCCATGAGACATTTGGTCTTTTGAGATGGATACTTATTACAGGAACTGTTGTAATGTAAATAAATTCATTTGGGGCCATAAAAAACCTGAGTGCATGAATATGAATAACAGATGATTCAACTAACATAACATTCAGAATACAGCTGAAGAATAATGAATACACTGCTTGGTTGACTCAGATTAGCTTGACGAAAAAAAAGTGAATTCAGGACCCATGTAAATGAATCAGGACAGCCAATTAGAGGAAATGGAAAAGATCCTAGGAGGATCATGGATGGGTCCTCAGCCTTATGGCATGGTTTATGGTGTTCATTTTTGAACTGAAGAATGTTTAGCCTTCCCTGAAAGAAAAATGCCTGAGATACTGCACAATGCCACATTCCACTCCAGTGACTTGGGCAGGATGGATGTCTGAGGTATTCAGAGCTTCCTAAGTCCAAATGAGAGTACTCTAATCATTGTACCAGACTGCACTTGTTTTATTCACTGTTATGCAAGTGTCCAACTGGCTTTAGACAGCTGCTGTGGACTGTGAAGTTTTGGGGTTGTTTTAGAAGAGAGAACATAAAAGTAGGATTAAGCCACAAGGCAATTGGAGAAGATGAGGTGCTGTAGGGTACTGAGATGGAGTCACCCAAGATGCTGCACACCCCATGTCTGCACGCATCTGCAGGCTAAATCTGAGGAACAATTTTCATGTAGCCAGTAGGAATTTACTTTTCTCACACACCAGGGTTCGTGAAACATTAACTAAAGCCTCATTAAATCCTATCTTATTTTTCCCTTTTTTATCTTCATTAAATGTGTGCTCTTGCTTTTAAAAGTTTGATGTTTCCAAATGCACATAATTGTAAATCACATGATGATAAAGTTTGTTCCTTCCCTTGCTGCCTCTGAAAAATCTCTGCCTGCAAATGACTGTCAGAGGCATACATCTAACAGAGACCCAAGACTGACATCAGAAACTGAGTCTCAATCAATCTAGAATACATAAGAGGTCTCAAGCCAGCTTGGGGCTCAGCAGATAGCTTTCTGAAACTGTGGTGGATTATTAAATAACACAAAGGACACAAATTTTCCAATCTAATGGAGATTTTCTTTCTGCTTAGTTCCTGAAACTTCTCAGAGACCATCTCTTTTGTGATTCAGACTAAATCCTTCTGGTTCACCTACTCTCTTCTTTATTGAGCAAATAAGACTTTATTAACTTTTCTGCTCTTTTCAATACTTACCAGCTTCTTCTGCTTTGTTCACCCAGTACTCAGTGAGAGATAATTAGTGATGTATTAGTAGATTATAACTGCATATTAAAGTGGTTGCTTTTTTGTCCTTTTTGAGAAATTTATAGCAATTCTTATGAAAAAAAACCACACATGATCAGCAATTTTCAAACAACTGGCACAAGCAGAAAGATTCTATAGTATAACCTCAATTTAATTCAAAATTCAAGATGGATTGGAATTTAATAATTAGCTCAATTGGGGTTCTGTGGTTTATTATATCTATTCAGTCTCTAATCTGATTTACAACTCCTTACTCCACTGAGATCTGTGTGAAACAGTTGTGATAATTCCTGGCCAACAGCAAAAAAACCCCAACAACCCTGGATGTGTATCCAAATATATTAAACATTTGTTTCAAATAACTTAAGTGTTTACATCCAAATAAAAGTCTATGATCAAATGTGCTCTGTGTGGTTCTGTAAGCAGCTATTGTACTGCCCATGGAGAGATGCTGGAAGTCACGTTGTCTGACCAAGTGACTTTCCTGAGCCCTTTTCTCTCCACAGACTTTATCATCCGTGATTGTGATCTTAAAGCACTATAAAAGCAACAGGCCAGAGGAACAGGCTCACAAAATCAGAATGATCTACTCAGATAATTACAATACAAATTGCTTGGACTGGACTAAAACAGTTTATCTTTCAAAACAATTTCGATAGGCAAACGAGAACTTGAGCAGAATTTTTGAACAGACAATGTAAGTTTACTGTAAGGTTCTGAGTTTTTGTCAGTTGTCTGGAAAATCCTAAGCAACATTTTAAATTTTTTTTTTTTTTAATTTAAATAAGAAATTAAGTTTCCCCCAAAGGGAAAAATATAACAGTGTGGAAACTACAAAATACTCATCTCTGTTTAATTGTGCAAAATTTAATATTTTTTTTATTTCTCTCCAGATTTTAGGGAAACAGATAATCTTTGACTAAAAACTTAATCTCAGGAAGAACATGTTCTAAAATGTAGAAGTCACAGCTGCTCTGTGAGGCTCAGCTGAATATGACTGGTGAAACCTAACTCAGTATGGGAGCTTGTCTGTCTCTTGTGGATCCCAGAGTAAGTGGGCATGAAGATTAGTATTCAGTCATATTCTTCCAGAGCTAGGTCTTACAGCATTTTAGGAAAGATGGACATTATGATTTAGTGATTGACTGGATGCTGCATTGGATAATAATGCTTCACAGAGGAACTGTGAGCCAAACTTGGGTTGCAGAATTGTGATAGGGAGACTGTAAAATGCTGAACCTGCAAAAAGTATTAGGAACAATTAGAGGTATGCTTTGTGGCTGCTGTAGAAACTTGCAGCCTGCAGTTCTTTTTTCTGGTGCTCACTAAGAGAACTTATACTAGATCTAAATTTTGAATAAAGTTTTTGCACAAATCATCCTGGGCAAACCAACTGTATGCATTCAAGTCTGAAAAATTAAATTATTTTCCTCACAGGTAAAAAAAGACATATTCCACATAGCATGCATTTTTAGCTTTGTCAGAAGTTGCTGACAAGTACTTTTGGGACTTGTCCCAAAATTTGGGACATGCAGCTCTCCAGAAGCTCTGATTTCAGGGTATCTCATTGGACACTTAAACTACTGTAGGTTGCCTAGGTGTGAAATTTTCATTTTATGTGTCTGCTTTACAAACAACTCACTCCTTTGTTGTTGTACACTCTGCTTCTGTGAAAGATTGTTTTACTATACCTCAAAACTGTCACTGAGGGGCAATATTTAAAAACATCAATATTATATCAGAGGAAGCAGCTATTTGTGTAAGCCACAGTACAGCAGCTAAGAGCTTTGATTTGTCATATAGGTAATTTGTTAGTACCACTGTACAAAATCCACAATTCATAATACATTATGGTGTGTGCCATGGTGTGGCTCTGTAATGTATGTGGTGCATGTGAGGAGGGTTCAAAAGGGTTGTGGTTCAGTGAGCTTCTGACCAGATGTATTATCATCATTACCTTTGGCATGATGTTATAAAATAACAAACCTAATTTCTTTCTCTGACAAATTTCCCAGTACTTCATAGTTCAGGGAACTGCCTTGATGTTGTAATGGGGGGTTGGTATCAACAGGAGGAAGTATCTCCTTCCTTTTTGCAAATTCCAGCTTTTACAATGATTATGTGCAGCTCTATTTCACCCTCTCTTCTCCAAGCTAATTTCCAGCGTGATCTCCCCTCAGAACCTTGTTCTTGTCCACTGAGAGCCAGTGTCATTGTTATTATAATCCAGTATGTCTGTAGCTGAAATAAATAAAAGAGTCATTCATCGACAGCACATAAACATGAAAAACTCTAAAACAATTGTTTTAAAATTTAAAGGAGTAATGATTCACTGCCATGAATTATTAATAAGCATAAATTATTGAGTTGGCTCAGTAGTACAGCTACAGTTTAGAGATGGAGTCAGGGTCCCTTGAGGAGTTGTGGTCCCGTGTAGAAGTGAGCTCTGCCAGCTGGCAAAGCAACAATGTTGTGTCAGCTGCAAGAGCAGAGTTACCTGTACCAGGCTGTAGGAGAGCGTGCAGGAGGCTGCAGACTCTGTGTGCTTCTGACTGTGTGATGTACACAGACAGTAACACGTGGAAAAAAGTTTATGCTTATTTTTGAGAAATTGGAAGAAGACAACCCAATGATCGTTACTCTTTTTAATGGAAACGGAACGGGCAGAAAAGAATATTTTTCATGTCTGTGCCTATCTTTTCCCTTCCTTCTAAGCAGTTTTTGCTACCTACTTAGCCAACTATCTTCATTTGGGTGATGCAATTAGGCACACTGAGAAATGTATTTTCTTGTGCTTCCACACTGTTCTATGTATGCAACTAGTCTAAATTGTGCACCTCTCAAGCAATTTCTCACAAGAACCAGTTTACGAATGAAATTCTGCCACAAATGAAGTAACTGGGATTACTTTTTCTAATTGTGCTGAAACTGAGACTTTTCCAAGAATTATTTCCTTTCAGTGGGAACAGAAATTTACAGAACATGATTCATGAGATGAGTGAGCCTGATTTAAATGTTAAGACATAGTCTCTACAGAAGCAATGGAAGTTATGTTCAGCTAAGGGTGAGATGGTAACTTATAGTTTAAAGTCATACCTGTCAAATATGCCTGGTACAAGGATGACCATATATTTTAGACCAAAGATGCCTACTTTTTATCACCATGCAAATGCGGAGCCCCTTTGCTTTCAAAGAGAACTGCAAAATTTTTATATAACTGAAAGTGTAATTTCCTTGTTGCACTTAGAATGACCCCCACAAGGTGCACTGCTCTCTGAATATGTGGTGTACTTCATTCCATCATCTTGCCCCACTGTCAGACACAGCATCTAACAGCCAATTCCCAGAACAGAGAAAACCAGAGGTTTATGTGTTACAGGGTCCAGGGACCCCTCTGTAACTGGTCACACACATCTTTATAATTGTTAATGAAAGCAATCCAGTCCTGTGAGCAGAATGTCACTCTCATTTACAAACAACTAAAAGCTACATTCTGCTAGCTACTAATGAAGCTTTTCAAGTTTACCTTGATTCAACTGAATTTGGCCTAAAAATTAACACCATGCTGATTTTAGTAAAACAGACATGTTATGGTTTCTCCTTTGCAAGGCTGCCTGGTGACATGGGATAATTTTGATGATGAAAATATTATTGTGATGAAGCATGTTGCTGTGTCTCCTACACATTAAAGAAGAATATAAGTTACAATAGACTATAAATCTTTTCTTTGTATTGCTTAGCTATGCATCTAGTTGTATTGAAAGAAGCAAATATTGATTATAGGTTAAAGGCAATTAAAATAATGGACCTGTAGCTGGCAAGATCTGCCAAAGGGTTCTTGGCACTGACAGAATTTACCACATAAGCAATGACTGTCAGGTTTAATGAGCAAACATATTTTCCAGGAATAAGCATTTAATATTCACTCAACTCTATTTTACAGAACACAATTTTTATTACATTTATGAACACTCTATTTTTTAAAGGGCAAAAGAAAGGATAATAAGGTCTCTAATTACAAATGAAAGTGATTTGATGTAAAGAAATCACATAGCCACCAGACTGCAAGGTAGCCTGAGAGAAGAGACACTGTAATGGAAAGTCCTTGCTTCCCACAGAAGTGTCAGGATACAAGTGTACACAGACAGGGCAGCTTTTCTATTTTTGTAGTGTCTGTACTTAGGCTGGCCCTAAAAAATATGAGCCAAGGCTTTCAGCTGATCTTACTGCCTGTACAGCTAATTGCACTGTTGAAAGTGGCTTTGTCACTATTCTTTGGGTGGCACATAGCTGAACTGCCTTGGCATAAGCTGGAAAGAAAGCTTTGGTTCCAAGAAGTACAGTTTTTTTCCTGCTTTTCCTATGGTGCAAGACTGAACCCTCTGCCAGGGCCACGCATTATTCAGATTGCATTCACAGGTGTCGATGAAGCCACACTGCCCATGCTATCTAAAAATTAAACCAAGTCTTGGGTCTTTTCCTAGTCTTCCTCTACTCAAGATATGGGAGCTAGGGGAACTTAATCTGTCCTCAATTACTTTTTTTTTTTTTTATCCTGACTTGCTGTCAGGTTGTTGCCAGTCAGGAAGGAGAAGGAAAGGAACACACTGTACATCATTGCACCTCCTGAATATCGTTGCAAGCTTACACAATGGGCCACCAGCAGGTCTTTACAGAACTGGCCTCCTTAAAGGATGACCTACTGTTACAACTCTAAAGCAAGTTCAAAAAGAGACAAGCAGACATCTGCAGCCTTGATTTGGCTCCTTTGAAGATACCAACGTCACAGAGAATAGAGAAAGGACAGTGGTTTGAGGACAGCATTTCACTGGCACAGAGAAAGAAATAAAACAAAGGGAACAACTATGAAAATGGACTCTGAGAAACAAATTCAAATACATGCAGGCAATTAATCCTCTTTCTGGTGTGCTAGAAGAACTAAAGTCTTAGCTATTTTGCTTGTATTATGGTAGTGAATGAGTGGCGTCAATTTCAGCAATTGTTGGAGCTCTGCTGAACAAACCCAAAGATTTTAAAGCTTCCTTTCAAGTACCTCAGAAGATACATTTAAATTAGATTTTGCATGGATGACATCTTCTTAAAGACCCTTTATTCCTGGACCAGTAACTCCAATCAGGGTTCCTCTTCAGGACCAGCAGATGAAGTGCTTCCTCAAATGAAGTCAACACATGGATCATTCCTCTTTGTTTATCCTTCTGTAGAATTCAGCTGCTCCATCCTTTCTTGGAATGCTTGGGATGTATCTATTTGGAATAGTGCCTGCACTGAGAGCACATTAAATGATACTGTTTTCAATGTGAAGGGAATCTGATTTTATCCATGATGCAATAATTGTGTTACCATAACTGAACTTCCTATAGCTCAACTAGTGGCTGAGATTAGATTTAGTAACAAGTGAGTTCATGTCTTGGTCCATAACTGACCAGGCCAAGCTACAAGGCTTGCTGTGGAAAAGCACATTGTCTTTGGGCAACAAAGACGAACCTTTCTGCTAAATCAAACAGAGAAAGTGTTACCATTTACTCTTTGTTATTGCTTCATTTTTTAATGCAAGAGACAATAAAAGAGAATTCAGCTCTGCAGGAGTCAGCAAAATTAAAATAAAATTACTGTCTAAAAAAACTGAGAAAGCTGGAGGTAGTTCATTGTGAATTCTTAGCATAAACATTTCTAAGATGTTTATGTAAGGCAGCATCATGAAAATCTATTTAAACAATCTTCCTCAATGTGTATTGGCATGCAAAAATACATTAAATAGTAGTATTAGAAGGATATGTAATAATAAAATGCCTTCTCAAAGAGAAAGAGGTTCTGAAGCATGATCTATTAGTAAAGTGAACAGACTGATGATTTGCATTTAATTTGAGCATATGGAAAGACCTTTCATATAAATAAATAATTCTATTCCAAAAACTACTGTCTCATATAACCATAGCAACCTTGAATTACATTCTAAATAGCAAATTTGAATGGAACAGATGAATCCTGGGTAAAACTCCACTGACCTCAAAAGATTTAAACTAGGGATAAATTTTGACTGATATGTTTAAGAGATAAATGCTATCTAGATGTCAGAACAGGAATGACATGCTTTTTTTTTTTTTTTTTCTGGAAAAGGAATCTTATGCAGAATGTTACCATACCATATATCTAACATTATTAATAAAATATTGTTGATCTGTATTTTTCTTTGATGGGCTATTTAGACTTTCTTTAAAGAACAATTTTATGTCTCTATGAAAAGTAAATTATTGAATTATAAGAGTCCTCATGAATGTGACAGCTAACAGGTAAATGAGAACAAAGAAAAGCTAAGCATACCAAATCAGACAACATGTAATTCAATTATAAAAACCTCCAGAAACCATATAATCATAATATAATAAAAAATTACTTATTACTTTAAGTTAAAATACATTTGGTTCTGTAAGATATGGAGACAAGAGCTGGGATAATGTACATTAAATTTTATGATGTCTTATGAAATGTGAGCAGTTGTGCTAGATCTGAGCAAAGAATATCTGCCTTTACACTGGTAAGCTTAAGTTCAAGCAGCCACTTACAAAGATCAGTGATTTAAGCACTTAGAAAAAGTAACTTCTGCAAAGTACTTTTGCCAATCTGTTGCATAATCACAGGTCTTTTTATCTGGTGCTTTTCTAAGGCCACAAGGGCTTCTGGCTTTATTTGATTGTTGCCTAACAATCTTATCTTTCATCTGAAATAGAAAAGGGAGCTACTGTCCTGTGTATTATGATAAAACTGTTTGACCAACTAAACTGATGTCTGGCTGTAAATTTTTTACAGTGATTTTAATTTTTTATTTATTTATTTTTTAAAGCTTGACATTTGAATTTTGGAAACAATTAAGTAGGATCTTTCATACAATATGCAAGATATCAACCAATACATAAATAAACAAAAATTAAAAGATAAGTTGCCGGCAGGCACATTTCAACCATCTCATAGTCTTTGGAATGGGACTAAGGTTTTTAATTTTAGCTCAAGCAATTTTATAAATCATGCCCACCAGCGCTTCCAGTCTGATCCTGACACTCCAGTGGTAAGGGACATAATTCCCAAAAGACAAGACACTGGGAACAGAAGCCTGATGCTAATGCCTTTGGCACAGCAGGACTTCTGCAGCCACCTGACAGTGCAGGTGGCCTGGTTCAAAGCCACTTGTGGCAATACTACCTGATGGGAACAGAGAGATGCTGTCAGTGACCTGTATCCAGTTGTAATGGAGGCTTCTGGCAATGCCATGGCTAGGAAATGCATGATTTGGAGGTGGATGGGGATGGATGTGAAACTGAAGAATGCCTGACAGCACTCTAATAAGGTCTGATAGACCTAATATAGGTCTATTATGTAACCTGAGAAGTTGGAAGGAGACTTACTACAGGACTAACAGGAATTAAGGACTTGAGGAGTATCAGAGCAAAGATTCTAACACAGTCTCCTCATTAGGTATCACTGCAGCAGCTTTGCAAATTGTTTGTTAACAAGAGACATTTTAATTAAAGTTATCTCCTCCTAAACAACTAACATTTAGCTTCTGTTTCCAGCTTCTTTTGCCATTCTAGAAACTTGGAGAAGTGTCTATGTGGAAAATGGGAAACCCTTTACATGTTAATTCATGAGTGAAATGCAACATCTGACCTGTGGTCTCCCCTAAAGATGATGGAAACCCTGCACAGTTTTGTCTGAAGTTGTTTTGTCTGAAAGATTCTGTTCATCAAAGCACATCATTTCAATAGCCAAATTACAACAGCCAGGTGTGTCCCAAGCATGCCTATATTGTCAGGCAGACCTCCAAAGTCTCTGATTTTAATGGCTGGATTCATAACCAGCCTACAATAAAATGAATGGCATTTTTGCAGTGTACTCTCTGTGAAAGTCTGGTCAGGGCCCAGGTTACCATTTTCCAGCAGACCTTTGTGATTCTGAGCAAAACTGTATGCCAAGAGGTCTGAGAATATATTGACCAGTTTTATGCAGTAGCATCAGCTTGGGCAGTGAAGTTCCTCTCCAGGGATGGCAAACCATCTCTTAGAGTCCCATGTGTATTTTAAAAAATGTTACAAAAATAAGTTGTGTGTACTGGGGAGATAAAGGAATATACTATTCATGTAACATTTCTATGATTCCAAGGACATTACCAGAGGTCATTCACGTTTCCAAGCATTTGTTACAATCAGTGCTGAATTAGATGAAATATGCCTAGCAAGAAATTCATATTGATTCTTATTTATTTTCACACAGTCTAAAAAAACCTCTTAGGGATTATACTTTTCAAGAATTACTGGAATCATGTGCAGGTGAGTCCTGCATATGATGACAGGATTTACTCACTGCTCTGACACTATAGAAAGGGGATTAGGGTGATACTGCTGCTACAGCTAGGATTTTCAAAATGTGATATTATAGCGTTTTTCAATACACTTCAAGTCTTCTAGGACAAGTAAGTCATTGCTCCTGGGTAGGATAGGGTAACAGTCTGCAGGACACTTGAAGTCTTAGGAAGATGAGCCAGGGGCTTCTGAAATAATAGGACCCAACAGGGAAGTACTGGAGTAATAGCCCAGAAGAATTGCAGCCACTCCAGCCAGGAAGTCAGATTCACTGGGGGCCCAATTTAAATGCCTCTGTGCTAATGCACACAGCATGGGTAGAGAGCAAGAGGAGCTGGAGATATGTGTGTGCCTGCAGAGCTACGATCTTATCTGGCATCATGGAGACCTGGTGGCATGGCTTCCATGACTGGAGAGTTGGACTGGAAGGATCCAGGCTCTTTAGGAAGGACAGGCAGGGAAGACAAGAAGGAGAGGTTGCTCTCTGCATCAGTGACCAGGTGGGATGCATGGAGCTTCACCAAGGATTTATGGATTAGCATTCAAGGGAGGGCAGGGACAGGGGACATTAAGAGTGGGCATCTGCTATAGACCACCTGACCAGGAAGACAGCAGATGAGTCCATTTATAGACAGATAGCAGCAGCTTCAGGTTCAAAAGATTGGAGAGACACACCACACGCTGGTAATTCTAGTGATTATTTTATTTAGTAATTAGTCATTAGCTGCTCACAGGCCAGATGTGGATCTCACCTGTGTAATTTTATACCACTGTCACTTCTAAACAAACAAACAAACAAACAAACAAAAAATTTCTTCAGATACACATTGGTCAAAGTCAAACGGGAAACATTTTAACTTCCTGAAGCCTGACAGGTTCTATTCATCCATGTCACAGTTCAGGAGAATTACATGACTGCTGAGCTGTGCTCAAAGGGGAAAAATTCAATTGCAAAGAAACAAGGTTAACAGACAGCTCTGAATCCACCTGCCCTTAAAGTTTATGAATAGTTGAATCAACAGGCACAGACTCATTAGTGCACTTCTTAATATTCACAAAACAATACTAGATACTACAACTAAACTGATATTAAACCTGGTGGTATGTTGTTTTATAACCACATTCTAAACCCTTTGCAGCTTTTGTGTAACAGGAATGAATTATTTAGAAGTGACAGCAATAAACTTTCCCCACATCTTTGTTTTGTGGCACTGGGTATGTGGTGTTTATAAGCATGCAATGCACATGTCAGGCATTAAAACAGAGTAACAAAAATGGATTTATACCATATTGAACAAGTGTGCTTCACTAATATAATCTCCAAAGTCGAATGATTATAGCGAGGGGAGAAAAATGGCCTTTGTCCCAGCAATGGTGCTGGTTTCAAGCTAATGTAAGCATTTGGAATGGTAAGGTAGACTTACAGAAGTTGCACAGATGTGCTGCACAGTCATTAAGAGTCAAGAAAACCTGCATCTCCATTAGGGATTTCACTCTGTGGGTGCGATCTGCTCTGCCAGATGATGAGCGCAGAGAAAAAAAAACCCAAAACTGAACCGTCTAAAACTTTTGAATTATGTTCTTTAATATATCGCTTTTTACTTATTTTTCTTGGTAAATGTTTCATATGGGAGAGCAGCACAGACTCTTAAGGCATCCTGAAACTTCCATGCACCCTCAGTAATATTGTAACACCCAATTATACCCAGGGTTTCCTTGGCCATAATATTACATATTTAAGTTATAACATTATAGAAATCATGGAATAATGGAAAAGTGTAGGTTGGAAGAGACCCCTGGAGATCATCTGGTTGAACCTTCTGTAAAAGGTGTGGCCCCAAATTAGGTTACTTGTGGTCTTGTCAGAGTCTTGAAAATATTTAGCGAGGGAAATATATTTCAACATTTACTTGCTTTCATGGTGAAGAGATTTTTAAAATATTAATAGAATTTCCTCTGGAACAACTTGCACTTCTTGCCTACCATTCTACCAATGCATGTCCTTCTGAAGAGACCATATCAGTCTTCTCTATAACTAATTATAGAGCGCTGGAAGACTGTAATTAGATTCCCCTTAAGGCTTCTCTATTCTGAACAAACCAAATTTCTTCTACCTTTCTTCATATGTCACATTCTCCAACCCTTTAATCATCTTGGTGACCCTCTGCTAGTTCCTACCTATATTTTCAGTTTCTCTCTTCAGCTGTGTTACCCAAACTGGACACAAAATTCCAGCTTCAGCTTAACAATTCTTAATGAAATTGAAGTAATCACATCCTTTCATCTGCAATTGAGTCCCTCTTGCAGTTCTTGTCCTCATAGAGATTTGATTAAATGACATATGTAGAGGCCAAGATGGATCTTTGGGCATACCATACTGTGGTATTACATAGATACATGGGCTTTGTGGGAATTTAGGGTCAGGAAATTAAATGGAGTCTGTAAAAACCCAATATGTCTTACAGCTTGTTGGCTAATTAGAGGCACTTTTAACTTATCGTCCCTCAAGTGTTATCACTTCCAAGAGCACTTGAAAAACATTAACTTGACCATCATCTAGAAAACAGAAATAACTAAGAACCTACAAATGTCTGTGCACATATGTGTCTACATGGTATTGGTGAATAACGAAAACCACTTGATAATCTCAATTTGAATTATTTAGATAGAAGTATTTGAAGGAAAATTTTCTGTTCAACCACAGAGAAGAAACAGAATGTAAAACAATTCACTGCATCAATTCAAATAATGAACACTTGCAAGAAAACAGAAACTGGCTTAGGACTGTACTGAGAAAAGAAATAGTGATTAAGCGTATTCAATAAATTAAAACTATTTACTCAGCTCTAAAAGTCTAATTTTCAAAAGCCAAAGGGGTCTGAAAAATGTAAATCTGTTCTCTTTTTGTGAGACCTGGCTCCCAGAGTACATCCCAACACAGTTTGCTTTCTTACATAGGGAAAGTGACTGAACAAGACGAAATAATAACTTACTTTGCATGGCCTATACTGTCCCATATTCCCACATGGATGCTCTTTGCAAGAGCAAGGTGGCTTAGTCCATTTAGGAGCTTAAACTAGGGTTTCCTGGGTGAATGCAGCTAATTTTCCAACTGTGGTTCAAAAATGTGCCCACAGACAGGTCATGTGTTTTGACTAAAATACCCTCTAATTCACAGCTGTCTTGTGACACAGAAAAAATTTGTACAAGCATTTCTTCTTCTCAGGAAGAACCTTGGCTTTATGGATTGTTGTCCCATATGGATTTCTTTGATGATTCTTTGACCTGGAAAGTACCATGGATCTTCCTGTCCTTTATTTTTACTATGGTACCTACTCATCAGGCCTTTATAATTTTTAAGACAGGCATCCCACCTTATTGCTTGGGGTATGCTCCCCTTAGGCTTTTATGGAACTGGTAAATCTTAGTTTGGTAATGTATTTCATCTAAAACATTTAAAGAGGATATATCTACCTTGAGAAGTTTCAATCCTCACCATCAAAAAGGTTCCAAAAATTTACTAGTAGGAAATCATATCTGCCATTTTCCTAAAGCACAGCTGCTCAGCACACCTGTTACAATCTGCTTGGCTTTCCAGGGAAATGTCAGGAACTTAGTACTTAAAAACCTACCCACTCTGCCAAGAGTTTTACAAGCAGGGTATAAAAATGTTGTCTTATGAAGAAATGCCAAATTCATGATGTTCAAGAAAATGTTAGCCACAATGCATTGCTGCCATATATATGATAAAAAACCTTGTATAATAATGTAAACTGGCATTTTTGCATATCTGTACTATGGCCTATATAATATTTTCTTTTTTTTTCCCTTGTTATGTTTAGCAACACATTTTTTACATATTGAATATACCTCCAATTTGTGAGGAAATTTATTTTTGTTGGTAAAAGACCCCCAGAGTAGAAATTAATTCCACTGAGCTCATAATCAAAAGTATTAGTGACGTTTAAGACAAAAAGTAGTAGCAGATGCACGTTAAAGAGCTAATAGCTCACATCACTCATATGAACTTTGCTGATTACACTTGCCAAATAAAGAGCTGGTTAGAAGTATAGGCAGACAAAATAAAGACGATAAACTTGAACTTGTGAAGAAGGCTTCAGAACCCCTGAAACGTCCCCAGTCTTCTTTACACTGCCCAGTGCATGTGTTTTTCCCTTCATCTCCAGATGCTTTTTCATTCAAATCCAGGAAGTTTTCACAATTTCTTATGTGAGAGGTCTTTCTCCTCTGTCTAGAGGTCTACATCTTACTAGTATTTTTGGAACTGGAGACATTCAAATCTGTGGTCTCTCTTTGTCCAGTTTCAATGTACACCAAGGCTCCTAGTCTTACCATCTTTTTTTCCCCCATTGAGTCTCAGTCACCTCTTGAAAGCCTCAGTCTTTCTTCTGCCTCCAAGACTATGTTGTGGTCAATAACAAAGGACCACGTGGCCCATCATGGGATGGCAAGGAGAAAATCCACGTAGAACTTTGTGGGTTAAGACAAGGACTATGAGGTTTTCATTCACCAATTATGCTCAAGGGCAAAACAGACTCAACCTCGGGACACATCAATTTAGTTTATCATTAATCAAACCAAAACAAGGCAAAGAGAAAACACAATCCAGAGCTTAAATACTTTTTCCCACCCTTCCCTTCTTCCTGACCCCAATGTACTTTGTACTCAATATCTCTACCTCCTCCCTCTGAGCAGCACAGAGGGACAGGGAATGGGGTTTACAGACCAGATGTCACAGGCTGTTCTCTGCTGCTCCTTCCTCCTCATGGAGGACTCAGAGAACCACAGAATCAGCTAGGCTGGAAGGGACCTCTGAGATATCAAGTCCAACCCTCAAGCCTTGACCTACAGTCTTTCCCTGCTCCAACGTGGGGTCCCTCCCACAGGAGAAAGTCCTTCACAAACCCCTTCAACAGGAGTCCCTCCCACCATGCACAGTTCCTTGGGAGCAAACTGCTCCAGCATGTGTGGTCCATAGAGCCATGGAAACTTTGGGAACAGTCACTGCAGCTTTGGGAACAGCTGCAGGTCCACAACATCCACTCCATGATCTTCCGCAGGATGCAGATCCACAGCTGTGCTGTCAGGATTTCACCCTCCACAGCTGCACGTCCACAACATCCACTCCATGATCTCCTTCAGGGTTTCCTGCACCTCTTGCACCTCTTCCATGGGTGCAAGGGACGGTCCGCCATCTCAGCACAGGTTGTAGAGAAAAATCTCTTCAGGCACCTTCTCCCTCTCCTTCCTCACCTGCTTTGATCCCTCTGCTCCTGCATTGCTCTGTTCTGGTGTTCTTTCTTCTGGTGTTCCCTCTTCTGGTGTTCTCTCTCTCCACGTGTTGCTTTCTCTCACCTCCCCCTTCTCCTCTGTCCTGCTCTTAACTACTGTTAAGAGTATATCTCCTTCTTAAATATGATAATTACAGAGATGAACTTTTTTGCCCACTGACAGCCTAAGGTGGGGCCAGGCATCTTGGAGCAGGGAGAGCTATTTCAGCTACTTACATACCTGATCCATCCTTGGGGGAAGGGACCCCTTCCCCACTACTGAAAACAGCACCACATCAACCCAGAACAGACTGCCTGCTTCCCTTCCATTAGGTTTCTTGCTCTGCACTGGAACCATGAGTCTCACTCTTGTTTCCACTGTGCAGGAGCTGGACACCCAAAAAACCTGGGTGCAAGGTCCCAGGGGCAGGGAAGGGAAGGTACGGAAGTATTGTTCATCTAGGGAAGGTAAGGAAGCTTTTGTTTTTTGCTGTACATTTTTACTAGCAGTAGATTTAGCCCTCAGTATTATTATAAATTGCATAGTAGCTTTATTTCACCAGGAAAAACTCACCATCTGAAGGACTAATTGTATTAATTAATCTTTGATGTAACTTTTCCCTGTAAGCATTATTTGTAAAAACAATAAATACCTTCTCTTAGGTATTCCAGAAACTTGGGTATTTTGGAGGACATTTTTCTGAAAACATCCATAGGGACCATAGATTTCCTTTCAGTGCAAGTTGCTGTGTCTGCATGAGCTTGTGGAAACGCCAACATTTACATCTCTATACATCAGTTTGTCCATTTGGAAGATCAACTTAATAAAAAATACCTCCCAAGTGGGTGGTGAGACCGAGTTCACACTTGTAAAATAAATTATGTTAAAAAATGAAAATAACTGCAAGAGCAAACCAACTTCTATATAATGAATTTCTTGTACAACTCCTCTGCATTTTAGAAATAAACCACCATTATTATCTGTGTTTTTGCAACAGAAAAACTTAAGCAGAGAAAAGATATCTGACGTGTTAAACTTAGGAGCGTTATCAAGAACTGAAATCTGAGTCCAAAGTCCAACCCCCAAACTAGTAAAAATATTCTTACACAGCCTTGTTTTACTGTTTTTATAGCAGCAATCTGCAATCATAATTAAAACATAATTGCAGCCAAAGCAATAGCTGCTGAGCTCCTGCTGTCTCTGTTAAGGTGGTGGTAGTGCTGGAGAGGTAAATATATTAGTTATATTAAAACCCAGTGATAGTTCCATTTTAAATTCACAGTGCAGTCATACTCGTTATTAATTTAGAAGTGCAATCCAATCTGACTTTATCAAAAACAGTGGCAAACTGTCTAAAGCCCTTATGGAGAAAGATCAACTTTTTCGTGCTTTTTTCCTGGACAAAAGGTTAAGGGAAAAGATCAACATTTTCTTATTTTATCTCTGAAAGAAGGTTTAAAAATCAGTGTTGTGGAGCATTTCCACATAAAACCCCAGATGAATTCTAATTTTTTACCAGGTCTTCATACAGGTGCTATTCTTTACCTCTGAGTTGTTCTTAGTATTCTAAGGTGGGTTCACCCGTGTTACAGATACAGATATGCAGGTAATTCTCATGACTCAAAACTGAATGTAGGGATTTGCTTTTCCTTCTATACGTATATATATTTAATAGAATACTTTCAACATAAAACAGATGAGAATTAGCCTGATGTTTCCAAGAGATAAGAATACGTATTTTTAAGTTTTCAAATGATAAGATGGTTATCTTCATTTCCATTGTATTGAAAAGTTGGTGACTGTTAAGGACATTCAGAATAGTAAAAGAACCTTTGTAGCACAAGAAGTAGGAACCACGGGTTAGCACACAACAGTATGACAAAAATTTCCTTTTATATGGGTTATATGAACCCAAGAATTCATATAACACTCATGTAAAGAAAAGCAAGTGTGGATTTTCAATCCTCATTTTATGGTAACTGTATTTCAGTGCACTGCTGGATGAAACTGTTAAGAACTAAACAAAAAGTAAACTGTAGAATAAATTTGGAGGATGAGGTTTGGGAGACACAGTCCCACATCAGAGCAAGTTTTTTCATACTCCCAAACCTTATCCTCCAATTTTATTCTACAGTTTACTTTTGTTTAATTCTTAACAATTTCATCTACTTGACTGGTGTGGTATCCCTTTCATGACTCACAACAGCCAATAATGTAATGAGGACCAGTTTCTTCCTCATGATTTCTTTCTCATCTCTGTCAAAGCAAGGTTTTCCTGCAAGCATTTATTGTTTTTTGTCTCATTTAACCAATCTAAAAACATTTTAGGGCATTTTATTATCATTGAAACATTACCCTTGCATATCAGATTTATGCTAATTTTAAAAAACTTCAAGATAAGTTGAGTGATCTGCAAACTGAAAAATAAAGAACTTGATATGCTACTTTGGTGTCAAATTATGAGAAACACAGTGGGAGTTAGTGACTAAAATGTCAAATACAGCATTTTGCATCTTAACACTGATGACAGGCACATTTCTTGAGTATTCTTTTTACTCATCTCTATAAACCATCAACTTTCAGGTTTCTCTCTGAGAAAAGTGAAATCAAGTCCTGCAGAGAGGTCATGTGGTGTTTGCCTTTACTTGGCATGGTCACTACCCCAGACCACTGGCTGCAAGCTTGAGGTAGCTTCTTTAAATGCTGAGTGGGTTGTGTCTGTGGTACACACAAGGTGATGTAAATCACATATACTTATAAAGAACATAAGTTCTTGTTAAAAATTGAAAAACAGTGAAAATCATGAAGATAAAGCTGGTTAGTAAAAGTGTCACAGAGATCTATTGTCTCTGAAATTTGCTTATTTTTCATATCAAGCATTACAGAGAAATAGAATCATAGAATCATTAAATCACAGGACAATTCAGTATGAAGGGACCTCTAGAGGTCAATTAGTCAATCCTCTCTCTCAAAGCAGGGACAGCTATAGTCAGACTTGTCTGGTCAAGGTCACATTCAGATGGCTTCTGGAAATCTCCAGTGATGGAGACTCCAGAGCTTCCTTGGGCAAACTGTTCCTGTATTTGATCACCCTCATGACAAAAGCCTTTTCCCTATCCCCAGATGGAATTTTCTTTGTTGCAACTATTGTCAGTTGCCTCTTGTCCTGTTGCTGTGTACCTCCTGCAAGTGTCTGGATCCATTGTTTACAAACCCTCTCTAAGTAGAGGAAGACTGTAATTACATTTCTTCTTAGCTTTCTTTCCTGCAGGCCAAATAACCTGATTTCCCTTGGTCTCAGCAAGATTCCATCCAGTTGCTGATCATAGTATTCCCCCATTGAATTCTTTCCTATTATTGATACTGCTCTTGTACTAGAGGACAAAATTGGATGCTTTATTCCAGATGTGTCCCACCAAGAGCTGAGAGCTAAGAGTAATAATTACTTTCATTGGTCTGATGGCTATGGTTTTACTGATGTAGCTCAGCATACAGTTAGGACAATCAGTATAAACATATATTTCTGACTCATATATAGTAGCAAACTAAGCCCATGTCCACCAGGACACTCAAGTCCTTTTCTGTTGACCTGATTTCCAGTCTGCCAGTTCTGCAGGATGCCAGTGACTCACCTCACTGTCTCATGCTATACTTCCCAGGACTTCTAGATCTTGAGATAGCCACTTCACTGTCTGGTTCATTTGTACCTCTAAAAGAACTCACATAAAATGTCATTTGTTTTCAGGAGATGCATTTCTGAAAAACAGGAAGGAGATAGAGAAGTGAAATATATATGGAACATATAAAACTGTTATCACAGCAGCTCATTACTAGTCTGTGAAAAATGCTTTTATGTGCTCTAGAAGGACATTGCCAAGTAATTTTAACAAATATACTTCTTGTTTTATTGTTATTTTAGACAACATAACAAATTAACATAAAACCACACAAAAGCTCTTAGATTCTAAATTGCAAGAATTACCTTGCAAATGATAAATGAAAGAACTTCCCTTTCCTTTAAATTGCCTGTAACACTCTCCTGAAGCCTGAACTTTCCTGTCAGTTCAAGACTCTCCTTGTCCCCAGTGAGCCTCGTCTGTAAGTTTGTTCATTTTTTTTTTCCCAAATGGTAAATTTTTGTTATCTAATTTCTAATAAATCTTCTTTTATGGCACTCCCTATCCAGTACCAGTTACAGCTTTTTATTTAACAGCCATTTAGTTTACAGTTCATTGTTCAATTGACCTCTAAGGAATCCACAATATCTTTTGTACACTGATACTTTGATCAGTCTTCTACAACTGTAAAATCAATATACGGTTAAGGTGCTCAATTTTCTGAAGAATGTGCATACAGAGGTGTTGCCTACCCTCCTGAAACATATTGCCAATTATAGCAATTGTGTTAGAGATCTCACTATATTTTTCCCCCTTATCATAGAATACCTATAAAACAAACTCACTGCTGTCATATACTGCTTACTGACTCACTTGTGATTTCCCAACTTCCCATTCAGTGTGTTAAAATGCTGACATGTTTTTATTCCAGAAGATTGATGTTTGCTCCTTAAATTATTGTTCAGGCACAGCTATCATATGCATTTATTGACCTATATTTATTGACATTTACATTTCTTCAGTCTGCTAAACTCCCTTCAGATGGTCACTTCTGATTTTCTTAATTAGCATGTTCTTAGCCTAATAGGAATCAAGTAGAGTAAACAAGAATATATGAGCACTGAAACTTGCACGTCCCACATTATTTATGTACTTGGCATGTTCATTGGATGTGTTATGACCCATTATTTCTGTCTCTTCCTAAAACAAGTCCCAGGAACAGGCAATTGACTGATGAAATATGGCACATGGATGAAACTGCATCAGGCCAGGTTCTCCTTGCTGTACACATTCCCCCAGCACAATCCCAGCAAGGCTCGTACTTTCAAGCACCTTGACAGACCTCCAAGCCATGCTCTAGGCATTGCATACTTTCAATTTTGTACAATCAGACCAACACTGTGGTGCGTTGCAAAACAGCTGTCAGGTGTTCTGAACTAAGAAACCCCTTGAAATATTAATTATGTGTTAGGGTTACAGGGTATTTCCTGGAGAGGACACACAGAGCACTGCAGGGGGGATGACTAGGATGTTATAGTAGCGGTTAGCCCCTGGAGGTATGGACAAAGAAGCGTGGAGTCACAAAATCATAGAATGTTTGGGGTTGGAAGGGTTCTCTGGAGATCATCTAGTCCAGTCCACTGACAAAGCAGGATAACCTAGAGCAGGCCACACAGGAATGCATCCACCTGGGTTTTGAAAATCTCCAGAGAAGGAAACTCCACAAGATCTCGGGGCAGCCTGTTCCGGTGCTTTGTCACCCTCACAGTAAAGAAGTTTCTCCTCATGATGAGGTGGAACTTCCTTGTTCTAGTTTAAACACATTATTCTTTGTCCTATTACTGAGCATGACTGAAAAAAGATTGGTCTCATCCTCTTGACACACACTCCTCATATTTATAGACATTAATATGATTCCCTCTCAGCCTTCTTTTCCCAAGGTTAAACAGCTCCAATTCTCTTAGTATTTCTTCATAGGAGAGATGTTCAAGTCCCTTACTCATCCTTATAGCTCTCCATTGGACTCTCTCCAGTAGATCCATTTCTCTCTTGAACTGGGGAGCCCAAACTTGGATACAGTATTCCAGGTGTGGTCTCACCAGGGCAGTGCAGAGACAGAGGAGAACCTCCCTGAATCTGTTGCACAAACTTTTCCTCAGTTCAGGATATCCAAGGATACCATTTGCCCTCTAGGCAACAAGGGAATATTGTTGAGCCATGCAGAATTTACTGTCCACTATGACTCTAAGGTCTTTCTCCATGGAGCTACTTTACAGCAGGATGTCTCTTAATCGTACTGGTGGTTGTTGTTATTCCTTCCCAGGTTCAGGACTCTACACTTGTCCTTACTGAACTTCATGAGGTTGACTTTTGGCCAGCTTTCCAGCCTGTCCAGATCTCTTTGGACAGCAGCACATCCTTCTGGTGCATCAGCCACCCCTCCCAGCTTTTTATCATCAGTGAACTTGCTGGGGGTACACTCCACTCCCTCATACTTATCTCTGGGGAACAACACTGGCCACAGGCCTCCAAATTGACTCTCGTCACAACCCTCTGAACTCTGTTGTTGAGCCATTTACCAAGTCTCCTCACAGTCTAATCATCTGTACCACGCTTCTTGAGTTTTGTTATGAGGATGTCATGGGAGACTGTGTCAAAAGCTTTATGAAGTCAAGGTATGAGACAGCCTGGGCCATACAACTAGTGGCCAAAATGTCTTCCCTGCGTTTGTCTTATGAGATGCACAGATAATTACATGCCCGGGGCTCATTGATGACTTTCAGGTCATCACAATCTTACATATCACCAGTAAATGGCAACAATCCAATTTCAGCAATGTGATTTATTACATCCATAGTAACTGCCTATAGGAAAGCATTCTTTGCAAGAGAGAGTTTATAGTGAATTACTTACTGAAGGCACATTTTGCTTCAGTTGGGGAGATAAATTTGTTGTCCAGTATAAAAAATATATTTTTGCATGTTTTTTCATTGCAAACTATAGCAAATATCTCCATTATTCTGTTATATGCCTATTTCCAGATCTTAATTCCCAATTCTTTTGTTTTCAGTAAGACAAGTAGAATGGAAGGCTGTAGTACTATGTATTATTCCTGATATGGAGCTACACTGACCCTTCAAATTTCAGCAGTTTTTCAGAGATGCTTTTCAGTGGTCTTTTGGGGTTTTTTTGTCTTTTGTTTGGGCTTTTTTTGTTGTTGTTGTTTTGCTTTGTTGAGGCTGTCTGTTGTTTTGTTTTTTGTTGTTTTTTGTCATTTGGTTGGTTGCTTGGGCTATTTTTTGTGTTTGCTTGAGGTTTTTTCTTTCCTTTTTTTTAGATATCACAAGATTTCATTCCACAAGCACAGTACAAACTTACTGAACAGACTTAGAAATTACTTACTTTTCTGTCATTTTCCTAAAGTCTTCTAAAACTTTTTTCACCCATATCATGTCAATAATAAATTTTATATTTTTATATAACATACTTCTCTAATATTAACATGTCTAAGGCAAAACCATTCACATCCTACATCATTTGTTCTTTTACTTTGGAGACTTGTTAGGCTTGATTGTCTTGAACTCTCAGTCAGTTACGAAGTTTGTTTCTCATTGACTTTTAAACACACACCACCTTTTACTTTCTTTTTTATCTGCTTTTTTTACTTTTCTTATATAAGCCTGTCTACTATTATTTCATATATTTCATATATTCATAGCTAATCTGAGCTTATTATTTCTGTTGAGAATGCCATTAACAGTTTCCCTGATGATCTAACAGAGAATTCTCTTGGTTTCTTCTATGATGCTATATATCTCTTCTAGAATAAATTAATTAGAAAATGTAATTCTTTTTCACTAGGTACCTTCATTCATCACATATTCATGTGGCTGCACATTCAGAAGCTGTGAATGACTTCCTGATTGAGGTTTTTTTCCATAAACACCCCTAAGTTTTTCTTATTAACACTTTCAAGACTGTTACTTAACAAATGTAAATTTTATTGGGTTTTAGTTTCACAGATTTCACTCTGGCTACATAGAAACAAGTAAAAAAATCAAGAAAACTTGGGGAACATCGTAAATGTAATGTCAACAGATGGAACTGCATGCACTAAATTTATTGTAGACTACATAGCCAAATTACTATAATTTACAAATGCTCATAAAAATTATTAATTTAACAGTTAAAAACATGCTTAGAAAGAGGAGAAACTATTTTTCCAGTCATTGGTTAGTCACACAGTAGATTTACTATGTTTAATTCTGTTTGTTAAAGTAATATTTATTTTATGGTTTCACCAAAGACATAGGGCTGTTACAAATTAATGGTTTTGGTATTAGTGTTGGATAAGATTAATGTATCGATAGTGGTAAAAACCTGAGACTTTATAATAAGCATTGGAATTGAAAACATCCCCATTTAGTTGTTTATATATTATTTGCAATTAGCTTTAGGGAAAAAAGTAATTGCTGTTATTACTTTGTTAGTATAAATCATTGAATCATAGAACTGAGGCTGGAAGGGCCCTCAAGCAAGACAAAACAGGACTAATGAAGGTAGCTTGGGCTGATCAGGGCTATATCCAGGGATGCTCATATCCTGAATTATTCATAGAATCTCTACATGAAATTACTATATTATTAAGTCCTTTTTCTATCCAAGGTCCAAATACTCACCTGTTTTTTATAGGGATGAATACACTTCTAGGCAGGCTTTTTGAAAGTGTATTAGCTTCCTCTAGTAAACCTGCACAAAGTTGTACCATAAACAAAAACATGATGATGGAATTGGACCTTACTTAGTGATAATAGACCAGAAGTAGACTTGGAATTTGGATGCTGTGGGATTTACCTGCCACCAGTGATAGCTCTTGCACTGCTCCTTCACAGCATTTGGAGCTTTTCTTCAGTGTGTCATTCTTGAAAATGAGATTATGCAAAAAAGTATTTCATTTATTTATTTGTTGTTTATGGAATATATCTCTCTGTCAAAATTCTATTGAGCAATTTTAAAACAAATTTTTATTGTTTTGAAACATCTTGTTATTTTCTCATACTATGTTTGGGTTTTTTCATTTATTTTTTTGAGGTTTAATTCATGACTTAAATGCTTGGCATAGACACAGTAAGAAGTGCCATAGGCAACAGAGGAATAATGCATTCTTACTATGGTTTGGTATTCAAATACTAAGTAGATTTTTACTTTTTTTCTTTCATTGATGAATATTACAAGAAAACATAGCAGGGAAATCTCTTGGGTAATTTAAAACCAACCAAACATTGTTTTTTTATCAGTCCAAAACTTTTCTCAAAACTCTTGGTAACCACAAATTTTTAAAAATTGTATTTTTTTTACATGTCTTTGAAGTTTTGGGTACCATCTGAAACGACTTGTTTTGTCATGAATGTTCCAGTTTTACTCAATAATTAGGGTAAATGTGTACATTTCCACAACTATATCAGTATCTCAATAACAAATACTGAAGTTACTTAAGCCTGCTCATCAAGAGATGAAGTCAGGGTATTTGGCTTAAATAAAACCCAGAAACACTCATAGTCAACAGTCTCTGGGAGGCAGGGGCAAGGATGGCTTTGAGCTAAGAGTGAAAATAATTTTTTTCATCTCCTCTATCAAGGAATGTGGATTCAGGTGATACTTAAGCTCAATAATGAAACATTGTGCAAGTTGAGGGGGGAAGTAAAAGAAGTTGCTTTCTCTTAAGCACATTCATATTTTAAATGTGCCTGGACCATTTATTTTCTTTTTCCGTAGGAGTTAATAAAGTTATCTGACTTTCTAAAACAATGAGTTTTGGCTTGGTGTTGTAGTCTGTATTCTCAAATCTAATATTTCTTTATGGCTTTATGCAATGGAATTTCAAGCCCATGGAGATATTTCAACAAATGACAATAGGAATTCATTCAGCCTCATGTGGTAAATAACACATGGTGCTTTTTGTATTATTATCTAATTAGAGATGTTTCTGTTAACATGGATAAAACCTCTGTAATTTGACACTGATTGTCAGGGTTTAGGCCTATCTGGTACCAACCAGACCTCTGCCTGCTCACCCCCCGCCCCCACTGTGGGACAGGGAGCAGAAAATCCACATTAAGGCTTGTTAATCAAGACAAGGACAGGGAGGTTTGCATTCCCCAATTACAGTAATGGGCAAAAACCAGACAGGTTCAAATTGGGAGGAAAAACCCCTAAATTAATCTATAAAGAGAAAGAGGAAACATGGCCAGATCTTAATACCTTCCTTCCCCATCCCTCCCGTTTCCCCAGCCCCGGATCGCTTTCCTCCCGCCTCCCCCTCAGGGCACAGGGAGGGGCAGGGGGGTTTTAGGATCAGTTCCCCCCACGCTGTTCCTGCCGCCCCTTCCTCCTCAGGGGGAGGACTCTCAAATTCTTAAGGAACCCCTCTGACATGATTCCCTCCCAGAGGTGCAGTCCCTCAGGAACTGTTCCAGCCCGGGCTGCCCATGGAGTCATGGTAGCTCCGGGAGCAGTCACCTCCTCTGGCACGGGGTCCTCCATGGCTGTAGATCCACATCTGCCCCCCTCTGCTATCCTGCATAGGGTGCTTCTTCATGTCTACCCACCTGTGACACTCTGGGGGCTACAATTCCACATTTACTCCACCGTGGTACTTCAAGTGGACTGCTCCACCGTGCTCCTCCATAAACTGCAGAGCAGAGCTGCCATTCCACCATGGGCTGCACGGAAATCTCTGCTCAGACACCTTTCACCCTCCATCACTGACCTCGGTGTCTTTTCTCTGGCATTACTTTCTCACCTCCTCCTCTCCTCTGTTCTGCAGGTCTCTTTTTTTCATATTTTTTTCAGTTTTGTTTCCCTTTCTTGAATTCATGTTACTCACAGAGGTGCATCCAACTTCCCATGTATACTCAGCCTTGGGAAGAGGTGAGGCAGGGAATGGAACTGAGGGAGCTTCCAGCAGCTTCTTACAGGAGCCACCCCTGTGCCCCTCCCCATGTCCAAAGCACTAACCCAGATGCCGGTTTTTAATGGTTTATGGTCTACTAAAATTAATAGTATATATAATAACCAGGAAACAGCCCACTAGGCTAAATCCATATCACACCGTAATCCAAGGAAATTAGTCATTAGTTTAAAGCAAGAAGCCACAGCATAAAGGTCTACTAAAAAAAAAAAAAAAACAACCAACAAACCAAACATCAACAAGCAAGACAAAACAAAGAAACAGTATTGCAGAATGCCACCTTGTGGATGTTTGACAGACCTCTTAAGGAGGTGAGAGAGTAGCATACAAAGCAACAGCCTCCAGGTTGTTGGTTTGCTGACCATTTCATTGAACTTGATTTTTCCCAGGAAAGGCCTCTCAAGCACATCAACACGTTGGCGATTTTGAAAATAGAGAAGTGGAGGCTGAAATATTTTCAGTGTGTTAATAATCTTAAAGAAAAGGCATAGTGTGAGTCAGTGGTTTGATGTGACTGCTAGGTAACAGCTTTAAAAAACACCCATAAAAGCATTAATAATTGAATCTTTGCTTTGGTCTTAAGTTTGCTGGAAAGGGTCTGCCAAAAACTGCCATTATATCCCTTGTTGAGAAGGGATATGAATAGAAATAATGAGAAGTCCTTGAGTTACTTCTACAGGGATCAAGACTGTAATTTGCAACATTTTCAACAAACGTCACATTTTGAAATAAAAAAAAAAATCCTTCTAAAGATTATGACAAAATACTTTCATCTATATTTTCTAAATGAAATATTGTTTCCAACAAACTATTTTTGGTTTGAAATGTGATTAATGAATTGAAGTTGGATTCACCTAAAACTTCCAAGTAAAATAAAGAGAAATCCTAAAATGAAATGTGTATTAAAATTACCAAGATTAAATATTTTAACTGACATATCGAAGTGATGTTTAAATCTGATTTTCCTGTTTGAAAAGCTTGTTGCTTTTTGAATGTTCAAATTTTTTCTGCTCAGGAAGATGAACTCCCACTGCCACATAGTCTTTGGCAACATCGTCAAGGTTATTGGTCTGTTTAAGGAGTCCAAACTCACTGCTTTGTAAAACAGCAAATACACAGATGATGCATTTATGCTGACTTGTACAAAAATACTCTCTACTGCCCTCTGGAAGAATATTTTGTAGCAGGGTCCTTCAATTTTTCCCAGGTTTTTTTTGCTAGGGGAATGATCAGATTTAGCAGTGACCGATGCCTGCATATGAGCATTCTTGCACAGTGTCTAGATGACAGGGAGCTGAGCACTGTGGAGCTAAATGAGATATTATTCTGCCTCGTAGTGTACATAGATCCACCCTCATGCTCAATTAGTATGAATTTCCTATGGATTTTGGGTCTCAAATCAGGCTTGGGAAAATTTTAAGTGATGACAAAACATACAAAGTAAACAAGAATTATACGTTAAATTCAACGTACTCTGGTTTGTTTGTATCCATAATTTCCTTTTGACTTTGAACATTCTAGCATAAAAGCAGCAAGTAGCTAGTCAAACTTGCTTTAAGCAAGCCTGAAAATGAACAAAAGTTAATTTAATGAAAAACAGAATAGACATAATGTCTGTAAGTTTTGACTGAGTGTTGGTCAAGGATGATTGAATGTTTTCTAAAGCACAAATAAGTCTCAGGTGTAAAAGTCCGTGGTCACTCACAATCTAAAAAAAATGGTATGAGTTACAGTGCATTTGAAAAGTATAGCTGAAGTCAGATATATATGGTACTTTACAGAAATTAAGAATGTATAATTCTTTTTTGAATGTACTATAAAATCAGAAGGTGCCTTGGAAAAGTAGTTTATAGTCTCAGCAACTTGGTTTTCATGTATATAAAATGTAATATTGTCCAAAGCGCAATGTACTTCAACATCTATGGAAGAAAAACATTATCTCAGTAGCAAATAAATGATAGATAGGACCTAGGTATTGCTAGATATCACAATCTTTTTCTCATGGGTGTTATATATTGCACCAAATCCATACACAGATGATTAAAAAAAAAAAAAAGAGAGACTCTCAATTTTACAGTAGACATCTGGACAAAAAATAATGTGATAAGTATATATATGGCCTTACAGATGTTGTAGAAAAAAAATGGCCCTACTTAAGTCTTCTGAATTTTCCTTTTTTAGAAGGATGGAACTCTATATTAGTATCCAGGTCACTAATATTTGGGATTTCTGTGGTGTATGTAGTACTGTGTAGCAAAATCAGGAACCAAGACAAATTTTTTCAGATATCTAAATAGAAAAGGCAGAGAATTAACATTCATGGGTTACGTTTGGTCTGACTTATGAAACATATTTACTTAAGAAACATACTTACTTATGACCTTCTTCTTGGCTAGCCAGTTGCATAAGTTATATGGTGTAAGGTTTTCTTTCTATGAATTATATTTCTGATACAATTGTGTTGTAAAATTATCTGTATTCATCCATAAGATCCTATTCTTCACTTTCAGATAAATGGCTTATCATGTATGTCATTCAGGGAGTCTCAGGACAAGGCTGTTTAAGCTGTCAGCACTAGTGACATGGTAAAGTCATCATATCAAACACAGGCAAACGTTCCATATGGATCTAGAAATATAGGATTTGTGGGTGCTAAAAGCTGAAAGGTTTCCATAATTTTCAATATTTTATCTTGAAGCCCTTCATCCTTAACTGGTGACAAGGAATAACAACATTGACTCAATACTCAAAAAAATGACATTAAGATGAAGAGCTGGCTTGAAAGTAGTGATATGCTCCAGAAATACAGATAGTGGTCTTTGAAGGCTGGTTATTTTTCAAGCAATCAGCCATGACTGATTTTTCTCATTAAATAAAGTAACCTATGTAATTACTTTGTACATGAAGGAGAGATTGGTAATGTTCTGTTGCATGTATCTGCAAATATGCAGAGAACTGAGAACTTTGGAGTGATCATCAGACTGATATTACTCTGTTGTTTGCCATGCTATGATACCCATTTGTGGGGAAATGTTAACAGTCATTCATTGCACCAATCACTCTTTCCAGAAAAGTCATCATCGTGGTATTGCTGAAAATGATATTTCAATTCATGAAATACAGCTGTTGAGGATGCTGAAACAGCTTCCAGACACAGAAGCTATGTTAAAAATTAACAGTTAATGAGATAGCAGGTGTAATACACATAAATATAAGGTGTCTGTCTTCAGATGTTCTTAAACTACATTATAGACTAGTCAGCTTCTCAACTGTCTTCTGAGATAAGCATATTATTATTTTTAGAAAGAAAAAAGCATGAGGTATCTAAAGGATAAGGAAAATTGCCTCTGGTCAAAGAGTATTTGAAAAGACAGAAATAGTGTATGAATATTGAATATTTAATTTTTTTTCACTACAAGGATTCAATGTCATCTACACTTTACTGTACAGTTTTGAAGAGTCACTCCAAATTGTATACTTATTTGTGCACATGATTATAACTGTGCAAAGTGTGTATTATGCTCACTATAAACCTAATGATTTATAAACATAAAAGGCAGATCAAAATAGATTTATTTAAATTAAGTATGAAAATGTGCTCCTACAGGTTTTAATTAATTACTGTAATATCTTTCATGGAAAACTGATCATCTTCCTTAGAAAAATAAACTTGGTTGCTACCCAAGCTCAACGGTATTTAGGAATTTCATTTTGGGGATAATAAATTTCTTAGTTCTTTAAAAATTACAGTCTTACTGAAGGCTTTTGAATAGGTGAATTAGGCACATATGAAAACACTGACATGATTAGTCCCAGTCCAGGTTTGTCTATGCATTTTTTAACTTCCTTTGATTTTGTTTCTTCCTTTCAAGTTAAGGAATTTGTGGAGCTAATTCGATGAATTAGACCAGGAAAGCAGAAAAGTCAGATAAATATACAGTAAGCCTAAACATACATTAAGCTTAAACATACAATAAGCCTAAGAGAGAGCTCACATAGACAGCGGTTCTATCTGACTTACTTCCATATCAGCCCTGATTTTCTGCTCATGTTCTCCAAGATCTTTCCCAACATCTGTCTTGACAACCCCGTCCAGGTCATCTTTGTCCTTACAGTTAAATTGTTTTTTCTAACATATACATTTTTTCCTGCTTTAGATTTGTTTTACCTGTATTTCATGGGTAAGAGAAGAGATTATCATCTTTACAACAGTCTTCTGTGGACCTTTTTCCTCTAACCAAACAACTGTAAGTCTTTCAAACTTCTCCAAGATGTCACATAACCTAAATGCCTCCACTTGCTTGTTATTCTCCCAAGTCATTTCTTGATTTTCAACATTCTTGAAATTAAATGTCCAAAAAAATAAGTTCTTGGGATGTTTATAGCAGTTGAACAACCCTCCTGTTTTTTAATGAATTCACTATTGGATATGAACAGTCAAAACAGATTTCTAGCTTAGATTTTGCTAGAGAAACAAAGGGAAAAAAAGACATTTTGTAGGAAAAAAAGAAAATTTTAGACTACCACCTTACAGAATTCATAGAATCATAGAATTGGCTGGGTTGGAAGGGACCTCAGAGATCATTGAGTCCAACCCTTGATCCACTACCACTGCAGTTACCAGACCATGGCACTGAGTGCCACATCCAGTCTCTTTTTAAATATCTCCAGGGACGGAGAATCTACCACCCCCCCGGGCAGCCCATTCCAATGCCTGATCACCCTCTCTGTAAAGAAATGCTTTCTAACATCCAACCTAAACTTCCCCAAGCACAACTTAAGACCGTGTCCTCTTGTCTTGCTGAGAGGTGCCTGGGAAAAGAGACCAACCCCCACCTGGCTACAACCTCCTTTCAGGGAGTTGTAGAGAGTGAGTTGTAGAGTGTAGAGATTACTACAGTCTAGGAGGTCAGTTGATAAACAGGGAATTTGGTACCAGGAGAACAGATATAAGGTAAAAAAGACTTCTTTTTTAGAGAAAAAAGAGAAAAAAGAAAAAAAAAAACACAGAAAAAATATACAGATATTCTCCAAAGCAACCATAAAAGAAACTTCTCTTCCATTCACCAAAAGTGTTTCCATTAAGCAGAAATACTTGCAAAGTATTTGTAGAACATAATGCTTCAAGGAATCAACAGTATGATACAAGAATTCATAAGAATTAACTACTTGTATAAGACAAAGGAATCAAAAGAATCTCAAATTTATCAAACATATATATTCTTCCACATTCTCTACCACATTTTATACATGTCTAAAAATTAAGATTAAAATAAATATATTACATAATTAAGTAATATTGTGGGATTAAATATATCACATTGCTACTGCCTTGCTTTGTTATCCTGAGTTCATTTTCGCTTTCTGTCTCTGTAGCAACTAAGTTGGAAGGTCTGAAAAGTTTTCAAAGACAACTGACTCCACTGTCTCTGATGTACAAAATATTCTTTTTTTGTCAGTTGACAGTTTCGAGTTACAACAGCTTAGTCTGATAAGGAAAAAAGATTGGTTGAGTACAAGATGCCATATGTCATTTGCCCTCTTCTTCTCACTATCATAACTATAATGACTTCTTTTTACTAAATAAGCTCCAGAAGTCTTCTTTCCTATCCAAACGACTTATACATGTAGTGAAGTATTTTAAACAGGAAGATTCCCAGGGTGTGTGATTTGCATTTTTTCTCAAACTTTATCAATTATTTTTACAACAATTCTTCAACCACCTTTCTTACCATGAAGAGTATGTGTGTATAAGGACTATTTCACTTTTGTCATCGATTTTTATATGGAACTGGAAAGTGAACCTGTAGTAAAAATGTGAATCTATGTTTTTGGTAACAGGTCAAGAGGCAAAAAGATGTTAGACCAAAATAATCTCAATGTAATTATGATCAAGTTTAAAGAAGGAAATTTAGGGCAATAACCATTATGAAAATAGGATGAGAGAATAAACTCAGATCAGAAAAATGTTCAATACACGTGAACAAACATTGATAATAAGACAAATGCAATACTAAGAATGAAAGCAATAATTTTCTGCTTTTTATGAGTAAGATATATGACTTTGAATTCCTTGGGAACTCTTACAGTTTGCAATGAAGTGTTATTTCCCAAGGCAAGAAATTCTTGCTTTAGCTCATTTACATAGGTAAGGCAATATGTAGCACTCATATTTATCAAAATTAAATTAACATTTTATCTATTAAAATGATCTTGAAAAAATACTTTGTTCATAGCTAAAAATATAATTTTTCTGTACCTTTTAGAAAAGTTTTTTGGTGCACACTGCAATGTATAATGGTTTGACACAAAAAGTCTATGCTTTCAATATATGATTTCTATTCCCTCAGGCTTGCAGAACAGAAGGAAGCATTTCCTAGAACACTTGCAAAAATAATGGAAATAGCAGTACCCACCTCAATTCTGCTTGAACTGAAGATCTAGAGATGGCTAATTTATATGTCAACAATACACAAAGGGAAATTTTGCTTCAGAGGACTCTATAAATACCATGATATGAGTATGAGAACTTCCTATCTATCTCATCTCAAGGGAAATAGAGATCTAAGAGGTACCCAAACTGGCCCAAAATCACTAAAGCTGATATACAAATTTATTTAGTTTTCTTGCTGCCATTGCCTAGTCACCTTCTGTGGTGTCATGTGAGAACTCTTGCAGCACGTACTGATTCTCTGAGTTTTATTAGGTCTGCAGTTGACTACATAGGTTTTATGATGACTGAAAATTATTATTTATACTTGCAGATGGCATTCAGACACTCTATACATCCCCTATTTTGATGGTATAAGAAGCCATTCCAGTGTACTACAAGAGTCAAAATCACTCTCAGAGGTCTCCTCTGCAGGGACCTACCTAAATTTCCCAAGAAATAAAGCATCCTCACTGATCTATGTTCAAGAGTATATGCTCTGCTAAACATAGCTGAGGGAGGATGTGTTCTCTTAAAATGGATCATGTGAACTAACACAGTAGACAGCTGATTCCAGTGCCACTAAACTATCAGACATGCTTTCAAAATAGGCTTTGAGTAAAACTGGAATGAAAATGATATAAAACTGAGGAAATCTAGAGAATAGCACTTGCCTTAATTTTTTTTTTTTTTTTTTTTTTTTTTTAGATCTCAGATACCTATTGCATTCTCTGGGCAAAACCTTGCAATAATATGAATGGTAAAAAACTAACTGATACTGTATCACTTAGTTTTGAAGTGCAGTCACTGCCCGTTGTTTACAAAGGCCATGATGGCTTAATTAAAACCCCAGACTCAGCCACTGTCTACAAAAGGCTTATTCAATTTGCTTTGCTCTGAAATAGAGAAGTTTTCAATTAATACTACCAGTGAATGTGAAGTAGGCACCTTCTGATTGAGATTTAATGTTTCTAGGTCTTAATGTATATAATAATAATAATAAATAAAATTTGGAAAGAATATTACTCAAATTAATGTTTTTTAGAGTATGTATGTGGACTGAATAGATTTCTGACAACACATATTTGAGGTCTGATGACCCTATTTTCATGAGCTGCCTAACATTTTTTAAATCCTACTTTGAAGTTTGTCATCAGGCTAGCTGCTCTTGCCTCTTACTGTAAACATATAAGTGAGTTTCATCCTGGAAGGGAACATCTGTCTGTGTCTCTTTATGACCATATGGGAGGATGCAATACTTCTTCCACATAGCTGGTGCATTGTTGAACCTCCTAAAGGTCACTTCCAAAGGAACATTGGGGAATGACCTCTCATGACAAGGGCCTGGGTGACCACAGGTCACGTAAGTTAAAATGAGTCATAACACAGCTTGTGACAACACATTTTTTGTTAGAAAAAACCCAGGCATGTGGGATGAGCCCTATTTCCTGTACAGTTTTAACTCAAAGCTGCTCAGTTGATTTTCTACCTATATAATCTCTGAAAATAAAAACATGGGAAGCCTTCAGTGATGGTATCTACCCTGTCCCATTTGTCGTCCAACCCATCCACACTGGTAGGTGGAGCTGGGGTGCTGCAACACCATGGAGCAGCCCCCCTCTCTGCTGTGTTATGCACTGACCCACATTTGCAACTCTTCCCTTCATGTGGGTGAATTGCTGAGTAGTTTCATGGGTCCTGAGCATTCCCTTCCTTAAGCTCTGGTTAGAATACACAAGAACATGCTAGGCTTAAGTGTATTTTCAGAAAATATTTCCTGGTGTAGGGGAATGCACATGTGTAACAAGCCCTAAAGAACTGGGAGCTTGCATATGAGGAAAGGTAACAGAGAATGCAGATAGACACCATAAAAGTCCCAGGAAACTTGCTGGACAGAAGACTGAGCATGAGTTTCCTGTATGATTATAATTAGCAAGAGACAGAATTTACTCAGAGCTCTTATCTTTTCCAGACAGCCTCCTTCATATGCTATACCTCCAAACTGAAAATTTTCTGAAGATCCCATGTCTCAGATTGCTTTCTAGTAAACCACAACCTAAATTAGAAGCAGCAGCTACCTTTGTAAAGGAATACCGATGTAATATGCAGTTAGATTCTGCTCCTCTTCCCCCACCAAAACCAACCTACTTCTTTTTCTTTTGACAAAACAATGGAATTGGTTTACAGTTTCTGTATCATATTGCACAAAAAGCAGAAGATAGACAGGTAACCCCACTATAAAGGTATAATCTAGCAGGGCTGATGACAGAAGAAATATCCATTGTATGGATGTGGAATTTTCTTATCAATTTTTTCCTTTGTTTAACCTTAGATGAAAGCTGTGACATATGCTGATTGGTTGAATTGGCTGGGATGCTGCCCAGTCCTTTTTTTGGGAACTAGATGGTGGGACAGTGAAAGCACAGAGTGACAAATAAGAAGTGTCAACCCCAAAAGCACAGGAGCAACTTACTTGTTCATTTGCTGCATTTGATAAACTGAGATAACGACAAACAGAAACAATTCATTAGTCTTCAGGGAAAAAGAACTTTTGAACTCTGAGGTGCCTGTGACATTTGTAGCCCAAAATTTTTGTCTGCTTGTTGTTGTCTGTTGAGTTGCTTGTGTTGAGCAACTCATTAATATCAATAAACTCAATTTATATTAATAAACTCAATTAATATGTTTCTTCTTCAGAAAGTCTATTATGGATAGTCACATGTTCACTGAAAAATAACTACATGAAATTTAAAGTCTAACCATTAAGGTGCGAAATAGAAATTATAAACCTATTTTTTGTGCAATTCTCAATACAACTGTTGATGGAATTTCTACAGACATATTTATAATTACTAAGTCCTACAACTTCCTACAACTACAATCTCTTTGATTAATTTAGCACAGACTTATTTGGGAAAAAAAAAAAAAAAAAAAAAAAAGCTAAAAAGAGTCTTTTTCTCTGTTAAAACTGTAGATTTAACAGTCTTTTCAGTTCATCCACCAACAGGTATTTAAAAGGTTCTAGGAAACTTCAAATTATTACAGAAGCTTGTAAACCTCCTGAGTTGCAATCTAAAGTCAACTTTGAGAGTCAATCATCATTTCCAGCATTACTCAGTAAACCTATACCTGCATCCCAGGCAGAAACAAAATGAAACATTTTTCTTTACAGCAGAGACAAATGCCTTTATCCAGCTTTTCAGAGCAGTTCTGCGTAAAGCCACTCACACCTGCAGCTCAAAGAATAAGTTCATTACCTCAATGTTGTCTTACTACCTAAATTTTCTCAAGCATGGTGTAACCATCTGAAATTAATCTCAATGTGAAACCTGCATATAGAAATTAAATTAGTACCTTTTTCGATCATTTCACCAGCTTGCAGTGGGAAACTGGCAATTTTTCTTTATCATGGGCTTGATAAGGGCTATTCCATTTTGATACCACATGATTTACTGAGACAAATACTGGATTATAGTTTTAACAGGTTTCTATATAACTTTTACTTCAGTCTAATGTTTCAACCAGTTCCCAGATGTTTGAAATTTTGCAGGTCTGTGATGCAACAGGGTAAGATTGCTTTTGTTTCACATTTGTGGCAAAAGTAAAAAGATCTTCCCCCACGGTGTTTATCTATGGTTTGTCTCGTTAATCTACAATTTGCCAACAGAGATTATTCACATATGGCCAGAGCATCCAGTGATGTTTTTTTTATGTTAATATTCTCTAGCTGTACCCATAAAGGAGTTTGAATTTATGGAAGGCTAGGAAGGAGTAGCCAGTGGATCATGGATGTTCTCTCTTAGCTCTGAAATCCCACCATTGCTGAACATTTAGGAGTTAGGAAAATTTAAAATAGGGGTATACAGAGTGAAATAGTTTCTCTTTCTTAGCAGCCTCTTGAAATAATCTGCCTGGGTACTAAAGTTGAAAAAGATGAGCAGAGACCATAAACATTGAAGAAAGGCCTTCAGAGTGGTCCTGAGCTTTTGCGGTCTTATGTTGCATGGGTTGTTCTAACAAGAATTCAGACATAACTGAAATTTATATTTTGTAGATTATAGAAATAAAACCAAGAAATAGACACAAATAAATAAATGAAAAGCGCTACTGTATTGTCTTTCTTTCTTTCCTTTTCTTCTTTCTTTCTTTCTTTCTTTCTTTCTTTCTTTCTTTCTTTCTTTCTTTCTTTCTTTCTTTCTTTCTTTCTTTCCTTCTTTCTTTCCTTCTTTCCTTCTTTCCTTCTTTCCTTCTTTCCTTCTTTCCTTCTTTCCTTCTTCTTTCTCTCTCTCTTTCTCTCTTTCTTTCTTTCTCTCTTTCTTTCTCTCTTTCTTTCTGTTTCTTTCTGTTTCCCTCTTTTTCTCTTTTTTTCTCTCTTTTTTCTCTCTCTCTCTTTCTTTCTTTCTCTATTTCTTTTTCTCTCTTTCTTTCTCTCTTTCTCTCTTTCTTTCTCTCTTTCTCTCTTTCTTCTTTTTTCTTTTTTTTCTCTGTGTTTTTTTTTTTTTTTTAATTTTTTTTTTAATTTTTTTTTAATTTTTTTTTCTTTTTTTTTTTTTCCCCACAGAAACTTCCTGCATATTCTCATTCACTGAAATTTAATAAGCAATTCTTTTCCCAGGAAGACTGGAAAAAGAATTCTTTAAAGAGAAATTGGACTACTGCTCTGCTAGATTGCACCTCAAATTTAAAAGGAGAGGTCAAGGGGACAAGGCTAACAGATCTCCCAGGAGTTGCTGTGCATATTTCTGCAGGGGAAGTAGTCTGAGGGCAAGCCACAGATACTTATTAAAATTTCCCCCAGATCATCTGGCAGGGTTCTGCACTGGGTTTATAATTTCATTTTTCAATACAGGAAAATTCTGCTGGATTATAAAATCATTATTCTACGAATCAAAAGTAGAGGATTCCCAAATGAAGAGGAATTTATGGATTGCTTGACCATTTTTGCTCTAGTGAAAATATTTACCATCTGCATTAGTTTATTTAGGCAGCCAGATGTGCAGTTGGTTTTACTTGGACAGAGAAGGTTGGCAGGGTTTTTATGTAAAAATTAATAAAATAATGTTATATTGTGTAAAGTTGCTTTCTACAGACTGCAGTTTAGTGCTGAAGTATGTTTTATTTCACCTTCTTTATATACACAATTTTAATGTCATTAGGCTTAAATGTAAAATATATCCCAAAATACTTTATTATTTGTATTAAAATTGGCCTATACCTATACCTTTTTGCCACCTTTTCTTTTTAATTTATGCTAACACATTTTCCATCAAGGTATTAGTTGTGGCCAAGTGATTTCTGTAATACCAGGGTCTACAATATTGAAAGTCATTATCAGTGAAGGTTCAGTTATTTTGGAAATGAAAATATCGCTTTACATGTTTGGAAGACTAAGCAGAAGGAAGCACTGCATTGTACTTTGTTTGCAATAATTTTTAAGGCTTTTTTTGTTGTTTTTTTTCTCTCACTGCACAGTGAGTGTATGAAGACCAGCATGTTCTACAAGTCATCTGAATTTTCTCTAAAATCAATTCTACTTTCTTAATGAGTTCACAAGAGACCACAGGGAAAGTGAGGCATCTCATTTTAGGACCCACAGTAATTTAAAGCACTCATTATGAAGCTGCCCAACAAAAATTATTTTTCATATAAGGCTACTGTATTTTGAACTGAAATATATTTAGGCTCTTATTACTGAAGCCTTCTGTCAGTGTTTTATGCTGTGAAAATAGGATAGAAAAAAAAAACCTGTGAATAGTTGCATATCTCAATTAAAGTATAGAAAAATCTTGGTTCTATGAGAGAATCTAGAACAGCTGAATTTTCTGTTTGAAAGGGAATTTGTATTTGTGAAATTTTACAAACAATGAATTAATTTAAAAAATCCATGTGCACTTCCAATACATTTGTATATTATTAGTGTACACATTACGTGAACTCAGCAACAAAACTGCAAGTATTTCCTGACAAGCCTGCATTCAGACACTGGGGTATTTATTTATTTATTCGAGGCAGACGTCTCCCAACCAGACTTTCTTTCCAGAGGTATCCCATAAATGACAACTTTAAGGCAAAGACATCCAAGAAGGCTTCATTGCATTCAAGACTTTTGTCACAAATGTCAGTAGCTAGCAGCAAGGAAAATTCTCCTACAGAGCTGCTATTACTAAAGCTTGTTCATTAATGTTGCAGGACTTAGCATATCTGTAAATGTGCAATATAAGTCATCTTATGGAGATCTTTATAAGGGGACAGCTGCTGGCCCAAATGCTGTTCAGACCCAGCACTCCCCTGTGCATGGTTTTGGAAGCTGTGACCCCCATCTCAGCCAAGGCCCTACCAGGGTAGTGACCACTACGAAGGCAGCAGTCCCACTCAGGAGATTATGAAGCTGCTCAGCCAAGGCATGAGTAGGACGTACTTTCCCTTAGAACATTTTTCCCTTTGCTTTTCATACAATAATAGCATAACCACCACTTTTTTGTGCAGCTTAATTGGGTTTTAAGATGGGATGCAAGGACAGCGACAGGCTGTGGGCTGGCTGAGCGACATCTCTCTATTGTATTCTCCTTATGAAGGAGCTTTTACATAATTTCTAGCCAATGTAATACATTTACCAGTTGTGCTAGATCTGGATAACTGCAATGCCTGGGCTCCTGACAAGCCCATGGTTTCCTTGCCTGAGCCAGGTGACACTGCTGGCAGGGGGAACAGAGCTGTCACAGTGATGAACAACATCCTTTTACTTACCACAGCCGTCACGGCCAGTGCACAGCCAGAAGCCACCAAAGGTTTTCCTTGGGATAATGGGAACCCCTGGAGCATCCCAGCACAGGAACTGCTTCTTGCCTCACTTCTGGAGGGGTGTGAGTTCATGCTGGTGGCTTTGGCCATGCTGGCTGAACTTATGCTAATGGTAATTCCAGAGCAGTAGGCTGGTAACATAGTGCAAAAGGCCAGTCCCACAAATGGAGAACCATAAGAAATAAAGTTATAAAAAAACTGACAACAAGGAGGTGTCAGGGAAAGGAAAGCAAAAATATGGGCCTGACTTTTGGTTTCTTACATTTATAAGAAAAAAAAAAATGGTTCTTAGGAGTGGAATCACACTCCAGAGGTGTCAGTTAGAAGTACTCTCCAGTCCCACTCTGAAAGAGCTTTTGGGTTATCTCTGCCTTACTCTGCTGGCACCTGGTACAATTTCATATTTCTTCTGAAAATAATAAACTGCACTATGAGAGCGCTTAAAACCTTGAGAAGGAGATGAAGCTCGAGTTTGATGAGTTAGAAGGTCAGGCAACAGAGGTTGTGAGTGTTACAGCTGACCTGTTTGAAAAGCTGATTGAAAAAGATCAATTTAAAGTGACATTTTGTGATGGGAGACAGCTTGCAAAGCCCTAGCACTGGAAAGAAGACGCAGATGTGAAGGGTCAGGGGTCTGGTTGTGAGGCCACTGAGAAATATGAACTCTTGGAAAAAGGAATGGAGAAATGATGAGGTGAAGAGCTATGAAGAAGTGAGATGCTGCAGAGAAGGAAATAAAAAATCATATGTATCCATATTGCAGAGAGATTGCCCGCCAGACACTTGTCCATTGATGACTGATATAAATGCACTTACAAAGACAAGTATTAAAGGCCAGCATCAAGTTCTGCACCCATTTCCAAAATAAATTCTTGCTCAAGTTACATTCTGGTTTACATTGCTAAATTAGGACTGAATGACTAATAATTTTTTTGGTGCAATATGGGAAACATGTGTTGCAACAGTTTACCTCCACTGAGTAACTGGAGAAACTCAGGATGGGGACAAACATTTTCCTGTTTGTGCTTTTTATTTTTGAACTATGCTCCTTGTACTCCTGTATCATAATTCAATCAAGCTTTGCAGGTTTGCCACTGATGGGGAGGCAGGAATGACCTGGCATTTCTTTGGCAGACTAGTTAGCTGAAGAGAAATAAAATTATATTTCAGCTGAAGGCATAACTCTTCTCTGCATCCCCCACCCCAACTTTAAATTTATTTATGTTTATTAATGTTCTCCACTTTGAAGTAAGCTATTTGAAAATATACTAAATAATATATTGCCTTTTTAAAAATAAGTAATTTACATTCATGATTTCCAGCAGGGCTGCAATGCCATGGTATTTTTTAAAAAAACAGACATACAAGTTTCTAAAGGATTTGCTGTGTTGGTCTGAAGTAGAGTATGCTGTCCCTCGGTTTCTCTACTTAATGCCAGTACTCAGAAAAGCAAACTTTCTCAATAGGAGGTTTGACAGAAGTTGAAGATATTTAAATATAGCTTAAGGCTTTCAAGGAAAACTGGACAACAATATGCAAGGAATACTTCAAACAAATTTCATGTACATATCATAAGTACCAAGAAAGAAAGCACAAAAAAAATTGCTCATATCAACACAAAAAAATGCACATCAGAGATTCAAAGAAATGCATTTCCACATCTGAAAAGCAATGTCTCTTTTGACAGTTCAGTTAAGACTAAACAACACAGATGCAATTTAGCTCTGCACTGTGAACAGAACTATCAACATGAGAAATAACTGTTTGCAAGGTCCAGATCAAATTTAATCTTCTGGCTTCTGTTTCATAGATTTGTAAGCACTTAATAGTCCAGATCAATAAAACACATGAAATACTTTGCAAGACCAACGCACAGTTTTTAATTTCTGTCAGATTTGTCTTTCTCTACATCTGTTATTGTGTAGGGGGAACAAAAGAGAAAAGATACAACTAATACTGTACTATATTTGTGGTCAAATATTTAATCTTTATCTTCTGCTACATATCAAGTTAAGTATCCCATTAGAATTGTCACTAAACTAACAGTCTTTAAGTGTTATACCTGCTCAGGAAGTATAAAATATTTACTGTTCTAATAAATATAAAGATACTATTTTAAAATTTCTGTTCTTGCCTAACATTGGCTTTTATACCCATTTATATTCAGACACTAACATTTATTCTTCCAGTAAAGTTTCAAAGGTTTGAAAAATAACTTCTGTGTATTCCCAGCTATTTTCTACTTCTCCTGCAGTGGGTACCTAGGTATCTACATCATGGGTAAAATATGCCAGGAGGCACGTTCTTTATCTTCCACTTCTGTAGCAATAATCTGTCAGCAAGGCACACCAGACAACAGGAGTATTGTAGCCCTAATAGTATCAGAGAAAAATGTACCATTTGTGGCCTTTCACACCTTCTCTACCTTTTGCTTTCTAGCTTTACTATTTAACTGAGAAGTTAGACATGTCTTCAAGATGTAAAATAAAACAGATTTAAATATTTCCAGTGTCATTGACTCAGCGGGGGAAGGTCCCTAGAATTATTTATATAAATAAACAGAACTACTTTAATATACTTCTTCTTAAATATAAATCTGGTGAGTAATACAAACATTGTCCCTGTATATGGGTCACTGTAATGCTCTTTCTGTCCATCTCCCTGTATTTCTGTCCATTCTGTATTTTGTATGCCTAACCATGAAAAATAATTTCTAAATTTATTTGATCTGTATTAAGGTTTTGTAAGGTCATGCTTGATTTAACACAATTTATTGTGACTCTTCCTGCTGACTTTAATCATAGCAAGATGCAGATTTCTTTCTGCTCATAGTAAAATTCAGCAGAACCAGATTTGTCCCAGGCTCTGCACATCTGTTTTGCTAATCTATGTGTCACAGTGTGACAAATACAAGTCATGTCAGTCGTACCTTTTGCTAGCTCCAGTGAAGCTGTGTGACACACATGAAGCGCTGCATGATAGACAAAAGTCAAAGGAGTTTTTGAAGCCCAAGATGGTATCAGTTCTTTAATTATTTGTATGCTAATCGTTGCTAGCTTCAGAAGACTTGAAAGGAGCTGAAAAGATTTATCCAGGTCCCCACAGGATTAGACATCCAGCCACATCCTGTCCTGTTGTTTTGTGCTCCTCTGGCAGCACTAACAGCCAGAAAGGACATTAGGTTGGCTGGTCACAATCTAGTGGCAGATGTATTGGCCCTTGGAGCTTCTCTGTAACACTTTGGAAAACCACAGGACTTTGTTTATATTTTGATACAAATCAGACTAACACTTGGGGCACTGTTGTGATGGCAGAGTACTCAGATGGGAATGGCCCTTGTCTGCCATTTCATCCAAATAGGCCACATTTCTTTTCAATTTTTTAGGAGTATTTGCTTCACATTGTCTTGGTTGGAATAGGATAGAACCAGTTTTCTTTCTAGTGATTTTAGTTCTTGGTTAAGTCTCTTTTTGGTAGTTGCGCTTGCTGAAATTAATGGCGTGTTTTTCAGTCAGTGCCCACTTCTAGGATTTGTAACACTTGATCTTTCTGGTTATTCTGGAGAATGATATGCAGAACCAATGCCAGTGCTCAGTTCTGAGAAACAACTTGTGCTCCAGAAAGAAAAAGGGAGTAAAAAGTAGGTCACAAGTGTGACTATTTTGGGGGGGGGGGACAGACAAGATGTGACCAAAATTGACCAAATGCAGCATTCCATCCATACATGTCATACTCAGTATTAATTTGAGGGATCACAAGAGCTAAGTTCTCTTCATCCATGGCTAGCCTCCTGACAGGATTCCATCCATTCATCCTGATCCATGATCTCCTGAGGCTGTGTATTCCTGCCTCCAGCTCCCATCTACCACTGATTCCAGGAGACCTGGAACTTTCTGGGACTTTCCCAGGACTGCCCTGCAGTTTTATTGGTGGGTGTGAACATACTGGTTTTGCATATATTTGAACGTTTCGTCATTTTCCTTCTCATCACTACTGTTTCATTAAAGCTGTGCAGTTTAGTTTCCAGCCCATAAGTCTCTCTCCCTTAATCTCTTCCCTTTTCCTGTAGGGGAAGAGAGAGGGGTTAGTAGAGAGCGCCTGTCATTCATTTAATGGCCACCCCAGTGTTGAAACATGACATGTCTAGATGTCGTCCTACCTGTAACATTCAGAGCTATAGATACCTCCATGATTCAGCTCCAGATTGAATGAAATATTGAAGAGGGATAACTTAGATATGTTTTGTCGTGTGAAGTGTGCAAAATATCTCAGCTGGGAGCAAAAAAATGGACATTACCAAATATACAAAACTCTCAAATATACAATACTCTCAAAACTCTCAAATATACAAAAACTCAAATATACAATATATTTTCTTTCTTTCTTTTTCTTTCATATTCGAGTGCTCATTTATTTCATTATTGGTCTTTGCAAAGTTTGGATGTTCATTTGACAAAGCCAGTTCTATCATTATGTCAATCACTGAGATTGCAACTGTTATTAAAAACTAGAATAGTTGTGGTGTGTGATCCTTCTTAAAAATGATTTGGGAATAGCATCTGTCCAATTTCTTCAACAGAAAGATAATTGCTGAAGATAATGAGGGTTGAGGAATTATGACTGAAGCCTTTTTATAGTTCAGAATGTCTGTTATTATTATTCTGTATCTAAAATATGCATTAGTGCCAGCTAAATAAAACTGAATTATTTAGCCTAATTTATAGAACCTCTGCACAATTTATACTGTTAATGAGCACTGAGGACAACTTACACATCCTTCTTGATTCTATCTACCTCTTTATTAATCCTCTTTACGACCTCAATAGGTTTTATGGGCCTGAGGGTTTGTCAGATTAAAGATTAGCGGGTGTTTTATCTACAGGTTTTCTGTCAATGAATAATTAAAAACAGTACACTCACATGAATGCAGCTTTCAATTATTCCTTCACGAACACATCTTTCTTCTGTTTATCCCATGCAATCTGCTTCTTTGTAAGTTTTCTATGTAAGCCTGAGGGCTAGGAACAATTTGAGGCTTTTCCTCTTGTATTATCATCATTCATTAATTATCTACACACTTGCTGTTACACACAGTGTTGTCTGCTCCATGCTAAACTTCTTAAAACATCTTGTTTCAGCATTTCAACTACAGATGCCTTTCATGTAACATCCTGTGATAAATACCTTCCTTACAGCTCTAAAAATATTGGGGGTTTTGTTTAAGTTTCTTATATAACACTTGCAATGTCAAATAGGTTTCTTTTAAGTATTATCCCTGTTAATATAACAGCAAATTAAATTAAAATAGCCTTCAAAATGTATCTACAAGAATATGAAGCATCGTGCCTCTCGTGTGTCTGTAATCAGGCAAGGGAAGATGGATTTTTTTTTTTTTCCCAATAGTGTCTAAAGAAACTACACTTTCCACAGAGTTCAGAATTACATCGGTGAATTCATGATTTTTCCCAAATTTTTTTCTGCTGAAAAACTAAAATACTTCATTGGAGGATATTAAGACTCAAACAAAACCATTTGTTTGTCTTAAGTCAAATCACAACGTCCCCTCAAAGTTCACACAGAATTTCTTCTCAGAGGAACAGCAGATCACTCTTGGTTTTGGTTGCTCATCTTTCTGCTGCAGGTCTGGCCACATTGTTTACCAGGTGGTTCCATCTTCCTTTGTGTTTGACTGATGTGATGTCTCACAAGGGATGAGCCTGGCTGAGAACCCTGGCCAAGGACAGCATTACATGTTGTAGGTTTCATGGGAGAATGCTGGGCAAACATCAATTTTTTGGAAAAGAGTTTAATTATATTTGAAGCTAGAACTATTTTTACTTAAGCTTATGCAGCCACCTGAACAATCAAAATCATCATTTCATTTCAGAAACAGCTGTAGTGAAAGCCTTAGCTTTTATTGGAAGCAATGAAATGAAATGTATCAGAGAATAATTTTTGGGAAATTTCCATGTTTTCCATCATTATTTAGAGTGAGGGTAAATGTTGAAACTTCCATTTTGTATGGATTCTCATTTTCTGTATTCCCTGATGTTAATTCTTCCAGATATTTCAAATAAATATTCACAATGGAAAATATACAATGAGGTCTATTTTTTAAAAAAAGGTTATTGGTTACTCTTAATATGAGAAAATATATTTTATTTCTCAATATAATACTTCTTAGCAGTTTTTAAGAAAAAAATTATCAGGACATATGTATATGCAAATGCATATATGCAAATGCATATATTCATAGGAAAATGAAATCTAAGAGTAAATGTAGAAAAGGCACATGCCTGTAGGTACAACACACATATAACAGCCAGAGCTTTGTTTTATTTCTGTGGATAACATTTGAACCAACTAAAACATTAGCAGGGAGGGCAGAGGGAACCAAGCCTACAGAATAACCTGGAGGCATACAAAAAAGTCAAGGAGAGAGTCTTGCAAAAATTTTTTTGGGGGTTTGGGTTGTTTGGTTGTTTGTTTTATTTTTCTTTATCCTGATATTTGAGGATTCTTAATTTGGTCTCTTTTAGAAATAATGCAATATTATTTTCCTCTGTGAAAAAACCAAAACAAAATGCACACATACAAAAAAAACCCCAAACAAACCAAAAGATAAATCAACCAAGTTTCGTGTCTTTCTCACATTTCTGTGTATGTGTGGTTCATTTTTATATGTTTTGGGGTTTTTTTTCAGATAACCATGTTGTCAATTTGAAAAAAGTTTTTAAGTTTGTTTCAAGTTCATGTTTTGGGTACTGCTTTGAATAATTTTTGTTCTCCCAAACCATGTTGCTTTTAGGAAGTACTGTAGAAGATCCAAGACATTTTTCTCCAGTTCTGAGTATACCAGAGTTTGTGAAAGTGCATCTTTGTTTTAACACTGAAATACATGTTTTGGTCTTGTGCTAGTAATATCTCTGTTTATGGATTCACACAGAACAGCAGAACAGTGAATTCTCACCATCTTGAGTGTGTGAGATATGGGACTTGCATACTTAATTGTACTAATTTATAATATTTGCACAGTAGATTTTATATGTGAAATCTACAAAATTCCTCGCTGTCAAAATGGAACAAAGAAGAAATAAACTTCATCCATCCTACATTGTGAATAAAATTCTGCCCACTCTTTCTGGGAGGTCCCCAATGAAGCCATGGTAGTAAGTATGCTGACAGTGAATTTGGTTTGAACTAGGTTATTTTTGTTTTTTTTCCTTCACACATCTCTGGAGATGACATGGGACAAAAGTCAGATCTGGACAACCTTTTCAGAAGAAAGTCTTCTGTATGTATGGTATGGTAGGTATTCCCATAACTATCTGTGGTAACAGTCTCTTTGAAACCTTGGAATTTAGGGAGTAACCATCAGCCTCCTTGGTTTTGGCCTGACAAATCATGAACCCCAGGAAGTCAATAAAATGTGAGTTAAGCCATATAATATCATCCATATATAAGCAATACAAATCCCTATCTGGATGGTTCCAACTGAGCTCAATGAAAGATATGTATCTAAGTGTTAATTCTGTAACAGGAAGCGCCTTTTCTTTTTTAGATTACTGAAAGAGCTGGTGGAGTGCTGGGACCTCCTGATAAAAATACACAGAGACCAAACCTTGGCTGATGTGAGTTGATACAGTTATGTGGGAAGTACTCTACACCAGCTCAGACTTGCGGTGGTGATTTTGTTCAATCAGTGTGTCCAGTGCAAGCCTATGATCCTGCTCTGATAAATCTGTCAGTGCAGAATGTCCTGAAATTAAAATAAATGGAAATGGAAAATAAAACCACAGTAATTTCCTACATTTCAAAGTGGAGAGAAAATGAAATGGAAATACAGTCAGTAGCTTACTAGTGGTCAGGGGATGTGGACATCAGTAATTTATTTAAAATTAATGATAGTTTTACAACATGATAGTGATTAGTGTTGTTGCTTGTTCATGTTTTGCTGTTTTATACTAAAACTGGCTCCATTTTTGCAGTAGAGATGAGCCATGGTGACACCACGTTTCTAAAAAACAATTTTGTTGCAAAAGATGTGAAATACGATTGAAGGAAAAAAATGTTTCACTGCCTGAGGAAATAGAAGAATATTTATTTTGCTCTACATTGATGTTCTAATGCATGAAAACACATGAATTTGAAGAATAGATTTGTTCTGAATGAAGTTCAAAGGCAGTTTATATGACTTGCAAGACTATTCATCTAAGGAAAATTAATTGTTTATCATAGACAGAAAGAGAGCAACTGGCAAAGGCTGACATAGTAAGACAGAGAGGCAGGTTTTTAATGGTGTGAAGGGACCTTTACAGAATCATACAATGGTTTGGGTTGGAAGCAAACTTTGAAAATCATCTAGTTCAATCCCACCTGTCATGAGCAGGGACTTCTTTCAGAAGACCAGGTTGCTCACAGCCCCATCCATCCTGACCATGAACACTGCCAATGGTGGGACATCCACAACTTCACTGGGCAACCTGTTCCAGTGTCTCAATGCCCTCATCATAAAAACATTTCTTCCTTATGCCCAATCTAAATTTACTGTCTTCCAGTTTAAAAATATCGTTTCTTGTCCTGTCACTGTAGGCTTTGTTGAAAAGTCATTGTCCTTCAACAAACCTCCTTTATATATATTTAAAGGCATGGTAAGGTCTCCTAAAGTCTTCTCTTTTTCTGGCTGAACAAACCAAATTCTCTCAGCTTTTCTTCGTAGAAGAGGTGTTCCAGGTTTCTGATATTTCTGTGGCCTTGCTCTGGACCCTCTCTAACAGGTCCATTTCTTTCTTGTACTGCGAGCCCCAGAGTTGGATGCAGTACTTCAAGTGGGGTCTCATGAGAGCAAAGGGGGAGAATCACAACTATCATGTTACTTACTGGCCACACATCTTTTGATGCAGACAAGATTGGGGTGCAAGTGCACACAGACAGTTCATGTCCAATTTTTCATCCACCAATATTTCCAAGCCCTTCTCTGCAGGGCTGCCCTTGACCCCTTTATCCTCAGCCTGAATTGATACTGGGGTTTTCTCTGACCCAGGTGCAGGACGTTGCACTTGGCCTTGTTGAACTTCATAAGGTTCACATGAACTGGCTCCTCAAGCTTGTCATGGTCCTCCTAGATGTCACCCTGTCCTTCTAGTGAATCAACTGCATCATTCAGCTTGTTGTTTCCTGCAAACTTGCTGAGGTTGCACTCAGTCCCATCCACTATGATAATTGATGAAGATATTAAATAGTGCTGGTCCCAGTAGCAACCCCTGAAGGACATCACTCATTACTAGTTTCCACTTGGATCTTGAGCCATTGACTATAACTCCTTGGATGCAGCCATCCAGCCAGATTCTTACCCATTAACAGTCCATCTGTGAAATCTATTTCTCATCAAGTGGATAGAATGCTGTAAGAGATTTCTGTGTATCAGAAGTCTAAGTAGATGACATCTATAGCTCTTTCCTCATTCATTGATGCAGCTACTCCATCACAGAAGGCCACCAGCTTAATCAGGCACAATTTGCCCTTGGTTACCTATGATGTCTTTCATTAATTTTTTGTTTTCCATGCCTTTAGACAAGTTTGCCAGTGGAATCTGCTCCATGATCTTACTTCTAATGAGTACAGTACTCTCACTGTCCTAATTTTTACATTTTTCTCCTATTCTGTGATCACCTTGGCCACTAATTGATGAAGAATTATATATATCATCACCATATGGCATGTATCAGAGGAAATACAGAGCATAGTTAAATTCTGATCTGAAAAGATTTTGTTCAGTGTTACCTGACACTTTTCTGTCCTCTGAAGAGGATGCACTGACAGTGCAATTCCACAACACTTCTCCAATAAGGGAAACACAGCATTAGACCCCCTCCTGACAGAGGCAGAGAGAAAAAAAATTAAGTTTGAACGATCATGACTTGCTCTCATTTCATATCTAGGGAGGAGGAAATGTGCATATTTATTCTTCATGTGAACTTTCTCACACACCTGCAGACATTCACTGTTTAAAAGCATTGGTATCACATGAATGGGAACAATTATGAGCAAGAACAGGAACATAAAAAGACAGCAGAAAGTGTCTTTTTGACAATGGCTTGCTATATAATTCAACCTCAGTCCTGAAAAAGAATAAAAAAACACTGTATCAGTCTGAAAATAGTATTCTTTGGTCAAGAAGTTAAAGTACTACCTATAACAAGAACTAAACTAGACAGCAAATGGTGATATGGGTATCTTCTTTGATATGGATATTCTAAAAATACCTTTTCAGTACAAAATGCAAAAGATAAAAACATTAGGGTTCTCAGTATAAGTCTAGTGTTTTCATATGTATCTCATACCCAAACCTATCCAGAATAGCCAGCTCACATAATTCAAGGTTCATTTGTGCATATGAATGTTCTCAGAATGTGTTATAGATCTCGATATATAGCCCAGGGCAGTATGGAATGTACTGACTTAGGTGCAGCTGGGGTAAGTTTCTCCGAGAATTACATACATGCACTTAAAAAAGTGGGTCTGTACAGAAGAACAGTTTTGTGTTTTTATATATAAACCTTAGTTTAAAAAGAAAGCTAAGGGGTGGCTTAGATTCTGAGAATACCTTTTTAGGAAAAAAATATTTGACACCTGAAAGTTTTAGAATCCTTCAAGAACAAAACAAGTTCTAGTGGCTAGAAGTTGAAGAGAAGTAAATGCAGAATCAGGATACCTGCCCTTGTATTGTTTGTTTTGCTTAAGAGCATAATTAAACACTGGAACAACTTTCTGGAGAAATAGGTGGGGTGACTGAGGAGTGAAAACTTTTACACAAAACTCAGTACTTTGCAAAGGTACATCAAGTAGGAATTAATTCAGCTTATGTGCTATGCTGTGCATTGTACAGGAAGTAAAAAAACAATCCTTTTTGACTTTATAATTTCTGAATTTGTCCTGCCTTAAAGGTACAAGAGTAAATCCTTTCATCACTAGCTTAGTATATCCTACTTTTTCATTGTCTTAAATTGTATATTACAAAACAAAAACAGCAAATCCTACAAATAATCTGAAAAAGGAGTGGCTTTTTTGGCAAGAGAGACATCTGAGAACACAGCTTTATAGAACCTTTAGTTTAATTTTATGATTTCAAACAGTAAGGTATAATTTTTTATAAAATAGAAGTTACGGTGCAGAACAACTTCCAGGTAATTAAAAATGTCATACGTATTATTCCATTTCCTTAATTTAGCTTGCTGTATTTTATGCCTCTCAGCATATATCACGTTGTTATTTTTGCTGCAATATCTCTGACAATATAATTTGATAATTAAGAATATGTGAGTCTGCAGAAATTCATATTAGACTCTCATGTAGACAAAAAAACATTGAGCTCTGACACATCTCCATTTGTTAACCTAGGTTTGCCCATGTTAAAAATTGAATGGCAGAAGTCAGATTAAACACAGCATCAAAAATACTTTTATGAGTACTGCAGATGCAGGTTGCTTTGGTCAGTGATTCTGCTCAGGTTAAATCCTACTATCCCTGATTTTTCTCTTTCTAATCCACAGAATACTGCTCCCTAAGCAATACAGACTGTGGGCTTTCTTGGAGATCTCATCTCATGTTTGCAGACATCCAATCACGTAACCTGTGATGGGCTGCATCCTGACCCTCCTTCCAGAAGGAGCCATCTGCAAACAAAGCCCAGACTTCAAATTTTCCAGGTGTCTGTTAACATATTTGCTGTTCTTCTCTAAAGTAGCCTCTGTCTAATGGACTCATAACACCTTGAATTCAGCTGCAGACTTTGTAAATATCTGTCTAGATTTTATCTCAAGCAGATGCAGAAAGATTTTCGTATCTGGCTTGTCCATACACAGAAGGACTTGTTAGCTTGCTGTGATACACTTGTTTTAAGGCCTATTGCAGACAGAATGTCTGCACTTGCAGAGCTAACATACTTTTTATTACATTACATTTAAGCAGATTTTCTCTGCAGAGGAACTAAATATCTCCATGAATTCCCACTGAAGGATATCTTCCTTTACACAGGAAGCAAAAGCATGTGTCTATTCCTTAGAAAGGACAGCTGCTTTCCCATTTAAAACTGTTTGGATGGTGAGGAACTGAGATTTTTTTTTTTAGTTCTCTGCACATGTGGAAAAACACACAGACATAACCATCACTGTGTAGATTTCTGTGGCTTTGTTACTCCTAAACACTGTAGTTTGTTTTAAAAGGCAAATAAAGCATGATGCAAGAAGGAAAAACACCACATTTTCTCACCTTTCCTGCAATCATTGTCCATGGAGAAACAGAGCCCTGGTCTTACAGGAGTCAAACTGGTATCTGGGGAAAAGGAAAAAAAAACAAACCCTTGAGTAGAGTTTTGCTTTTTCCAATATATTGCTTTATACTGATGTCTTTTCAGCAACATCACAGGGCATATTTTTCCCTTTAAAAGCATAGGTACACAGAGAAGAAATTGGGACAGCATCTTAAAATTTCTATAATGATAACAAATTGCTCAAACAAAGCAGGTTTGTGCATGGCTTGTTCTACAACTTTGTGTCCCATACTCTCATGCAAAAAGCTGATTTGTGGTATGTGCCCAAACTGTGCCTGAGGCTCCCCAAGGAGTAAAGTTTAACACATGATGAAATTACAATGCAGCAATGACGCATTGTCTGGGCAGGCTCCCTTCATTAAAACAAGGCTTCAAATCCCATTATCATCTGAGCAGCAGGTCACAAAAGGCCTATTATTATTTCTTAGGTTTTAAATTTTTAAGCAGTTAAAGAAAGAAATGTCAGAGATTTTTTGTTGTTGTTGTTTGGTTTTTTGTTTGGTCTTTTTTAATTTGTTGTCAAAAATAAGGTCTCATTTGATCTGCTTAAACCAATTTTTAAAAAATGACTAATGAAGAAAATGTTTTTTCAATAAAAATAACTGGAATATATTAAAATTTTATCTTGTTCTAATTAAACTCTTTTAAGGTATAAAGTTGGTCAACAAAATATCTATGATAATGAAACTACTTGAAGTACCTGTATGTGAGAATAAAGAAAAATTACTATAAACTGCCCATTTTCTAAAATGTTCCTCTTAACAGATGTGAAGCAAGTCCTCAGAGAAATCTACTTTCTGTTCCTTTAATTGCAGCTTGCTTTACTCACCATGCTACCCCATAGCTCTCTTTTCTTGTCTAATCTGACCTCATTCCATTCTCCCCTAAAATCACTCAATCAGGTCATGAAGCCACAAGCAGATGTAGTAAAGAGTGTAATAAAGAGTGTGGTAAAACCTGTGGGGCAGGAGCCTTACACAATAGAAGCAGCACACAATAAAAAAGAATTAAATGAGCGGAACAAAGGAGAAATAGTAGTGAGCAGAGGAGGAAGGGAAGTGGGTGGTTGCCTCTATTTTTGCCAGTAAATTAAGACTGCACTGCAGAAAGACATGCTTGGGAATTAGAGGCTAAAATTTCAGTGCCTTGTCAATGTAAGTGTGCAAAAACACTGGAGAATAAATTCATGAGTATAACACCTCCTGGTGCTGATCTCTTCCACTTTCAAAGCTCAGGTGTTATCATACAAGAAGGTCTTTAACCTCAACTGATGGTGCTTCATGCAGAGCTGCAGCCAGGCTGAGCCCTTTGACAATCTTCTGTCTGGAGAGCCATTGATAGAGCCCTTTCCATTCCCCCCCTACTCCTTTCTGGGACAGTGGTGTAGAGAGTGAATTACAGGAAAGTACAGTGAAATGGAGACTAACTTTTAATTAACCGTTGGCCTTGCCATGTCATGACAAATGGGCAGCTGCAGGGATTTTATTTTTTTTTTTGTCTGGGTTACTCTAAAATCAGTGCAAAATGTAACTGTGTTAAAATTTTGAGGAAAAAACCCTCTTTCTAAAATTTGTTATAAATATTAATAATTTGCTACAAGGAAAATATCTTAGGAAAATACCTTCTATGCACAATCATTACTAGGTTATTCCTCTAATTCAAAAGCAAACGTATTTGCCAAATACCATATTTGAAGAAATTCAGCATCACCCATTTTTATTTGCTAGATCTTGCTAAGCATGATTTTATGATGGCATTATACCACAATGATGAGAAATGAGCTCTCATATGCAGTTAAAAAGTGGAACAAATATCCCAAGAGTTTTCTGGGTGGCAGAGAGAGATAGCTGGCCTGTCATCCACTATACATGGGCAACAACAACAGCTTAAGGCAGAGAGAAAACTTGCAGAAACATTCCAACTAAAAAAAAACCTTCAAGAATAAGCATCCGTGTATGTGTCCCTTGATGGCTAGAATGAAATTCATCCAAGATGAGGTAGGTGAAAAGGAGGTTATATTATCACTGCAGTGGGAAATAAACAGCTAGAGCTAATCTTTTTTAATAATATATTTTAATATTTCCTGGCAGAAGGATAAAACAGCACACAGGACATAAATTCTTATGCAAAAGGACTTTCCTCATTCTCAGGTGAGGTTAAGAAATTTGAACACCATGGGGAGTTAGAGATATTGACTTGTTGCTTCTATCACACTGTATTGCACAGCCACTAAAGGAACAATCTCTTAGAGTTTCCTACAAGAGAGCTATGGAGAAAACCCATTAATTCTACCAAAATCTGAGGTTGTACTCTACACTGCATTAAAAATATTCCACTAAATGACCACAAATCCACACTGTGTCAGTAAGGCCTAACATATGAAGTCAATACAATACTATGAAAGCAATAATGGTATAAATCAAGGTGTATTGGTTCAGCATATATTCCACTTACTTGTTTGCACAGCTGATTATAATATAGTCTGTCTTGTTCGAGCCAAATCCATAAAATACTAGGAAAGGTGTTATACTGTAGCCTGGTGTTCAATGCAGAGATACAGATCCTACTCTTACAGCTGTTCTTAAACACACCCATTCAGACACAATTTCTCACTGTACCTTTACTCCATTTACCCCACAGCCAGATTTTGTTCGTGGTAGCCTGCTATATACTACACTATACTGCTAGAGTATAGTGCTAGACCTAAAATGGGTAACACTCTCCCTTTCTTAGCTTCTTTTAAGATAAATACAAAGAGGCCTAAAACAAATGTTATTTTGAATGATTTGGATTATAGATAATGAAGAGTAGCATAGTTAAATTATTATTCAATACCAATAACAAATACCATAGGCTTTCAACTTTCATTACTGCAATTTTATGTCAGAATAATTTAATTGAAGGACAAGCAAAATGTCTGGAGAGTGCTGTTTTTAAGAGTAAAAGCTTTACTAAAACTATTAAAACTCATGGCAGATATGCTACATTGGTTTAGTTCTGATAAGGTGCTGCCAAAGTCCCCAAAGTGTTCAGGGTCAGACATTTGTGATTAAGATGGTTATTCAAGTTCATCCTGGTGCAGAAAAATCAGTAAGGAGCCAAGGAAAATACTTGTAAAGGCAAATCCCACTGCAAGCTTCTATGGGCAGCCACTATGTTACAGGCTCTCTCTTGGGAAATGAATAATTAAATGGAAAACTTAAAGTTCACCACATCAAGAGACAAAATTGGTAAAAAACTGCATTTGCTTTCAGTTCTTCAGAAGAAAAGGACTGGTAATACAGCTCATTCTTGAGTCTAATCAGCTGTTTATAGCAGGGTAGTTAATCTATCTTCATCTACAGTAAAGGACAGTATATAATTAACAGTTTTATCCTGAAGCAATTAAAACACCAAGTACTTCAATCCTGCTATTTCACTGTCTATAATCAGTAACCACTGTGGTTACTATTAAAAAAAAAAATTAAAAATCAGCATTTACCATTAATTACTGCAGTATCTGTGATGCCACAGCTATTTCCTACTCTGGGGGCTGAGAAACACTATAGTATCACAAATATCATGTCATTATTTCTAATGGCTGAGGTTTTGATAGCAATTCCTATAATTCTACCTTCTCCCTAAAAATGTGAATAGCTAGTAGAATCAACAATTTAAAACATGTAACAAATTGGGGTACCAAAACAAGTAAGTGAATTTTTTTCCAGCTTGTAATGTAGAACCAAGTAAGCTGCTTAACATGGCCCTTTGGAGGCCTTCCTTTCTGAAAGATCCTTGCTGAATCAGTGCAGCTGAATGATTTTGGGCTTGAGCTACACTTAGGAGTTATTCAGCACAAGCTGCCAGTGCCTTTTCCTTTTTTTTTTTTTTTTTTTCTTCATCCTATACCACAGTTTTGTTATCCAAACCTTAAAAGTAGTAATTTCTATCAACTCTGATCAAGGTCTAGCAATAGATACTCAAGTCTGTCTTTCAGAAAACACATTCCATATAATTATTTTCTTTAAAAAAACTTCTTCCTTTCACTCTTCCTTGTGCAGCTGAGTGACAGAGGATGTAGAGACCTGCCATTAGCTAATGACTCTCGGAAAAAAAGTAAAAATTGCTTGAAAGGAATAAAAATAAGTCTGAAATGAAACAGAAGTTGAGAATCTCTGTGAAACGCAGTTTCTGAATCAGCTACTTACATTTTGAAAGATGGCCATTAATCACTTCTAAAGGGTCTTTTAATCTCAATAGTCCATCTCTTGGAGAAGTTGTTTCTTAGCCTTTCTAAATTCAAGGGCCACTTAACCTTTCTGCAAAAAATTTTGAGCATTGCTTTTGCATGTTGGGACAGCCTGATACATTAATTTCCAACAAAATGAACCCTGCTAATTTTTTATTTGCATATTTTATGATTCACTTTCCCTATTTGCTAGTCTGTTTGCATCTTTAGTTAGTAGCTTATCTGGAAATTTTTTTTAATCCTTGGTGGTTGTTCTGCAGATCACCTTCTACTAACATACAGATGACCAAAGGATTTAAAGAATATAGCCAATTCAAAGTTAAGAAAGGAAATAAATTCCTTTTAGTGTATTTTCAAATTTCAGGCAAAATATTAAAATATTTTGCAGAAAATAATCAACACTTTCTATAGAAAACTTTTTTGTTTGTTTTTTTGTTTTCCAAAAGGATAAAAAATAAGCATGTTTTATGCTTCTACAGTGTACAAGAAAAATAACAGGCTTGATTATTTGTTGCAGTGAATTGTCCTTAAAGGATTTTATCAAATTTAATTTCTGAGCAGATAACTTAGCCAAGCTGGAGTTCCAGAGAGCTTCTGGGATTCAAAACTGCTTTTCTGAATCAACTCAATTGCCTGTACACAGCTCTGTAGCTTGTTGTCCAACAATGTATAAAAAGATATTCAATCATATAACAACTAATGGTACCATCAGGCCTTCAGAAAAGAAGTCAAAATTCTGGGGAAGTTGTGAAAGGGAGATAGCAACCCATTACATTGTTCAAGAATAATATTTCAGAAGAAGACTGATGAATACTGACAAAAGTTGTGATCATCTTATCTTTCTATAATTAATTTCTATAGACCTTGGTATAATTATTGTCTTCTAATAACATTTCAAAAATATATAGACTCTTGTGGTGGGTTAATCTTGGCTGTCTGCCAGGTGCCCACTAAAACCTTTTTTTCGCTCTCTTCTTAGCAGGACAGAGGGAGGAGGAAATGTGACAAAAATCTTGTGGGTCAGGGAGAACACTCACCAATTACTGTCACAAGCAGAACAGACTTGACTTGGGAAAATTAATTTAATGTACTGCAAATTAAGAAGAGAGTAGGATAATGGGAAATGTAAAACAGCCTTATCACCAACTCTTTCTTCTTCCCAGGCTATTCTTCACTCCCTACTCTTTTAAGTCCTCCCTCTGAGCAGTGATGCAGTGGGACTGGGAATGGGGCTTATGGTCAGTTCACAACTCTTCCTCTCTGCTGCTCCTCACTCATCGCACTCTTCCATTGCCCCAATGTGGGCTCCTTCCCACAGGAGACAGTCCTCCACAGTCTGCAATATAGGTCCTTCCCACAGCCTGAAGTTCTTCAATAATTGCTCCAGCATTGGTTTCTCCCATTGGGTACAGCCCTTCAGAAACAGACTGTTCCAGAATGGGTCCTTCACAGGGCCACAAGTCCTGATAGAAAACCTCTTCATGAGATCACAGATCCTTCGAGGAGCTTGATTCAGCATGGGCTTCCCAAAGGGACACATCCTCCTTCCAACTCCTACAAACTGCAGGTGATCCTACTCCACCACTAACCCCAAGCTTTGGAAGCTGAGGGTAAAATATATCTGTGTCCCATAAAGCTGCTAACAACTTGATAAGAGACCAAGTTACAACTACAAATAGCACCTGTGTAGGCACCAGTTTGTTGCTAACATCCATTAATGTATCACATTAAAAGGCAAGAAAGATTAGGACCCCACTAAGCAAAATTCCCAGAGGCAATGCTGCTATAACAGAGATTCAGAGCTAACCTTACACAACAGAAAAATACCAGAGGATGCTGTACTCTGGAGGCCATTCTGTCCTCCAGACCATTGTGTGCAACCCTACTAGCTGGTCTGGGCCAAAACGCCTCAAGTGTATGCCAACACTTGAACACTAAAGGAGTTACTCAAGTCCATGTCATTGTCCTGCATAGCCTGCAATGGTGGACATAACCACAAAGTCTGTGACAGAACTTGGGAATAAAGAAGGTCTACTATGGTCTTTAAAACCACATTTACCTATGAGCAGGGAGTGATGACTGTCATCTACACACCTACTGCGTGGTCAGTGAAGTTCAGCTCCACTGGCAATGATATACAGACTTGTAAGTTCATCCCCCAAATAGTTACTGGACTGTGTACAGCTGATCCAAAACCCTGACATGGCTTCTAAACAACAATAAGAATATAAAAGATAAGAAATACCAGAAGGATTTTAGAAAACCACTGTAGTTTCAGAGAACTGTGTCAATCATAGCATCATAAAATTTTCAGGTTTGGAAGGGACCTTTAAGATCATCTACTTCCAATTCCCCTGCCTTGAGCAGGGTCACCTCCCACTAGATCAGGTTGCTCAGAGCCCTGTCCAGCCTGGCCTTAAAAAACTTTCAGCCTCCACCACCTCAAGGGAAACCTGTTCCGGTGTCTCAGCATCCCCATGGTGAAGAACTTCTTCCTAACTTCCAATGTAAATCTACCCTCCTCTAGTTTGAATCCATTCTTTCTAGACCTGTCACTACCTGACATCCTAAAAAGTCCCTCACCAGCTTTCTTGTAGCCACCTTCAGATACTGGAAGGCTACAATAAGGTCTCCTCGGGGTCTTCTCTCCAGACTGAATAACCCCAACTCTCTCAGTCTCTTTTTGGGGAGGTGCTCCAGCCCTCTGATCATCCTCATGGACCTTCTCTGGACACACTCCAGCACATCCATGTTTTTCTTGTTAACAGGGGCTTCAGAACTGGATGCAGTGCTCTGGGTGGGGTCTCATGAGAGCAGAGTAGATGGGGAGAATCCCTTCCCTCAACTTGCTGGCCACACTTCTCTAGATGCAGCCCAGGATACAATTGGAATTCTGGGCTGCAAGTGGACACTAGCAGCTCATATTGAACTTCTCATCCCCCAGAACCCCTAAATCCTTTTCCTCAAGGCTGCTCTCAAGCCAGACATTGCCCACCCTATATTGGTGCTTGGGACTGCCTTGACCCAGATGCAGGACGTTGCACTTGGTGTTGTTGGCCTTCATGATGTTGGTATGGGCCCACCTCTCCAGCCTGTCAAGGTCCCTCTGGATGGCATCCCTTCCCTCCAGTGTGTCAGCCACACCACACAGCTTGGTGTCATCAGGGAACTTGGTGAGGGTGCACTCAGTGCCACCATCCATCTCACTGACAAAGATGTTAAACAGGACCGCTCCCAACACTGATCCTTGAGGGACTCTACTTGTCACTGGCCTCCACTTGGACATGGACCCATCAACAGACAATGTTTGGGTGTGGCCATCAATCCAGTTCTTAATCCACCAAAAGGTCCATCCATCAAACCCATGTTTTACCATATACAGGTCTATTTCAATCACATTTCACCAGAATCAGAAGGCAAGATTGTCAAGCATCCTGATTCACAAGTCTCAAGGGAAAATTAACTGCAGGGTGAAATGATCTGTTCAAAGCAATTATTTTGCACGTAATCACTAGAAATCATCTGGAGGCTCAGAATACTGACTACCAAGCCCTCTGGCAGCTGGCCAAAATCCATGAAAATATAACATAACTCAGGAGAAGGAGTGTCTCCCTCTCATTATTCAGCTTCAGAGTTGTTAAAAACCTTTTGAAATCCCTTTGCTAGAGAACAAACCAGTTGCGGGAGGGAACTTCCAAAAACAGAAATTCATTTTGCAGACCTGAAAAGAAATGACAGCCCTATATGTCTGATGTCTGTGTTTCATATTTATATCTGCAGAAAGAAATGTTTCTGGCAGGGTTTCCTGACAAATAACAGATACATTATTGGATAGATGACATCCAAGCCTAGGTTTTGGTGGGTAATTGGAGGACTGATTGTCCCAGAGAATAAGTAATTTTTATTACCTTCAGAGGGTTCAGTGCAACTCACTTTAAAACAAGTGCATCCTTAATTGTGGCAGGTTTCATCCCAATGTGTGCTTGTCAAATAATATAAAATGGAGTTGATGGGGGATTTTTCTCCCAGGCATCCTGAAGCAGAAACCTAGGTTTAAAAATAGTTCAGAACAGAGTGGTATATGTTCAAGTAACATTCACTGAAAGCTAATGAAGAATTAAATATTCTGGGACTGATCCCTACCTTGTTAAATCAGCTTGTGTTTTTACGTATTGAAGTCAATTAAAATTACAGGTCAAAACAGGGGAAGACTGTTTTAATCTAAAACGGGGGCAAAGTTATTTATAGTAAGAACAAGAAGGAAGTATAGTTGATAAGAAAAAAAAAATTGGTTTCCTTCTTAGTTCTTTGATCCACTGATTGCCTTCTGGACAGATCTGACATGCTTTTTGATTAACATTTCATAAAAACGCACACTTTTATTGAGTAGGATGAAAACTTCATCCTGCAATACAAATTTTTTGCTGGTTGTCAAACATAGACATTTACAACTAAATATGAATTTTTAAATGCTGTAATGCTCTGTCTACCAAAAAATTGAAAATTTTAATTTCATGCTCACATAAAAATCAGACTTGAGACAATCCCTAACATTCATTATAATTTACTAACATAAAAACCTGTTTCTTAAGGTATAATGGCACAAAGACTGAAACAATTCAACTAGAGCACACAGGATGGCAATATTAATACTGAAGTTGCTTTTCAAGCCATAAAATACTTTGCTGTGCAATCAGAATTTTACTGATACAGCTGCTAGTCTGAAAGACATGAAAGACTATGACTGACTATTCTTTAAAAATTATGGCCTATATTTACATTAAAGAAAAGGCTACCTATCACTGTGGTGATGAAGGCACTTTTCCAAAACCAAGCTTTCCCTTTTTTTTTTTTTTTTTAATCCCATAATGGAGGGCAAGCCGTGCTCCCCAAAAATGTATTTCATTAGAACACTTGGATTTGGTTTCTGCTGAGTCTGCCACCAAGGAGAAGCATCATGAACAATAGACTGCAGGCAATGGACATTTCCCTTGATCACTGACCTTAGGAATGTTTGTTATTTATTTTTTATTTTTACTTGTGACAGCACAGCTCTCAGAAAAGCAAACAAGGGTGCCCTGATACAGAAGGATCTTTAGCAGAGATACAGAGAGGATTCCCTGGCAGTGTTAAATGCATTGCTATGTAGGACTCCTTGCCATCTAGCAAAGTTACAACGCTGCTTCTCAGAGGACCATAGAAGACCTGGCACCAGCTCCCTGTAGGGCGTTATGTCCTCAGGAAAGAAAAGGTTACTGCTCTTAACATCTTTCATCCTTCACCCCAAAATATCTGCAGATATTTCAGACACTCTTTCCACGATGGTGTTCATTAAAAGCAAATAAAATAATACTGAACTTTGTAGAGTCGCTTTCCCTTTATTTGCACACACAGAAACCTTTATCTGTTTTGTTTACACAGAGAGAACTATGCCCTAAGTGTTCATTTTGTGGAGGAGGCATTGTAGCCATTCACCAGAGCACCCTCACAACTTGTCACAGTTGAGTGGTTCGTAGACTCCACGAGTTAATAATATTAGTTTAGCAAATCCATCTTGAAGGCAAGGTGTGCAGAGTACAGACACTGAATCACAAAGAAATGTTGGCCTTCTTAGTGAAGTAAAGACAGTAAAAACTGTTTTTCTAAAGAGCTGTAGCTGTCTGGAGGAGGCCAATGTCAAAACCATAGGTGCCTCATCAATGACTTGTATGCAATTGAAAGAAGCTTTTCAAGACCTGAAATCTGGGCATGATATTCATGTGGCAGTTGGATTGTTCAATCCTTCTTGTGTACAACACTCAAGATGGTCCTTTCTATTAGTCTAGCAATTCCGTTCTTATGGGAAAACTGATTTAAATAGAAAACTTTGCTTATAAATAATACATTCAAATGGAACATAACTTGAGTTCTTGTGCCTATGAGACAATTTGTCTGTTATTCTCAAATCTAATTCTCTCTACAAGAAAAGCAATCTTAATTGAACAAAAGTTGATTTAAGGGTATCTTTTATACTTGAAAAATAAATTCACTGGTTTCACATTAAATATGAATTATCTAGAAAGCCTTGCTTACTCATTCAAGTTGCTGTTGCTAAAGAGCAAGTTTATTACATTCTTATTGAGTCACTTGTGTAGCTCTTTCCATGGTTTATTGTCTATGTTGATGGAAAATGAGTAAACATTCAGTTAGCATGAGAATTATTACCAATAACTTGCTTTGAAGGCATAATATGTTTTACAGTAGTCCTATTTTACTTCATAGATAAAACTTCTTTTTTGAAGTATAAGTATGTAAAGCAAGGACTTGAGCAGAATTTTAAGTAAAGGACATTATTTTTTGTATTTTAGCATTTGCTGAAAGGAGACTTCTGCACTTTAGTCTCCGTGAGGCAAAGTTGAGAGAAGTGTTAAGCTGATGTCCTTATGAAAGTTACATCAATTTCTTTTTTTGCTAGGGTTATAATGTCAAATCATGTCTATAGTCACACACAAATACCTTTCCTTAATATAAATGTTGACTTGTGCTATTAATATTTCATAAGCCCTATACACAGCTACAGATAAAAATTTTGGTATAATCCTCCAAGAGAAGAAGTGTTCAGTTGAGCTGTAAGTAAAGAGGATATAAATGATAGTATATAAATATATATGAGAAAAAACATTGCCCTCCTGAGGTCAAGAAGATTTCTATCAGGCAAACAGATTTGAAAAGTATGTTTCAAAGTGATTCATCTGGGGATCAGTCATTGCCATAGTACAGACTACCTAGTAGACACTGTTCACTGATGGAGCTTTATCCCTTTGAAGTTTTCCTGGCTTCTTTGAAGGTTAAAATGCTCTATATTATTTATCAAACATTAGAAGAATAGCCATATGGAGTACAGATATTATGCAAGGCCTAACAACAGTGGTTTTTTTCTAGCTAAGCGTACAACATTGATTTGGTCTGTAGATTTCAATCAAAAACTGAACCAAACCCTGTTAAATTCAATCAGAACACTTAATGATTTGAATGAACTTTGGAGAACCTTCTACTTTACCTTTTTCATGTTCAATTTCTGAAGCTCTTCCTTGTTGTGTGTGCATTTGAATTTAATATAATGCTATTTTTCTTCTATACCTACCTGCCAAAGTACAGTTAGACCAGAAACCAGTCTACCTGTCAGAAGATGTCACCTGTTTCTTGCCTTTAGTGTCCCCATTCTCCTGCTCTGTATTTTTGGTTCTATCTAAACACAAATAGGGCTCAATGGGTGAATAGTTTATTGTAATCCCAATGTTATCGGCAGTAAAGTAAAATGCAGCACACAGTAGGAACAAACCTAAAATAAGTTTTACTCAGTTTTCACTTTATTATATTTTGTCGTCCAAATTTCAGTGTCAAGAATAACCAAAAACCATAGAAGGGAATATTGCCTTTGAAATAAATTATGAACTGCCTCCTTCAGCATTAACATTTCTCCAGAAAATATCTTTTCAGTAGTAATCCACTGGGAGAGACTTATGCCTAATATGATGGTTTTAGGTTATGCCAAGATTGTTTCTTTAAATAGAAGCAGAACATTGCTATTTTCCATCCTAGGAAATCTACAGACAATATATTTTTAAGCAATATAGTTCGACCTTTTAGCAAGTCTGTAGAGTACCGAGAGTACCAAACGTATTCAGGAAAAAAAAAAAAAAAAGCATCTTGATTAGCCTATATTTCTAATTATTTATACAGTTTTGCATTCTGAATCTAAAAATTAAGGCTAATTCTTTTATGGTAGTTATGTTAGTTATGTCAGGGCTGGTTATACAAAGAAATAGGCTATCCCACGTAGAAAATGAAGGTGATGCCATTTGATACCATTCAATGTCATTGAATTCAAAATGCCATTCAGCTTCCAGGGAACTTGACATGGTGACTATATAGATGATCTCCAGTTCTCTGTTCTTCTTTCTTTAAAACAAAGACTATTATTGAAGCAGTGACAATGCCTTGGTTCCATTATGATTAATTCTGCCTCCATTTTCAATGGTTTAAAAGAATACTTTTTTGGTGATTGTCAGGCTGGATGTTCTTTTTCCAGTTCCAATCCAGCTTTTGATACTGGATTAATCTGGTCCTTCACTCCTCTGAAGATAACTGGAGATTTTGCAGTTCGTTTCAGTACGGACAGAGTTTTTAATAGCCTAGTTTCCCTCAAAGCTGTATATTACTGTGTGTGATCTATAAAAATGTCAGGTATTGGAAGTGGTCTTTTTTAAAATTTAAACCTAAAAACAGATGTGTCCAAAAGTTATCCTAAAGTTGAACTGAGATGACTTAAAAAAAATACCTGGATGACTTATAGCAATCCCACGGACTAATAGGATACAGGATGCTTGACCTCTGTTTGAATTTCTCTGCTGGCGTACTGAATTCATAATCACTCTTCCCTGGACTTGAAATGGAGCTTCCTTCTTCTAACTGTTACAGGCTGATGATATCAACAGATGCAGAAGACACGACAAGGCTGTGAGAAATCAAAGGTGCTTTAGCATGTTAAGCTCCAGCTTTACAGGGGCATTGTCACAGTGAGAAAGTCCTGGATATGTGTGGACCGTCTAAATTTTAAAAATTCTTATTTTTAAAAGGATTTTATATATGACATTACCATACAGAAATGTTTAGATCACTCAGTATATATGACATTCACATACTCATAAAATATTAAGACAGTTGTAGTGACTGGTTTCTAAGTAATACCATGCTTTTTATTTTAATTTTCTTTTTAAATGCTTTAAAGTCTTCTGAAACTCAAGTTCATTACAGCAGGCTTTTTCATTTCCTTAATGGCTGCATATTTATATTTAATTAGTAGAAGAAACTTCTAGCATTGTATCCAAAAGTTATTTGATATTTTCATAGTGTATCTGGAAAATTACAGCTGTTTCTATTGTTACCTTTTAAATTACACTTTTTTGGCACATAATGTATTAATCCTGTATATGCTATCAAAGAGCCACAGTTTCTAGAGAGTTAAAACTTGAAAATCAATAAATCTATTTAAGAACTTGAAGTTTCTGGAATTCTCATCAAGGCTACTTCCTGTACACTAAATAGTAAAAAATAAGCAAAACCAAGTTGAAATATGAGATTGAAAAATATATCAGCTGAACTAAAAAATACTACATCCTTCAAGTTATGAGTTATCAGAGAACTGTGGAAAGCAGAGTCTTTATGATCTGAGAGATGTTCATACCATGAGGGTGTTTTCTAGGTTTGTTAAAGTAGAAATTTTAACCTTTACATACACACTGCACAAGAAATGGTTTAAATTGAGAGTAGTATCTAATTTATTTTAACTGCACATTTGCAAAGTAATTGAGATGAAGGATAACAAGCAGAAATCATTCATTCATCCCCATGTCATTCATCCATTTCCCATCATCATAGGATAACGAAAAGACACCAGCACAGGTTCAGGACACAATATTACACTAAAAATCCCTGTTCAGCCTTAAACCTAAAATGTTACACATAAATGCTCCTCAGCATCTCATGCAAAGACATTAAAAAGTCAGGTTATGAAGGCCCAAGTCCCCAAGAACTTAGGGTATATACAGGAGACTGCAGAATAATTTGTATGCAATTCCAAGGTGTTGCGATACTCACAAGAGGTGACTAAACATTAGAAATAGCAGCTGTGATTTCCTGGTCCCTCTTGCTTCCCTTAATTTATTCTCCTAATTCCCTGACTGAGAATTTATCGCTAAAGCCAAGAGTTCGGAGCAACCATCTGCTTGCTGACCTACATATACATGTTCTTATTTTCAATGGAAATGTTTACACACATGTACACCCACCTTTAGTATTTATAAAGGTAGTATGAAAAATGAACAACACATTTCTGAGAACAGTGAGATTCATCCAGTCCTCATTCACATTAAATCTTGCAAGAACCTAAAGCTGCCAAGCTTCTATAATTACAGGCCCAAAGTCTGGGCTTTTGCACATGTGTAGAAGTACACCAGCTGTTCCCTTCCTCTGCATAATTTTCTGCTTTCCACTTTATTTTGTGGAGTAAGGTTTCCTAAGGCAGCTGATTGATCAACATAATTGAGATCAAACCAGGATGAACTTTATTACCTAGGTCAGAACTGAGTCTCCCAAATACACAGAGATATGCAAAGCACCTGTAAAAATGAAGAATTCTACTCTGTCATTCTGATCACTTAGACAGGAAGAGGGCAAGCACAAGGGAAGAGCAAGATAAAAATCAAATTTAATATTGAGTGCTTTAGATATTTGTTATGGGTTTGGGGGATGATTAAAGAGAATACAGTTAAAAGAACTTGACAAAGCCAAGTACAATGCCATCTGAACTGTGATGCTGGAGTAGATAATGGTGGATACAGGGATAGTCATGAAGTGAGAGGAGAAGCCAGCAACCTCAGTGGATGTACTATGCTTGGGAATAGTATCTTTTAAAGAAACAGGACAAAAAGAAATTAAAACAATATTATGGGCCTTGTATTTGTGTTCATGTTCACTATGGCCTCAAGCTGATGCAGTGACCCATCACTACTTCAGTGTTTTGAATAATTGCCCCAAAAACTTAAAGAAACTTTTTTTTTTTTTTTTTGGCATTACTTTGAAATTAATTATCTTTTTCAGTAGTAACTAACTGTCAAGACAGAGCACAGGTAGTAGAAAAGAGGTAGTACAAAGAGGGCTTGTGTGAAGGTGCAGATGGGCAACTTCACCCCTTGGCTAAAGAACCCATCCCAGCTCAGCCACGGCCTCAGCACCTCACCTGAGCCACCACACAGGTGGCCCTGTGCCTCGTCCAAGCTTTCTTGGCCTTGACCTAACCCTACTGGCTTCTCTTGCTGCCTTCTCAAACACACCTGGCCACTGCACATTTGTCTGGGGATGCCTGGAGTCTCAGCTGACTCTGGTAACTCTCACTGGATCTGCTCTTCTCTCCTGGCTTGAGCACGGCAGGACTGTGCCCATGTCAGTGAGGGCATTGCCCTGTCACCCTGTTCTCCTCATCCCCCATCTCCTTTCCCTTAGCAAAGCAGCTGACTGTTGCTGCTTCCCTATGGGATCAACCAGCTTGAAGAAAGAGTGGGACCATGCCCCTAGAAAGTCAACAATATTGAGATAATTAATGGACACATACAGATGCATTATTGTGGTATATAGGCTTTTTATTTTTGAAAATGTATGCTCATTTGTTCTAATATAGTAGAGGTATACTTTAAATGCAGTTTTAAACACAATATAAGCACAATATTCAGAATATCTACAATGTAGGTTCAAGATCCTGTATTACAGTATAACAAAAATTCAAGACATATATAATGGCTTACAGATGTTCAGTATATAATATATGTATAATAATAATAGCAGCAATAATAGTAACAAACATAAAAATAACCACAATTATGACACTAGTGTTTAATATTCATAGAGCATACTGCAAAGGGGCCAATGGGTAATGTTTTGCTTGGCATTATACAAGCACAAGAAATAATGACTGTTTGCCATAGTTTGTGGTGCAAAATGCTGGATAAACATGTGGATCTCTTAAGGTGACAGTGAAGTTGTGGCAGTAATAACAATACATTGTGAGGCTTCTGCAAGAGGCTTACTAGCAAGCTGGAGCTGGTAATGAACCTGAAATGATAGGTACTAAAGTTTGGCAGTTATATTAACCTGTATAAAGCCTTTTATAATATCTATCTAATTAAGCTCCAAGCCCCCAGGTAAAGGTGTTATTTCAAGAGTTTAAAAAGCAAGTAAGGCGAAACTCTCGGAGGGACAAAATGACTAAAACACAGGGATAAAACTGGGCTCTGCGTGACTTTTAGGCTCCTGCTTCCCAGGTGTAATATGTGCAGCTATTGGTTTTTCACTTGAGTGTTTTTCATAGTAGAAGTCTATCAGTTTAGTTAAAAACCACAATACAAGTAACCAACTCAGAGGAATATGTTAGAATATTTACCTATGTGTCACTCATATTGTATACCCTTTCTCCAAGACACACCATAAAGAGAATGATCTTCCATAGGAGCCTGTTGAGCTTGTCATTAAGGGAAAAATAATTGTAAAGAGGAAAGTTTTGTAACCTAAACTCTGTGCCAATGAACCTAGATCTCTGTTGGTCTAAGCTGAGGACAGAAAGACTCAAGACAATAATGCCTGCCTCACCACAAGGTACAAATTTAGTGCAGAGATCCTCAATCATTTTCCAGATGGTCTTGACAACTAGCCTAAAGCAGGTCCAAAGCATAAAACTCTTGAAAAAATAGAGCTGATTCCTCCAGCTGCACTGGGAAATTGTCTGATACCCTGTGTACATCTTTGGGCATAGGGACCATGTGCCTAAAACTTCTACTGCTATGCAGGAAGCCATGGTCTCTTCAGGAAGAAACTTCTGAGTGATTCTTGATTTGAGAGCTTTGTTGTTAGAGTTATTAGAGCAGGAAGTGGAAAAGCAGTAGACATGAAAGATTCATAGTGGTAAAATAACGGTACCCAAAGCCTCATCTTCCTAGAAAAGAAAGCAAAAACATTCAATTTTTGGTTTTTTGTGTCTTTTTTTTTTCCCCTAACAAGTTAAAAATCAATTTCCTTGTATTGCTGACTGTTCATTACAAAGGCTTGCTGTTCTCAGTATGGACATAGGTTACCTCCATAAGTAAGTTGACCTCCCCTGTTCCATCAGCTTTCACTCATTTTTATTAAACCATAATATTAAATATTCCTGAAGCCAAATTATTTTCATGGGAAAGCAGTTTGAAAAATGTACAGCATTTCAATACACAGTCATTTAATTCTATGGGAAACATCAGCACAGAATACTCTTCACTCTTGGCAGCTCAAATAAATACATTTTAATCTTTTTCCCATATAAACATGCATTAATTTGCTATATTACCTTCTCATATTTATCCATCACTCCTGGTCTTTCACATCTGCCCATTTCAGTAGTGTTGCAATCCAATTTTGGTCAAGATTGTCTCCGAATATTCCTTTTGTCTATTCTTATTCTGTTAGACTCTTGTCTAAACCCTTTATTATTCACATGCTTCTACAAGACCTACATCAGGCAAGCTATGTAAGAGATGAATATGTGAACATCTTCATTTATTTGTCTCCTTTATTTCCAAAAAAATCCATGAAGCCACTCAAAGCAATCCACCCTGCTCTTAGTTGAGTAACCATGTAAACACACTGCTAGTAGACATATCCATCTCCAACCCCATTTCCCTACTTCTTTTATTATTCCTCATCCAAATTAGTCTGGAAGAATTTTTCAAAAGAAAGTGACATTTTATTCTTCTCTTCCTCTCAGACACTCATATCTAGGGATGAATTCATCTTTGAATACCGGCAGGCATGGGGCATCAACCACCTCTTTAAGTATCCAGTTCCAGTGTTTCACCACACTCTTGGAGAAGAAATGCTTCCTAATGTCTGGCCTAAACCTCTCTTCATGCAGCTTTGAACCATTTCCATGCATCCTGTCACTGGATACCAGGGTGAAGAGATCAGCACCTTCCTCTCCACGTCCCCTTGTCAGGAAGCTGTGGAGAGAAACAAGGCTGCCCCTCAGCTTTCTACAAACCAGACAAGCCCAAAGTCCTCAGATGCTCCTCGGTGGACATTCCTTCCAGCCCTTTCACCAGCTTCATTGATATCCTCTGGACACATTCAAGGATCTTCACATCCTTCTTAAATGGTGGGGCCCAGAACTGCACTCAGTGCTCAAGGTGCTGCACCAGCACTAAATACAATAGTCTAATTACCTCTTTTGATTATCTGGTTATACTGAGTTTGAGGCCCCCAGGATGTGATTTGCCCCTGTGGCTGCCAGAGCACACAGCTGACTCACACTGAGCCTTCTGCCAATGTGAGCACCCCCAGACCCCTTTCTGCAGGACTGCTCTCCAGCCACTTCTCTCTCAATCTATACTTTGCCTGGTGTTATTTCGTCCTAGGTGCAGGATCCAGCATTTTAAATCATTATATTTTATCCTATTAATCATAAGCCAATGCTACAATCTATCTAGATCCTTCTGCAAGGCCTCTTGTCCCTCAGGAGAGACAAAAAGGTAAGCTCACAGAAACCAACTAGTCAGGTAAACTGCAAAGTGTCCAGGACACTAGAGCCAATAGGAAAAATACTGGAAACTTTCCATAAAAAATAAAGACTAGAATAATTATGCTCAGTATTTCTATAATATTTCCATCTTCAAAACACAAAGTCAGTGAACTGGTCATGTTACTATTCTCTAACTAGTGAACACTGGACCCATAGAACTATCAGGCTATTCAGAGTTGGATGGCCTTGAGCTCTGTCTCAGGGCTTTTCCTCCTCAGAAAATCCTAGCAGATGAGTTAGACTTACATTTTAATATTTTGGGGACCTGAAATTCTCTGATAATAAATTAATCTCAGGAAAATTCCAACCATCTCTAATTTTACCTGAAATCCTTTTGATTGTGTCAATACTTAAATCACAGTATCACAAAAAGACAATGTTTATGGGAAGCCTTGTTTTAAGACCTCTTGTCTACATTCTGCAGCAGACACAGTTTAAGGAGTTTGTAATATGTATTATGCATGTGTGCATCTTTCTTAGCTGTACAAATTGATCTCTAGAGTTTACCATAAAATGCTCAAATGCAAAGGGTGAAAAACATGAAAGAGTAGATGAAGAATAAGTAATATGCTCCCTTAACATAATGAGATTGTAAAATAATAACATTAATTTGTATTAGTTGGTTAATATTTGTACAGTTCTTATTCTGAATATAAAAATTGTTTCATCTAAGCATTAAATATTATTATTATTATTATTAAGGTTGTTAAATCTCTTTGGGCTGTACTAGTCTTGTTTGATGGGTACTAAGGAAACAAATACATGCCTGAGAGGATGAACACTAGATCAATCAAAGCAAATCAAATCAAGACTACACCTTAATGAGCACTGATGAATCTGAGAAAAGCAGGGAGACAAACCACAGGAACAGATACAGAGAAATGGGAAAAAAAAAAAAAAAAAAGACTGAAAAAAGTGCCAGAATACAGTTCTTTTGAAAGGGCTGAGAGAGAGCCCATGGGAAAGAATTTTGAAGTGAGCGGTGACTATTTTTTAGTGCTTGATTTCCTAACACTACAGTGAAGAAATATTCCCTATGCCTCATGTAAAAAAAGGACTGTATCATAATAACTTGTCTTCATATTCTTCCTTCTAACTAAAATAGTTCACAGGACCACAGATTTTGGCTAGCCATTCAATTTGAAAGAAATAACAGTGCCTTTGAATCACTGCCTCTTCGTACTGAGTTAAGTGCTGCAGTCATTCCTTCTCTGTTTGGTCTGATTGTACATTATCAGAACAGAAGATGATCTTTAGCTGCATGAGCTATTAGAAAAACTCCATTTTGCTGCACTCCCAGAAATGAATCACACGGTAACTTAGAAAGTAGTTGAGAATCCTGATTATTGTGAAGCAAAGATATTTAGCAATAATATTTAGGGCTGCAGTGTAGAAGGAAAGCTGAAAGGAGTCCAGTTGCTAAGGAGAAAACAAAACGAAACTAAAGAAAAACTCTATTTGTTTCCTACCAGTGGCAGACAGGATTGACACAGCTGCTCTTAGCATCTGAAATGAAATAGTAGTGGCTCCTCAGCAACTAATGCAGTGGAGATTCACATGTCCTGTAGGTATGAATCTACAGGCTAGGATTAATTGGGTTACTTTTGAACAGCATAGACTTTCGTAAATAAGCCTAATTTTAAAATGAATTTCAGGATTCTGATAAGTACCAGACTAATGTCTTGGAAGATTTTTAAAATTTTTTTTCAGCTCCTGCTAATTCTGCTTTGAGCTTGCTCTAGGCAGGACCAGCAGGGTCCAGGGACATATATTCATTGCTCATGTCCATGAAGTCTTTGGCCTGGCTGCCAACAAGTGACAGAAAACAGTGCTCTGTGGAATGGCTGCTGCTACACAGTAGCTTTATTACAGTCTGACTTGGAAGAAATATTCTGTTATTAAGATTAATTTTTTTTGTTGAGGACTGTGTACTTAGAGAAACATGTACTATATTTCTGTCATCCATACATAATGTTGTACACATTGTATGTATCATAGTATTATTTTATACAGATTTATTAAACTTTTTTTTATTCTAAGGATCACAGAACTCTGCTGGTTTTCTGAGGGTATTTTATAGCAGCAGAACCTGAATTCTTTGCACTCATCTCCAGATACCTGTAACAATACGGATCTTTTATCTGTGTTCCATGATCACTGAAGTATCAGTGAAACTTATGGATTAAAAAAAGAGGTTTTTTCTCAGCTGGACCTACAAATTAATTTTTCATTCACCTTTAAAATTAGTGAAAATCAATTTAGAATTAACTTCATTGTACAGCTAAACTGAAATTTCCAAACAGCCTTCTACAATGCTTAGAAGAAACCAAGGCAACTGCCTTGTTCCTACTCAGCACCTTATGTTTCCACAGTTAAATTAAGGAGAGGTTAATCTTTCCATATGAGTATCTGATGAAAAACAAAAGATCTGTAGGACATAATAAACTTGACTGGAACCTATTCCTATCTATGAAAATCTAATAATCCTTCTTGTGCTGGACCTTATCTCCTCTGGGTTCAGAGACAGTGCTGTCCTCAAGTGACCTGCCAATATATAGAAAAAACTTCAGTAGTGTTGCATATATATTTTACTTACTGAAAGGAAAGAATATTAGGAGTTGCTACTAATACACTATTTGGAAGGACTGCAGCTGAGAGAACGTTGTAATGAGACTGGTGTTTTACATGAGAAATTGGTACTACTTTCCTAAAATGCACCAGTGGTCTCCAAATTGTATTTGTGCTTGAGAGATAAGCCAAATGCCATTACTCTGTCCTGCAGAAGTCTGTATTTTTAGAAAAGATGAAATAGCCAACACTTGCATTTTTTACATCTGTGATATGAACCAATAACCCCATGAAATTGGATGAGCACTAACCTTCTGTGAAAAATGATTAGCCCTATGTTCTAAGATAAAAATAATAAAATATGAAAAATTTTTGAAGGACGAGAATACTTGTCCTGAGCTGAGAATTAGATTTCTTTGTGGAATTGTTTAGATGATCAAATTTTTATCCAGAACTGTATGGAGTAGCAAGTAACACTATTTATTAAGATTTAATGAAATACATGGAGCAACTTGAGCATAAGATACATTTCTCAGAAACAATGTGGTAGCTGAGATTTCTGTTCATGCCTTTCATCTTGATCTGCAAAAATACTGTGAATGCATGCAAGGCAGAATTTACCAGTGCTGCAATCAGAGAGACATTAAGCATGAAAGAACTTGTACTGAACTTGATGCTTTATCAGTCATATGAGTTAGTTCATTTCAAGTCTTGTTGAGCCCCCAAAAAACCCTTGAATTTAATACATTTTCAATTACACTTTAGCCATAAGGGATTTTTTTAGTTTTTTTAACACAAAGAACAATATTTGGCAGAGACTGCATTTAAATTTTCCAAGTAGAAGCTTGAAACATTCACATTTGTGTTTATATTTTTCAATTCTTCTTTGGTTTTTTAGCAGATCTTGTTCCTGGTTTTGTGATGTGCAATTCAAAATAGCAAAGATACAAAACTCAATGTCTTGGTTATACTAATTATAAGTCAGACTTAAATATACCTCCTTAAAGTAACTAAAAGACATAATTACAGAGAAAATTTATTAGAAATCGACAATGTAAGATTTTAACAAATAGCTACATGATTTTGAAACTGAAATTACATTTAAAAAATGATGCAGGAATTAAAGTTTTTACATTTCATCGAATATCAATATTATTTTAGCAATTAATTGATTTAAACTACTTTTGACAGCTTTGCATATGCTTTAAGAGAAAGAATAATGTACAGGAAAAGAAACACTCATTGATCTATTTTTCATAAAGTGTGAGATGAACTATCTGCAAACAGAAGGCTATTGAATATCTCAATATTTTGGAAGATATGTAAAGGATGAGGTAAGAAGAAACAGCAGTAATCTATCACATAAACTGTAGAAAATTTAAGCTTTGGAAGTAGAACTAATGAGCTAAGAGGACAAAGAAGGCTAGAAACACCTCCTGAAATCAGTAGTGACACAAACTGGGAGAGCAACCTTGGCAGACTCCTGAGAGTGTCAGGCTTTCCTAATGGATATCCTGGTGGAAGGACACCCTGTGTCCCCCCACAGACTAAAGACAGATGGGTTCTGCCTGGAAGAGTGTCAGAACTTTTCCCTCTGTGAGGGAAAGATGCTCTATAGGACTCTTGTTTTGAGACAAGGAGAAGCAGCCCAATAGTATTTGTATCATCCAAATTTTTCTGGATGCGTGTGTCTGCAACTGTTCCAAATCCAAGATACTCCAGTATTCAGTTACCATATCCCTCTTTCCTTCAGATTCTTACCTCTACCTGAATACTTTTCTGATAAGTAAATAATCTTATATATATATATATACATATATATATAACCTACGTTACTAGTACCATGACCCTAAGATCATACTTGGAAACACCAAGAGTATTAAATGCTAATTATGGAATCTGGGAAATTATAAAAAGAAAGGCTGCCATCCATATACAAAACATAAAAACATAAAATGAGAGTGCTTTGATAACAACCATCCATTAGGAACTTATTCAGATGGTTCCAATAAGGCTCTGTTTGCCCTTGAGTCCCAGTTCTCTCAGGCTAGAAATAGGAAGGTGAATGGGTAGCTGTGCTCCAGACTGAAGGAGATGATAGATTCTTTCATTCATGCAGAGGATATAGATATAGGGAATGGGATAAAGTTCGTACACAGCTACAAAGGGTTCACCTTTATATTGGGTACAATGATTTTGTTTAATGATTGGTATCCTTTTATTGTCAAACTAAGTCAGGTATTTAGCCCTGAATGGGCCTGGATGGGGAATCTCTAAATCACCTTAGGGCAACAGAGGAAAAATACTTATAGATATTTTAATACTACCAGTAAAGACGTAATTTCTCATGTTACACTTCACAGCTTGCTTTGATTTGCTGTATGGTCCTTCTGACTATAGCCTGTGCAATCTGTCCATTTAGTAAATCTGTAACTGCATAGCACAGTGAAGATCTACACAGAGACATCCAAGCCAACTGCATCAGAGTCACCCTGAATTCCAGAGGAGAATAGTCTTGTCTTAACTGAACTCTGTCCATGACAGTGTACTCTGTTCCTCTCATTAACTTCAGTGGTGTAGTACCCTAACGAAGCTGGACAGTTTCTGATATCATCATACATATGAACATTCGAAGCTGGTTGAATGTGATAGAACACTGGCTTGGACAAATCTTTGAACTGTTTGTACCTAGAACTTGCCCTTTAGGCAAGTTCCTGAGAGCATGAGCTGTAATATTGGCTATTAAACAGGAAAAAGCAGGTTTTATTGGCATATAAACTTCAAAGGAGAGAAAATTTAGAAGTATGGTGTCTACATAGTGCATTGGGTTGGTGTCAATGTTCTGGTAGCAGGAGGGGCTACAGAGGTGGCTTCTGTGAGAAGATGCCAGAAGTATCCCCTGTATACAAGAGAGCTAATGCTAGATGGCTCCAAGACAGACCCGTTTGCTGACCAAAGCTAAGCCCATCAGTAACAGTGGTAGCACCTCTGATAACATATTTAAGAAAGGCAAAAAACCCAAAACCCTGTGCAACACCAGTAGCAGTCGGAAGAGAGGTATGAGAATATGTGAGAGAACCAACTCTGCAGGCCCCCAGGCCAGTGAAGAAGCTGCAGGAGGTACTGAAGCCACTGGAGCACAGATTCCCTTCCAAATCATGGCAAAGACCATGGTGAGGGCAGGCTGTCCTCTTGCAGCCGATGGAGATTAGTGGTAGAGCACATATCCACCTGCAGCCTGTGGAGGATGCTGCAGTAGAACAGGTGGATGACTGAAGGTGGCTGTGACCACATGGGAAGCCCATGCTGAAGCAGGCTTCCTGGCAGGAACCTGTCAACCTGTGGAGAGGGAAGCCCACACCAGAGAAGTATTTCTGGTAGGACTTGTGGGGGACCCTCACTGGTGCCGTCATTTCCTAAATAACTGCACCTTGTGGAAGGGACCCTCACTGGAGCAATTCACAAAGGACTGCAGAACATGGGAAAGACATTAGAGAATTTAGAAGACTCTCTCTTCTGTGAGGGAGCCCATGCTGGAGTAGGGGAAGAGTGAGGCTTTCCCAAGAGAAGGAGGAGCAACAGAGACAGCACATGATGAATTGACCACAGCCCCCATTCCCCATCCCTTTGTGCTGATGGGGAAGATGAGGTAGAGAGCAAAGCTGAGTGCAGGAAGAAGGGAGAGGTGGGGGGAAGCTGTTAAAGACTTTGGTTTTATTTCTCATTACCTTACTCTGATTTTGATTGGTAAATCTAAACTAAAATAATTTTGCCAAGTTGAGTCAGTTTTGCCCATGATAGTAATTGCTGAGTGATCTCTCCCTGTCCTCATCTCAACCTATGAGCCTTTTGTTGTATTTTCTGTCCTCTGTTCAACTGAAGAGGGGAGCAACAGAGCAGCTTTGGTGGGCACCTGGTATCCAGCCAAGGTCACTCCCATGCATACAAAAATAAAAAGCTTATAAACAGTTCTTCCTTGAAAGATTATCTTTGTATAAGGTCTTGGTTTGAACCAGCTGAGAAATGTTTTGGACTGCAACAATCTTTGTTTATTTCTCTATGGCCTCCTGTCCCCTCTGTGGTCCGGCTGTTGGGTCCTTGTTCCTTTTTGCCATCTCTCTTCCCTCCTCTATTTGAGTAAATTTTCAGGTTCTTGCTGCAATCACCTTCTAGCACAACTTGTGCCCATGTGAACTTTCTATTGGTTTCACAAACCTGCCAGATGCTCTCTGCCAAGATCATATTCTCCCTGTGAAGAGGGAGAACGGCACTCTTGTTAGAGGAGAAAACATGGAAATCACTCTAACTCATGTGCATTACCAGTTTACAGACTGAATTTTTTTTCTTTGATGCAAAATAATTGAAAAGACCACAATCTGTATATCATAAAAGTGGAACAATATTAGAAAAAAAAAAATGAAAATATATCTGTATTTCCTGGCTAAGAGAGAAACGTTACCGAAATCCTCTATTTCATTCACTAGAAGGTAGAGTATGCAGATCCATCAAAACATTTTGGAAATTAAGCCAGATAGTATTTGTTTACACTAATAGTCTGAAAGCACCTGTTAACCAACAATACTTATGATTTTCCTGTTCTATTTTGAATAATGATTGTGAGAAGAAAACATGTTTCATTTGATGCGGATCATCTACTGTGATTCAGAAGAGAACAGTAAAATGTATTTATGTAATTTGATTAGGAGGAAGAACAAAATGAAACAAATAATATTGCAGTCATTAATCAGAACCAAGTCCTTGCTGTGCCAGGCACTTCCCAGGCTGGGATGGGAGGTAGTATTACTTTACTACAGAGGGAAATTCACCTCTGCATAGAAAGCTACAGGTCTACAGATCATCTAAAACACACATAAATACACCAGTTTTATATAGAGTTTCCAAATAGACTACCATCTTTTTCCATAAAAAACCTCAAGAGTACACAGGAGAAAATTTACTTCTGGTGGTTTTTTTCAAGCCGAATTTCACTTTTATCACCTTTTATCACCTATAAGACTTAGGACAAGCTTATGTGTTTAAGTGCCATTTCTGAAGTTCAGTGTGGCAATAATAACTGAAATTTTATCACCTTATCTATACTAAGGTACTCAAGATGAACAAAAGCAATTTTTCTGAAAATCTGATGTCTTTCTCAGAAATAAATGTAGGGAACCATTTATGAGCTGGGATATATCTAAATGCTGGTGTTTGAATAAGTACACTGTGCTGGTTAAAACAGCTTGAAAAAAGAGAAAACACCTCAGCTTCCAACACAAACAGAACAAGAGGTCTGTAAAATGTCTCATTTTAGATATTTTCCTGCCATAAAATGAAATTTATCTTCTACCTCTAGGTTGCAAAATCAGTCATTCTGGATCTAGTGCCTTCATAAAACGCATGACTTGAAAAATGGAGGACAAAATTAGTAGTTGGAGAGTTTTTTTGCAATAAAACTTCATAACTTTCACACTGAACTTAATCGCTGTGCCACAAAGCAAAGTCAGACACACAGAAATGACTGAAAGCTATGGATAAATTAGTATTTCTGCTTCCCTGGATATGTAATTTGCAATTACATAGATTCTAACATGGAAAAGAATGATTACAAAAAAGACAAATCCGAAGATGTTCAAGTATCACCAGTTCAACTTCTTTTAAATTAGTGGTAAAAGGAAATGTTTCCGGAAAAAATACGTCTATGCTGGTCATTGAGAAAAGCTCAAATCTGGGGCTATGTGTAACTGGAGAAATTCCACAGTTGTTCAAGAGAAATGCTGATTTTTACAACATCCTGCTCTTAAAGACTAAAGTGGGAGCTGTTTGAAGCTTTTCAGAGCTATGAAATGTTCGAAGTTAAACCTGAGACAGACAAACTAGCAAAGTGAAAATGAGGTGAGCAAAGAGAAATGAGGAATATAGTTTCCATGTGACTTAGCAATTTGTCACTTCTGTTTCAATGCCTTTTATGATTCATGGCTACAGAATGCAAGATAGCACTGCATCTAGTAAAATCCTAAAAAAACAAGTTTTGGATAAGCTACAATCTATTAAAATCTTTAAAAAAAGAAGTTTCAATAAACCTTTGTAGCTTTGCACTTGTTTTATGGGCATGCAGAACAAATACCTTTCACATTTTTTATGCACAGACATTTTTTGCTTCAATTCTCCCCTTATTTTTTTTTTATCTTTGTTATTTTATTATTTACCATAATCCTAACTGTTAATATTTTAAGGGATTCCTAAATGTCTAAAATGGACTAAAATAATTTTGTATTGAACAATAACAAATTCTGACTTCAAGATTTTGAAAACTTGATCTCTTGAAGTAGAATGATCTGAATCTTTGTGGGAAGATGAGAGTGAAGATTTTAAAGATATAAAATGCCCCGACTTTTTCCCTGAAGGACCCAAAGAGATAAGATTTTAAAGCCTGCAGATATCCATTTGAAAAGAAATATTATCTAAAGGAAATTTCTACCCCATTTAAAAGATAAAATATTGAAGTAGAGCCTGGCTAATAGTGATTATCACAAAATTTTGTAATTGTGATTTGCTTTCAAAAGGGGTAGCAAATAATGTTACAGGATTTATATTTTACTTATTTTGGGAAATCTTTCTGGTGTGCTAGTCCAGGTCCACTAAATCTACTCCCATATGATATTACCAGACAGATTAACCTAGGAGTCAACTGTGATGATGAAGCATATATTATAATATCTTCTTGAAAATGAGCGTGGAGTATTGTTAATCGTATGGCCAAAAGTCTTACATTAAAGAATACAAACAGCAGAATTTAAAGTTAAAAAACAGTATGTATATAAAAATAATAAAAAAGAAAAAGTACATCAGAACTGCCTTTCCTGGGTCCTTTTTTTTTCTATTTTCATCCTTTTGTCTGAAGCTTTGATAACTACCGAGTTTTTAGTCTGTTTAACCATTTTGTATGACTTGCATCTAGGAATGAAAGTTGTGATGAGAGCTGAGGTTCTCTTGCAGAATACTGATTTGTGTAAGAGAGATTTTAGAAAAGCAAGATGGATTCACAAAGCTACAGATGTTTCACATTTTTAGACTGCAGCATATTATTTCCTCCAAAACACTGAACTACTATATTTTATAGACAGAAGTAAAAAAAAAGTAGCAATAACATTTTAATAATTTTTCAAACACATAAAGTTAATTCTGAAATACCCACAAGAAACTAGAACATGCAAAATGATAAGACATACATATCAAACTAGTTTCTCATAGCATATCGGAGAAGGTGATAGCAGTACATCAAAATTAAATGTTGGACTTTGACTTTAAAATTACGTTTCATAAGGAGGATTTGTAAAAGGGTATATAACTTTTTTATATTGGGGATACACTTGGAATCCAGTTTTCCCATCCCTTGCTAATTGCAGGCTTGACAGTGCAATGAAGTTCCCACTGCACAAAGATGCTCCTGACATGCAGTAATGGTGTAGCTACAGAGTCAGGGGCAGACAGGCACAAAATTCAACTACCCTCACACAAGGCACCAACCAGCCCTGGCTCCCAGCTGTGCAGCCTTGTCAGTGGGGTTGTGGTCTGACTGTGCCCCTGGGAACCTGGACTGACCCTTGAGCTAATTCAGCTCCTCTGCTTCCACTCAGGGTGATGTGCCCCACTCCAAGCTCTGCTGAAGCTGCACAAGGGCAGAGCTAGATTATTCATAAAACAGTATTCAGCTGTCCCAGTCTGGTCTCTGCAGTTAGTGCTGACTGGTAAGCTTTTTAAAGGAATCATGTAAACCAGGGATCTAATTTAGGTTTCCTAAATTACATCCTGGCCCCTCCACCCTGTTATGCAGTAACTGCTTCCTGTGCAGTAATTTTTCAGGTGTAAGCCATAGTCAGAGCCACAGTCAGCTCAAGACATGCTCTCAGTTCCGATCTCACAATGCAGTCTTGTTTTAAAGAAGCCTAAAGATGCTGTGAAAGCCCTTACACATTAAACACAGAACTCCTCAACCTTTACATACCTGAGAAATTAAGGTTGTGGCAGGCACCAGGGCTCACAGAGAAAACCAGCAAGTTGCCTTCCACAGGAAGGGTCAGTAGCACTCCTTCCTCTGCCCCGAGTTTCAAGATCCAGTGCTCATTCATTTCAGTTTTCTCTCTTCTAAAATGGCATTTTCTTTTCAGTGTCTGAAGTTGCTGATAGCCAATGGATTTTTCACTCTGCAGCTGATATTACGTTGGTGTAACATGGTACATGACACTCTATGGGCAGAAAGAACCTTGTTCTGAACTGGCCGGAAAAGGCCAACATGGGCACAGAAACCAACCTGAGGCAGTGGGGCTGAACCTCATTTGCTTGATTCTGTACCCACAGCACAATTAATTCACAACCCAGACCACTTTTCCAGAGAAAAACAAGAACTGACACTACCAAGTCTCTCTTCCAAGTGGGAATGATTTAGAATTGCTGAAGTGAAAAGCAATGCCCTGAACTGCACACAGCAACTTGCTGATGGTCACTGCAAATTACAGAGCACAGGTGGAAATGAATGCTGTGTGAAACAAAATTTATTAAGGAAAGAGCCACATTCTGCATTAGCTTCATGACAAATTGGACTTAGCCTCCAGAGAGGATTCCAACATGCATCACCTGCCACAAGGGGTGGCTTAACTCAAAGAGTTTTGTTATTGAAAGAAAGCTGAAAGCCAAAGAGGTACAGATAAAATATGACAACAATACTATGAGCTTGTATTTTACTGACTGGAAATTTTTAATTATGGAATTTAGGACCCTTTACACTGGAAATTGTTTCATAAAACCATGGCTTAGGCTGCTGAAGTGATAGAAAGAGTTGCCAAAATCTGCATTAGAACAATCATACAAGTAAACTAAGACTGAATTAATTCTCCTTGTGGTATCATAGAGAATTTTGAGATGCCTGTTTGTCTTTTACACTGACATTGAGATAGATGTAATTGTTATTAACTACATCAATATATGCTAAAGCAAAAACATAATTTGTAGAACTTTGTGCAAGTGAAAGTGAGATATATGCCAAAGAAAAGCATCTGTGTAAGTGCTCACCTATCCCCTCAGCTGCTTTGCTGAGGACTTCAGAGAGTCTTGCATTGCTCTTAGATTGATCCTGAGATACTCATTCCTAATTCACTCATAGAAAATAAGCATCCATTTTAGTGCTTATTACACTGTAAAAAAAAAGACTAATTCCCCAAATCCTCTCACAGCACCAGCCTTGAGGTAAGCATGCTACAGTTAAAAAAAAAAAAGAAAAATCTTCATAGAATTTTAACTTTGAGGGTTCTATAGTCTGAGTCAGACTGTTAGAGAAACTTAAAAAAAAAAAATTAAAAAATTAAAAAAGGAAGCACACAAGCACACAAAATTGGCATAGAAATCAGTAGGAGAGCCAAATAAAATAAATGCATTTCAAAAATTGTACTCGAAGTCAAACAATAGCTATGGTCCTGTCCAAGACTGCTTTTTGGGCTTCCCTTGAAGTGCATGAAACTAGAAATTCAAGTTGTGAAAGAAAAATTCAAAGAAGAGAAAAAAAGAAGCATCTGGGCAGGAAGATTAAATTTTGAAAATTGAAAAACTGGAGCTAAGTGGTCTGCATGGACTGACACTTCAAAAGATGAAACAGAAAGAAAAAGGAACATTTTAAAGATTATATCACTTGGCAAGGCCCCTGGACAATTTCCCTCTTAACAACAGGAGTTTTTTTATTCATTTTGGTGCACTGGACTTTAAGGAAAAAAATAAAAATAAAAAAAAACAGTGAGAGAAGTAGAGAAACCTCCGTAATGGGAAGAGCACTACTTTAATTAGCTATAAAAACTTGTGGTACTATTTGATCTTAGCACATCAAATAGACAAGCTGTTTTGGACTTTTTACCCAATAAGTAATGTCTCCAGTCATATAGTGCCTATTAACTCTTGCAAAAATCTGTTCATCTGTTAAGCAGTATTTTGCCAAAAGCACACATGGACAGATTAGCCTTTTATAGACATGTGAATGGATGTTACTGTCTGGAGTCAGAGGCCTAGAATAATAAAGAAAAATGAAACAAAGATGCCAAGTTATATTTCAGATATGAAGCACTGTAGAAATAACAAAAAACGATGATTTATCCTAGGCTGAGAACATCAGATACATACTGTAACTTCCATGACTGCATTTCATTTTTCTGGTGAGATTCAGGGACAATTAAGTGCAGTGATTGACTTACTGAATGTTTCATTTTTCCAGGTACACTTTCGAAGACAAAATAAGCTGTCTAACAAATGTCACATAGGTTGATAATTGCTGCTTTTAATACATCAAAGTATATTTCTTTGGGGAGCTTGGATAACTGTAATACATTGACAGATAGGATTAAATTGAACACTAAAAAAATAATCATATTTTTTATTTCTTCCTAAGCAAAACAAAAATTATTTTAATCACTTGAGGCCAAGTAATATATTCAGTGCTTAACTTGAGACACCTGAATGTGAATACATGGAACTGCTATTATTCCAGTAATAAGTGCTGTATTAGTATTCCTCTAAATAACATGAAACACACATCATTACCTCTTCAATGTCTGTACCTTTCATATACAGTTTTACACTTTAAATACTTGTGAAAATTTAAAATAATGTTGTGAACAGAAGGAAAGATGGGAGAGGGCATGATTACATGAAATCACCAATTTCAATAAAGGACAGCCAATTATTTTTTTCTTTTTGTGATAATTCTAAATTTTTTTTTTCTTCTTTGTAAATTGTATCATCTGTCTAAATTAGTTGTCTAAAATAATCTTACAAAATAGGAAGACATAATAAGCTTACATTAACTTAATTTGGGTTTTGATTCTTTGGCAAAATACAGAAAGAATATCTTGCAACTGAGAAATTATCTGTTTTCTGCAAACCCATTTTAATCTTATTTGGAAATGTCTACTCTGGTGAATAACAACATGAAAACATGTTTTATAATGTACATCTCAAAATCTGGGAATGGAGATTAAAAAAGCAATGTTGGTTCTGAAGAGTCATAAAATCTCGGGTTTGTCATCTCATATATTTTCTTACCTAAACCCAGGACTGTTTATAATTGTGTCATTTCTGACAGATGTTTTTGTCCCTTTTCCTAAAACTAACCCAGTAATGGAGATTCTGCAAACCTCCAAGCCAATTTATTCCAGTATTCAATTACTTTTATGATTCAAAATTATGTCTTGAACTTCAATAAGAAAGATCTAAGTCCATTACATCATAACCTCTCCCTCATGGAAAATGTAGAACAGACATGTTATCCCTTCTTTCTGCATTTTGAGACAACTTAAAAGTCTTGTCAGCATTGTATTTTCTAGAAGAACTATATCCAATTTGTCAGCTTCTGATTTTGATCATGTTTTCTTCACCATGGAGAATGTGACTGATCTCTTCTGATCCTTCTCTGATTGGATTATACCTTTGCTGAAATGCAGGAATCTAGACTAGTTTTCCACATACAACAACAACAAAAAAGATCTTTTCAATGCATATGTTCCCTGCTGCTGTAAGTATCTACAAGTTATGAAGTTTTTTCTACCATTTATTTAACTGCCTCTTTAAACAACTGAAGTTGAATATTGTAAGAATGTTTTAGAAAGTAATTCATTTGATGGTTCTATTTTTACATTTCCATCACATGTTGATTAGCTTATATACACATTAACTGCCTTTTCTGTTCTGGGAGGTGAGTCACATTGTTTCTTAGACTTCACTTACTTTATTTACTTACTTACTGAAGTGAACTTCCTAAATTCTTTTAGTCCTATACTGTAAGTTTGCTATCTACCTACAGATATCTTCCCTCCTTTAAACTAATTTAAATTGAGTTGTCTTCAACATGAGTGCCTTAGTTACGCATTATATTCTAGATAGAACTTTTCTTATCTCTCTCGGAAACCCCTCACTCTCATTTCCTAAGATACATTTCACAAATAGATTGTATACTGGCCTATATTGTTTCTCTTCTGGATTGACCCAGTTTTGATTTTATTCCTCTGTTACTCAACTGATAATCTTCTAGTTCATAGAGGAGTATTTTTCATCGATCTGCAAGTCCATGGCTTTGCACTTTGCATTATTATACTTTCTCCCATTATCATTCCTTCATCTTTTGAGGTCATCTAAGTCCTTTGTGTCTCCTAAGTTCTTCCGATTTAACTTTGCATTGAAGAAGTCTAATAGAAAATTGTGTTAGGTTGTTTGTGTGTGTCAGAATAATAAATGAAAATATTAAATCAGGCCAGTCTCAAGGTTGATCTTTGATGAACTCCCTCAGTAATCTTTCTCCAACCTGGTAATTCCTCTTTCAGTGTAGATCAAGTGTCTTTTCTCCACATTAAACAAATTCTTGTCCACCTTATCTGCTTGCTGTAGCATAAGTAAATTCTGATGCAGTATCACATCAAAGGCTTCCTTTAAGTAGATAACTTCTGCTGCACCATTATTCTCTAAAACAGGACAACCCAGTATATCATGAGAGCAGAAATCTAGGAAAGATCATAAAAAAACTTTCATAAAATATTAGTGTTACAATATCCCTTTTTAAATATTAATTCTCTACCTTTATTATTATCTCTAAAACATGGTTTAAGGCTCTATTTACTACTGTGAAAGAAGTCTGTAGTTTACGTGGACACTGCGTCATCTTTCCAAAACATAGTCATCACATTCCCTTTTGTCCAGTCAAATGGTGTTGATACTGATTTGACAAATTAGAAATCCATATGAAGAGGACTGGCAATTCTCTCACTATTCCAGAAAAGCAGCTGCCTGTCTCAGAGCAATGTCTGTTGTGTTGCACACTTTCTATTAGTGTGCACTAAAGTCTTTCTCATAGAGAACTAAGAAAAAGTGTTCATTTTGCTTTGAGCCTAGATTTAAATGATTCTTACTTGCTTGTGTTTCGTATCCCATTGACAATGTGTGAATTCTCCATCGCATACTTCCTTGTTCTCTTTTTATGTCTTCATTTCCTTTTCAAAGTCAAACTCAGTTTGAATTTGGCAATTCCACTTTACCCTTGTATTTTTTAACTCCAAAATCTTTCTTAGCTGATTAATGTTGACTTTGGTTCCTTCCAAGCTGCGAGTTTAATTTGCTGTGGAAACCATTCCTAGAAGGTTAGGATGCAAATTACGTATCATTTAGACCTTGAATTTGAAATATTACTGAGCTTTATACACATTTTTTTTTTATCTTTAGTCCTTTACCTTCGCGGACTAGCTTATTTAACTTATCAGGTTAAGAACTGGATCCTCAGTCTCCTAAATTCTAGTACCACAGCCCACGGTAACACTTTGTAAGCCAAATCCTCCTGATTTTGCAGTCAGTGCCTGCATATAATTCCCAGTACCTAGAACATTTTCTGTGACAAAAATCAGGGTCTAATCATGGGATCAGAGATCAAGGAGTTATAGATCAAACTCCTTTTTTTTTTTACCTCAAGATAGTCCTAATAAGGAAGCGATTTTTTATATATTGCTTCATTTGACAAATCTCCGTGTTGCTTTTTACATTCTTTTAAAAAACCTCTACCCATCTTTCTTTGCTACCACACAGCAACCTCTGGTTTCCCATTTGAAGTTACGTAATAATAGCTTGCACAGTAAATATTTCATTATATAAGTTAGATATTGCTCTGAGGTAGGACACCTTTACAGGCTTTACTTTCCACAGTTTTTTATATATTATAATGTTGGAATTCGTAAGATGTTTGTGCTGTTCTCCACTAATTTTCCATGTCTTCAAATGGGAGGGATGTTGTTTATTGTTTGGTTCAAGACAGCTGTTGTCAGAATGAGTGACAAACACTGTGCCACACTCTGTCATGTGGAACTTTCTTATTTCTCTCTTATTTCCCTGTTTTCCTTAATCAAAAGGGAAGGTCATTCACCCTGATAAAACACAGTATGCTGCATTTATGTAAACAGCAGCACTCTTACAACCTGCAAAAATAATTTAGATAAAAGTGGTTAACTGCAAAAAGTATAAAACAAACTAGGACCTCAGATTGACCAGGGTGAGGAAGACATTGGGCATGTGGAAGAAGGTTTTGGGAGACATAATCTCTTTTCTGTAAACCTATTTTGTTCAGAGATTGGAACTTTTGCTGTTTCCTACTTTCTGAGCTGAGAGAATTCAGATCCAGTCTGTCTCAAGTGTCATCACCAATTGGTATTTTCATCTGAGCACATTTTTTATCAGCAGTTGAAGATAATTGGATTGCTAAATTCAAAATGCAGTTTTGGTCCTATATGTTCTCATGTAGGTCCTACAGAGGACTATCGGGGACACTTGAGTATTATACCTCAGTTAAATATGCATACACAGTATGCATCCATTAACATCACATTAGATCCCAAATCCTAAAACTTCATTTTGCTGTTGCTCATTGGTGAGTCCTGTGGAGAACTGGAAATGAGCATAGCTTCCTGTAGTTCACCATCTGCAGGCAAAAAAGTGATTTTTTCCATGGCTATAGAACTCAGACCCTGGTCAGCTGGAGCTCAGCCAGAACAATTTGGTTCCATAGCACTAGTAGCAACATTAATTGCCATTTCATTCACTGTCCAGGACTATGCATTTCTAGAGGTTTCTCGGAGCAGCTAAAGTGATTCTAGGTCTTGAAAGTCGAACAACAGTTTGTTGAGAGAGACCAGGCTGCATAAGACTCCCAAGCACATTGTAGTGTAAATACCTTGCAGATATTTGTCTGGCTGATTGTGAATAAGAATAAATGTAGGTCTGGAAAACAGCCAGAGTCCTGCACTGACATCAGATTAGCCATGAAGGAAAGGAGAGCTGTCTCATATGATGGAGTTATTTGAGGACAAGGAGTCATCATGTGCCAGTGCTTCCACATCAGCTTCTGTGCCAACTGCAGTCAGTGAAAATTCTCTTAATGTATGCTAGAGAAATTTGTTCTGTCTTCAGAAAATTTCATCTACAAAACAACCATTTCATAAAATGTGGTAAGTGGCACCTGAACAGAGATTTATTTTAGATCGCCTTGTTAATGCGGTACTTGAAAAAAAATGTTTTTAAAGAGCAAATAAATGTTAAGTAGGCCCTTTCATAACATAAAAATGATCACACTTGACCTTCCACACACACTTTCATACTGCTGACTGATGGTCATATGCTGTTAATGCCAAAAATTATCTGAAAATAATTGCAATTCAGCTACTGCAGGTTTGTTTACATTTGCAACTTCATATTCTCCATGAAAGTTAAAAAATCTAGGGTTGTTTAAAGTTAAGAATATGAACAGACTACCATTGGTATTCTGATATGACTATTTTCTAAATATGCACCTTCAAAGAAACTAGAATTTAATTGACTTTAGGTACATTCTTACTGGAAGCTGAAAAAGGCAGCAATATTTGCAAATTTTATTTCTGTAGTGCCATGCATTTTGATGTAGCATAACTGAAATGAAAAATAAAAATATTCTATTCAGATTTGGTCATATACTACAGAAATGGTGTCATAAAGGAAAAATCTGAAAGGAGAAAGAAATTTTGTATTGTAGAGGGAAAGAGACAAGTTCAGTTGCTTGGTTGAAGGTGAGAGGTAGATTGTTGGAGACAGAAGTAGAAGGGCAACCTGGAGATGGCTTTGGAGAGGGAAGTAGGTTTGAGGAAAGATACTAACTGTGAAAAGTGTTGACTTTTGATTTAGGCAGCAAGATATTAAAATGGGGGTGACAAAACTGCAATTGTGATTAAAAGAATGAATATGTGAAAAAAAAAAAGATTCATACAATTAACATATCAAAAGACATCATCAAGATATCTAATAGCAGTCTACACAAACTTGGACCTTCCAAGAGTTTCCTTGAGGACTGGACAATTGCACTGTCCAAGTAGTTGTTCATCATGGGTGTCCTCTGCAGTCTTCACAGTTGCCTTGAAGTTGACCATGAGAGAAAGATGTGTAAATTATTTTCAGTCAATTTGTTACAAACAGGACAGGGGCTTACTGAATGTATTTTTATGTGGTGGCTAAAAAGATCTACTGAGCAAGCAAAACCAACATATTGAACATCTAGTTGAATGCACATTTCATTAGAGGGGAATCCAGGGAGAGCTGTTAAAGAATAAATTACAGTATAAACATTGAGTTAGCAAAAAGACCCCAGTAACTTGGCTGGAAAATGTGAAGTCTTCATGAACTTTAAAAGAGCTCTGCCTATCCATATATATTATTAATGTGTGTGTGGTTAGCTAATGTTCTGAATAAATAAAGACTGTACTAGCTGTAAGGGCATTGAACATTTTTAGCCAGAACTGTGTTTTATTCTATAAACAAATCAATTTTCTGAAAAATATGAATTTGATGTGGAAGAGGAATGGCTTACAGAAAAATTGCAGGCCTGTGTTTCATATGCAAAACACTTCTGGTCAGAAAAAAAGACCTTTTTGTTCCTTTTACAGTTTGACCTTAACAGTTTTAAAACAAATGTTTTTGTTTAATCAGCCTATGAGAACCCCAGGTTTCTTCATGTAGTAAGAACTCCAAGTGTCAATCAACAGCTCCTGGCAAAATTTAGCTCCATTTGGCAATTGATGACCTAAAATAGAGTAGAACCACATGGTTCTACTTAAGCAGCACACTACACCCAAAGAAAAACTTTGAGATAATTAGGACATCCTCCAAGGTATATCACTATCATTCGTGGCAACAAACAAACAAAAAAACAAAAAAAGAACTTTTTCTTTGATTCCTATGACTTTGATGAAAATCTGTGAGTGGTTAGCGACAAAAAATTCCAGTCTCAGTTTTGTAAGAACAAGGTATTTTAAAACTACTTTACTACTTTCATTCCTTCTTAGAGAACTGTCTCCTCACAGAATTAAAGCAGTGATTTAGAACTGCAGGAGTGATCTTGCAAACATTTGTCCAAAACATTTAGCAGTTACAAAATAGCAGTATGAAGAAACTCCTGTGCTAGTCTTTTTTTTAAAGTTCATATATATTTCCAATCTGATTTAAAAAAAAACCCAAACAAACTGAAATTGGATTTCTGTTTTAAAATAGTACTTACATACATATCTATTAACTTCTTTATTTTGTGCTCATAGCTGTACTCAAAATTTGCACAGTCTTATGACTCATCCCTGAGCTAGGTATTTTTTACCTTTCTGTGGTACTAATTCAGCAGGCACAGGAAACGCAGTGAAACTTTGTTAACAGACTTAACAAAAACGAAAATGTGAACAGGTTATAGACCTATTCTTTTCTTATGGGTGAATTGAAATATGCAGAAGAACATTTCTGGACATATTTGCACTACCTTTATAGTAAGAAACATAATTTCTTCATAAATACAGAATTTTTCTTTTACTCTGAAAGCATTCAAATGGAAAAGAGCATCTGATTTGTATCAATGAGATGAGGTAAACCTATACATTCAGGCTCCATCCTTAGTAGTTACTTACCTGGAGTTGCTACACTGGAGTCTATAATTTCAATGTAATCTTCAGTTTTAATATTTAAATTGTAATTAGATGGTTCTGTGTTGAATCACATCACTCACTTATTGGCATCTCAGTGACTGGTGCAGGCAAACTTGTTGAAAACTGTCTTTAACTGGAAACACCACTAAATTACCATTGTGTGTTTACTGTGACCTTTTTGTCCTTGACATTTTCACAGATAGTGAAAAAGGGAACAAAGCACTTAAAGAACTGAAATATTTTCCCATTTCTTCCACTTTTAAAGGCAGAAACTATCGCTGAAATGTATTTTTAGCATGTGTTATTTTTCAGAGGCCTCAATAAAGGTTCAACAGCCAGATGTTTAAGGCACCAGACACAGTTAGAGCAAGGAGGCCTTTTCTGAAAGAAGTCCCTTGAAACCCCACTGCAAAATATTTTGCAAAAGAATTAGTGTGCCATCCTTTCTTTTGCAGTTATTTCTTATGGAAAACAAAAGGAACATATTTCATCTATAACAATACTTGAGTGCAGCCTGATTTTTGAGCTCTGGGGAGAGCTGGTTACAATGACAATCACCTATTTAAATCCATTAGAGCTGTCATACTGAAATTTGGAATAAAATTGGAACTGCTGATACCAGGAAACAGCTCCCATTGTTATTCCCAAGGCTTTTCATACCCCTGTAGGTATTGCAGTGACATAGTAGTATATATCCCTGGGTTCACAGCTGCAGCTTTATTTTTTCTAGATATAGGAGATATTCCTGTAGGTATAAAAGAAACATGGGGATATTGTGAATTGATGTAGTTGAGCTGCCTTTTATTATATGTTCTAGGCTTTAACTGTTACCACAGCACCTTTGATATGTGTTTATTTTCAATAAAACAGAAAAATAAAGTTACTCTTAGTATCATGTCTTATTAAATTTCTATCAGATTTGCCCTTTAATGATACTCTATTTCCCCATAAAATCCTGAGGAAATTAAAACTCTTGGAAGATAAATAAATGCAAAGTAGATTTTAGTAGATTGAAGTAGATTTTTCATTCTCACCAGGGTATGATTTGCGCTCTTTAATTAACATTCCTCCTACCATGACTTTATTATAGAGGAAAATGCAAAGAAACGTCAGAAAAGCTCTCACTCAGAAAAATAATGATGCCAGCTGTCAATTACCACTTTAGACTGAAAGATCTCTAATTCTTCCTAGTATTCATTAATTGGTCTTTCCACAAGCAGAAGTACAGTGTTTAGCTTTTTAAAGATAGCTGTTGTTCTAAGTAAACACCATAGAAAAACTGCAAAAGCCTAATTTTCAGGTATCTCATTTTTTTGAAACTATCAGTCCTTGAGATATTTGCTGAGACAGGTGCCTCTGACAGTACTTATAACTCTCATGCATACACAAGGGTAATGCTAGGCTTCAAAATACCACAGACATGATTCTTTGTTATCTTCTTGAGCAACAGAAATCTCCAGAAGAAAATATTGAAATAAAAAAAGGACCCACCTCATTCTTCTCATTCCTTTAGAGGAATGAGAAAAAGACCAAATATATTTGATTCTCAGTTGTGTTATATTTTTGTTCCATGAACACCTAAGATTGCATATCCATATACAGACTCTACTTTTTATGGTGCCCTGGGATATTTGTGAAGCTGTCCTCTGGCTCTAACACTAGACTGCTCAAACTGTTGCCAACATACTCTGAGAAGAAGACAAGCTTTAGAGTACCCCACCACACCTGAACTTAGTGATACACCAAATGCTCAGACTAAAATAAGTCCCATTAGGCACAGGAGAAAGCTACTGACTTGGTACAAAATGCTGCAACTGCATTGATTTTGAAGGATCCAGATTGTTTTATACTATCTCAGTATTTTGCCAGAATGTGTTATATACTTTAGAACTTCAGAAAGAGTTAGCTGTGCTAACAGAAGTCTTCAGTTATATAAAATAAATGGTAAGGTAATTTTATTAACTGTCTGTTTTTCTGTGGACCATGATTCCAGACAAGATTAGCTGTATATCTTGACCACTCCAAAACCCATAGAAGTCTCCAGAAAAATAGTTCTTTAATGTACGTCATTCTCAATTTATACACAAAAAATAAAGATGAATGCCTTTTGTCTCTTTTCCCTGAAGTATTTAATACGGCTGGATGGAAAACAAGATTTCCATTTTATGATAAATGTCAGACTTCTGGCATTTGTTTTCAGTTCCTGATGTGAACAAAATAGGCTTTCAAGAATTTTAGTGAGGTAAAGGGAGAGAGGGCCAGTTTCAGAGGAGCTGGTACTCATGGCATATATAAAGATTTTAGATTATAATCCGTATCTTGAGGAGAAGGAACTCAGTGCCTTATTATCTATATCCTAAGTGAAAGCACTTTGCAGCAACTTTCTCTGGTCCAATTTGCCTGTGGACCTTTGCTCACAAAATCTTTCCCGGGTCCAAGAAATCTTTTTGGGCAATATTTAATTGTCACTATGATAACTTTGTGAAATATGTTAAAGAATGTGGCTTTTGACAAAAAAAGTTTAAATAAAAAGTGTTTCACCTCAACCACCACTATGAGCCTTAATGGTGGAAGAGCCCCAGCCCTTACCTAGTCCCAAGCCTGGCACAGATAGCTTTAGGGGTAGGTGGTGGTGTCAGGACTGAAGACAGTATTCCCCAGAACCTATGCCTTCAGCCAGGTTGTCACCAGGCTCATAGCCTGCAATTATTAATCACCAAAACCAGGGGAACAGGCCAAATGGGCCACATACCTCCATGAAGCATTCAGAGCATCTATCTGAGACCTACTATGGTTTGTCTCTGTCTAAAGCCATAAAAGGTGTTTGTATGGAAGCAAAGCCCAATTCTTTCCTCTCATCAAAATCTCCAGTTTTCTCTCACATTCATCAAATTAGCAAGTATGCCAGGTTTTTTTCCTTTCTTAGCACTCAATGCTAGTTCCTTTTTTTTCCCCTTACTTTATGGTATGTTACCTTAATAGTTAATAAAAGTGGTACATGAAGATTTCACTATTTTGGTTAAAAAGAATAAAAAGAAATAGAAACAGACATTTTATAGTAGGATATAATCCTTAACTAAACCTTAAGTATGGGTTCACTGAATGGCACCATTAAAAAAAGCAATATTTATTTAAAGCTTCGTTTTCCTTTGTCTGGAAATTTTATACAAACATCATACTGAAATTTCAACTAGCAATCGGGGGCTACCAAGTAGTGTGAGAAAACAGGAGGTATAAGGATTCCTTAATCTTTTAAGAAGTTGGAAATAGTATACACTTTATCATATAGTCAGCCAAAGTACAAACTAAAGAAGGCTGATTTGTTTTCACATACCACCTCATACTGTTGTGACATTTAGACAAAGCAAGTATTTCTATAGCATTGCTTGGTTCCCCATTATGTATCAACAAACCTGGTACCAAAACCTGTCACTTAGCTTTCTATTTAATATGTAGTGGGAAAATGTTATTCACATAGGCCAAAAATTCAGTCAAGGCTGAACTTTCTATCTAGGCTAAATCAAGGTCCCTGATAAAATAAGACCTTTATTGTTTACAAAACATTTTCCTGAAGAATTTAGTGAAATCAAAATAAAATTGATAAGTAATTTTGTTTCACTAATTCAGCATTACAACTGTGAAAAAATTTCAACCAAAAAAGATCTGAGTAGACTGTCAGCAAGCTCTCTGTACCAGGTAATACTAACAGGAAGCTCTCAACTTTATGATGTCCTGACTGAGCACTTGAAAATCAAACTTATTCTGCTTTTTCCAAAAATTTAAAGTATTTTTCAGTTTTCATGCAATTAATTTTTTTTTCAGCAAAAATTCACAGTTGTGAATTGTGAAATTCTCAGTCTCACTATGTCACTATCTCTCATTAATAGTTACACTTCAGTTATTTACAGAAAAAAAACCAAACCAACCAACCAACCAAATAAAAATAAAATAAATAAATAAATAAAACCCTGCGACCAAGCAGAAAAGCTGAAAAACCTCCAAACCTATAAAGGTTGATTATGAAAAAATCAAGCCCCAGACTATTGAGGATATGTCAGTCTTTGACTTAGAATTTGTAGGAGGCTTCAAATAGATATTTATTTATCCTCAAAAACCTCACTGAGGGAGCAAGAACTGGACTTATGTGACAATGACAAACTTATGTGACACTTGTTATTTTAAAACAAATTTACTCCTAGGTGTCCTCCAGTGGGACAGAGCACCACTTTGATAGCAGACAGTGGCATAAGCTCCATGGAAAAGAATATTTTAACCTTGTACATAGGAACTGATTAGTTGATATACAGAGACCTTTCTTTCTGTAGTTTGACAATATGAGTTTAATACCAGCATATGAATCTACATTAGAACATGACAAGTATCAAATATGTTTTTGTCAGATCTTTTTTTTTTTCTTGAATCTTGTAAACAAAAGTTGCTTTGTAACCTAACTTTTCTGTATTTTCCAAAAGGACCAACAACTTCCATTTGTCACCCTTTGGTAACAGGGTCCCAATAGTGTCCCAGAGTCAATGGAAATTTCCTTTAGCATCTCCTATGGTCAGAGGGCAAAGGATGGAAAAAACATTCAGCACTTATTTAGTCCAGGGGAGTGGATTAACTGCATTAAAGATGAATTGACAACTACCTCACCAAAGAGGAGTGCACATCTCTCCACTTCTGCTGCTGCTACTTTACAAGTTGACCTCCACCCCAGCTCTTTTCACAGCAGCAGGTTTGACAGATAAGAGATAATGAGAGACCAGATAGTGCACAGAACAGACTGCTGCTTGAGCAGCACAAAAGCTTGGCATCACACAGCACTTGCCAGGCAACTCTCAAAGGACATTGCAATTCTTTGATATATATATATATATATATATATATGTGGGTTTTTTATTTTATTTTTTTTTAACAGAGCAAGCAGAGTGAAGCTGGGACACTTTCAATGCATTAACTGTGGTCTCCTACACTATTCCTTTTTTCCTCACTCCCTTTTGCTCGCTATTGCTCTTAGCAAAATGGACTGCATACATTAAACTTTGATAAATGACAAATAAGTCTTGCTGTTCACAGAATGACTGTAGAGTTGAATTCACTTCCACTGCAATATCAAACTGTCAGGTGATTTTTCAACAACAAATTCACAAAAAAATTTATACAACTGCACAGATATGCACACACCAGCACCTAACTAGACAAAAGATATTACTGTACTGTCTCTTGTTTATTTTCTCATGCTTTAGAGATTTGTACCTTTTGTCAGCTTTCTAGTATTTAGAGATCCACACCATACTTCCACGTCTGGGAGAGGAAATATTCATGTTGTGCATGACTGCTTTGCTTTCTCTGTCAGACTGAATGTGTTCACTTATCTTTTCCAAAGGGTGGCATCATTTTAGTGCTTGATCCATTTTATATAGCAATTTACATTTTGAAGCAGTGAGCAAACTTTAATCCTTAATTCCTCATGAGAGCTGTTTTATATCCCCATTTTTCAGACACAGAAACAGAGCTTTCACACACACCAATCAACATGCAGTGTCTCAGTAAATAATCTCCCATCAGCTGATGTATGGTAGATACGTAAGTACCATCTAACCCCTCTTATAACTACTTATATCTCAGTAAAAAAAAGATCTAAATCAAGGCACTTTTACTTCAGATGTGGCATAAGCTAAAAATACAGTATACAATTGCAGAGATTCAGCTTTCATTATGTCATCCCATTCATGCACATTCACAGAATGAAGGTGTAAACAGTTTTCCATAACAGCAGTATACAACAGTTTGCCTCAACTCACTGCTCAGAAAAGCCTCATCTAAACTGCTGGTTTTTGCACCGAAACTGCTGAATATCTGCATCCTTCATGTCCATTTTTCTGCAAGTGAGCTCTGAAGAGAGATGGTAGCAAAATTCTTTAGGTTTTTAGTGTCATAAACCACTCCAGCAATTTGCTCTTTGATTCATAGTGACTGAGTGACCCACCTTTTCCTAATACCATAAAAATATTTGCTACTAAAGACAGAATCAAAGCTGATCAGTCTGTATTTAATATTCTATTGCAAAAACATCTTCAAGGTTGATTCTATACGATTCAGGATTTTACAAAAAGACAAAGAAACAAAGTACGTGTTTTCAAGTGTCTTTCAGGAAATGAGTAAAACTTTCAAAAATCTTAACTGAGATTTCTTCTCTGTCAATTTGCCTGTGGAGAGGAAAATGAATCCTTGACATGAAATTATTTTATAATTTACACAGCTATTTTAAAGCTATTTTAAAAGGCTGATACAGTTTTATTTCTTGAAATGACAACAAAGATACAAGTTTGGCCTTCCACATAGTGATTTGTTACATGAAGAGAAGAAAGTGACATTCTATTTCACAGAGCTTTTGTCAAAATATATTTTCGTAACTTAACCTCTCTAGTCTGTGAGCCTATCTGCACAGAATTTTCACAGTGAGGCATAGCCACTATAGCTTAAAAATGACATATAAAAACAATAGAGAGTGATTAAATAAAGCAATGTAGTATAATGACTGTATCTTACAAAAGTATTTTTTAAACAATAGAACAAGTACAGCAAATTCTTAGGATAAGTGAAAATACAGTATGGGAAGGTGACATAATTGCACCTACAAGGATGTTTATCAGAATCTCAATATCAGATTTAAATTCTGACTTGTACAGAAATATGAAATGAACTGCAGTTATTAAAATGCAAAGCACATGCAGAGGACAGAATTCAATACATATATTTCATGGTGTAAAAAAGACATAGGGGAGCTAGGCATTGCTTCACCATAAAAGACTTTGAGAATGGATGTCATAAGGCATTTGTAGAACAATATGTAAGAGGTAGAACAATTTTAAACAACTGAAAATTAAATGCCATCTAAAAGGACAGGATGGCCCTACAGCAAATTGACTCTTAGACTACTTCAACCAAAACACTACAGTTGATAAAATGAAACCAACGTTAGAGTCAGCAAAGGCAGTCACCAAACCCACCAGAATCATACCTGTGTTGTTTTGATGGGTTTTTTTCTGTTGTTCTCTTTTGGTCAATGTTACTTTCAAGAAAACTGGGAGGTCAATCTGCCCCTCTACTCTTCTGAGACCCCACCTGCATGCAGTACTGTGTCCAGTTCTGAAGCCCCCAACACAGTAAAGACACGGAACTCTTGGAGCAGGTCCAGAGGAAGACCACGAAGATGATCCAAGGGCTGAAGCGCCTCTCCTATGAAGACAGGCTGAGAGTTGGGGTTGTCCGGATGGAGAATAGGAGGCTCCAACAAGATTACATAGCAGCTTTTCAGTACTTGAAAAGGGCCTACAGAAAAGCTGGGGAGGGATTTTTACAAGGGTATATAGAGATTGGACAAGGGTTAATAGTTTTAAACTGAAATGGGGTATATTAAGATTAGATACTAGGAATAAATTCTTCAGTGTGAGGGTGATGAGACACTGGAACATGTTCTCCTTAGGATATCTGTGGATGCCTCATCCCAGGAAGTGTTCAAGGCCAGGCTGGATGGGGCTTTGAGCAACCTGGTTGAGTGGGATTTGTCCCTGCCCACACAAAGGGGTTGGAATGAGATGATTTCCATATTCTATGAAATCAAGTAAGATATGCTGCATACAGTATACATAGGCAAAGGATGGATTTTAATTCTGGTAAAGAAAATAGAAATAGTAGAAAATATTGATTCATACAGGGTTTGTTTAAGAACTGCATAGTATGAAATAACCTATTCATTGGTCAGCAGGAGTGATCTGTATGCAAAGGAATAAGAAGCCCTATAGGACTAACAAAACATGAAAGAGAATAAGGACTTCATAGAAGGAGAAAAGAAGATTCATCAAGACTGAAGTAATAGAGATGGAAAGAAACCTGACAACAAAATTTGCAAATCCATACACACAAGAATTAAGAATTTTTGTTAAAAGTAGAGGCATTAACCTCTTGCCTACTGACTAGGCAAAAGAGGAAAACCTGTATATTCGTCAGTATTGTATGTCTGCAAAAAAACCCTCTTGTGTGATTCTTAAATGAATGAAACTCACATTTAAGGTATCTGTAACAGACAGTGAAGTTTTGTGCTATTTCAGAGGACATTGAGATCATTCAAAATTCTGAATACAAACTTCAGTCTTCTACGAGGAGAATCTTTGTTTTTTCATTTATGAAACCTGCTAAAGGGGCAAAAAAAATTTACTATCCTGCTTGGCAGATTGTGGAGCCAATTATATAAGAGAACAGTAAAGATATTTTATATGCATGAGTTCAAAGAAGCATATGTTTGCTTTCCTTGTAATGTGTGGTGGGTGGATGTGAGTCAACTTCAGTCAGATGATCTGGTCAACTTTAATTCTCCCTGTGTTTACTAACACAGATTTCGAGTTTCTGACTGCATATTGCTCTTTCCACAGAACTTCTGCTGCACGCAGAGCACACAATGAATAGTGGCACTGAATGGGCAATTACAGCATTAAAAAAAGTTTCCTTATCCTCAGTCAAGGTGTACTTTCATGTAATATTTACAGCTCTCCATGAAAGCTTCTGCACTAAATACAGAACTATTCAATTCCAGCTGGGTTTCTCCACTGTATATTCACTCAAAGGAATATTCCACAAAGATCAATCCATTTATCTTTTATAAGACCGTATCAATTGATTTAATCCATTTCAGAGGGTGAGTTCCATGAAAATAAGAAATACGCATTGGTTACTTGAGAAAATGCTGGAATTTAGCATCCAGATCCCAGAACACTCCTATTACCACCAGTCCCTTCTTTGTGGATTACACGTCCCAATTTTCTAACAAAGCACCAGTCCTTTGGCTAATAACCTTAGCTATTATAAAACTATGATTTATTTCCTGCCTCAGTTGCTATTCTTCCTGGATGAGGCCCAATTCCTGTGAAAGTTTACTATGTGATTATGTGATAAAGAGCTACAATATGTACACAGAGTAAAGCTGCATTTAAACAAAAAATCAAACAAGCTATCCTGTTCCATCATTTCCCAACTTGAGTGTTTCCCACAGAAATGCAAAATTCATAACATATAGTTATAAATTAACTGAATCTTTACCAATGTTCAGGTAAGCATAGTTTCTTTCCCTGAAGTAGAAGGAAATTTCCCCTTCAGAATTATTGGATATTAACTTCTTATTTATAATTCTTTTATTACTTGAATATAGGTGGCTACATTCAAGTAAAGGAAAGAAATTGAATTATAAGTGCAACACATCAAGTGCAAGATATATTCATAGTAATTTGTCATTTGTCCAATGTAACTCTGTATTAATCCTTGGAGGCTAAAACACATTGCCATGAGGAAACTATCTGAGGCCTGAGTACTAAGGATCACTGAGCTTCAGAGCTACATAATATTATTAGTAAAGATAACACACTCAGATACAGTATTTTTCAGATATTGCCAATTAACATTCAGCATGAATGATGAACAAATGGGTCTTTTTGACTACACTGTTTTTCTTGTTAAGTGTACTGTTTTCATAGAAAATGTGAAGATTTTTTTTTTTCTGATAGAGAGAATAATATGCCATGATAAAATGTGCCAATTAGGTAAATCTTAGTTTTAGTTTTCAATCACAGTCCAGTCAGAAAATTCTGATACTTTCTATTGATGAGGAAAGGAAAATAAAAGTTAAGAGATAACACCTTATGAAACCACTGATGGGCACATTAGGTATTTTCTGTGGGGTATTCACTGCTCAGTAAGAGTTTTCATCATATGAATAATTTACAGTGTCTCTATCCAATGAGAAATATCTTAATTTGCATGTGCTGTTACAAAAAGGCATCCATCCACATGTCCATTGCCTTCACTGAAATTGTGAGTGATTCCCATGCTGCCTAGATTTGTTTCATCACTATACAGTTCAAATGCCCTACGGGTGTCTGAAATCAGCAGGATAGATGTAGAACAAAGTTTATCATGTAGAAAAAAGAAGCTATTTTGACATGCCTGTGTTCAAAGAGGGCATCCTTCTGGTGAGAATAGGCTCTTGTTCAGGTAGAAAGAATTAGACTGCTATTGCAAGGCCTAGGGATTTGTCTGGGAACAATCACAGCAATACATGTGGATTTAACTGATGTGCTTTTTGGACTGTGTTAAAGTTTCATACAGAAGAAAGCAGAAGGAGGAGAGATTTCTCCCTCCCTTTCCTACCAGTCTAGACTTCACTAGTATTTCCAGATTTCAGTTCAGACCGAGCTAAAACATGAAAGGAAAACACCCCACAAAACCACACTCTGTATGCCATCTACTTCTTAACCTGGCCAATATTTTCCTACATATGTAGTTCTAATGGAGAAATTATCAGCAGGCAGCATCCGGAAGAAAACTCTGTTCCTGAATCAACCATGAAGAGCCTCCTTCTATTACACTTTGCTTGTCCTTTTGCTTGTCTGGGCATCTTCACCCATCTTTCCAAGAGAATTCATTGATAGATACTGCAGCATTTAATAGCTCCATCTTAGACTGAATTACAACAAAAAAGCTGCACATTACCAAGTTAACTGAAGGGCATGCAAAGACTGGCCCTTCCATTCATCTGCTTTCAGTTGCTAGGAAATATTGGCAGATCCTTCTGACCCGTTGGGCTTGTCTCCACCTGGCTCTCTTCTCACTTTTAGCAAGGAGGCATGAAAGGCATACTCCTTGAATTCTTTGGACTTCAGACCATGTGTTTGAAACATATAAGTTTCCTTAAATGATTATGACAGGTTTAATATATGCCATCCTGAAAAGTCTAATATGCAGACACAATGGTATCTCACTGAAAGCCAGGCAGACAAATAATTTTCATCATATACTTGTTAAGAGGCATTTGATTACGTCTGTGGGGAATGAATAAATTCAGATTCACCACTGCATAATAAGGAAGGGGTGCAGAACCAGATAGATTACTTTTCAGAGACGCAGCCTAACTTGAATCTGCACATGATTTGCATTTTATAAATTATTTTCTAAATCCTGTAATTGTAAAACAATACAGCTTTTCTTCTTCTCAGATGTAACTCATCTACCTTATGCAAAACAGATTTTGTAAGGATATAATTTTCAGCTATCTACAGCTTTATGCTTCATTCATCACCCTAGCTTCTCAACATTTTGTGAAGCAGCTTCTTTCCTGCACATGTTTAAAGATGTCCAGTGTTCAAAGCTTTTCTGCTGAACATTTGTGCATATTTTGGTGTGTACTTGGATACAATATCACTAAGAGCCTGCATTTTTTCATCTTTCAGATGGGGATCTAGGAATACTTTACATCCTTTACAAATGCTCTATTAAGAGGAGAAAGCATTCTACAGACAGGGTGATGGGAACTTGAACTGGGCAGGTGATATCTCTGTGGCCTAAGTCTGAGGACAGCAAACAGAAACAACCTGTTAGCCTAGCTCTGTGTTCCAGCCATCATGTTTTTTCTGCTGTCCTCAGAGAATTCAAGCTTACAGAATGTACTGCCACACTGTATGGTCTGTGTCTTTCTGCGTTTGCTCTCAGCTGAGCTGGATGGGATATGTAACTTGTCTATACTCCTCAGCTTCCAGTTGAATTGCTATTAATATAAATATCTTTTTTCCACCAGCTTTTCCTAGATTAAAGTTTCAGTGTCATCTACTAAAAAGCAAAATATATGTCCAACTAACTATAATTTCTATATTGTACTTCCTATATATCCTCAAGGTCTCCTGAGTAAAATGCCTTTAGAAATTCAATTTGAGAGAAAGGCTAAAGAGAGGAAAAAATTAGCTCTGTCAAAAACCAATCTCTGGAGGAGAATAATCCAAAATATACTTAAAAGAAAACTCTGGAGATGTAACATGCAAGAATATCCCGATTAGTTTCAAATTCAGCACTATATTTCACTGTTTCAGCTCACATGTAACATAGACCTGCTACATTTTTGTGAAGAACATGAAAAGACATTGAGTAACTATGATGTGAAGTGACTAAACTTGGTATATGGTGTTCATTCAGGAACACTCATGTTACCATAACCATACTGGCAAATGAAAGGGTATAACTCAATAACAAATTAGTCTTCGGGGCCCTGAGGTCACTAACATCACCATGGCCTTGCTTGGCCATTCCGTGGCTGTCTATGACCCTGGTTCCTCCCCACCAAGCCTCATCCTGAGCCCCAGCTGTGGCACAACTGTCTGCCCTTGACCCAGACTGGTTCCCATGGAGGTGCCTGATGCTCTGGTCTGGGGCTGCTCAGCTGCCTCCTGTCTGCCCTGCTCCCTTGCTGGGGCAGTGTGATGCAACCCAGCTTCAAGGTCCTGCCCTGCTGCCCCAGGGTTCTCCAGACATGGGCCCCAGAGAATCATCAGCCTGTGCAGCACCCTGACATTTCTCTGGAAAAAGGTGAAAGAAAAAAAGTGTGATAATTATTCTGAACAAATAGCTAGAATAATTACTTACCAAGGGCAAAGCAATCTAAGCTTTTAAGAATTAAATAATAAGAAGCAACGAATTCAACACAGAGGTATTACTAGAACTGGATGAGATGAGAATGACAAGAGTTTCGGTAAACAGTAAAGAAATAACATGGAGCTAATTCTGAAGAAATGCTGGAGACTCACCACACTAGTTGGGGTTCATATCATCTGCATATGTGTAAGTTACTATATTCTTCTAAGTCACTTTGCACACATAGATATGGGATAAGACTTATTTAAGAGTTCTGATAAAGTACCATAACAATCTTTAAGCTATAGCAAACCTAGAGAAGTTATCACAGACTTGAATATGTAATAGTCAAGCACTCAACTGGAAAACTTGATGGTTATTTAATAAAACAAAATTATATTTAGCAGTGATAAAGTGGAAGCTTAACCAATACAAGGTACAAAATTACAAGATTTTGAACATCACCATGCCTAGACTACTGTCTTCTCAGTGTTCTGATAACTGTACACAAACATTTGTTAGACATTAAGTCTTTCTATAAAAAACTGCAACCAATGCATGTGACAATTTTAGGGCTTTCTCAGAAGGCAGACAGGGAGTGGAGCAGTGCATGACTGTGCAGGACTTAATGAGTTCTGCTTGTTTAGCAGCTAAGGCTCAATGCCACCAACTGAATGCAGTTCTGTGTCCCAGTTCACACTAAAAATTCACTTGGGCCCTGGTAGAGGATGTTTGCAATTCAAAATTGGACTGTAATGAGAGATACTGAGCTCAGATAAGCATGCAGCATGATAAAAGGAAATTCACTTTGGGTAAAAGCTGAAAATCTTGTATCTGTACTGGTGGCCTACCAAGATCTGAGTAAAAACTAGTGGTGTTCTGAAATTCCAAAGTATAAATCAATTTCAAAACGGGGAAAGTTATTGAAAGTAAGAGAGTGAAGACAAAGAAATTGCAGACACCTGATGTAGCAAAATATAAAAAGACAGAGAAAAGGGTTACCTTGTTAATCAAGGAGAGAAAAATCTAGACAGAAAAGAGTTAAAAATGGAAAGGAGATCTATATGTGAATGAAGGCATAGACTTCATGTTTGCTACTAGTACATAAAAGAAAAATTGTTGATAAGAGAAAAGTTGGAAATTCTTTTCTCTGAAAAAGTGTGTGTTTGAGTTCTTGAGAGATGAAATTGAAATGGCAATTGGATGAGCAGCAGTACTTTCCATGGGAAAGGAGTTCATAAAAGTGAGGAAATTTTGAAACTAAAATGATCTCATGAGCAGCCAGGTTGATGGATTCCCTTGGCTTCTCTGTAACCTCTTGAGCCAGCAGCAACAATAATTGGTTATTAGGTCCTCTGACTAATCAGGGAAGCCTTTAAGCCCTCCAGAGAGGTTACTGGTAAAATTAGTCAAATGGTAAGTGTGATGTTTAAAAGCTCTGAGTTTCCTATTGGGACCTAAAAGAAAAATTGGTGTAAATGAAGATTGGACTTTACCATCAAGCCTGCACTTGGTGTTCAGATTGAGGAAATGAAATTTCAGAGAGGTAATGTTGTCTCCTAAGGAAGAAGGTTTCCATTCTGTTAATATTAATAATTTCAGTTCCATTGAATCAGGATTTTTCCCATGGTTTTTCCCTATTCTGTCAAAAAACTTACGAACAGCACCAAGAACAACTGAGCTGAGATCTTACTGGTATTTTTCCTGAGGGTCTTGTTAGGAAGACCTTTCATAGAGCATGGCAGGATTTTAAAATGTAAGATAAATTGTCCAGGCATTAGAGAAAGAAATATTAAACAGGTAAAAAGATGGGTTATTTGGAAACTAATGGCTTGGAGTAGAAATGAAAAAAATCTGTACTACTCTGATTTTATTTAGCCTGGGGCCTTGTTGATTGACATTGTTGGAGGATTCAGCTGTCAGCAGCATACTGCTTTCCTTTACAGCAAAAGAATTTGTGGGCTTTATACGTACAAAGCAAATTAGAGACACAAAGAAAAAAAGGGATTTTTTTCTGATGGAAGTTTTTCACCACAATTTTCACTTGCTAGAACACACAGAGCAGGGACCACAAGGTTATGTGGAAATAAACTCCAGTTTAGTTCCTATCAAATGGGAATAATTATGAAAATGCCCTGTTATATCTATGAAAGTGAAAAAAAATGGCATTCAAATTTTCTGCAGTGAACGAAGAGACATAAAATGTTTAAGTGCACAAAAGAAGGAGAGCTCTTGATCTGCAAATCCTGTGCTTTACAGGTACTCATTAAAGAAAACTATTATGTACCATATTGCTCCGGTGTCGAGGTGTTCAGCTCCTTGATACAAATTTTTTGCCATAATCTGTTATGCTTAGTCAAACAAAAGGGCAAAAATTAGGCCACATCTTCTGAGCCTCTACTTTTTACACAGTGAAAAAATTATATAAGGAATTTAAGAGCAGAAGAATCACAGAATTGCTATTAGGTTGAAGCAAAGTGTTGAGTGCTGTTCTTTTTTAGTCTCCAAATCGTATATGTCTTCTCTTGAGCTAAGAGTATATTGTAAAGCACAGTGGCATGGAAAACTAGCTTTCTATTTAAAATACGTTTAAAAAAAAAATCAACCCAAAACATATGTAAAACTAACATTCAAAAAGCCCTCAGACAATTCTCAGATGTATTCTACAGAATTACAGCTCCACTTCAGCATGGCAATCCTGTTATCTTGATACATTTTCCACATTCTGGATTTAGGCTGGGTACAGGGAAAGGCTTTATAGGAGGAAGGAGAGTAACAAAGCAGGAAGCAGAAAATAGAGGTGTTTGAGTCCAGAATGTTTCTAAGTCACAGTTCTCTTTTCTTCTTTTATCAACAATTCCCATACAGGCTCAGATGGTCTCAACTATATGTAGGTGCTATCATGTAGATGAATGCTATAAAAAAGAGTTCTATCATTCAACTGCAATTTGATTTCTAATTCCAGATCATCACATGTAGGACTAAATATACATCCCTGGACAGGTTTCTACATGGGCATACACCTGCAAATTTCCTTATATATGTATGTTCAGTCTGGACATTCCATCCAGAAAGAGAATAAAAAAATGCACCAGCACTTTGAAGTTCTAGATATATAAGCAGCCTGGGCTACATCTCCATGAAGGCTGCTCAGTGTTAACATTTCCCCAACAAATGAGCACAATCTATGCACAGATCTGTTCTAAAGAATGCATACTGTTTGTTCACCATCATGGGATGTACACTATACAAAGTGCTTACAGGCTAACTACTCAGTGTACATCTATTCCACTTACTTGTGTGTCAGCTTCCCTTCCTGCATGCAAATACACATAATATGTTTCTGTCAGGGCAATCCTTCCACATACTGCATCTTATGGGATCCTGTATTCATCATCCACCTAACATCTGTATGGCAAAAGACAGAAAAATTTTAAATGTAAAGGGGTTCTGTTTGGATATTACCGATAATGTGAAAGTTGAGAAAATGCTAATTTACCATATACTTTAAAACAAACAAAATCCACTGAACTGCCCAATGTGTACTACTAAAATGAATAGATATTCTCATCAATTTTATCAAATGTAGATATTTGGGTTGAAACATCAGGAACTGCTGAAAGTTTGTCCAGACCAGAAATATAGGGCATAAATATCCAAGAGAAAAAATATATTTTGGGGTTTGCATTTTAGCAAAATATGTGGAAAGGAAGACACTTCCCTTTTGCTATTCATTTCAGCTTCTTTTCTTTCCTTTCTTTTTTTAATTCCCTCAGTTAAATTCTCTCCCCTTCAGTTTTAGCAATTTCAAAATCTTTTACTGTTGTGATTTTCTTCTCCCCTTTTCTTCTCTCCAATGGAATTTGTTTTTCCTCAATCCCCTTTTTGCTCATTCTATTTTGTTCCAAACATTTCTCAAAAAATGTCCCTTCCTGATTCAGGTCTTATCCATCCTTCTCATTTCTCTCCTTGCCTGAAAAAGACTCTGTTATCTATTCGACTCATACAATTGTGGACTGAGAAATTGTTGGATCCGTCAACTGCCTTCACAATTTCTTTCATGTCTGACTTTCCTTATCTGTCCCTGGCTGTGATGGAGTGAGAGGCACTGGGAATACAAACCAGATCTGATGAGGGGTAATGCGAAGAAGGTGAATACTGTTCAGCACAGCAGCCACTAAATATCACTGCAGATTAGTGAAGAAATTGCAGGAAAAAACCATTGCTCCCTGCTTAACAGTCTTGTTTCTGCTCCTGGTTTCAAGCAGGGCTCAGAAATGGCCTAACAACAGAAACATAGGATAAAGATTCATTTCAAATATTTAATGTGTGCTGAACCCACTGATAAATCCAAAGTACTTTGGAACTCATCTTTTCATTACTAGCTTGCAGTTTGCTATTTCTCTTTCAGAGAAAGATGCTTGAAAGCTTGTTCATATTCCCAGCTACAACAACAGTAGAAGTTATTATGCTTTTCTCTACAAACCAGTGGACCAGTCTGGTGGTGTAGTAGTCCTCATTTAGATGCAGTTGATCAGTCTAGCTTCTTGGTAGTGTAAGCACAGTTAATTCCCAGGTAAAGCAAATTCCCCATTGCTGCGGTAATGGAGAACCCGTGAGAGTTTCTTTCAGGTGTGCAGAGTGAGAAGGTGGTGATAAAAAAGGACCATAATTTCAGAAGTGTTAAAGTTGAAGACACATCTGGGAAGAAAAGCAATGTTTGAGATGCCAGGCTTAAGTTTTTTATAGCATATGCTATAACTATTCCTGCAATACACACCATTCAAAGACCCCTCTAATAAAAAATAAAAAAAAATAAATAAAAAAAAAAAGATAAAATAAGGAAAAAAAATTGCAATGGAATAAGAAACATTTTTGTTTGTTTACTCAGTAATATCAATTTAAAAGGCAAAATGTATAGCTTTTAGGCTTATGTAGATTTGTATAAAATGAAAAATTACATAAAGATGATATACATAATTTGAGACTGTCACTTCTAATCATTATCTTTTAGAGTTGCAGGGTTACATGTGGTGGTCCAAAATGTTTAGAAGAATAAACTGAAAAACTATTATAAAAGGCAAATTCGGAAGATTATTTCTTTACGTGATAAACAAACTAGTCTGTGAAATGTTAATCTGATAAGCAGACCACAACTAACTGGGAAAATCAGGAATGTAAAAGATACTTTGTATTTTAGGTCAAAAACCAGCATCTGCCCAGTTTGCTTCAGGAACAGCTTTGATAAGAGAGATACACAATGGCCAGAGGTACACACAGCAACAATAGCTGTGTGATTCACAATGTATCTCATCAAACTGCTGCTTGCTATGCATAGCATAGGAGCTAATTTTCCCCTCATGTTCAAGAAGCTATGTTAAAAAAAAAAAAAAAAAAAAAAAGAATTCAGTTCAAGATTAAGGATCTCTGTGCTGAGTGCCACATGTGGAACAGAAAGATGGTGCATAGGTGCATACTTCTGGTTTATGAGAAGAAACTCAAGGGTACTGACAAGGAAAGACAGAAGCACTTAAGCAGTAGCATTCAACAGGGAAAGCTGTTGGGCAGGGAACTCTGGGAACCTTTGTCATAGAATCATAGAATTGACTGGGTTGGAAGGGACCTCAGAGGTCATCAAGTCCAACCCTTAATCAACAGCTTCTGCAAACCTCTCAGCCATAGTAAGTTCTATGCAGGGATGAGAGGAAGGTTATATGGTGCCTGCACGAGCTCTTTTAAGGCATGACAGGCACTGTGGGTGAAAGCAGAAAGAACAGTTTGAAAATCAAAGAAATTAGTAGCAGAGGATGTCACTGTGAGGAGTCAGCCTCTCAGGCTCTCAAGTTGGAAGACAAAGTAAAACTCAAGGTGAAGACTGTAAAAGATTTTAAAAGATAGTAAAAAACTGTAAAAACCTTGTAAACAAAGGCAAATAACTTTTGAAGTATGAAAGAAGTGGGAACTTTCTAAAGTTGAGGACATGGGTCATGTGCTCACAGTAAAAGGGCAGTAAAAATAACATTCTGGAAAACTCAGTAAAAATGTGTTTTGAGGAGTAATGAATTAAAAAAATCTTCCAGTCTCTTAATTGTAGTCTTTGAATAAGTAAACTCCCTGGGAAATTTTTATTGTAGGAAAGGATGGGACTGTTTTAGATCACTTGTGCAGACAAAATCTGCAAGCTTTGGTCATGAGAAACTGGACAGGGTATCTAGATGGCAGGCCTACAGAAAGGCAGAATAATGATGTTTTCCACAGTGACTGAGAAAGAATTCAATGGAAATGCTCAGTTGCAGGGGACGATTAGGAAGATACAAGAAACTTTCATTGTCAGTCATCCTTCTACAAGTTACAAAAAACCTGTGATCTCTGTACAAAAGAAATAGTGTCCAGCTTCAGAAATATCTTGCTCAGATCACCTGAGTTACTTGCAGAGAAAAGGTTATTAGGCTTGAGCAAAGTTTAAGCGAAGAAAATGCATTCTATTTATACAAATTTAAAATCTGAAACAAATTAAATCTCTTTTAAATTTCAGATAATTTTACTCTCTAGCAATCGCATCAAAAGAACACTTTTAGAGAAATCTTGCAGTGAAGGCCGAAACACTGAAACTAGTAATTGCAATTGTTGTATGGTCTGATGTCACCTACTATAGTCCTTCCAAGGACTTCAAAATGGCATGATGTTAGAAAGGAAAGTTCAGTTTTACCAGATTGTTTAACAGACTTTCCCTACTCAATAGCAACCTCTGAACAGACCATTTAAACTCTCAAAATTGACAAATACAATCTTTTTAAAATCCAACAATTCATCCTTCTCACATGTACTTCAATTCTTCTGATGAATTTTTGACTGAACTTCCAGTCTGGTAAGAATTTGAGGACCCATAATGTCTCCTTTATGGAACGGGAAACAAAAAACATCATGTGTATGTATATATATGTAGAATTAAATACATACCCATGCATTTGTATTTATGTGAGACATACAGCACAAATATATCATAGAATCATAGAATCAGAGAATTGTCTGGGTATAAATTAATGTATAGATTTGTATTCATACTAGGAAAGCATTCTAAAATCACATATTTTTACTATACATTTTACATCTGCCGTTTACATCTAGATCTCTTCAAAAAACCACAGGTTTTTGCTATTTACTTTATTAAGATTATGGTTTGAATATAAGTTTACATGGCACTAAAAGATGACAAGAAACTGAGTTTCATCTTTAACCAATGGAGCTGACCAGTCTCATTTTAACCGGTCTAAAGTTATATTTTATCCTAGAAAATATTACTTGAAATTATACCAGGCCCTGAAGATGGAGTGAAAAAACACTGAAAGACACAAGAAGTCACTCTACACATTCCAAGGAAATTCCCATAGTCAAATGTGGCATACTGAAGTTGTTTAATAGTCCATAATAAGTTCTTTTGGCATTTCAGTACAAGGCAGTAAGCATAGCAAAAATGGGTTAATGACATGACTGTCATGACTGTGAGGTTATGGGTGTGCTCAGACAATATAGGGTGGGCGTATGGACAGGATGTATGAGAACAGAATGAGTCAGAGCTGTCTAGATCAACAGTTAGAAACAACTCAGCATAATGGATTTCTTTTTCACAGGAACAACTCTGCCAAGTTTTCAAGCTAAGATTCTGACCAGAAACAAAACAAAAGAATGAAACTACTGTGTCCCTGGTCTCTACTCTTTGGCCACCACTCCACATCACTCCACACTCCACTGTGATGGTCAGTGCCTATCTGCACCTCTAAAGCATTCCCAGGCATGATATTCCTCCTTTTCACCACACAGAGTGGATGCAGTGACAGGTTTTGAAAGGGAAAAAGAATCTGAAGTAAGCTCTTCAGTAACAGTTACGGTCGTACCTCTCAAGGAAAGGCTTGATCTGATTGCTAAACTGTCTTTGGTCCAGTTTTGCAATGAAGGTGCCTGTGATCCTGGGATCCCTGTTAAGGAGGACTCTCAAAACCACTTTTGGAACTCACCACTTACAATTTCTATGCATCATTATGTTTTTTAGTGCACCACCTTCTCAAGGTGTGGTGAATTCTAGTAATGATAATCATGGGTAGAATACCATGGAGGTAACCAGTGATGTGTTTGCTTTCAGTTTTTTCTGCTCAACAGTGGTGAGACATCCTCTGAATTTTAGAGTTTGCCTATCACCAAGGCCTATAGAATTAACTATGATGTTGCATTTTTTTTAATCTCTAAATTGCCAGGATTCTTGTGAATGCTGGAAGATAGAAGTAGAGGATAGAAACCTGAGCAGATGACTGTATCATCCAGATTCTGAGCAACCTGGATGTCAAAAGTGTACTCCTGCCTCTAGACAATGCACCCCCGAGGGCCTGGTCTACATCAGGCTCTACCAAAGAAAAAGGATTTATTTAATTCTTCAAAGTAATCCAAGCTTTAAATATCAAAGCCTGGTCACTCAAAGCTAACACACACTAATATCATACATTTCAAAAATTATTATTTCTACTCTCTGATTACTTGAAATATTTATGAGAATATTAGAGAAAAGAAAAAAAACAGCAAAACCCAGCAAAAAACCCTAACAAAAACAAAACAAAAAAACAACAACAACAAAAAAAACCCCAACCAAACAAAAAAAAACCAAACCACCTCCCCAGAATAAAAGTTTTACGTAGAGGCAATCAGGTAAACACAAAAAGGTGTTGCCAGTTACAAGGAAGGAGGCGTGAGCTCCTGTTAAACCCACCTGTGCCCAACTAGGGCTGGCACCAACCGTGCATGAGCAGAATTGGGGGACCAATAAAAGGTGGGCTTTGAGAAGTGAGGCAGAGGTCACTCCTGATCGGTGTGAGGAAGAGGCTGAACAGTCTCCTGGTTTTTTCCAGTGACCCTGATGTGATTCGAACACGCAGCCTTCTGATCTGTGGTCAGATGAGCTACTATTGCGCCATGAGCTCCCACCTTTTCCCGTTTTCTGGTGGTGCTCCGATGTGATTCCAACACACAGCCTTCTGATCTGGAGTCAGACACTACTGCTGCGCTAACCGGAGCTCACTCGCTCCTGACCAGCCTGAGGAAGAGGAGAGTCGACTCCGGAGCGTTAGCACTGAGATAGACTAACTGATTCTAAGGGCAACTTTCGAAGTGCTGTCCTTGCACCTTGGCAAGAACACCTACTGGACCCCAAAACACTTTCCCAGTCCAGGAAAGGATTGTCTGCAACAGTTTTATTTCATGAGTTTTTAAAAATATTTTTTAACAGGAGTTGATCTACATGAACCTTTAACTCCAATATTTCTTGCTAAGCTCTTTATTGTAAGAAGGAAGTGAAGAGAGTGAGGTGTCAGCAGGCTGAGTACATCAGATGTAACTCTTCTTTCTCAGGCTCTGAGGAAGAGTTATGGCTCTGTGGGCTGTGTTTAACCTCTGTAATTTATGTACTCATCACAGTTAAAAGCACAAAATCATATTTCTTACTGCTGACTATGAAATTCCACCAGTTCTATTGAATAGCTGAAGAATTTTGTTGGCAAAGCCATTTGACAACAATTTTACTAGAAATTTAAAATTAGATTTATAACCACTACAGCCATTGTTTCCTTTAACTGACAAATAAGCTGTTTTCACTCAGCTACCAAAAAAACCTCAAAAATTATCCTTACAGACAGCTCTGGTGAAATTGAAGTAACTTTATAAATATACAATTTATAGAAAAGTATTTTATATATCCTTGGGGATTTCCAGACAAGAACACCTGTCTACCAAACATTACCTGTTTATTCTACTGCTGTATTACAAATGCTAATAAGCACACCCAATTACCATACAGTATGTAAATTTCACTGCTTAATAACTGATTCTATGAATCTGTTTATCTTCGCATTTCTATTATTTGTATGATATGCCTTATGACTCCAGAAAAACATAATAAATTAGGTTTGAGTAGAAATAATACATATCCTCAAATAACTAACCACTTAAAGAACTAAAAAATATCCTTCTTAAAATAAGATAAATGGCTTCTGCCTGAAGCCATTACAGATCTGCTTAACAGTAACAAACAAAATATGAAAATGAGGAACCTATCATCTGTCCCTTCTTACTCTGTGAATTAACTCAGTTCCTATGGAAACATCAAGGGAAGAAAATATTAGAAAGTTGGTACAGAAATACAAATAACTTTCTTACTATCCCTTTCTAAATGCATCTTCAAAAATACATATAATAATTTTTGAGGGAAAACTTCTTCTCAGTGATATTGCCAGAGATATTCCCTAACAACTTTCCAGCAAATCAATTGGAAACTATGGAAGTCCATGCCACATCCCCTCCCATTCCCAAATTCTGCATGTTAGATGATAATAGATTGTTTCAGACAACAGCTAACAAACTGTGGGTCAAGAAGCAAGAAACTTCTACAGTAAAAAAAAGTCCTAGTTTTGAACCTTTCTCAGCTGGAAACAAAGGAGCCTTTGTATTATCAATGACAAGCACTTCTGATTTAATAATTCATATTGAGTCATGCCGTCGTTAATTATTAAATTATATGCATTATATTTTCCTAAAATGTCTGTGAACAACTTAAGACTTTCTCAACTATTATTTAAGTTACCTAAAAAATTATGCCAACAGTTTCTAGGCTGTAAACTTGGGCACTTAAATATTTGATATTGAAATGCAAATAAGTAATGGGAGCTTAAACTGAGATGTATTTATAGAGTTTATACATCACCTCTTTTTTAGGATGCAGAACTATAGCAACCTCAGATTTTTGGTTTGATTACATAGCCTCTGTTGCAGTCTAGGTCCATCTGGTAACAACCCAGCCCCCACTCACTCACTTCTTCCTCCATTGTGGGATGAGGAGGAGAAAATTCAACTAAGAGCTCATGGATTGAAACAAGGACAGGAAGGTTTTCATTCACCGGTTATGGTCACAGGCAAACCAGACTAAAATTTTGGGGAAAAAAAAAGTAATTTATTGCAAATCAAAGCAGAGAAAAACAAAGAGAAGACAAAAACAGATTTTACACACTTTAGCCCTACCCCTTCCTTCTTCCTGGGACCAAATTACTTCACTCCTGACTTCTCTACCCCCTCCCCATCAGCAGCACAGAGCTTAGGGTCAGCGGAGGTTTAGGGTCAGTTCACCATACGTTATAGGAGGAGGACTCCTCACATCCTTCCCCTGATCCAATACAGGGTCCCTCTCGTGGGAGAGAGTCCTTCACAAACCTCTCCAACATGAGTCCCTCCCACAGGTTCAGTCCCTCAGGCACAGACTGCTCCAGCCCTGGCTGCCCACAGGGTCACGGCTGCCCTGGGAACAGTCACCTCCCCTGCCAAGGGCTCGCTTTCCATGGCTGCACTTCCACATCTACCCCACCCTGGTCCTTTGCAGGCTGCTTCACTACACTCCGTGGACTGCCAGGGGACAGCCTGCCATTTGGACCTGGGGGAGTTTCCAGTAACTTCTCAAAGGAGCCACCCCTCTGCCCTCCCCCCACTATCAAAATCCTGCAACACTAACCCAAAACAGCCTCACAAGTTTCAAATTCACTTCCACCAGATGTTATTAAAAAAAAAAAAAAAATTAAAAATGAAAAGTCTTTTTTTCAGTCCTCCTAGCTAACAAACTCATCACATTATTTGCAAAAAGTCAGTATGGTATTTGCAAAAAGCAAGTCAGCAAGACCAGTTTTGAATTGCTCTTTTTCTTTTCAACAAATATTCATATTGAATGTCCTGAAATATTTTTCTAAATGTGCTAGAAAAAGTGGGATTTGTTGACCTGTTTTTTTTCTTTATCTTCTGCCCATCTCCCTCCAAGGCGACTTTAACTAAGATTAAAAAAAAAAAAAAAAAAAAAAAAAAATAGTTATCCATTCTTTATACTCCTGTGTCAAGTAACATAAGTCTGGCAACCAGACATGCAAGTTTGTACAAAAAATCCATAGACAACTCTGGTAATTTATCTGGCCTGATGGTTTCTCTGCCTGTGAGTCAGCAGAGGGCATTATCTTTTACACCTAATATGAGTCAGCAGCACATTTTGCCATTACTTCCTTCTCATAATTTGCTCACACAGTCGGTCTCTTTCTGATGTTATCAGCACTTATTCTTGAGTATGTACAGGAGAAAGGTAATGGTTATGTCAGCATAAATTGTCCAGTTAAAAAGTAAAGTTGGTGTCACCACTACAAATGCTGCTTTTACTTACTTGTGCATATTACACCTATACACTATTACAGCTTAACTTTCTCTCCTAGGCCATGAAATTGAAAATATGTCATCTTGAAGGGTTGCCTGGTGAAAAGGACTTTATTTTTATCAATTTTGTCTTCTTATTTATTTTCATCAGAATTGCATACTCTTTTGCACCTCAGACCCTTCTGTTGTTGCTAATTAGAGGGAGGTAAAATGAAATCCTATGAATGTTGGCCTTTTTAATTTCTCTGAAAAGAAAAGGAGTGACACTGAGCAACTTGATGAATATATTCTGCTTCTTTTTCCATTATCCTACTGACTCCATATTCATCTCCAAATCTTCCCTGTGGCAGGATTACCTCTGCTGTTTATGACATTAAGAAAACACATGTTAAAAAAATCAGGATTCTTCATCATTTTTTTATTTCCTTCCCTACTGTGAGGAACAGGTTTTTTTCCTTAAAGATAAAAAAATTGTGAAAGAGCCTAATTTTTCCAGTTTTCAGAAGTAACTATAAATGTTCCTATCTTTTCTGCAAGACAAGATGCAACACATAGCCCTAATATTGATTGTTTGAATTCTAAACTGCAAAGTTGTGTTGTTGCTTCTCTCAATGGAAGCTGATTTTTTTGATTGCATATGGGTGGGGTCCAGAATTTGACGCTGACACTGATGAGTGTAAATGATTTGTTACAGTAATTTGCAACATGCTAAACGTCTGAAAAGCTTTGTTCTTAAAAGGTGACTATTTGACTTTGCTAGTCAAGAGCCATGTCTGTTTACTTAAGTAATGATACATTCTTCTTTTTCTTTTTTATTCCTTTTTACACAGGAGAGCACACACAGAGAGGTGGTATTCTGATTCATATAACATGAACAGAAATGTAAGGAGAATTTATTTTGTGGAATCTTCACCATGAGTGACGTTGGAGCCAAAAAGCGTTAGCCTCACAAGTTTAAAATTGAATATGCAGGGCTGGCAGATGGAGCACACTTTTTAATTTTTAAGCTAAACATATTTGAACTGGGAACTTGGAAAACATGACAGTCATTGAACTTCAAATATCATTTTTGCAGAGACACATTTCATAGCAGGATCATCCTATAATGTTGTTAATGTTTGCTCTCTCCATTTAGACTGTCTTGCAGCAATTGTAAACAGCTGTAACTCACATTAATGGCAATAAAAGCAGGCACTTCATTGACCTGCTTGGATGGTTTTGGGGGTTGTCTACACAGGAAAGTTAGAGTGCTAGTCTGGGAATTTACTGCACAGTAGCTGCTTTACACAGCTGTTCTCCTCTATAGTGAACATCCTAGTTGCATCTTAAGTAGGATTTTTTGTGTGGTGTTTTCTTCTCCTGTAAATGCAGAGATATCCAACTCATATTCAATGCTCCCTGAAAAATGTTACCTGTTCTTCAAGTTGGTCAACAGCAAAACTATCTATTCAATCATTAAAATACTGAAAAATATCACTCCCACCCACTCTCATTTCAATTTTTTTGGCTTACAAGAATAGAAAATCCTAGCATCATAGAATGGTTGGAGTTGGAAGGGACCTTAAAGATCATCAAGATCCAACCCGAGCTGCTTGGGCAGGGACACCTTCCACTAGACCAGGCTGCACAAGACCTGATCCAACCTGGCCTTAAACACTTCCAGGGAAGGGGCAACAGCAACATCCCAAGGCAACCTATACCAGTATCATACTATTATGGTGAAGAATTTTTTCCTAATGTCTAAGCTAAATCTACTCTTTCATTTTAAAACCATTACCACTTGTCCTATCAGTATCATCTCTGGTGAAAAGCCCCACCCCAGTTTTCTTCATGTACTGGAAAGCTGCTATGAGGTCTCTCAGGAGCCCTCTTTTCTCCAGACTGAATAGCCCTAACTCTCTCAGCCTGTCTTCATAGCAAAGGTGCTCCAGCCCTCTCACCATTTTTGTGGCCCTTCTCTGGACCCTCTCCAACAGGTCTGTATCTTTCCTGTGCTGGGGGCTCCAAAGCTGTACACAGTATTCCAGGTACCATCTTGCAAGAGCAAAAGGGCAGAATCACCTCCCTCGCCCTGCTGTCCATACTTCTTTTGATGCAGCCCAGGTTGCAGATGGCCTTCTGGACTGTGAGCACACCCTGGCAGCTCATGTCAAGCTTCTCATCTACTACCACCCCTAAGACCCTTTCCTTAGGGCTGTTCACTACCCATTCACCTCCCTGCCTGTATTTGTGCCTGGGGTTGTGCCTGTCAAAGGACCTTGCACCTCTCCATGTTGAACTTCATTACGTTGGCATGGGGCCACCACTCCAGCCTGTCAAGGTCCCCCCGGATGGCCTGCCTTCCCTCTAAGGTATCTGCCACACCACACAGCTTAGCATTGTTAGAAAACTTGCTGAGGATACACTCTACCCCACTGTCCATACCTCCAACAAAGATGTTAAACAGTCCCAGTGCTGACCCCTGAGGAACACCCCTGATCGCTCACCTCTGCTTGGACACTGAACCATTGACCACAGCTCTCTGGGTCTCTCGTCCATCAAGTGTTTCATCTGCTAAATCCATATCTTGCCATGTGGGACAGCATCCAATGCCTTGCACAAATCCAGGTTGCTCTGCTACTAGCCACTATCCCTGTATCCTTGTGACAGAAGGCCACCATATTGGTCAGGCATGATTTGCCCTTAGTGAAGCCATGTTGGCTGTCACCAGTCATGTCCTAATTTTCCATGTGCCCCAGAAGATTTTTCAGGAGGATCTCTTCCATGATCTTGCCAGGCAGAGAGGTAAGATTAACTAGCCTATAGTTCCCCAAGTCTTGCTTTTTCCACATTTTAAAAATAGGGGATATGTTACTTTTTTTTCTAACCAGTAGGAACCTCACCAGATTGCCATGACCTCTTAAATAAGATAGACAGAGTCTTAGCAACTGCATCTGCCAGCTCCCTCAGGACCCATGGGTGAACCCCATAGACTTGTGCACCTTCAGGTTCTTTAGGTGGTTGTGAACCTGTTCTTCTCCTACAGTGGGGGGTAATTTATTCTTGCAGTCCCTGCTTTCATGTGCTACGGCCTTTTTAATGAGGCTGGAGCACTTGCCAGAGAAGACTGATGCAAAGAAATCATTGAGAACCTCAGCCTTCTCAGTATTCTGTAAAGCTAGGTCTCCCATTTCCTTTAGAAGAGGACCTACATTTTCCTTGGTTGACCTTTTATCCCCAACATACCTACAAAAGCTTTTCTTATTGCTCTTTACATCCCTAGTGAGACTTAATTCTAACTGAGATTTGGCTCTCCTTACCTGATCCCTACCTGCTTGGACAACCTCTCTGTAATCCTCCAATAGTACATGACTTAGCTTTTACCACTAGTGTTTCATGGGATGTTCTTAGATTCAGTCAACCGCAGGATCAAAAATGTAATTTTTATTTCTATAGCTACTCTCTTCTGACTGCGTTACTTTTTCTTGTAAAAGCGAATTAAGGTCTTTGAAACCATGGACAAGTAAAATTAAATTGATAACATACAATAATTTAAATCATGGGTGCATTTGGAATCATCTACAAATTTATTAAGGACAACACACTTGTGTTATGTACTCATGAAATTAAGTCAATTAGAATGATGAGATGAACTCTCAGAAAAAACAGTCCTGTACTTTTGACACAGAAAGCACAGAAACACTGAAGTAACCCAAATTCTTTCAACAGTACTTGTGACCATTTAGGGACATGTTGCATAGATATATTGTAATCTTGATACAGATGTCTAAAATCTGTTAAAAATAAATGTATTCCAATATACCTGACACCATACTGTACACAGGAATGGGGAGGAGAAGCAAGAACAGGAATGAATCCTGTATGGGGAGCAAACAAAAGAAGTTAGAAATGTGTGTGTGCCTGCAGAGCTATGGTCTTATTGGCATCTCACAGACAAGGTAGGATGGTTCCTATGACTGGAGTGCTGGAATGGAAGGATAGGAGTTCTTTAGGAAGGACAGGCAGGGGGAACGAGAAGGATTTGTTGGTGTCTGCATCAGCGACCAGGTGGAGTGCATGGAGCACCGCCTGGAGATAAATGAAGAGACAACTCCAAGCCTATGGGTCAGGATTAAAGGGAGGGCAGGGACAGTGGACATTATGGTGGGAGTCTGCTACAAGCCACTCAGCCAGGAAGACCAAGCAGATGGGTCCCTTTATAGTTAGACAGGAGTAACCTCATGTTCCCAAGCCGTAGTCCTCATAGGAGACTTCCGCCACCTCCGTATCTGTTGGAGGGACAACACAGCAGGGCATAAGCAATCCCTGGAATGTGTTGTTGATATATTCCTTCTCCAGAGGAGCCAGTGACGAAAGATATTGTGCTGGGCCTTGTTCTCACCAGCAAGGAGGGGCTGGAGGATAATGTGACGTTCAAGGATAGCCTTGCGACCATGAGATTGTGGCGTTCAAGATCCTTCAGGCAGCAAGAAGGGTACACAATAAGCTTGTTATCCTGGGCTTCAAGAGAGCAGACTTTGGCCTTTTCAGGGATGACTTGTTTTGCAGCTCAGTCTCTGAACTACTTTGTATGTGATAAAACAAATACATGGAGAACAGAGAACCTTGTCTTTCCAGAGAACCTGGTCTTATATAATGAGGATTTTTTCCCTTAGACACATATCAAAATATACATTTAACATAACAGTGAAATCATCCATATGTACCTACGTTGCTCATGATTCACCGATCAAGTACTTTTTTCCAGACCAAATTGTTTTCATAAGGGTGTCAAATAACCATAAAACCCGGTGACAATAATACAATTAGCCTTGTCCCAGAAAGTTTCACTTGAAAGTCATTAGACTGTAATCTGATGATCTATCACAGCTGGTAGAGTAGGAAGAAAGTCTCACTTTCTATTTTGTTAAATATCATAGTAACATCTTCCTACAAAGTATCTTCCTGCCAAAACAAGACAGTCATGTAATGGTGCATTTTGTTCTCTACCATCTCTGTTGTATTCCACACTTACTTTCTAACATCAAGAACTTGCTTTGGGGAGAAAGGGAAATTCCTGAGGAAAGACTGAAAGAATTAGGACTTCCAGCTGCAATCAAACTGTTGCAGTAGTCTGTAATTTTCTTGTAACGGTGCAAATTCAGTTCATTGTTAAAAATACAGCAATTGATTTACTTATAAAGGACCCTTGAGAATCCACTGAAATTATAATGTTATTTTCAAGTGCTGCACTTTACATGGTTTAAGAAACAGTTTTCTTTGAAACAAACTCCCCTTGCAGATCTTTACTCCTCTCAAATAAATTCTGTTTCATATATAATAATTTCATGGATGCTGTCTTTTATGTTTTCTGCCATTGTGTATTTTACAGTTCTTGACTAAACTGAAATGATAATGTGTAAATTTAGTTTTATATGCATCTCGTTACCATGTTTCAATTTAAATGGAACCAATTTGCAAGTCAAACAATAGAGCATTTCCCAGCAAATAGATAAGACTGCTATATGCATGTATGTTTGCAAATGTGTCTCATAATCTTGGATTCAAGTTTTAGAAACCTGCAGTCAAACCTCCTACCTACATCTGTGAACAAACACATAAGCAACTGGAGGTCTGTTTAAAACTAGCAGATGGATGGTCCTGCCATGAACAGATTGCAGGAGAGGCAGTGTGGGATGCAGTACCACCCTTTTTGAACTGCCAGCCCGAGCAGTCTGAGAAAAAGAAGTACACAATTAAGGCTTCACATCTTGTTTTTTTTCTAGATTAAAGCAAATTCTTTCCCACCCCACCTCTACAAAGTCATTTTATTCCAGCAGATTGATTTGCATTCGTTTCCATTATGAACAAATTGCTTCCTAATATTTCCTGATCTGCAGGATGTGCTGAAATGCTCACACTTTGTGTAAGATAAAAATATGCTCAGGGCTTGAATCTGTGGATGAGAGGCACAGTTCTTGGATTTGCTTTCTTTACAAGTGATCATTTTCTTTGGCTTGGTTATGTAGCAACAGTATTACTTTTCAGTCTGGTTTGACTGTACTTCTCACTTTTGCAAAGGGTGCTGTAAGCTCAGGATAGAGGCTTCTATGAGAAAGCTGAAGCAGTGTCTGAACTAATTCCACTAGTGAAGGCAGAGAGGCAGGTAATAACGACATCTTCTTTCTTGCCTATAATTATGGGTCATTCTGGTGCTTCTTTGATTCCCTCAACAACTCCTCAGGCACCTTTAAATAAAATTCCAGGTTCTTCTGAAAATCTCCTTATCATTTATTTTTGTGTCTTGCATCTTTCGAATTCATACTGCCTTTACCCTTGCAGTGGATGCTGAACTTTGTTTCTCAGCTTCTTACAAAATTAATACAAAACATCTTTACATGACTGCATAATCCACTGTGTGATCTCCTTGAACTTAACCTCAAGGACTTGATAAAATTATACTAAAGCAACAATCATATTAAATAGGACCGCTAGGTATGCAGTCTTTAGCTATAAAACTAAATATGTCATGCTTTATATAGTACAATACAGCTTTGTTTCTAAGGTATTATCATGTTAAAATGGATCTTTAATAATCTCACTTTAATACATACAAAATTTAATCTAAAGGAAAAATACTTGGTTAAATGTTGCTTGATTCTGTATAGTGAAAAAATGAACTGAACTGCCAAAAAATTCTCAGTTTTCAATTTTTACTTTCCATTTTGAATACTGAAATTTTGGTGACTTATTCTGGCAGTGGTATCAAGGAAAAAGAAGGAAAAATGCATTCTAATAATCCATCAGTTTCCTTAGCACCACCATTAATACTTCCATTTGGATCATTTCATGGTCTATAATGTAAACAAAGACAACATGTTTTTTTGTCTCACCCTGGTAAGAGAGGGATGTAAAATCCTACTACATACAACCAATAGCACTCTTATGCCTTTGTTGTATCATGTAATTATGTAATTATGTTTGATAATGGGTAAAATGAAGGCAGAACAAGTCTCATAGTGTGTGCTCATTTGTTAAAAAAAATATTCGGATAATTATGATTGCAGTTTTTCCCCGTCTTCTTCAATACTGTGAAGAGAAAGGTGGCAACCAAATTTCTTTGTGCCTGGCAAGCAGTTGTTGAATAAAAGCAAATAACTTGAGCCCTAATGAATCATGTATTTTCAAAATTTAAATGTGCACACTCGTAGAGTTCTTTCTGCCCTATAACAATTGCTAACCTTAATTTTTTTCCTTCTAGCAGAAGTTTAGTAGTAGGTAGAACTGCAAAGGCAAAGAAGGCAGAAATACAGATTCACAGACAAATTAAATGGAAACATTAGTCTTTTGTGACATTTCAAGTTTTCTTCTCGAAACCTTTCCCTTGTGCTTCTCTCTATGCTTCTACCTATTCAGAACAAACTTCTACAAACAAGCTTCACAGAAAATTCACAGAAAAGCTGAAGGAAAAAGCAAGAAGAAGGACAAAGAGGATGCCAAAATACACTAAAATCTCAAATTAAAATCTTGCATCCCTTTAATAATGTAGCGTGCAAAGAATAGAGCAGAAATTGAACACCAGAAAATTCACTATTTTTAAGTACGGGACACAAAAGAAAATTCACAAAAGTAGTCTTCAATTTCCTCACTTTTTTCCATTGCAAATCTTCCAGAACAACATATCAAAAAAGACCCATTCAGATTTTTCAAACTAAGTTGATGTATTTGCTTTCTAAATATTAACAGCATCTGAATATGATTTTAATGCTCATAGACTGTGCCAGACCACCAGTCTGGCACTCTGAAATCTCTTTCTTAGCCATTGATCCATTTTAGAACCGGTGGAGAGTACCACGCTGCCATTGCCTGCTGATACTCTCACCTGGCAGAAACATTTCCGTGAGTAGGTTATTTTTGGATCATTAATTCCCAAGGACAGGGACTATGTCTTTATTTGGTTTTCTGTGCCTAGTGCCGTGTGAAACCCAGCACAGAAATTCAAACTATATGTAGCAGTAACAATAGGAACGATAATCAGTGATATCATAAAGAGTTCTTCCTTCCTGCTCTCCTTGTTAAGGTTACCAAAAAGTTGATAGCTGTTTGCAGTTAATCCCCTGCAGCTGTTTCAGTTGCAGATATCTGTGACTTATTAAGAAGGGAAGGGGTTGTTTTGTCTCCTCAAAGTGAGAAATACACATCCTTATTTCTATCAGCCACTATAACATAAGCCATATATTTTCAAAAAGTAATTTCTGAGTTGAAGAGAGCTGTTCTTTCCTTGTTCGTAAGTGAAAGCTATCAAGTCAGATAACACACAGACAAGCTTTAAACTACTTTTAAAAAGGAATCCATTCTTGAACCAAGATTTCTTAGGTATTGAAGGACAAAAGTATGCTTCGACATACTTTTCTAAGCATTAGCTAGTTATCCTCAACATTAAAAAGTTACATCTTATTTCCAGTTTCATTTTTCCTGCTCTTAGCATATTTGTTTTCACAAAACTTGAATCAAAACAGCCCCCAAGTCATTCCACATATCCAGGTTTTATAGTAATAGCACCATAAACATCTTGGTTGTCAGCACTGTAAAATAGAATGCTGTGAGGGGGAAAAGGAACCTAAACAGATGTGATGTTAAATTTTGGGCAGTTTTAGAGAATGAAAGAAGATGATAGGTTTTGTCTTGCAGTTTTGATACAGTTCAATCTCAGTAAAATAGCTCAGAATGTTTTTTTTGGTCACTGTGAGAATATGGCCTTAAAAGAGATAGTTTATTAGTACATTCAGGATTTTGAGGGCTTCCTTGCTGTGTCATTAGACTCAATAAAGGCACTGTATATATATCTCCATGTTAGTATGAAGTTTCACATTTCCTAATCTCCACTCTGAAAGGACTTTCACTGAAATCAAAGGAAGGTTGTTTTACTAGGTAAATAAATAGTGGTAAAGTGCTAGAGGATTCGTATATATATTAGTAGAATTGTTTTCCATGTAGTACTGATTTACTCCTGTAAACATGAAAAGAGTGTAATCAAGGCTTAAGATAATTTCTCCATGCATGTTTCTCATGGCTGATGAGCTAAAATCAATTATTTTCAGTCATATTTCAGATAATTTTGTTAATATTCCTCTGATCAAAATGAATATCAACCATGTAGAGGCAAAATGGCTCAGGCAATATTTCCAACTCTGTCACAAAACTTTTTGAACAGGCTGTCATCTTTTCTATCTTCACTTGAAATTCCTGTATGCAAGGTTTCCTTGGGTAAAAAATGCTGAACATTATTTTTCAAGTGACTCAGTACTTTAAAGATGACACTTGATCAATGCCCTGGATTGGCAGAATTCTTTGGAAACCTGTTTTATGTAGAGATTATAGTCATAAAGAAAATTTAATACATTATAATGGAAATAGATTGCTAGATTGCCTGAATGTATAAATTCAGTATGAAAAGATCTGGATGAAACTTCAAAAATGCCTTTAATAGAAAACAGCCAGAGACTGATGATGCTGTAAGTTTTGCCTTAAGAAAAGTATTCATTGGAACATAGAGGAAAGAACACATTCTGGGAGAGAAAATTAAATTGCATTTCTAGATGGGGTTGGAACTAGATAATCTTTGAGGTTCCTTCCAAGATAAACCATTCTGTTACTTTTTTTTTTTCCCTCAAGTGTCAAGAGTAGCAAGAAAAAGCTGCTTTGCAAGGGGAAGGGAGATTAAGATGTGACCCTTGAGATGGGCCAAGAGGAAACCTCTGAGTACAGTTCTCACAGCTTTCTCAAATTGTTCTTTCCAGAGTGGCCTGATCCAGAGTTACACCACTTTACCCATATCATGTTGGTTAAAGCCCAACGAGAGAGGTAAATGGTTATGGAGCCTATTAGTTCACTCACAGCACTGACATCAGAGAAAGGCTTGAAGATATAATCTATAAGAAAGAAAAAAATAGTGGGTGAGTTTCTATTTCTGCAGCTGAGACATCAGGTCATAAGTAGCTTGTTCCATTCATGATGGATTGGCACTAATGACTGGCTAGCTATTGATTAATTACAGGCTCTTGATAAACAAAAATCTTAGCCTAGCATCAAGATATGATTCAAACACTTCTCTAGGTGGGTCTATTCATGGCTTACAGAGATTTAGTTTAAACACTTAAATCAGAAGGGTTCATCGGTTGTATCAGGACTGTTTCCACAACACATTCACTGTGTGGCTCTTCCACTCATGACCCCTGTGACCACCCAGACTGGTTAGAGTGTACTCCCTTCTGCCTATGGGCTCAAGATGTCTACTCTTTGAAACCATATCACAGCAAAAGAGAAGAGTAATATAAACCAAGGGAGCATCCTCGGCAAGATCTCACACCGGCTGAGCTGGGAAAGCCAGTGCATGCATCTGAACCCTGAAGTTTAGAAATCCACTCCAATCCCCAGTGGTAAAGCAGCCATATTGCATTCACTTCCCTTTGTTTCTGAGTACTGAATTAGATTATCTTACCTGCTTCATTTACCTCCTGTTCATACTTCTCATTAAGCAGTGCAGACCTGAATGGAAGCAGCACAAGATCCATTAAACCAGTCATGTCTCCCTGTTTTGAAGATGAGTGCTGGTGCAGGATTTAAAAACCACAGTGTATCTTGAAGCATTCTGTTTAATTGATTCTATCGATGTCAAGAGCTCTCAGATAAAGTTTGCCTTAGTTTCAGGTGTCTTCCATGCACTGACAAATGTTGGGGCTAAGCAACTGAAGTTTTGGAGCCTGTGTGTCTAGGCCCTGTGAAAGAAACAGGGAGCTTTTATCTTATTAGGGACTATAACATGGCTGCAGGAGTTTGTGAAGAACATACAGTCAGAGAGCTCAACCATGGTGCAGCAGCATGCACTGACTGCTAAGAAATTGCAAAAGGGTTCTAATAAACATCTTCTCCCTGGAACTCCCTGTCATAATTACCAGGTTTTTGTTTCTTTTGTTTTCTTTCTAATATTTATATTTATGTTACATGTATTTTATATATATATATATGTGTTTGATTAACCATATCAGACATTTGGATAACCCACATGCAAAAAAGATGTTCATATGTGAACTATCTCAGTGACCTCTGTAAAAATTAGGTGATTGTGGGGTAGACTGAAGACAGCAAAACAGTAGAATTACAATTAAGAGAGTATTAAGAGTTCTCTTTTGGACACTACCTATTTTGGTTTACATGGGATAAGAATGCGTGGCATAAATGTCATGTTCAATGTTTTTAATGAAATTTGAATGTTCATTATAAAACAGAAATTAAGAGCAGAGATTATATTTGCCTCCTTTTAGGCACTTTCAAAACTTGGTCTACTTTTGCATGTAGTGTGTTTAATTATAAGACCACCAAAAAAACTGCATATACCCAAGGGCCTTGCTCCCATGAGGAACTGCCCACATTATTCTTATAGAAATATAAAGAAAATAACCCCAAAAAACCCCAAAACACTAACAAACAAAAAACCAAACAAAAGACATGTCTATTCTGTGGAGAAGGGAAAAACCCCCACCCCTATTACATCTTCTGATCTAGGTTATGAACTTGCTGCTATCTGACTGCAAAGGAGCACTGTAAAAACAATGTCCTTCCAGACAGACCTTGTAGAGCAAAGGAAATAAATGTGACATGCAGTCAGCTTTGTCCTACCTTTGAATCAGGATTTGAGCATCATTATTTCAGAATGTGCTTTGGGCAGCTCCTTCTGAACTCCAGAAAGAGTGTTTCCCAGTTTATTAAAAAGCTTCATATTAATCTCAAGTATCTGCTGTTGTAAATGTCATAAACTTTTCGGTCCTGCAAAAGTGAAGGGAGTGGTTAGCACCTCTTGACCAGTCCTGAAATTTAACCCCTCTGCCTATCCTATGCCATTGCTGTATTTTAAGTCCTTGGAGACTTAAGATAAACTCTCCAAGATAAAGAGGCATTTGCTCTGAGTGATTTGAGATGGATAAATTATACTGCGGTGAAACTCAGAGCAAGAATCAAACTTTGTTGTTGTACTTTCATTCAGCAATTCACTGCAAAGTTTCTCTCATGTCCTTGTTAGAGTAGCTTCAAATTGCACATCTGCTATGAGGGATCAAATGAAGTAATCCATAAACACAGCAGCTTTTTATTCTTTTCTTTCCAGACTAAAAGTTGGAATCACATCAGAAATTAAGCATGTGAATACTACAAACAGAAAGATTTTAAAAAATAATTTAGAAGCTGATAAATAGCTCTTGGTAGCTGCTAGTAAATTTAATGTAAGAAAATCTTGTAGACCTTTTTGTTAGTTTTTGTAACACATAATATTATACTTTCCTCTTAAGACTTGGTATGACCATAATGCTTCTGCTCATATAAATACTTGTAACATTATACATTATTTTCTGAGTTATAAAAGCATGCTTACTTCCTTATATTGCAGAATATTGCAAAAATAGAATCCATAAAGGATTCTGGCAATTGCCAAACACCAATATCGGCTATATACTGCTGGAGTGTTTTTCTCCTACCATTTCTAGCACTGCCTATAAAGCTGGGTTGTTACTATACTGATTCATCATAAAGCAGTTCCAGCTGTGATATTTAGAAGTAAGCAATTAATTCAAAGATAGGATCTTTTATATATGTGTGTGTGCACATGTGTGAGGTTTTGTACAGTTCTTCTGCATCATTCTGCACAATACTGAAGTTTTACAGTACTTATCCATCTGTTCCCTTCAAGCACTGCAACAGAGAAAACTGTTTTCTGTATGCATAGGGCTCATTGGAGAACACATAGATGACTGGTCATCAAATTACAAAAATTTTCCTCTTTCAAACTAGCTAATAGAAGTGTCATGCAAGTGCACATGTGTATATATATGTATAAATGAATACTAATTTCTGAAGAAAAGTGGTTTGTTCATGCCTTCCCATTATATACTTCTTGTCCTTACAAAATGACTGAGCCTATTGATTAAATCTTGCATAGCACATTAGTGAGCTGCAGAAGTGTTAATACGTGTGTTGTTTCTAAATGAGAGCTGAATCACAGAGAGGAGAAAATTATTTTCTGAATATCTTAGGCAGTGTGCACAAACCCTGCCTTGTGAAGGCTGCTTATCAGTAGTAGCCACTTTGACTGACTGGTATAATTCCTTTACCCAGATAGGGAACTGTTAAGCAGGCAACTAGAATAACTATGATAAATCTGAAAAAGAAAAAAAAAAAATCTGTCTAGGGGGACTTTTTTGACACTAACCATAAAGGTCCCAGTATTTTAAGATCTGCATTACCTTTGCTAACACTACTAAAACAGTTCTTGCGAAAGTTCAAAATTTCATGTAAAAGACGTGAAATACTATTAATGGAAGTGGTGAGTGTACAAATCATTGTACTGGTTTTGACAGTGAGAGTGAAGAAGTAAAATTTTGTTAGAGGAATTTTTATAAAATCAAACAAGAAAAAAATCAAAATACAAGAACTCTAAACAGCAAAGCAGAAATACTTCATAGTTATTTTTGTCTCATATCTGGAGCAAAGCAGGTGGTTGTATCCATATCATATGTTGTTGGACTAAAGATTTGCTACCTGTAACTCTGGGCTAAAAGTAAAGATTTTCCCAATGTATAAAACTTAATTAATTCACACCTAAATCTTAAAGGAATTAGCTGAAGATCTACCTAAAAATTGGTTTTATTTTAGATTTCACTCTGAAAAAACCTCATAGAATCATAGACTAGTTTGTGTTAAAGAGACATTTAAAGATCATCTGGTTCAGCCCCTCTGCAATGAGTAGGGACATCTTCAACCAGAGCAGGTTGCTCAGAGCCCCATCCAACCTGACCTTGAATATTTCCAGGGATGGGGCATCTACCACCTCTCTGGGCAACCTGTTCCACAAATCTACTCTTTTCATTTTTCTGGCCCTCCTCTGGACCTGTTCCAACAGGTTCGTGTCCTTCCTGTGTTGGGGGCTCCAGGACTACACAGAGTACTCCTGGCAGGATCCCACCATAGCTAAGTAGAGGGGCAGAATCACCTTCCTTGACCTGCTGACCATGATTATTTTGATGGAGCCCAGTATGCAATTGGCTTTCTGGGCTTTAAGTGGACATTGCTGTCTCATGTCCATCTTTTCATCCACCAGTACCCCCAAGTCCTTCTTCGCAGGTTTTCTCTTAATCTTTCACCCCCCAGCTTGTATTGACACCAGAGGTTGTCCTGACCCAAGTACAGGACCTTGCTCTTGACCTTGTTGAGCCTCATGAAGTTCACATGGGCCCATTTCTCAAACTTGTCCAGGTTTCCCTAGATGTTATCACATTCCTCAGAAGTGTCAATCACACCACTCAGCCTCGTGTTATCTGCAGACTTGCTAAGGATGTACTCAATCCCACTGTCTGTGTCACTGATGATGATAAACAGTACTGGTCCTAATACAGACCTTTTAGGAATACCACTCATCACTGGTCTCCATCTGGACACAGATCCATGCTAATGTGAGAACAATCCCAGTTCCCATGGAAAAAGAATCTGTGGTGCACCTACAGCTGAACATCTAGCAAGCCTCCTGCAAATTAAAAGTAGCATGTTCAGTGTATAAAGAATAGGGCAGAAATGGAGTATAGCTAGAGCAACATTGCTGAGTTGTGGCCTAAAATATGGTGAGGAGGCACAAAAATGTTATTTGCTAAAAAAATTCCCATGCTCCCACTAGGACCAGAAAACTACTGGCACCAGGTGTCCATGTACTGTACTTGACAGTAGATCTTCTATGACTGATAGCACAATGTCAAATGTTAAAATTCTCAAGTCAGAGGCAGAAATGGGAGATTTCATTGCAATTGTTTGCAAACATAACTGAAAACAGAAGGGTCTTTTCAAAATCATGAATAAAGATATTTTTTTAATCTTAATCCCTGACTTCTACCCACTGCATTTCTTCAACAGGACTCTGGATGCTAGTGACCTTTCCCACTATCAAAAGCTGGAGTAATCTTAGTAGCTCCAAAATTAGTGCCCAAGGTTTTCTACTCATTTACTCATATTCTCTACTTTAGACCTCATATCAGATTATCTGTGACACACTTCCAGTATTTTTCCTTCTTGATTCTGTGCCAAACTCAGAGTTTAAAAAAAAAAAAAAAATCTGAGAAAAATAAATCCTTCAGGATAGAAGTCTGTAATAGATAGAGATGATACAAAAGACATAAGATTTCTACAAAAAATCCTTTTTTTATTAAAATGGACTAAAATATCTAATGAAGGCCTTATCACCACTGACCCGACTCCCTTTCTGATTGTCATTGATCTTCCACATACTAACCTTTTTTCCCATTTTAGTAATGTATTTTTATGCCAAGTTTTTGTGATCAGTGACTGAATGTCAGGTGCTGTTACAATGCCAGTTACACTCTATCTGAATTTCTATTGCATCCTGACAGCAATGAGTATTACATATGGTATATGTAACGTCTTTGTAAGGTTATAGGAAGACTGACCAAAATATGAAAGTGTCAATGTTTGTGTGAGACAAGGTAATGGGGTGGGGAAGAAGGAAAAAAAATATGGTTCCCCCCCAGAAAAATATGGTTCCCAAATTACAAAGTTTGGTCTGTGTAATCTAAAGACATTAGTCATTCCTTATAGAATGTGACACAAGATGTGTTTAAACAGTCTCCAGATTATCAAAATGTCATGTAACAGGAGTCCCTGCTATAAGTTTGGTACAATAAGGTGCTTGTCATATTTTTTAAGTATTTTGAAACAGCAGGAGTGATACTGGACTCCCAAATAAATCATGCAAAAATACTTTCTTTCACTGGTTCTCCTGTTGACAATTAGAAGTTTCCCCAAGTGAGGAAAATATATATAGGACATGGAGCCTGAGCAAGGTCCATACAAATAGCTCAGACAGAAATAGGGAAGTAATGTGAAACCTCAAAGACTTCCTCCAATCTTGGCCAAAAAGTGATACTACTGATGTGAAGGAAATAAACAACTGCTTACTGTGTCAGCAAAAATGTAAGCTACTCATCAGGCTAGCTGATGGCAGAGAAAGGAGACACTCAGGCAATTAAATTCTATTATCTATTAAATTAATTTATTAGGTGGCAATGTACCAATCATGCCAGACTTTAGCTCTTGGGATGATAATAGAAGATTCCTCTGGCATTTCAGGTCCTCTGGCAATTTAGAGATCAGAGCATCAAGTGGAGGCTGAATGTGGCTTGAGGCCAACAGATAATTTATGAAGCAAGTGTGCAATAGCAGAACCTCATCAAGAATGTAGAGAGTGAGTGACTATGGTCCTATTTTCTTTTTATGTTATTAGAATGCATGAAATGCATTGAGATCTCAGTTCTGTAGAACAGAACTCTTTAGTTTATTTTCTGTAACAAATGAAACTCAGACAGCAGCAGAATAAGCTTCTCTTTTTTGCCCTGTAATAATCTCTGGCATCAGCTCTTGTTGAAATGTTTATTATTAAAAGGGAATTTCAAATGATATTGTTTTCTCTTTTAAACTGATTCTTTTATAGAGAGATTTTACATCAGTAAAGGTTTTAATTTTTCCCCAGATAGAGCAAAACAGAAATATCTTTCTTGTTGATTTTCTTTTAAAAATTATTCAAAAATGTTGAAAACAATTAAACCTGCTTGCAATTTGTTGAAAAGATTAGAATATATTTTTCAATATACTTTATGAAAATATATTGTAAAAATGGCAACTCCTGGCAAGCAGCACCACTTTCAGTTTAGTCACTGCAATAAAAGAAACAGTCTTCAAGAAACAGGAAGTAAACCAAAATAAATAAAATCTGTTCAGACAGTTGAAAACAAATTCATTTTGCAGACAAACTCACACAGATATTGTGATTTCACAGAAAACAAAGTAAATCTGGGGCTGTGGATGATCCTATTGCCTGTACTATAATTAGGCATTTTTCTTTAAGAAATATGAATAAAAATGACATTGTCATAATTAATAGTTCTTTAGGGATTTATGATATGTCAATTTAGTAGTGCTCACTAATCTCGTAAACATTTTATTAGTAACTTAAATATTAGCAGCTACGTAAAAAATAATAGCACTGGCATTGACAGCTATCTGAAAATCGCTCAGATGTAGTAAAAGTGTGTATATGCTCTATATTATTTTCATGATTCTTGTTTTTAAATATATGTTAATGTAGAGCTCAAAAGACAAGGCATAAATAATTGATTGCTACAGGTCTGTATGGCTTTACACTTTTTTACATTGCTAAAAGTGTAGCAATGCTGCAAAGGCTCTAAACTTTTGATTATTTAATCAGAAATCTATGGAAGAGACAAGGAACCCTGATTTTTAATAGAACCTCTTGAGACAAAGATACTAAAACCAACTTCTCTTTATGCAGCCTTATTTCAGTATCTAGGTCCTCCTGAAACTGAAAAAAAATGTTCTGCAGTTCTGCAGAGACGTTTAGACATATGCAATCATAAAAAATGTGTGAGAAGGTACACAAAAAATGCATAAGACAGCACAGGAAATGCTCATTTTGACATTCTTAGACTTGCTAGTATTTCTCTGCAATTTCTATATTCCTTTCATGTTCTAATTCTTTCCCCTTTTCTAAGAGAACAGTCTCTTTCCCCCAAAAAGATTCCACTTTAATTAGACAAATAGAGTCTGTTTAAAGACTAGTTTAATTTTTTCAACAAGAGCAGAAACTGTGATATCAGCAAAGTGCATTAGTCACTGGTAGTAATTTCTGTCGGTAAGGCTATCCAAGGACCAATTAAATAATAGAAAAAAAAGGCAGTAGAGAGGAACTGTTGAATGGGAGTGGGTCTGATGGGACCAGAAACATGTGAGGGAAGGAGATTTAGGTAGAAGACAGGGGAAAATGTTGAAACAGAAAGTCAGTTTGGCTCTGGGAAGAAAAAATGTTATAAAAAATCTGAAAAGTTTACAGAAATTCAGGGATTCTTTGCTCTGACTGGGATTTTGTTTCATGTTTCTCTATTTGTGTTTGTCTCTCTCTATTTGTGCTCTCTAATTATGCTCTATTTAAAGGCCTTTGAAGAAGTTTCAGAAATTACTCTTTAGAGGAGTACAGGGGATTCTGGTCCCTAGGCTAAATATGCAGAAGGATAAATTCTGTATTCAGCCTGTTCAATATTGAGGAATATGAGATTTTTCAGAGGTTTGTACCTTAGCCATAGTTGAATAGCATTTTGCATACAACCATTTATATTCTCTCAGCCAGATTTAAATTGTCATTCTGAAGTACAGCCACTGAAACAGTTATTTAAAATAATGGCTGAGCATGGAAAAATTATTTCCTGCAGTACTGTTCTAAAATTGAATTTTATTGATTTTCAGAGTAATTTTAGAATGTGGCCGAATTTGTTATTTTGAACCACAATTATTACTGTGGTTCAAACGTTGACCATAAGTTCTTGGTGACTTTTTTTTTAACAATGAAAAATGCAAGGTGCATCTTACTATGTTCACTACAACAGCTACTAGCCATAATTATGTAAGCACAGACACTTCACTTTCCTTACCAGAAATTTCCAACAATTTAGCCCTATAAATTCTGGATTAAAAAGATTCCAAGCCACTACACTTTCAGTTAGGCCTCACTGCTCCTTTTTTTCCCGATAGGCCATGAGAGATGCGTTGACTTTAAATTAATAGATTTAGATAAATTGTATAAAAATGAAAACACCAATACTAAGACTGTCAAAGTTAGTTTTAGTCTATAAAAAATGTAAGATACAGGACTATCTAAATTACACATCTATTGTAATCTTTTTCTGAGTTATTTTAATCAGATATGTGTGCAGTATTATGCGCAATACCTGTATTTAGAATACTTGAAGTATTAATTTAGGGTTAGAAGAGGTTTTTTTCTCCCTGCACTCTGGAAAGAATGATAAGCAGCAAGACAGTCCTCTGTTATTAATCTTTTTTCTATTGCACACGTAAACAAAGATTGAGTTAATCCTGTGATAGGATCTGCAGTAGGCAGTTGACACAAAGCATAGAAAATTGCAAGCTGGAGTCAGAGTGGGATCTGAGTTACTCAGGTGTAGAATTTTGAAGAACATCCTAAAGACAAATTTGTTAAAATAACTCAATAGGATTTGTGGAAGGAATTCTTTGTTACAAGTATTAATTATTCTAATTAATTACTGCATCACAAAACTCAGTTTCAAGTTGTAGTAGTCTTTTATTCATCCATAAGATAAAGGTAAGTGAGCACAAGAATACATAAGGCAAATAAGCTAATGGCAGAAGACCAGGGCAAGGTAAATCATGCAAAAAACCCTCAAGGTTTTCAAATGTTTGAATGTGTATACTGTCTACAGTACAGAATAATGGCAGAATCCCTTTGCTTATACACACCTTTTTATGGGAAACTGTTAACTGCTTTTGGTTTTGAGACAATTTAGCTGATGCTGCATTATGTGAATCTACTTTCACACTGCAATTATGCTGAAACCACCTAAGAAAAACATTCTTGTGAATCAAGTCCTGTGAGGTTTTTCTCAGCATTTTAGCCATTATCATCCTTATTGACTTGTTTATTGCTTCTTAACGAGCTCCTTTGTTAGTCCCTTTAGTCATCAACTTGCACCATAGAAGACTAGGAACCTACACTTGATTTCTGTTTTCATGCTAGTGCTACTTGACTGATTTTATTTGAACACATCTTTATTTCTACCTGTTTAATGCAATAATCGAATAAATGTGTTAGTTATATCTTTTTCCCTATCAGTGCTAAGAAGACGCAATATTAACCCCTTTCTAAACTTTCTGCAACGGGATTTTTTTTATTTTTTTTTTTTGTCACTATAAAGCAGATTAAGTTCCTCTGTTGGTGTTCTCATCAAGGCAGCATCATGCTAGTTTTATATGTCTGATCTGGACTCTATTACAAAATCTTCACTGAGGTTTAGATAAACTGCATTAACTTTATCAGATATTCTCAGTAAGGTGGTAATTTCATCAGAGGTTTTTCACTGCTTTAGCATGATCTGTTATTTCAGAAACTGTTTTGCTTACACACATAATGTCCTTCGTTAAGTGCTTACATATTGACTCTTTTAACATGTGTGCAAGTAACTATTATAGTAGTAATAACTTCCAATTTTTTGTAGTTGTCCTGGTTTGGGCCAGGATAAAGGTGATTTTCTGGTTTGTACTTTTGCTTTCAGCTAAGTCTCTTGTAAGTAGCTGCACTTGCTGAAATTAACAGCAAGTTTCTCAGACAGTGTCTGCTTCTGGGACTGATAACACTGGATGTTTATAGTTACTTCTAGAGATTGGTGTGCAAAGCCGAGGACACTGCTCGGCTCTGAGGAAACATTTTACCCTGCAGAAGGAGTAAAGAGGTCCCACCTGAACCACTCCTCTGGGGAGGAACAGGCAAGATAGATGCCAGAACTGACCAAACGGAGTATTCCATCCCATACACGTCATACTCAGTATACATTTGAGGGATCATGAGGGTCAAACACCTTCCTGACCCTTCTTCTCCTTCCTGCTCTTCCTTCGCCTGTTCCCTGTTTGCTTCAGCATCCTGGGAGGATTCCATCCATTCCTCAGCCTGTGGTCCTGATCCATACCAGCCTGAATCTGTGTGTTCCTGCCTCCAGCTCCCAACTGCTGCTGATCCCAGGAGTCCAGCCTGGACTTTCCCAGAGCTGCCCTGCAGCCTCGGTGGTGACATGAGGGTTACTGGGGGAAAGGGGGGAGGAACATGGTATCAATTTTTCCTGTATTTTTGTATATATTTAGAAATTTTCCTATTTATCATTACTGTTTCATTAAAGTTGTGTAGTTCAGTTTCCAACCCATAAGTCTCTCTCCCTTATTCTCTCTTCTTTCCTTATCAGGGAGGCGAGGGGGATTAATAGAGAGCATCTCTTATTCGGTCTAATTGCCGGGCCAGTGTTGAACCATGACGATAGTGAAGCAGAAGATTTTCATTTTATCAGTCACTATAATCAACATAGAGTTTTCATATGATCCCAGGAGAAATATCGATATTAAAATTTTGTCACAATACTTTTCTGTAGCTTCATAATCGCTTTTATGACTGCACTGGATTTTTATATCATTGCTATGATTTTATTAAATTACTTTGATTAAGTTAAATTCAACTTAATTTAAGTTACACTAAATTTTGTCATGATAAAGTGAGCAAGTCATCTATTTATCCACAAAATAGAAAGTAGCTGACATTGCTTTGCAAGGCTTTGCAAGACTGACATGAGGCATGAGAAAGCAGTCAAAGTCTTGTCCTGTATATGAGATCTGAGTATGACAGCTGACATAATTTTGCTTTCAGGTCAGGCCTCTGATACAGACTGCCAGGTGAGAGCTGCTTGGCAATGACCAACCATTTTACATCTGGCTGAGTGCCATCTTCCAATCAGTTATATTTTGGAAGAGGAATTATAAATTGCTCTTATATTTAGCTACCAAAAGTAATTTTTCCACATAACCCGATTATGCTAGAGGGTGTTTTTCCTATAGGTTTTATAAAATTCATTAGTACTATTTATTTAATGCTTTAAATATCAGCTATGATATTAGAGGTGTACAAAACATGGGGCCCTTGTGATAACAGAGAATTTGTAGATAGAGGATGGGATTTTCTAAGAGACAAAATATTTCTCGAAAGAGGCTGAGTCACTTCAACAGTTCTTTCATCTTCCATAAAGATATAGAGGATACTCAACAATGTAATATTTGAACTGGGATGTAGAAAAGGTAGAACACAAACAGCAGTGTGATTCTAATGTAATCCCTCATATTACATAAAGTTCTTGATTGTTAAAGAAATTAAAAGTATAAATTACTCATCAGAGTCAGTATGAATTAAATAAATAAGACTCCACTGATGTTTGTTTCCTTTTACCTGAGAATCACAGTTGGAACCTCTAGATCTCTCAAAGAGCAACAGAAGGTAGGATTTCTCAACAATGTAAATAGTAGGAAAAATTGTAAAAGATCATCATGCCAAAATTATGTATCTGGCTTGGACAGACATTGCATATGAAAATGAACTTATCAAAAGTGGAAACTGACTCAAAATGCTTATAAAAATATATTAAAATATCAGAACTGGGGAACAAAACCAGGAAGATCAAAGAAATTACCTGTAGAATATATACAAACATGTAAGCATCAGAGGGAAATAAAAGAAAAGCAAAAATAGATTAGTAGTAAGAGGAAGACCAAAGAAAATATGGACTCATTACTCAACAAAGAAGACAAAAAGCTGAAGTGTTTGGTGCCATCTCACTAAGATGGCTGGCAATTAGATAGCCAACATAATTAACATAAACTACAACAGTGGAATAATGGAGTTTAACAGATTACTTTAGAACAGGTTTTAAGAGAGATGAACAGGGGAACTTTATCTTCCCTAGCATCCTGGCAAAGAGATCTCAAAGATAATCACAAGTACCTTTCTCAAGTCAAGAAAGACAGGTGAAGGTCCTTGAAGACTGGCAAACAACAAACGTAAAAGCATAAGCATACACAAGCTGAGTGTATAAGTAAGGCAATTAGTCTTCCAGTTGCCTTAAGCACAAGAGACAAAGTTTCCCAATCTGATATGGAGACTAATCTATTTCTTCCTTAAGCACTTCTCTGCTCTGTTTTGGCTTGTGTTTTGCTTTGGTGGCTTTTTTTTTTTTCCTCTTCTACATTTATTGTAGCGAAAGCTACTTCTGGCATCCAAACGAGATGGATAAAATGAATTGAGATGAAGTTTGACTCTCTCTCATGTCACCAGCTTTTCAAAGAGGAAAGAAGAGAAATAAAAACAATAGATCTGTCAATTCAGCTTGAATTCTTAACAAAAACAAACAAAAAACCACAACTAATCAGCCAAACCAACAAAAACCAAAAACGCAAAACAGAACAAAAAAATAAAAATATTTGTCAACACAAAGATTGAAGAATAAGTGAGCAGTAGGCACTTTATTTGTCAAAGCCAAAGCATTTCAAGTCAATGAAATTCTTTTTCAGTGACAGGTTGAAGGGTCTTGTAGGTGGAAGACAGGGAGTAGATGTCATACAACTGGACCTCAGCAAAACTTTTGACAATATGCCATATTCTCATAGGTGTGCTGGGGAAACACGAACGAAATTACTAAGGTAAATGCAATACCATGTGTAAAGTATATTCAGATATTAATTAGCAGTGTTTACCCTCAGAATGAAAGGATGTATCAAGATGACATCTGGCACCTCCAGTAAACTCAGAAAATTTTACGAAAACCTGTGCAGAATAGTTGTATTAATTTCCACTTGACCAAGCCAGGAGGGGCTTTATCCTTTTTGAAAGAGTCTACGGTATGATTAAATTTAATTACATGCTGACCAATTGAACATCTCTTCCTGCTTAAATCAGTAGTTGATTGTAACTCAGCAGTCACTATGGGTACAACAATGAAGGTAGAATAGAAGGTAGAATACCCTGTATTCTGGGTATTCTGAGCTATATTACCAAAAGATGAGCAAAGACTCTCAGGCAAGATGGAAAAAAAACCACATTAATCCAGTTCAGCTAATAATTTATATTTTTTTAACAGCTCTCTTCTATCTCTACATCTGCATTATCATTACAGCATAACTTTTTAATTTATTACGTGAAAACCACTCAAACAATCAACCCAAACAGCTAAAAGTTAGGGTAATATAACCTTATTTTCTCTTCTGACTAAGAAAAGAATGAGTCACTAATAATTTCTTTCTGGGAGATGGGTAGTTTCAACATATAACTCTTTAACATAGTTGTTTAAGTCAAGCAGCTTCTCAGATCTTAGTATCAGCTGCTTCCAATTTTGCAAATGTGAAAATATCAACAGACATCTGTAGAGGCAACCAGGTGAACACAATCAGGTGTTGCCAGTCAGGAGGAGGAAGGCGTGAGCTCCTGTTAAACCCACCTGTGCCCAATGAGGGCTGGCCCCAACTGCGCATGAGCAGAACTGGGGACCAATAAAAGGTGGGCTTTGAGAAGCCAGCAGGGTAGGGTTAGGTCTTGACCGGTCTGAGGCTGAACAGTCTCCCGTTTTGTTTTTGGTGACCCTGATGTGATTCGAACACTTAATCTTCTGATATGGGGTCAGACGCGCTGCTGTAGTGACACGAGCTCCCAGTCAGACGCGCTACTATTGTGCCATGAGCTCCCACCTTCTCCCATTTCTGGTGGTGCTCCAGATGGGATTTGAACCTTCAGCCTTCTGATATGCAGTCAGAGTCGCTACCGCTGTGCTAACAAGAGCTCACCCTATCCTGGCTTCTCAAAGCTCGCCTTTTACTGGTCCCCCAATTCTGCTCATGTGGAGTTGGGGCCAGCCCTAACTGGGCACAGGTGGGCTTAACAGGAGCTCACGCCTTCCTCCTCCTGACTGGCAACACCTGATTGTGTTCACCTGGTTGCCTCTACAGACATCCAGTTCAGGATTTTTTAAAGTCTTCACAAAATGGAGAAAAGGTGTTAAAACAAAACTGGTTGTAGTTCAATGTTGGCAAATGCTAAGATTCTCCATTTAGATTTAGCTGGGAATTATGAACCCCAAGGAAAAAAAATAAATAATAAAAAAAAAGAGAAACAAGTACCTTAGCAGCAATTCTGCAAAAAGGTCTGAACATAGGTACATAAGCAGGTGTGGCAAAAGGTGAACACCATATAAAAAATGGAATTTTGTTTTTATAACACATGCAATACCCTTTTCTCCCTACAAGAGGAGCAGTTAAATATTGGACTAAACAAAAATACTGACCAGTATGGAGAAAGAGTCCAATGGACATCTCTGAAAAGAAATAAAAGTCTGGAAAACATGACAAAGAAAAGAATTAGTTTGTTAAGTCTAGATAATACCAAAAGAGATACTCTAGATTATCTCTCAGGATCCCTTTTTTCTCTTTGTAATGATCTTACAACCTGACAAAGCCTGCATTAACTATTTGGGAACAGCAGTAACCCAGGTAAGACACTAGGGACAAAAAATTCTCAAACAAAAGACTCTGGATATCAAACTGTGTATTGGAATATTTGGATGCATACAGAGGCTCACTGCCTTCAGAAGGACTTCCACCAGACCAAGAATGGCCAACAACTGACTCACACTGTAACCATGCCTCTCTGAGAAAGATTGTATTAAAAGAGAATAAATGTATTTATTTCATATGCAAAAAAATTAAAAGAGGCTTGCTGAAAAACTGCATCGGTTTTTGCTTCTTCTTTCCATATTCTTCTTGGAACCAACAAAACAGATTTTTATCTGCTATTTCTGTCAGTAAATCATTCAACCTTTTTCTTCTTCCTACTTCTTACACATACCACCAAAGGACTCTTAAAATCCATGATAGAATTTATCCCACAGTCATACAAGCAGTAAACGCACAAGTCTATTCTTTGAAAGAGAAGCAAAATACATTACTTGGTAAACACTTTGCTAGATCTCAACTGTCAAACTCACTGAGCACAAACTGAGATGTGTCAAAAACATTAAGCAATTGACTGAGAGCATGTCTACACTATCTCACTGCTCTGTTCATCATGACAATTAGAGAAGGTCATTTGCTTATCACACTAAACTCCATTAAAGGTATAAAAGATATATGTTGTCTAAGGCACTGTAGGTGATATCTATGAGCTACAGAAAACCATATATTTTATTTGTTAAAATGTCTATGGTCAGCTAGTTTGTGATATGTGGAGAATAATCACTGTCTTTCTGAATGTTGCATTATTATATATTAACTTGGTAGTTATTATTCTTGCTAACCATCCTACATTTTTAAATTTAATTATGGCTTTTATAAATTAAATAAGTACACCCTATTTACCAATATGCACGTTTCAGTACTAGAGATGCTCAGGACAGTATTTCCTCATACCCTGCTTCAGCCTTATTATCTACAATTTGAGGGAGAAATTTCTGTGATGCTTGAGAAGTAGGCTGTAAAAGTGCAACTTTATATGTGAGATAGTCACCCAAGTTCAGGGAAGGATATATAAATCTATAAGTAATGTACTGTGGGAACCTGATAAGAAAAGACAAACATCCTGTTCTCAACACAACTGGTGGTGTTTCTAAACAGGAAAGAATGTTACAATGAAAACAGGGAAACAATCTGCCGTGGGGATTCCTGTTCTCTGTAAAAGTTGGGGGGAAAAAAAAAAAAAAAGTTTGTCTTAAGGAATAAGAAAATGAATCAGGAACACAATACAAAGAAACAAAATAATTTCTGATGGTGAGTATGAGTCATATTACCACAGGTCTTCAGGCCAACTACTTCCACTTTTTACTGGCAATAAATGACGATCATTTCCATGGCTTAGGCAATTTGAAATTAAAGCATCAAGTCCTATGCTTGCAATGGAGATAGTGACTACTTTAAGACAGGGCAGATGTCCCACTGACCATGCAGACTGTGGGGACAATGGTAGGTGGTCTTTGTGTCCATAGGAATAGTGCTGGGTAGGTAAGGATGCAGGCTGCACTGGCAAGCAAATGCTGATGAGAGGACTTGTAGGTAACTTTTGGCTTGAGCGTGCTAAGTGAAGAGTACTTGCTCTGTGGTATCCACTGAAGCATAGGGGGGCCATAACACAGGGGGCTGAGTTTAGGGAGTCCTGACTGAGGATCTTCTATAAGGAGAAATTCAGTTAAACTCTATTTTCTTCCTCTTCTTTCATCTTTCCCTTTATTTATATTGAAATCTATTTCCACTCTATTTTCAATGTTTCTTCTCTAATTATTAGTGTTACCTCGTTCCTTTCCCTTTTCTCCTACCCTCTTCTGGAGGATGCTCTCACATCATTGTCTCTGAATATCTTCTTTTTTGAATTCTTCAGCTAAAGTATCTTCTCTCTCACTTTATATCATATTTACCCCAAAACTATTTTTCACAGATGTAGTCTAAAACTCCTTGCATTTTTACTCCCTTGTGCTGTCAGCTTTGCTGCTGAATTTCACCTGCATGAGCCATCTACCCATATCTTGCTGTAATGAAGATAATTACTGCTAATTAGTGATTGCTAGGTATTGGAATACAGATTTGTTATCACCAGAAGCAATGACGAAGGTTATTATGTCTCTTCCATTTTGATTCTGTAAAATGCAAGGTAAAAACTATTTTTGCTTTGCAGGTGATTTTTTTTTTCTCTCTCTGTCATTTGCTTTTTTTTTTTTTTTTTCCCCTTACACCATAATAAAACAGATAAATAAAAAGATAAGAAATACCTGACTGGACTTCCAAAATGGTAAAGAGATACCATTCGGGTGTTAGAAAAACAACCAATTAAAAAAAGGAAAATTAAACTCACTCCAGGGATACCAAAGTCATTATCAGGCCCTAAAGAAATATTAGTACTCTTTGGGAAAAAAAAAAACAAAAACCCAAACCAAACCAAAACCAAAACAAACTACAGCAGAGCAGACAGAAACATGAAAACAGATTCAGAAATTCAATTGACCAGAGTACTGGAACAAATTTATCTCCTTTAAGAACATGTTATTACAAGCCACTTACAAAACATACATATATAACAGCTTAAAAACACAAATTTCCACAGAGAAAGAAGGATGGCTTTGTCTCGAACATTAATCAGTCTGAATCCTTATCCCTCAAAATGTAAAATAATCACAGGAGGCAGAAAGAGGCGTGAAAGCATGTGAGTGCCCTCAAACACAGCACACGCAGTGTGCTTTCCTCAGGAAATAAGAATAAATAATACTTCAATCAAAAGGCTCAAAGTGCAGTCAGTTCAGACTAGTTTGGATATGGTTAAGAGAATAATACTTTCTGCATATAACAATCAATATTTTAATTTCAGACCATAGACTTTTATTGTAATATAGTCATCTTCTGTTTTGTGAAAGTAATACCTCCTCATATACAATAATTTTAGTAACTAAAACCAGTTAACACTAATAAATCTTTGTACGGGCAAATAAGTCTTAGAACTACATGTCTCCTTGACTGACTGGCACTGGAAAGAACTAAACATCTTTTAGCTTTTTTTTCAGCAGGCCACTATCTTTTTCGACATGTTCTGACAATCAAATTCCACTCAAATCCTTCTATCCTTCTGTTTCCTATTGGATAAGTCCTTATGCAGTGTACTTCTTAGGCCTTTTGAAAGGCTTTTTGATATCTAGAATAACTTGTATTTCTTGATATAGCAGAAATGAAACCATACTCATTATGCACATACCTCCAGATACCAGCTGCTTCTACTTCTCTTTCCCTTGAAGTTTCCACAGACCACATTTGTGAAAATATTTCATAGAATCATAGAAACTTAGGGGTTTGAAGGGACCTCAAAAGATCATCTAGTCCAATTCCTCCCGCCAGAGCAGGGTCACCTACAGCAGGTCACACAGGAAAGCGTCCAGGTGAGCTTTGAATGTCTACAGGGAAGGAGACTCCACAACCTGCCTGGGCAGCCTGTTCCAGTGCTCTACCACCCTCACAGTGAAAAAAATTCTTTCTACTATTTATAGGGAACTGCCTAAGCTCCAATTTATAACCATTGCCCCTTGTCCTATTGCTAGTCACCCCTGAGAAAAGCTTGATTACATCCTCCTGGCACTCACCCCATAAACATTGATGAGGTCAATTCTCATTCTCCTCTTCTCTAATCTGAAGAGACCCAGTTCCCTCAGTCTTTCCTCATAAGGGAGATGTTCCAGAATTTCAGCATGCGAAACTCTCCCCTGAGAACAATAATTCCTTTTTTTTTTTTTTTTTTTTTTTTTTTTTTTTTTTTTTTTTTTTTTTTTGGAACAAACATCATAGGAGGTTGAGGAAGATTCCTTCCAAAAAATGTATATGGAAGTGAACATTTACATGTTCTGTAAGCAGTCTTCTGTTTTTACAAACCTCTTTTTAAAATCTGTTTTTCCACTTATACTTCACTGACTGAAAACACGTCAGCTTAATAGATCTCCTAACTGAATTTTTAAAACCTCTTCAATCTTAATAAAAAATGCTCTTAAAAGTAATGTTTTGCCTAGGAAATTATTTGTGTGATTTATAATTCACAAAATTATACAGATTTTTTAAACTGGATTTATACCTAAAGGAGTATTATGCATAAAAATGTGAAGACAGATGTGTAGGAAAGAAATAGAGCTGTGTATATATTGAATATATTTTATTTTTACAAAATTCCTGGAAAATACGGAAACTACATGGCTATATTAGAAGAAATAAACTAGCAGATTTCTGCAGTAAGTTGAAACAATGTAAAGGGAACTACCAGGAAGGTAACCCAGCTCTGGATTCTGTCAATAAAACGTTTGCCATTAACAGTTATGGCACGGCACATAATTTCACTTACTTCTAATGGGAGTAAAATTTATAGAAATTTAAATGGAATTATTTTATATATATAAATCAAAATGTCCAGTTTTCATACGGAAAGGGAAATGTTCTGGTCTACTAAAATTTAGCCAATAGAGATTTTGAAAGTCTGTGGACAGAGGTAATAAAAACAGTTATAACTTTGAATGCAGAATTAGATGTTGGTTTAAAATTACACAGAATAGGAGTGAGAGAATCCCAAGAAGCAGAATCATTTCCCGAATATATGAGCTTAACAGCTGAAATAATCTGAGGAAATGTGAGCCAAAAAACCCCAGTGCTACACTTTGCTTGGAATATATGTGCTGGTATTGAAGACATAACCTGTACTTCCTCTACTCTAAAGAATTTCTAATTTAATGGACTGTTTAAAACTCTTTTTGAGAAAGAAACTCTTCAGACAATTCTATTTACCAATAAAAAGTCAGGAAGTTGTCAAGGTTTAATGCTAGGATGGCCATTAAGTAAATGGCAGATGCTATTAACCCCTCTCCCTCCTGAGAAAGGGTAAGGAGAGAGAATAAGGGAGACACAGGTTGGAAAACAAACTGCACATCTTTAATGTGACAGTAATGAAGAAGAAGAAAATAACGAAGTATATACAAATATATACAAACTGACTCTTGCACTCCCTCCCAGCCATGCTCAGGTCACCATCCAGGCTGCAGGGCAGGCCTTAGAAAAATCCTGGACTGGACTCCTAGAGCCAGCAGCAGATGAGAGATGGATGTAGAAACACACAAATTCAGGGGGGCACTGGTCAGGATAAAAGGCAGATGAATGGATGGGGTCCCCTCAGGAAGGAAGAAGAGATCTTGACCCTCATGATCCCTCAGATTTATACGAAATATGACCTGTATGGAATACCTACTTTGGCAAATTTTAGACACCCGTAGGTCTGACCCCTTTCCTCCCTTTTGTTTCTGGAGCATGTTTAGCAGAACCAAGCAGTGGCCTTGGTTCTGCACACTGTTCTCCAACAGTAACTATAAACGTGGAGCATTATCAGCCCTAGAAGCAGACACTGAAGAACATGCTGTTAATTTCAGCAAATGCAGCTACTGAAAGAGACTTAACCAAAAAGTAAAATCACTAGAAAGGAAACTGGTTTTATCTAGCCTCAAAACAGGACAGAAGTAAAAGGAACAGTTATTCATTCCCTCTTTTCAAAGCATTTTTGACTGAAGAGTTCTGGTTACTAAATTCAAATAATTGTTTTTTAAAGTTAAACTTAGATTATAACAGATTCTTAAGAAAACCAAAGAAAAATTACATACAACTTGAATCTGTGGCTGTTACCAAATCAGAAAAAATAGAAATAATTAAAACATTAATTAATTTTAATGATAAGCATGCAAAGAATTGGTTAACCAAATGTTATGCAGAGACAGGTAATAATGATTCTATAGCCTGACTGTATTATAAATCCTCACCTATTGGGGAAAAAACACTACAGAGGATCAATTGGATGAAACACAAAAGCAGGGAATTGTCTTTCTCTGAGTTATACTCAACAAGCATTATAATTTGTAATACTGCCCATATCTTCCTGTAATTGAAACTCTACAGAAAATAGAGTATTAAATAATGTCAGACACATAGATAAGTTCCTATTCTCTGAGCTGAAGACTTTGTGCTTCTTTGAGCCAAACTAGTTACAATGAATGCTACTAAATTAGAATTATTTAATGGGTCACTATGCAAGTGAACTTCACTGCATGACAAATGTATACCTCCTAAAATTACAAAGTAGTCTTTACATTACTTCTTCCATTATTGTTGTTGTTATTCTTATAAATCACTTTGATCCTGATGCTATTAAAAAATCTGCAAAGCCTAATCATCTGTGAAAAAGCACTGCTTTACTAGTTAGCAGCTTAATGGATTATAATACTAATATAAATTTGTTGTTAAAGTGTTTCTACTGTGATTCTATTCACAATCCATAATTTTGTGAATACAAAAAATTATTTTAAGCTTATTACTTTTTTTAAACTCTTGAGTGCTGCAGTTTAAAAGAGTATATGTAAAAATGCTCATACTTCATAGTTTGAAGTACGCCAACCGTAAATAACATCGTTTCTAATTAAATTCTAAACAAATAAAAAAAACCCCTTAGGTATTATTGGCTGGAATTCAACCTTTATATAAGCCCATTACCTTCAAGTGAACATCAGCTGCTTGTACTAAATGTGAATTTTTCCTTACATATCTTGGTGTCATGGGGTGCAAACATTGTTGCTCAGAGAGAAAAAATAAATGCTCTAACATCCAGAAGTCATGGTTTTCTATAACTTTAATTTGAGTGATCTGTTTATCAAGCAGTTAATTTCTTTGTTAAATAACTGACATTTTTTAAAGTTGAATTTTTTGAGCACAAACCAGCTGAAAGGGATAATTTTGATATTAATTTGACACACATCATGTCAACTTCATCCTGATGGACCCAGGAGATCTCTAAAGTTCATCTTTAAAATTTTGAAATTTTTCGTAATATTTTCAGAATTCCAAGAGGGCAGCAAGCCAATGTTTTTGAGGTTTTTTTAAAAGTAATTTTATTCAACATATTCCTCACCTATCACATCAAAGGGACCCACTTTCTGCTGCTGAATTATGGGGTAATATCGGTCAGCCTAAAGTCAAAGATGCTGGAAGAAATACTCATTGAAAAAAAAAAAACAAACACCAAAACAACAAAAAACCACCATCAAAGAGTAATTTTTTAATTTTTCTTTTCTATATGGGATATAAAAGTCCTTGGGTTGCATACAGTAGAACTGACAATGTCACTTTAATGAAAGTGAATTGAAACAAATTATGTACCAAACATAACTGACATTTAAGACAGTCAGTGTGAATTCTTCATTTTTACGTTGAGAGTATTAGCAGTCCAGACCTTGGACATTTTCTTTCCAGAGAAATATTATTGAAGATAGGGGAAATATTCAAATGAACAAACACATGAAAAGCACAGCTGTCCCTTGTTCTCTCTTTTCATTCCTCAGAGCCTGACATTAAGTAGAATGTCCCTTTTACTTTAAACTAGATTTTCCCTTAAGCTAATGTTTCCCAGATGTAGAGTATATTATTAATATGCACATCTCTAGAGCTATGAATTTATGAATTGTTTATTCAAATTTATCTTGCTACTCCTAAGTCTTAAAATAAGCACTGTTTCTCTCTCTCTCCCTCTCTCTTTTTTTTTTTTTTTTTTTTTTTTTTCCCTGCCATACTGAAAAGGATTGTTTTCTGAAAGAAATTTGAAAATTTCCCTGTTCTTTTTTTGGCCCCATTTACTCAGGTCTGAGTAAACATGGCCCCTAATCTGAGCTGATGACAAGAAGCACACAAGTATTTGTCTCAGGGCTGGTCAAATGGATTTTTAGCCACCGGCCCTGCCTGGGGTGTTTGCACTGTGCAGGTGCAACAAGATCCTGAGACAGTGCATGATCCTTGTGCCTGGGTGTCACAGGACCCAGGATGGTGCTAGCATATTCTGTGTGTTCTCAGTGCAGTGGGGAAACAAAAAACATTGTTTTATTATGGGTTATAAATTTGTGATGAGGATGAATCTTGCTAATCCCAAAGGGTGAGGCACCTCATCTTGCCTTTTCTTTCAGACTTTATTTATTTATTTATTTATTTTCCCAGTTTATCTTCATACCTTCACCATTCATCTGTATTTAGAACCAGATCATAGAATCACAGAATGTCGGGGTTTGGTAGGGACCTCTGACAGTCATCGAGTCTAAACCCCTTCCCAAAGCAGGACCAAAACTAGGGCAGGTCACTCAGACATGCATCCCAGTGGGTCTTGAAAGTCTCTAGAGAGGGAGACTCTATAGTCTCTCTGGGGAGCCTGTTCCAGGGCTCTGTAACCCCTACAGTAAAGAAATGCTTCCTCATGTTGTGGTGTATCTTCCTGTGCTCTATTATTAATCCATTGCCCCTTGTCCTGTCACAGGAACAGAGGGGGAGGAGAACTTGACAAAGATGTTGAACAGGACTGGACCCAGCACTGATCCTTGAGGGACTCCACTAGTTACAGGTCTCCATCTGGACTCTGCACCATTGATCGCCACTCTTTGGGCTCTATTGTGTATTCAGTTCTCAATCCATCTCACTGTCCATTCTTCTATCCCACATTTCCTGAGCTTGAGTATTTTATAGGAGACTGTGTCAAAAGCCTTGATAATTCAAGGTAGACTACAACCAGTGGTGTCCCTGCATCTACCCTTTCAGTCACAGCTTCAAAAAAGGTTGTCAGATTAGTCAAGCATGATATCCCCTAGGTAAATCCATGTTGACTACTCCTGATAACCTTCTCTTCCATGTTCTTAGAGATGTGCTTAGATGACAGGCAGATTTTCAGGTGCACAGGAAATTCCAACATCTCAAAACTCGTTTTTCTTCTACATTAGACATCACATCATTTCATATTAGGCACTAACATTACCAGCATGTCATATTATATTAGAGCAAGATATATTAGCTAAAAGATCATATTTATATTATTTAATTTACAGCATTACTTTAGTTTTTATTTTATACTTGTAATACCATCTGTCTTTTCATTGTCATGCTCAGTGTCAAATGTGCCTCATTGCAAGAAGCATAAGACACATTATATTTTAAAAAGTCATATCTTATTATTTTCCTCTAGTAGACTAAAAGGTTCAGACTGATACTACTGAATGTGACACATGCTAATCGCAGCTCAACCAAGAGCTCATTTCAAGTTATTATAATTTAATCTGNCAGGACAAGGGGCAATGGTTAAGAAATGCTTCCTCATGTTGTGGTGTATCTTCCTGTGCTCTATTATTAATCCATTGCCCCTTGTCCTGTCACAGGATGCAAGTAAGAAGAGGTTGTCCCTCCCTTCTTGATGCCCATCTCTCATATATTTATACACATTAATTAGATCCCGTCTCAGTCTTCTCTCCAGATTACAAAGCCCAAGGTCTCTCAGTCTTTCTTCTTAAGGCAGGTGTTCCAGTCCCTTAATAACCCTCATAGCCCTTGGTTGTCCTCTCTTAAGTAAATCCCTGTCCCTCTTGAACTGGGGAACCCAGAACTGCATGCAATACTCTAGGTGAGGTTTCGTTTGAGCAGAACAGAGGGGGAGGAGAACTTCCCTTAGTGTGCTGGACAGGTCTTAATGCACCCCAGGGTACTGTTGGCCTTCTTGGCCACAAGGGCACGTTGCTGTCCCATTGATAACTTGTTGTCCACCAGGACTCCAAGGTCCATCTCCATGGGACTGCTCTTTAGAAGATTGCTTCCTAACCTGTACTGGCATGTTTTGTTATTCCTTCCCAGGTACAGGACTCTGCACTTGTTCTTGTTGAACTTCATTACCTTCCTCTTGGCCCGGGTCTCCAGTCTGTCCAAAACTTAGTGAATCAAGACTTCGCCCCCAAGTGAATCAGCCAGTCCTCCCAGTTTTATGCCATCAGCAAACTTGCTGAGAACACACTTTGTCCTGTCATCAAGGTCATAGACAAAGATGTTGAACAGGACTGGGCCACAAGGGCACATTGCTGTCTCATTGATAACTTGTTGTCCACCAGGACTCCAAGGTCCATCTCCATGGGACTCTATTGTGTATTCAGTTCTCAATCCATCTCACTGTCCATTCTTCTATCCCACATTTCCTGAACTTGAGTATTTTATAGGAGACTGTGTCAAAAGCCTGGATAATTCCAGGTAGACTACAACCAGTGGTGTCCCTGCATCTACCCTTTCAGTCACAGCTTCAAAAAAGGTTGTCAGATTAGTCAAGCATGATTTCCCCTAGGTAAATCCATGTTGACTACTCCTGATAACCTTCTCTTCCATGTTCTTAGAGATGTGCTTAGTTGACAGGCAGATTTTCAGGTGCACAGGAAATTCCAACATCTCAAAACTCGTTTTTCTTCTACATTAGACATCACATCATTTCATATTAGGCACTAACATTACCAGCATGTCATATTATATTAGAGCAAGATATATTAGCTAAAAGATCATATTTATATTATTTAATTTACAGCATTACTTTAGTTTTTATTTTATACTTGTAATACCATCTGTCTTTTCATTGTCATGCTCAGTGTCAAATGTGCCTCATTGCAAGAAGCATAAGACACATTATATTTTAAAAAGTCATATCTTATTATTTTCCTCTAGTAGACTAAAAGGTTCAGACTGATACTACTGAATGTGACACATGCTAATCGCAGCTCAACCAAGAGCTCATTTCAAGTTATTATAATTTAATCTGTTAACTGACTTGATATTTGCAAAAAAGTACAAACATCCTTTGAGAATGGAAATTTCAAGTTGTTATATAAAGAAAAATCTTTTGTTCATGAAAGCTCAAAATTTTAATATCTAAACCAAGACATAAGCCCTGTTAAAAGGCAACAGACCCAGTGCTGACTACTGACATTATGAATATTACTCATGAGAACATTCTGATAGCACTTAATAGAAATTGTAGACTTCAGCCATTACAGACTTTCCTACAGAAGCACATATCCATGACTTTTAAGAGATGGGCACTTGGTATCATGGGGAAAAAGCAAAGCCTTTTACCAGGAAACAGCCACACCATCTGAAGTGCTAGTATTGGAAATATCTCTCTTGATTTACTTGTCTATAAGAGGAAAAAGGGAAAAAGAGGGATGAAGCTAGCCATTAATGATTCTAAAAATCACAAATAATGTAAAAATAATGATGAATTAAAGAAAGTAAAAAGAGAACTGCCCTTGTATATGATGTGGGCAGCACACTGACTAATGTTATCCAGAGGAATTTGTAAGTGTTACCAATTAGATGTTTCTAGGAAGATAAGGAACATTCAGTCCAGGAAATCACTTAGTTGCAAGATGTTTTTTGTAAAGTAACTGAAAAAAAAATGTTTATGACAACAGAAAAACACGAGAAACCAAATACTCTGAAGAGGTGGTTTCTTCATCTAGTCATATCCTGTCCTCCATAGTGTACTTATGCTGATTTAGCTTTTCTGAGATGACAGGAAGGCTATTTTGTACAATGATAAGCAATGTGATAGTTTTGAAATTCACAGCAACATTCTACAGGGATACAGTTTAATGACAACTCTCCCCACTAGTCTTTTCACTGCTGCTTCCTCACTGTCTCTTAACCAGCATGTAAGGTATATGCATTCCCACATACAACCAGATGAAAAACTTTTCAAAGAAGAAAGTAAAGCAAGTACTGAAGAGTGAATTTCTTACATTTCTCACACACTGAAGATGAATACCAAAAAACCTGATACAAATTTTCATTGTTCTTAATAAACTAGTACTAATCACTGGTATATTATTATTTATTTTCCATAATTTTAGATTTGATTCCCTGCTCCAGGAGTGTTTATAGATAATACAGGAAATAAACTATTAATAAATTCTCACTTCCACAATCAAATATATTGCATGACCTATCTCTGTGCACATCGAGTCTCACTTTTATACTGGAAAGGCAACTATTTATTCATTCCATTGATTAAGCGGTGTTGCAAAATTTTAAAAAATATTAGAAATCAATAACATTTCACCATTAGCTTTGTCTACCAGTGCACATATTCTGTGTCATTATACTTTTTCTCCATTATTCCAGATTTTCAACATTATCAGGTGTTTTGATTTGGTTTGGTTTGTTTTTTTCTAATCAGAAAATTTCTACCTTTTTGATTCTTTAATTTTTTTCCTCATCCACTTGGATAATCATCAAGGGTTGCTATCCCCAGAATAATCATTATCTTTTCTTGATTATAAATATGTGCTCCAGAAATACAGAGAAGAATTGTAAGAGGAATGCCATAATATTAAAATATTATACTAAAATTGCAGCATAATAACTTTTGTCATGAGTAGGTTTTGTTAGATCTGGATTAGTAAATTACAGCAGATACTATCAGCTCATACAATTTGAGATAATGTGTTTTATAATGTTTCTGAAGTCACAGCTTCTGGAGTCATACTGTGGTAAAAGAAATTCAGTTGCTGTTTAAATAAATCCTTCCCAGTCATAGCCAAACGTTAAAATTGTGAATCTGGAGGACAATAAAGATATGAACATTGAAGATAGATAGACATAAATTAATATTTATCTCTTTGTGTAAAATAAAAGGAAAATAAAGATAGTTTTGAGATTGTTAAATCATGAGATTTACATTAGACTTGGTAACACCAGACTTAAATCTTAAAAGCTGTTTAGTTTAATGCTTCATTTCCGACTAGATCATATCAGACTTTAATTACAGTTTTATCTCTTTTAGGAAAGGATGTTTAAGCCTCATATACACTAAGGACAATTTTACAATAAAGTGGGTCTCAGATATTGCCTGAACATAAAGTAATTTAACAACAGAGGGTTGCATCCCTGACATATTAATAGGAGACATTTTCCTCCATTGTAAAGGTGAAAATGTAGCAGAAATGGGTGCCCTCCTAAACTGCACAGAAAAACACCAAACAACTACTTTTACATCAAAAGTAGAATGTTTAATGGTCAATTTATTGACTTTGACGATATACACTGTGTGTGAGATTTTCCATTAACCTAGGGTCTGTGCTGTGAAAATCAGATATTCTGAATGGGGAAATTTACTTTTTGTGAAGAAAAATAGATATCGAAATTAGCAAAGTTTAAGAAGAAAATGAAATGGTTCCATTTTAGGAATTACACAATGCAAATAGCTTTTAAACTCTCCTATTTTTACTGAGCTTCTTATTGTTTTGGCCAGCACCAATATCTCCCCTTGACAAAAGTTTCAATGAAGAAACTTGAGAGTGCGTGACAATGTGCAAGACTTATTCAGAATAAGAGGTGTTCCTTGAGTAGTTAGGTAATGAAAGAAATTAAATGAAGCATTAAAATTCAAAGCTGTCCAACCTGTGTAAATCACTCACAACACTGGCTATTTGGAATTTAAATTGCTCGTTGTCTCAGCATCTGTGGAGAGGAGTCTGCCACTGCTTACACTGAGGCTGAGGAAGTACACAGAGATCTTGTTTATTACTCATTTTTTCTCTCTCACAACCACCACTTCATAAATATATAAATGCAACCTACACAAAAAAAGGTAGGGCAGGCAGTCGCAGAAACTACCATTATTTGTGGGGTAAAAATGTCTGGAAGACTGTTTGGGGTGAAATATTACAATTTGGGCAAGGAGGCAGTGCTAAGGAGATGTGTGCCTGCCTGTGTTCAAGTCTCCTACTTCTGCACCTCTCAGAGGACAGATTTTCCTGCACTCTGTGGAGGAAAGCAGCATGCTATGTCTATAGCAAGCCTATAAAATTCCTACTTAATCCCTTGTTTAAAAAGTAGCAGCTCTGTGTTGTGCGGAAGGCAACAAGCAAAGAGCACACACTTGTAGAAGCAGAATTACAAGCAACAACTTTCTGTTTTGGTGGGTTTCTGTTGTTTCTGGTGGTGGGGTTTTTTTGTTTGTTGTTTGGTTTTTTTTCCATAAAATTCCATTAGTTTCTTTCATGAATAGGAAGTAGCCACCATTCTGGACCAGACTGAGTCCATCTAGTTCATGATCCTGTCTCTGACACTCTAACTTGGAGGACATTTTGCTCTTTCATCTTGATCAGAATAAAGTTTTTGTAATTTATTGTCCACGCTTCTGTTCCTGATGATTTTCTTCAAAGCATGGTATGATCCTTAGCCAGGGAGAAAGTTTTAATAATTCCATTATTCTGTTGAGTGAGAAGGTGTTTCAGACAGAACAGATTTTCGAGATTTCTGACTGACTGTCCTTGAGCTCTCCTGTTAGAGGAAGTCCCTCAATATTTTATGTTTACTAGTTCAATAATCATATTGTATTTTCAGGAAATAGTATATATATTTAATGGAAGCCTGATGTGCCTGATTTAAACCCACCTCAAGGATTTTTGTCAGCACTAGTATCTTTTAGCAAAGAAACGTGTGATGCTGTTCCTTGATCTGCCATGAGGTGGCTGTTAAACGTTCCAGAACAAATTAAATTCAATGCATGCCTGCACAGCACAGCCTAAGAATTTAATGGTGTTTCCATCACAGTCTGTGTGCAAAGTCATGCTGCTTTCAGCTTGTGCAGGACCACCACTGATGGGTATGGAGCTATTCGTGTTTGTCCCATGACGGAATGTGAAGCAACAAGAAGCTGCAGCCAGGTGTAGGATATGGCAGGGAAAACTGTTCCATTTAGACCACATTTCACTATTTTCTTTACTGTTATAAGTTAAAATTCAAAACAGTATCTTAAAGAGTACCCAGAAATGTTAAATAATGTTCTATAGTCTTTGTTGTTTGGGTTTTTTTCTTTGTTTGGGGGTTTTTTGGTTGGGTTTTGTTTGCTTGTAATAATCGTCTCAGTAATTTTGTGGTTTTAAGGTATTGGTAGCCACAATTGTACAGGTTACATTCTTAAAATCTTCCAAGTTCTAGATGATTTGGTCCATCTTTCAAAATTACCATAAAATTTCTCAAGAGCTCTTCTGAAAAAAACTTCCAAAATTTCTCCCTCTTTCCAGTTAAAAAACTGGAACACAGGTCAAAACAGATTTACAGGAAACAAGAAAATTATCATCATCATCACATGTTTTATTTTTTACTTTCATGGTAAAATATAACTGATGTAAATAATTTGCTGTCTCCTGAGGCTGTTTAACTGGTATCTAAACCAAGGGTTATCTGTTGTAAAACTACAATATCCATTAGATGTCATTGCACTGGATTTATTTATACAATATTCTTACTGCCCAGAAAAGTTTACTAAGGATCTAATAAACTACTTCAGAAAGAAAAAAATACATGAAACATAATGCAACTGTGAACAATAAAACTGACAAATTCATTCAAAGATCATCTGCAAAAGACTGCTCATATACACTTTAATGTATAATAAAATGTTGCTTTCCCAAAAGTAAAAGACACTAACTGAATTGTCACTCAAGACATGCAACTGTTCATGTCATCGATTTAAATCTTCAGTGTTAACATTTATTTTAGACAGACATTGCTCTTGCTTCTTTTGTCCACCCTCATAATTTAAGTCAGATCTTTGCTCAACGTTAGAGAATTCAGTATTGCACAAAAACTCTTTTACATTAGTATTGGTAGCTTCTGAACTACTCCATTAATGTGTTTCACAACAAAAAAAGTTTTAAGATTTTTTTCAACTGATAATTCATTCAAATAGACTCAGACTTTAGCAAGTTTAGATGAAGTTAAAACACTAGGTATATAACATTCAGTAAGACTTAAGCCCTATGTCTCTTACTTGGAGACATATACATTATTTTAAAAATACCTTATGTCATAATGAGGAAGAATATTTTCCTACAAAAACATTGTCCTTGTCTAACAATATATTTAAACTTTATATTTATAAAGTTTAAATTAAAGTTATTAAAATGAAGACAGCACAAACCAGCTTAGTGAAGGGTCTCAAAAATATTGTATGTGGAATATTATTGTCAAATATTGTATGTGAATAAGAACGTAGAGATTGTGGTTTTCCTTTTATGTGTTTCATGACCAAACCACTGCTAATGCTGTTTGATAATCAGATTTTTGGCTTTATTATAGAAGCCTAGCTTTATTCAAAGTGTATTTTAAAACATAACTGAAACCTAGAATTTCTGTGGTTTTAGTCACAGCTAGTTTCTTGTTATAAGAAGAGCATTTTCTTACTAGATATATAAGTAGGAATCCTTTTTAAAGAGCCAAAGGGAAAGGTATTTGTATGTGTGAGGGTGGGAATATGACATGAATTACAGAAAAAATGTATTATCTCATAGGTGTTGCCCGGTTAGTAGTGGATTAACACTTCTTTCCCTACAGAATTACAGTTGTCTGTGGGGAAGGCACCTTTGACAACTTCTGTAAGCAAATAGGTGTTTCAGTATTTTTGTTTCTAGCATATCATGTTGAGCCTTACTAAACTGGAAAAGTTTTTTCTTTCTTCAGCTGTAGTAGCAGTATCTCACATCACTCAATCAAAAAACAGAGCTCAGAGACAATAGCTGAGGTATAGAACAGAATATCCTTAGGGAGCAAATGTCAACCTCTGCATATCTGAATATTTTAGCCAGTCATACTCAGCACCTGTAATACAATGAATTAAGTCCTGCTACAGAAATGTGAGATACAGCTTTATAACTTTATTTTTTCCTGAAATATGTATGCAGACATACATATGGGCACACTTATGACTCAGATACATGTGCTCTTAAGAGTAGAGGCATTATTACAGTATTACATTAAGGCTATTAAATGTACAGCTGAGAAAGAGAATAACTATTCATTGTGTATGACCATTAAAAAAGGAAGTTAAATTATTATTCTGTTAAACTATGAGCATTTCTAAACAGGAAATAGGCAAAAATAAGACTTCCTTTTATGCTTTGAACAAATTGTTAATCTTGTCAAACAAAGGAATGTTGACCTTTCCTTGTAATACAATTTAAAATTCACTTTGGGGTTAACAATGAAGACAAATTCTTTTTATAACTGAAGATTCACTTGTAATTCAGATTTCTTATTTGAAATTTGAAATATTTGAAAAGATGAAGAAAAAACGGGAACATGATACTGACATAAATTCTAAATACCTTTGCCAAAATCTGAAATTCCTCCTTGAACACATTATTTAAAATTGTGTGGAACAACTGTAAATTTTAGTATTTTAATTTGAATTTTATTCCATGAATGTAAATAAGTATTGTATATTCCATATTGATCAGTGGTCTCAGAACTTCCCGTTTACTAGATAGATTATCAAATACTTTTCCTATCTCCAGACTAGTTCTATATGGTTTTATTCATGTCAGAATCTAATTAATTTCTATTTTGTTCCAGTATTGAGAAACAAAATAATGTGACATTTGGGATGTCACATTTTTCTGCTTATGACTTTTCACAAAGAAAAATGGCAAACTACTGACCTCCTGCAGTAACAGAATGTGACAAATGTTAATGAGGATGAGAGCTAATGAACATTGTGACTTTCAAATTAAACACTCTTCATTTGGTACAAGTTCTTTATGTTAACAACTGCTTGAAATATGGATACATTGCATGAACAGTCCCTCAAATGTGACATAAAGGGAGGTAATTGCCGTCTTTGCATCAGAAAATAAAATGGGGTTTTATACCTAAACAAAGATTTAATCTAAATGTATTGATTACTTAAACTGTGCTACTTTTAGGAGAACTGTGACTGAGAAAGGAGTTAAGGGACAGCTTCAGAAGAAGAACTGGGGAATATAAAGGTGGACATTTCAGTCGTGTACTTAGGTGCCATCTCTCAGAGCAGAATTCAGAACAGAGGGTCAGGTCACAGATGTACCTGGAAGTCTTAGGCTGAGAACCACAGGAATGCTCTCACCATGCTGATATTCACATCCCAAAAAGAATTATCACATAAGAAACATTTAAACATAGGTTTGAACATTTGAATAGAAAATCTACTTGCAACTACTATTCTGCAGTATGCCATGCTGCCTTTTTTATATTTCTGCTAAGCAATTCTATATATGCAAATAAGGAAATCCATAAAGAAAATATGTCCGTCCTTGAAACTCTGTTCTTAGCTCTGCTCCACTGTAAGTATTTCAAGGCTGTAAAATTGTTACATGTCTTAAGTCTTAAGCTCGTTGCTGAATAGCAGCTCCTTCACCTTTGAAATGGTTTACTGTATGAAGTCTGTAATTCTATTATCAGCCTCTCATTATTATGCATCTTATAATAATCCAGCCTTATAACTGGAGAGAGAAATACCAATCCCACCAAAAAAAAAAGAAGTGATGCCTGTATGGGTTGACACAATAAATTGTTGTCCTCAAAATTTAGACAAAAGTTCACATTATAATCATTCCCTGTATTGTGTGTACTGTCTGCTCTGAGAACACCTGATGGCATCCTCAAGACTGATCAACTACATGCACACAGGAAGCCAGCAAACTTGGGATGACCAGAAACCATTTGGGATTTTTCACCAAGCATCACGCAGTGTTTGCAGGCAGTCTGCAGAAAGTCCACAGGCTCTCAGTTAAGCATTTTTGGGGACTAAGTCCAGACACTTATCCTTAAAAAAGGTAGAGACATAGAATCTAAGTACTAATAAAGCCTTTCAGTTTAACCCATGTAGACTGGCTTGCAAATGGCTTTGGATTTCTATGCTTCTGGACTGAGTGACAGGAATTCCAAAGGCCTCTGTAGCTTATTGAACAGGCTAATTTGCTGATACAAAGTGCATATGTATAAGGCTCCTTAACCATCAGCATTTCCTGCTAAAAAATATCAGAATGAACTACCTGGCAGTGCCACTGGGTTATTCTGAGTACGTATAATTATTCCAAGTTCTCACAGTACGGTAATTCAGTGCATACCAGTCTGAGCAAGAAAAATTCCTCCTTCCCTTGCCTGAGGCTTATACAACCTGAACAGGTAAACAGAAACTGTGCTCATGCATCTGTCAAAAGAGCAATTCAGCAATTTATCAATAGAGCGGTCCCAGTCTGTTACATTATGTATAACCATGTTTAAAAGCATTTTTTGGAGATAAATTTACTTGTTTATTACTTGGGAAACGAATGTTGCCTTACAGTCTTCTATCTCTTAGGCAGGATATACCTATTAATAAAACATCATTCATGTAGTCCACATATATGTATAGATACATAAACGTGTAGATTTTTTTCATAAATCTTATTACTCTGGGTGGATTGATCTGCATAAAATGGACTGAACAGCTTCAAGTGATTAATGATATCATTCCATGTCTTAAAAAGTAGAATAATTTGTTTTCTTTCATAAATAAGATAGACGTTATTGCAGCCTGCATAGAAGAAGAGATACAGTCTGTAAAACAACTATTGAAAGTTCCAAACAGACGAGAGCTAATTCATGCTTAAATTATTCATATAATTCCTCTGGGTTCTTATCCTCCACAGAAGGGTTTTGGGTTTTGGGTTTTGGTTTATTTTTTTTTATCTTTTTTGCTGAGTAAAATTACTTTATACTTATTATAATTTCCCATGAAATAACTGTAGCTTTTGTTTGGAGTCTGAATGAAAGACTGAGCCCATTAACATACACATTTATATATTTTTTTAAGTTAAGAACTTGACTAATACAATGACAGAAAAATCTACCAAAGACTTGAAAGACATGAAAGAGAAATCTACCAAAGACTTGAAAGACATGAAAGAGAAATCTACCAAAGACTTGATTGAGCAGGTGGTTAGACCAAAAAAAGGTATCCAGAGCTATTCTGTAGCCTACTTATTTATTAACCTACAGGTAAGCCAGAAATATAACAGCAATACACATGATGGAAACATATGGTTGAAAAATCCTACATTTCCTTCATTTTCTTTGTCTTTAGGCTGAGCTGGTTATAGTACTATGCTGAATGTATGCATCCATTCATTTGTATGGGCCAAAGAGAAGATTAGTTGTATTCATGGAAAGAAAAGAGCCAAGGAATCCACAGATATGAAGTAGATGATGCTTAGAAAACTGCTAAGGAGAAGTATCATGTATGCTTATCCTTTTCTTCATCTTCCTAAGTATTTGCTCATGACCACTGAGATTTAACACCAGAGTCTGTGGTCTTAAACTTGACTCAGTATGGGCACCAGGTTTTTATTATGTATATCATCAGGATTTCATGTCTAATACATTTGTCATGTCAACATACGGTTTATGACTTTCTCAGACTCTGCATTTTGTCCTTTATAACATCTCATAGAAACATGAGATGGTTTGGGTTGGAAGGGACCTTAAAGATCATCTATTTCCAATCCCCCTGCCATGGGCAGGGACACCTTCCACCAGACCATGTTTCTCAAAGACACATCCAACCTGCTTTGATCACTTCCAAAGAGGGAGCATCCTCAGTGTCCCTGAGCAACCTGTTCCAGTGTCTCACCATCTTCGAAGAATTTCTTCTTGATGTTTGAGAACTCTTCCAGTTAAAGACACTCTCCCACATCCTTTTGCTACATGACTTCATAAAAAGTTCCTCCCCAGCTTTCCTCTAGGGCCCCTTCAGCTACTGGAAGGACACTACAAGATCTCTCTGGAGCCTTGTCCTGCCTGAACACCCTCAGCTCTCAGCCTGTCTTCACAGGAGAGATCCTCCAGCCCTCTGATCATCTGCCTTATACTGCATGCAACTTTCAGGTGAACTGTGCACATAAAGTTAAAGAGGATGCTCGGTCCCACAGACTTGAACTAAAAAAAGATCATTTGATATTATAGCAATACAACCTATTCCATCTTCACCATTTTTACTTTATAGGATGAATATATTCAGAAAATTACATACATCCCCTTCTGCCTTCCCCAAGGACCAGATAATCGGAGAAAGCTTTATTACCTTTAAATTTCATTTCACACATTCTTAAATATTCTTCCCTTTATTTCTTTTCATGAAAATGTTCAGTTCATAAAAGCACAAACTTAGAGACTTATAAAAATCTTTGAGCTTGGAATTAGAACAATTCCCCTATTACAGTTCTTGCAGGAATACGAGTGCGGGAATCTCCCAGAAGAGAAGACAACCTGACATTGTCTTAGTGTCTAAAGTGGGTCAATGTCAGCAGTCATCAGGTGGAGAGTTTTTGATATTGCAACCCACAGCCAGATGCAGTAGATGTTTTTCAAAAGTCAAATTACTTCACTAAAACCTAAATGTTGTTAAAGACAGAAGCAAATAAAGAACATGTGTTCACAGAAATATCAACAATATCAACAATCTGCTTTTCATTTTAACGTGATATCTTTCTTTTGCCTTCCAGATGATTTTTTTAAATACAGGAATGATTACTCTGGGTTTTAAAATTAACTTAGGATCAGATATTTCTAACATAAAAATTTTTGCAATCAGGCTAACCGCTTGTGTTTCAAGTTGAAGCCAAATGTAAGTTTTAACAGTTAAATCATAAACTTATTACTAAATGCCATTTTAAGGGCAGTGGTCCCAATCTGACCCCTCATCCTTTCTCTTTTCTGACACTTACCCAGCATTCACAACTGCTATCCTTGACCTCTCTCTTCTAGTCTGTCCCATTGGCTACTTTCCTGGTTTTCAATGATCTTCCAAAATCTCTTTATAAAATTGATCAGGTGAGACTAGCTATTCTTCAAGCTTTTCTAAAATTGTCTGACTTTATTTAGAACCACAGAGCTCTTCTGCTTCTTTATGCAGGTTGTCTAGTAAGCATTGGCATCTACTATTTGTAAAAGATGCTTGCTTGATATTTTTAAACTTAGATGGTCTGACTCAGCTAAGCTGAGTAAAATGTTAAAACTCCTTTAAGTTTATGGGTAAAACAGAATTCAAGGGGTATTTCATACTGGATTTCAGAGAAGCCAGGTTCTCACTGCAAGATCAGACAATGAGTTTGATGTGTACTTTTCTCATTTTTGCCACTGACTCAAAATATATGGGATAGGATTCACTAATTTACACCAATTTTTTGAGTCAGGTTTTTAATTGCATGAGTCAGATGTTTAATTGCAGAATTTTAATTGCATATTCACTTGAAAAAGACACCTAAATTATTTTGAAACTCTACATACATCAGTATTTTTAGATGTATGTAGATTTTTTCAAAGCTGCCCCTCTCTTCCTTGATCATTTTATCTGTAACACAAAAATCAGATTACTCATCCACCTAAGCTAAGGTGTTTTTGAAATATTAATTGAATTATTCTTTGCCAGCACCATTATTTATTTATTTAAGTATTATTCTCTCTCCATTCAAATTGAATATGAAACACAAACAGCATGCAGGTAATTCTGAGGAATATTATGCTTTATGTGACATTGGATAGACACTCTTAAATATATTCTAGGGTTTGAGCTTTCCATCAGAACACTGTGTGAAAGGAATTGTTAAAGTGTAAATTTTGGAGTGGTTTTCTTACTTACTACTTCCATCTGGGATTCAAGCCTCAAATTCCAAGTACCCAAAAACATCACCTCAAATAGTCACAAATCTGTTGACAAATGAGTCAGTCAGTGAGCCAGCTTGTGCTGGTCTACTTGGTGGCTTTTCTGTTCTGCAGAAAAAGAGGGAGAAGATGATGTTGAAAAACAGCCAGTCTGTTCCTTTTGGAGTTTATGAAAAGACGTTCAAAAGATTTGACAGACAGGATAATGACATGCTAATGGCTCCTACACATATCTAGGTGAGGATGGTTTCAGATGTAATAGCACAAAACCTCCTGTGTCTGAACTCTTCTCTTAATTCCTTGCAGATTTCTGCCCTCTGGAAACATATGCAAGCAGTCTTTATTTTGGGAAGAACTGGAATTGAAAAATGCAAGAGACACTCTTCTTATCCTACCAAGTCTGTTTTCTCCTGATTATGCATCATGGATTTTGTTCATAATTTTATTAAATTTTCTATCTGCTTGTGCTCATAGCAGGAGGGAGCTTGGCTAAGAAATTTTAGAGCTGCTTTGAGATTATTATTCTTCAGTGGTAAGGGTAGGATTGCTTCCTAATGTAACATTCCAATATGCCTCTTTTGTGTGTGGTGCCTATCACTATAATATATGCAGATTCAAATCTGACTTCTACTTTTGTATCTATGACTAGCTTAGCTATTTCTCATTTTATATTATCCAATATCCATTCCCCTTCCATATCCTATACTTTTCACAGGAGAAAAGGGAGACCTTGTTTTGCTATTATGTTCTCAAACAGAAAGACTATTATTAAAGAAGTATTTTCATGGGATCATGGAACCTGGGAAAGAAAAACATTTCTTAGATCATTTTGTCCATCACTTTACCAGTGCGTAACTGTTCCCTACAGTACAATTTCTGCTTTCCTGTCACTTCAACTTTATACGTCCTTAATGAGAAGACTTCAACTCTTTCTCTTAAACAAGTATTCTGTAACCTAGTAGAGCTTCTCAGCAGCATATTTTCCCTTCAACAGACCCCTAAAAAATTCTTTTTTTTTTTTCTCCTCTCTCTTCAAACCCATTTTCATCAGATTATACAGTTTATCTGACCCTGGAAGATTTATTCTTTCAAATAAGGTTTTTTTTTCCCCTCCCCTGTTTTTAATATTGCCTCAGTGTAATATTACACAATATGTATTGTGTAAAATGTATAAATTACAAATAAAATGTAAAATGTCTAAGTACACAAAATGTGTTGTGGTTATTTTTGTATTAGGGCTCTGCAACCATACCTGCAATCCTGTAGTTTACCAATTCAAATATCAAAAATTCATTAAAATGGATTGGAGATATGATGATTGGAGAACTGACTAAAGGACTTAAGGGAGGCAACAATATGCAAGAAAATTGTCCCAGCTGGAGAAAACATTGTCATGCAAAGAGATTATGTGTAAAATTAAGTCTCTTCATCCAGCCTATTAATAAGAGTAAAACTTGTTGATATTTTCTAATTATTTCAAAATAAAACAAATTATATCTTATAATGCTCTAACTATTTTGAGGCAAAGCAAAGCAAGGCAACAGATTTCTTTCAAATTACAATCAAACTGAGCAACTCTTGTGCTTGTAAGATTGAGCTCAGAGTAGTATTTTATAGCTGACAAGTTTTAATGGAAGATAAATATAACCTAGCTCTAGAAACACAAACACAAGTGCTACTATTCAGCCTTGCCTTACATAACGTGCATTTCAGCATGCCTTCAACTGCCACTATTCAAAACCTCCTGTCAAAGTTTCCCTGTTGATGGCAGAAGTAATTCGTAGAGGTAAGCTGAGTTTCAAAGAGAAAATAAAAAAAACATCTCCCAGCACTTAAAACTACGAAATATTTTTGATCATTTTCATGACAAAATTTTACCAAAACATATTCTGAAAAAAGGCTGCTTCTGCTTCTCTATTTCCTTATACTATGCCTGAAATGGTTTTGGTTTCTTGTTTTGTTTTTGGTTTTGTTTTGGTTTTTTTTAAGTACTTGTATGAAGAAAAGCCTTTCTTTCATACAGATACATAATGGAGACTACATGAACATATTTGTACTCCTAGTCTTTATAATGAAATTTTAGAGACATTTGTACAATAAGCTCTCCAACCTCAACTCAAGTAATACAGATCTTGACAGGAACCACCTTGAAAAACTTCTAAGGAGTTCTGACCTCATCTTTCCCCTGAAAACGATTTCATGATGGTTGCCAAGGCATAATGGAGTTCAGGTCCAACTCCTGCCTTCATGAGCCATAGGAATACATTGTAGAAGTAGTAAAAATATTTTCTTATCACTGGTGACTGAGAGCACTACTGTTCACTAACAAAAGATATTAGAACAATAGGTTTCCATTGCCTTTGCCTCCTCCTTGAGCTTTTCAAATCTTCCTCCAGGTGAGATCTCCAGCCTTGGGGAATATCCCGCTCACAGGTTGCTTTTCTTCCAGATCCTCCACACTTGACTGACATTGACATTACAGCTGGCAGAACCCAGGATGGAAAAATCAATGGAGGCTGGAACATGGCATTTCCATTGATGAGCTTTCAGGGACATCATTTCTGTGTCACCTTGGACCTTGAAGGTTTGCCTGTATCTTTGCCTTTGCAGGGGTATCCCGTCTCACTTGACAATTTGCTCCATTGGTCCTTCAGACTTTCATAAAGAGTGTCAAACCAGCAATCTTTCTCCATGTCAAAAGCAGGTTAGTTCCTCTCCTCTTAACACACTGTAAATCAATAGAGAGAGTGCTATTTGGCAAAGTTTTACATCTGACCTTTAATGCTCTGTCTTTTATTTGCATAAAGAATATGTAGTGCCTTTTGCTCTATAAGCTTTTACCAAAATGTTCTCATTTGAGCAAATACGGTTCCATTAGTACTAAAATGTTGCAAGCACTCACTAAAAGTTTTTTTCTCCTTACTTTTATGATAGTTTTAGCATAACTTTGCTAGTATCATTTCAGAGAGACACCACAGAGTTGAGCCTTGGGGCTATGTTTTCCCACTGATTCACCAGATAAAATTTATTATGTTTACAAAATACATCAGCATGTTCATAAAGCTTTTTGTTTAAGAGAAATAAAAGAAGCTTTATGTTAGCTAACATTGTGTTTCTTTGCAATTTTAATTTAAAGCAACTGTAGCAATAAAGAGGGAATGCATTTCTTTTTCAGCATTCAAACACAAACTGGCACATGTAGGTTGTGCATACCAGACATGGGCTGCTCCTGCATGAATTAATAAAAACAAACTGAATTTTCATTCCCTCAACTTATGAATGGTTCCAGTCTTACAGTGGGATGTCTACACTATTATGTACTTAAGAAAATATACAAATTAAAAGGCAGGCTGCAGGGGTGCACATTTCTGAAAGTCATTTCAAAGAAACTGTATCATAAGGGACTAAGTTGTTGCCTTGTGTTTTTGAATTTCTGTTAATATCATATTTTGTTTTAAATGATTGCCATTCAAGGCACAGTGAGGAAATGGTAATCAAATACTGAATACATATATCCTGATTCCATTTTTCTGGAGACTAAAAAGCCACCACATTTACAACATTTATTTTCCGTACAAAGACAGAATCCAAGTTCATTTGTATCAGGACAAATTAAGATTTCTCTCTTCTAATGTCTAAGACCTGCATTACTTAAGGAAATTTGATTTTTCTACTACTTCTATGTTAGAGCTCTGGTCAGAGGCTTTTGTGTATTTCAAGCTCTTAGTCTTTCTATAACATCAGACATCTTGTCCTGATTAGTAAATAAATGTCTTCAAATATTGGAAAATGGAAAGAGGACCCTGAGATCTTAATGACTTAGAAAGTTTATGGAAGACTTTTTATTTCTCCTTCTTTTGAAAGTGAACTTGTACATATCAACTGCCAGATTGAGGGCACTGAAAATCACTTGCAAAGAATCCATGTCTGTTCAGGGACAATGAGAGTGTTTGTCTGTGTGATCATCCCAAAATATATCAAGCTGTGGCCTGGGCATTATTGCTATAGGTTGTAAATTAATTATATTTCTGCAGCCTTGCTATACTGTGATTTTTTCTTGTAGTAGCCCAAAGTGTGACACTTGCTAAAACAATACACTTGATGTAGAGAGTGCTTCTCCACTGAGACACGCACTGTCACAGAAACAGCCAAATGGGCCTTATTCTCTCTGCAAATTACACAAAAGTTTTGAGAACACTGGAATAAGTGAAAATAGAAGCAACATTACAAGCAATCTGAGGAGATAAATGCATGTGATAGAGAACGTAATCTTCATCTGAGCAGCTGCAAAGATATCAGGAATGAGCATCTCAGCTACAAACAATTGGAGCTTCAGTAAACAGGTAGAGGCGGACTGATGAGGTATTAGCAATGCCAGCTGGCATGAGCTAATCCATCCTAAACTCTGCATCCCCTCACTGTTATTAAAAGCAATAAAGGTGAGACACATGATATTTCATTTCTAGCCCAGAAGACAATATTTATAAAACCAAAAAAAGTATCATTGAAATGTTCTTAGATTAACAAACTGGGAAACTGATAAATAGAAACGTAATCTCCATGGTTCCATCCATCAAACAAAATAACACACTATTCTGCTATGCAGTATGAAATTCCTACAACCAGTATAAATTTCTGGTTGTTATAGATGTTCAGAACCTCAAAAAAACAACCAACCAACAAAACAAACAAAAGAACCCTAACCCATAGTAAAACAAATAACAAAAACTAAAAAGGAGACCTACAGGAAAGCTGGAGTTGGATTTTTTTAAAAGGCCATGTAGTGATAGGACAAGAGGTAATGATTTTAAGATGGAAAAGGGTAGATTGAGGTTAGATATTAGGAAGAAATTAATTCCTGTGAGGGTGGTGAAACACTGGTACAGATTGTGCACAGAAGTTCCGGATACCCCCTCCCTTGAAGCATTCAAGGCCAGGCTGGATGAAGCTTGGAGCAACCTAGTCTAGTGGGAAGTCTCTCTGCCTGTGCAGATGTGTTTGGACTAGATGACGTTTAGGGTCTTGCAAGCCAAACCATTCAATGAAGAAAACCTGCAGGAATTCCTCCCCTACTTTATATCTGCTCCTATATTACATCAACACCCAGAACTCAGCCTGTTCAAGCCCAAATATACTCACCTGATTTGAATATGCAGGTGTCTCTTGGGCACACAGTTTCTCATTTCCCTCAGCTTTTTCTAAAAAGCAAAGAGCTAGGGATCATACTAAGGCAGAGGCTTTATGTCTGCAGAGAGAAAGAGGAAAGAGTGGGTCCAAAAGTGCTGCCACAATGGAAGTCATGATGTAGATGTACAGGAAGTAAGAATCTCGTAACAACCTCTATGCATAATAAAAGCCACTCATATAGGCCAGTAACTCTTGAATTTTCTAGAAGGACTGCCCTACTCTAACTTCTGAAAGTGGACAGAAGATGTTTGTAGGTATACCACTGTTGGGCCTGAGAACAAATATGCTAGAGACCATACCAGTACTTTTACAGTGTAAGTCAAGTGAGTGGGAAAAAAAAAAAACAAAAACTGGTATAATTGTATTACACTATTCTGCATTTAAATATTATTTTTTTTTCCTAGATCAGTTTGCTCTCAGTTTTTCTAACTCTCCTCCCTTTCCACAAAGAATGTTTCATGTTTTCTTCTTCACCTATGACAGAGATCTTTAACTCCTTTACAATTCATTTAAATGACAACCAGGTGCAAGCAGTTTGAAATTTTACTAAAAGCCTACTTAAACCTGAAGAAAAACTGCTTTTGCCACTGAGTTAGAAAATATTTCCTGGAATTATGCTCTAGCTGTGATATCCTGACATGAAGATTTTAGAAGTAAAAGATGTCCAAGGCATAAATAGAAAGATTTATATTTTAGGACAGCACTGTAAGGTATTATATATCCTATGCTTCATCTTATATTGGAAGCCAGTAACAACTGGACATTTACCAGAACCACCGTTCCTTAAATTTATGGAGTGTTTGAGGAATTTCCTACACGAAGTGTCAGAAATAGTAAAAATATTGCAATAAAGGTAAATAGTGTGGTATTACAAATATCCATTTTTTATATTGCCAGAGGCATTTGCATATTTATAGCAATCAGAAAGAGGTCATATTTTATGTATAGGTACAGTGGAACCTTGATCCCACTGTCACATATGGGATCTTTGCCATTATCATCCAGGGGGAAAAGATTTTTATGAAATATTCATGGTCTATATTACTAGTGGGAAACAATATATGCATATTTGATTTTTAGGTACATCTTAAAGTGTAAAAAATAGAAAATTCATAGAACTGTAGAGCTGAATGACAGGAGGAGTCACTGGACTAAATGTTGTATGTACTGCTAAAACCACATGCAAAACATATGATGCAAACCATTCTGAGTCTATACAAGCTTAGAAGATTCTTGCAGGTATATTATACTTTCATATAAGAACATAGAAACACTAAGAAAACATAGAATCTCTGTCCTTAGAGTATTTCACAACTGGACAAGGCCTTCAGCAGCCCACTCTAACTCTGAACCTTGCTTTGAGCAGGACCTCTGGAGGTCCTTCTTAGTTTGGGTTCTATTTTATTACAAAAATAACAATAATAATTGTTGATCATGTTTTTTGTTGGTTTTATTTTCATTTTATTTATTTATTTATTTATTATTTCAGTGCAGGCAATGCTTATATTTAATAAAACACAAATGTTAAATTATTTAAAATTAATTACAGAAACATGACTTTTAGACAAGGAGCACCAAAATCAAACCAAGACAGCCATAGTGGAGGCATTCAAATTTATTCCTCATTTATTCAGGAGATTAATTTTGAGATCTTCCCTGATACTAACTTAATGCTGAAAAAATTGCAGACATGTGGTCACAGCAGAATCATGTTGTTTTAGCAAATAAAAAATATTCTTACAAGAGGAAAATCTAAACATGACCTAAAAAAGTAACAGAATGCTGCTGGCTAATATTTCTAGAAAATATCTATCTAAAAATCAACAGAAGCTTAAAAAATAAAGAAGTTAGGGAAATTTTCACATAAGAAATTTTTCTTTGTCAGCTGTCAGAACTCCACTGAGATATATATTTTGCCTAGGGCGAAGTTTGATCTTTTTGTTTAAAATAATGAAGAGCCCAGTCCAGAAGCAGGTGGGATCACTGGGAGAATGAACACTGCACTGGAGGCAAGCATGTTCTAAACGAGGGGTCATGAGTTTTGCCCCCTCCCAAAAAATGTTCAAGGGTCATCCATCAAGGCTGGATGGGGCTTTGAACAACCTGGTCCAGTGGTCAGTGTCCCTGCTCATGGCAGGGAGTTGGAGCAGGATGATCTGTAAGATCCCTTCCAACCCAAACCATTCCACGATTCTATGATCTTAACCAAGAGTTTTGCCAAGTGCTGTTACAGAAATCTAGAAACTCCATTCCTTAACAAAATGCCTTGCAAATGTTATTCCATTTCTTAACCTAGCTTGGGGGTATCTTGTACTTTTTGAGTACTATTCAACTCCAGTACTTCTGATTTTGCAAAAAAAAAAAACCAATTTTATATTTGACAAGTTTCTTAATCTTTTTAAGCCAAGAAAAAAGGTTATCCTGTGAAGCAATTTCCCCTGGGGAAATAGGAAATCAGGTGAGAAAACACTTTAAATGACCTTGCACTATTGAGCTGCCACATCATATAGCCAGAGATTTCTCCACATTTAAAAGGCCTACCAGTGAACACAGCAAGGTGAAGTATTAAAAACCATGGAAATATCACTGGGACTGAAGTAGGAATGAGTAAACTATATTTGGAGTCAGAAGGATAAAGAATGGATTTTTTTTTTTTTTAGCTTAACTCTTAAAATATTTCTGTATTAGTGTTATTTTCAAAATAAGTTTTCTAAATATTAAATTTATACATTAGCTCAACATAAAAGGGGTTGCTCTAATAAAAGTGGGCTTCATTTATTAAAAATTTTTCTAATTTATATGAGAAAAAAAAAAAGTGGCAGCACTGAAAAACCATAGGTGAGTCTGGCATATTACAGTGCTGTCTCATCACAAGCCCTTAGTCCTAATGCTTTGTATACTCCACTGGAAGCAACATGCACACAGAAAAACAGATGGCTGGCTGCTGCTAGTTTTGCTAATTTCACTAGCAAGTTACTTGTTTCTGTAACCTAGAGAGTATATTATCAGATTAGTTGTCCTCTGTCGAATTTTTTATTTAATAATATTAAAGCTGAACTTAAAAATTAAATATATGATTTTATGCAACTGTATTTGCTATACCCTAGCATTGTATAGTGATAATTACTATAATAAATGTTCTTATTTTGAACTAGAGTATGCATGTTAGGATTCTTATCAGTAAAAACAAGATATATCTTGGATAAAATGCGAACATTTAACAACAGGTAAGGAAAAACAGTTAAGATTTTCTTACCAGATATTTGTCTTCTGAGTCTTCTGATGAAGAACGTGAACTAATTCTGAGAATTGGCATCTTGAAGGTTTCAGATCATGTTCCAGCTCCTCCAGATAGAACCAGAGCCCGCCAGCACCAAAGGACATATGCAAATTCAGTGCCACACAACTCTGGACTCTGCATGCTACATTCAGCTGAAGTGGGAAAAACACATAGCTGAGAGGATAAGCAAGATTCTGTCTGCAATTTCAAGCATAGACTGGAACAGGCAAAGAGAAAATAAAGCTCTGTCAGGGTAGGAGGCTGCTGTGATACATATATGTGTTACCTATCTGAAGGAGAGACAGGTTTACAGTTTGTGAGGATGGGTTGAAAGTGGGTGGGAAGGGAATAGCCACTCTGATTTTCTTGGCAAGTCATTTTTTAAAAGATACTACATTCTAAATCAAAGATTGCTCAGTGCAAGATACAGTGATTTCCTTATTATCATTATATACTGTGCAGGTTTGATATGAATCTTAATAATTCTTAATTGCAGAAACTGCTTAAGGATCCTTGAATAATAGCTTCTGTAGAAATACACATAATTAGTCATAGATACATTAAATTAAAATAACTATCACTGGTGTCTGAATTGCAGCACTGCCAACAAGCCCCAAGCAGAGACTGTCTTGTACTGAGGTATCCTTCTCTCCACCAGTGTTAGGAGACAGGGTGTGGGGAGCCAGACTATCTTTTTCAGTTAATGGGTCCAGTTAAAAAGGGGGAAATGATTTAAGAGGTAGAAAGTGACTCATTTGCAGGTGAGCTGTCACATTAGATCCAAAGACTGAGCAGGGTGAAGAAGAGAGTATCACACCCAAAGAGGCATAAGGAAAAAAAAAACCCAAGCCTCTGGGGCTGGGAATCTGCAGGGAACACAAGTAATGTTTTGTTTTTATGTTTTACTCAAGTTGTATTCTGGAGAATAAAATTGGACCTGAATAGAAACTTTCACACTATGTTTTTTTCAGAGCTAGAAAAGGCAGGTAGTTGCTTTCACATTGATAAGCTAATGTTTTCTAGGGCCTGTAATCTTAGCTTCTGTAAAAACATAACAAATAAAGCCCACTCTCTTCCCTCCAATCCTTGCCACTTGCATTTTCAATTCACCCGTTATAGCTGATTTATTGAAGTACCTGCATCGTCCAAAACAAACTCTCAGTTCCAGACAACTGTAAATATCCACTGAAAAAAGAGCAGATTTTTTAAAAACATTGATGCCAACTTACATCACAGAAAATTTAGATAAAAGCTCATTGGTTCTAGACTAAACATGTGCCAGCTATATTTTAAAATTAAAATTCTTGTCAGCAAGTAGAAATGGAGTGGACACTAATTATATGATGTATTCATTACCCATAATATTGCAGACTATGCACATTCATTTGGACAAGCTGAAGCTATATATAACCTAAAATCTCCAAAGAAAACTGCTTGAAATTAGAGTATATACCATAGGTACATACCTGGAAGAAGGGTCTTAGCAAAGGAGGCAATTCAACCAAATAACAGTTTGTTGATTTCTGCTCTATTATGCATTCTTCCATGCACAAATATGGCTGTATTCATGAATACGTAAATTTTTGGTATTATGTTGGATCCCACTGTGATGCTGGCACATAATTAGAAGCTCATCAGTAATGACTTATGAGCTGCTTCCATGCTATTAGCATCTAGAAATAAAACTACTGCAAATAACTTTTTATTTATTCTTCACCAGGATTATTATTAACAGCAGCCACACTATGAAGAGCTAAAAGAAAAACATTAGGTCTTCCTACTAAAAGGTGATGTTCATAAAACAACTCATAGGACGAGGATATTTTCTACACGGGAAAAAAATGTGACTGGTGAAGATGTGAGGAAAAAAAAAGAAAAAAGAAAGGAAGAGGTCCTTTGATTCGAGACAATGTGATGTTGACATAACGAGTGCAATTAATATCACTAATTCCAAGAAAAGTCTGAATAAGGAAGCCTCAGAAGGGAAAAATAAGGAAATCCAAACAAACAAACAAAAACCCAGCAAGTGCTAAAAAATCAAAAAACAAAAAAAAATCTGATTTAATACTGTCTAAATCCCTCGAGATAAATGTTTAGTTTCAGATGGGAACATGGTGTTTTATTTCACTTCTAGACATAAATTTCTTCTTTATCCATACAGATAAAGATTCAGACAGGGGAGAACTTATCCATGTGAGTATCTTAGTAGTGCCCGTTGGCAGAACAAGAGACAACAGAAGCAAATGGAAAAACATTAAACTTCATCTTCCCTCAAGGAAACTGCTTGGGTGTTTGTTTGCTTTTTCTTTGCTGTGAGGGTGCTCAAACACTGGCACAGACAGGTTGTGAAGTCTCCCTCTGTGGAGATATTCAAAACCTGACTGGACATGGTCCTGGGCAACCTACTCTAGCTGACCCTGCTTGAGCAGGGAGTTGGACCAAATAAGCTCAAGAAATGCCTTCTAATTTAAATGATTCTGCTTCTTTCTAGTCATAGACTCAGGTTTGTGAGGAGAGGAAATATCTGTTATTAGGTCACGTAGGAAAGCTGGGCACTTTGGGCCCACTCAACCTATGAGAAACCTAAGGAGCAGCAGCAAAAACTAAAAGTAGGTAGTCATATTGCCCTTGGTTTAATCATTATGATTGAATACGTAACAATAATAAACAAGATTATGATGAAGAATAGTAGAGCTGTAGTTAACATTCACAAAGCAGAGACTTTATTAGCAGAAAAGGACAACAACTAGCACTAAGAATTTAATGCTTGCACTGCTCAGCATCTGATGGTAGAATTGAGTGCTTTCAGTCTCATTATGATGTTAAGCTATATAGCTAAATTAGCATGAGCAAGCGAGATTTTCTGACCTTGTTGTTACTCTTAGACTTAATCTAATATCAGTCTTAAGGAACTAGTGCATCTTAAACTGCAGTGAATTCAAGTCTTCCTCTGTGAAATGTGTGCATTCTGGAATTCACATTTGTGGAGGCTTGTACTGAGGTGACTCATCAGTGCAGAACATAACTGATTACAGAGTGTCAAGGGGCAGAAAAGACATTTAGAAGCTGGCAATACCAACTCTTACCTCTTTGTGTTCAATTCATGCTGATAAACAAGATTTCCCATAATGAAACTCCAGAAGAGATATTCTTTATTTTGAGAAATCTGGTTCCATGACACTTCCAAGTGATGAAGATAGAAGAAATCACAAGGGACTTTTCCTTCATGATCAGATACGTTCATACTACTGATGGGTTGCATCTGTGTATCTATTATCTGGTTTCTTTTTTTTTTTTTTTTTTTCTCTCTCCCCCACTTTCATGTTAGCTTCAATAATTTATCAAAAGGAAGGGATATTATTCAGGTGTTACTACAGCTGTAGATCACTGCCAACACTTTGCTGAAGTCATTTATGGATGATCTGGCAACTAGTTCATGATGTTCATCCATATCTTCGTAATTCTACTCCGGCTGGTGTCAAGCAAGCAAGGCATAATATACAGGGTACATGCAACAGCTACAAAAATCTCTTCTAGGCTTTTAAATTTGATTGTCTTAGTGCTAACTGTTACAATTTTGTCTGATTGAGTTTTGGCCCACACCACGCTCTTTCAAGAAGTTGCCAGAAAACCTGGGAGTCAGTGCAAGGTGCGGAATGTTTCCCATAGGCTCTTCTGAAGTTCATGAAAGTTTAACATGAAAGTTTAACAGCTATCACACCCTCTGCCAGTTAGCCCCAACTTAGAGATTGCTTCTGGAAATGTCCGTGTTACTGGTTTCTCTATTTAATAGCTATGGATAGTTAACATTAATTCAGATTTGTGCAACATACCCTACCAACTTTTTGATACCTGGCACTGTAGAACTGTTCACAGGCTACATTATTTCCAGAGCTTCTTCCAGTAAGGTACAAGAACAGCTGGATAAGTGAAAAAAGTATGTGTTGCAGCCTAGAGGGAAAATGGAGCAGTTTCAGTCTTCATCTTGAATCTGATATCTGCTTCTTCGGAAGAATCCTCTTTGCCAGAAACATATTGCATGATCCTAGCATGACTGTTAGAAGAGGGGAGGCCATACAAAACTATAGGCATGTATGGCTCCTCATTCACTGAATTAGGAGAGACAGACCATGAGGGATATCCTACCTGTCTAGCTGCCCCATGAAAATTCAGTTCCGCACACTTCAGTTGCTTAGACCTTGCAGTCCCTGAAAACCAACTCTTATAGTCACTGATAAACTGATAACCTAGGTCTTTCTTTTGACAGAACAGGCTATTCTTGCACTGATTCCACCCATCCTTTTCTAATGGGCCATACAATTTTAATTACAATGTGACTATTGAACAAGCAAACAGTGCAAGGATTTCCTGGAACCTAAGTCAACATGCTTGTTGGACTCAGTGTCCAGACAGGAGTTTTTTTCCTTGTTTGTTTTGCAGTAGAGATTTAACTCAAGCTTATTCCTTGAGTTAAAGGGTATTGGATAATGGGTGTTTTCTACAGCATCCTCTGCTAGAGCTCTCCCACTGTGTATAAGCATCTAAGTGCAACTGTGTATCTTAGTAGTAAGGGAGAAAGTTTCAGAAGCAGACAGGTGAAGGTTTTCCTCTCCTTTGAGCATATACACACACAGCCTTTTTCTGCTACAATTTCTTCAGTCTTGTACCCAAACTGTACTTTCCTTTGCTACTTTTCCCTTTGTCTTAGAGCAAAGATCCAGCATATTAATTTCAGAACAAAAATTCTATTTCAAGCATTCTTCAGTGGGAAAAAAAACAAAAAACAAAACAAAACACCCAAACAAAACCAAAATCAAAAACAAAACAAAAAAACCCCAATACAAACAAACCAAAAAACAAACCATAACACTGAGAGGTCTCAAAAAGAAGCAAAAAAGAAAAAACCCTCAGTGAAGTACTAAGTTTCTCATTGCAATCAGTGAAGAAAAATGTAAGCATATCTGATTGGTCTTTAAAGCACCAATAATGTGGATAATAACAAGCACAGTTTGTCTGTAAGTCTTGTGTATAAGATCAATGCATCCAATACCCTACTACACTTTCTATATTGTTGTTGAAAAGGGATAGCTCATGATTATGTGAGAGGCTATATTCCAACCTTTCATACAACCAAATGCAGGGTTGAGATGCTGGAGAGCAGCCCTGTAGAAAGAAATCCGGAGCTTTGAGTTGATGTCAAGTTTAAATATTAGTCAACAGTGTGCTCTGACAGCCAAGAGGGCTGGAGATGCATCAAGCAAAGAATAGCTATACCTTTTCTGTCTGTTATGAAAAAAGTGTCTTTCATTCCTTGGACAGGAAACTCCTTTCAATTTTTTACTTATAAAAAGCCTGACAGAACAGTGTGAAAGTGTGAAGCTAACAGAGTTGAAGTTCAAGTCCTAGTCTTCCAATCGCCCATCATGAAATGCAAGATTAATCATGTTTTACTTTTGTTTTTCTACATTTATTCTTAATTTTGAAAAATAATACCAGAGGAGGATGTTGCCTACATGTATTTAAATTTAAGCAGTGACTTTTTCTGATAAACTGTATATAAAAGTTTACTTCTAAAGAGCTATCAGTCAACAGTGGAAAGTATGAGTGACTTTGGCAGGATTTAGTTTCTTTCTTAAAGAATTCAGACAAATTAATAAAATCTATGAACTAATTCTGAGTGGAATTTTCTACTAACTTGCACTCTTTGCTTTTCATAAAAATTCAGATCTATATTCTTATGTGGAAAGCCACTTGGGAACTGGACCTCAACTGCAGCTCTGTGCAATCTCTTTAGTTATCACAGAAGAGAGAAAACATGGATTCATCTCATTTCCCAGGAAGGAAGAACTTCAGCATGACAATGGAAAAATAAAAGTTATTAATATGCATATTAATAGAAGATCCATTGGTACCACTAGAAATAATAGAAAATACAAGAAATCCGAATTTTTGACTTCCAAACCAGCAGACTGTTTTTGTGGTGTTTTTCTTTCTCTGAAACTAAAAAATGCAAAACTTGAAACAAGAGCATTATCCAAATGAAAATAATAATAAGGCCTGGATAGACTGAAGAATGGAAGACCCGGAGAACGCAAGACAACACACATTTTTTCAGCACACACTTGTTTAGTGAGGTGAATCCTCCTTGAGAAAACAATCTAATGCAGACAGAATTGGTATTTGCCTTGCTGTTTCTACAAAATTTCAGTATCCTTCCCAATGAATTTAAGAGCAGGTAGTGTCTGCTCAAGGTGACCTGTCGACCTCTTCTAGAAGGCAATAATCCTCCTGCTGATTACTTTAAAAATAAATAAAAAATATAGTAAGTATTTTAGATGTTTTTTTTAAATCTTCTGTGCTGCTAGAAAGTAGAAAGTAGATTAATTTTCAAGAGTACACCTCCTCTCCAATTGTATTTTATGTTTTTTAGCAATCAGATTTACACCCCAAATCCAGTCATGTCTAAGCAGCTCTGTTGATGGCCTCAGTGGCATCTACAATTCAATGCTCATACCATATGTGACTCCATGTACTATGTAGATTACTTGATGGAATGATCTGTACAATTAAATTCTGCTCTTATAGACACTACCCAACATCTTTGACTCAAGTCAAACAAATATTGCTTTTCCGAAAAGTCTCAGGAATCCAGACTCTTTCAAGTAATTACAAGAAAATAAAAATATTGTACCAACTCTCTGTCCCCCAGTAAACTGCATAAGATACTTTACTAAATGTTTAAAAACAAAATCTTAAACTGCATGAAAAAGGACAAGAAAGATGCCTTCCTTTTAATTTTAAGCTCCTCTATGAGTCAGTTCTTGCATGCCCTTGCAGCATGGAGTTACACAGAAAAGACCAGTGCCATGTCTCTCAAGGATGTTGTCTTACCTTAAATTTTCTCTTTTGTAAAATAGAAAGCTCACTGCTCTCAGAAGCATAACCAGCTAGTGCTACATGTCCTTTACACTAGGAATGCACCTTTTCACTAGGTCAATCACAGAAAATGTCCTTTATATGTATTACTTAACATTAACCTAAATGTGTATATTATCTGTGTCCTAAAGTTAACATTGGCTATAACCAAGAGCATGAGGCTAGAGAAACCTGTTTCTTTACAGATTCTCCAGACAATCTAGCTGCCCTAAAACCAAACTTCTCAGTCCTGCACAGATCTCATTCATGGTGCAATTATTTCTTCCTTATAACTGGTTTCCTCTAACAATACAATTTTCCCACAGAAAATTCTAAACAATGAAAAATGCTGTAATTGAAATGAAACCTCCCTGTGTTACATAAAATGCTGGGATTAATTCATTAAAAAAACAAGCAGCTATGCTTGACAATAAAGATTTGTATTGAGATATAGTAACTACCTATAGCCTGAAAACATGGGAGTCTTTGAAATATATCAGTCTTTGAGTTGTAAAACAAAAAGAAACTGAAATCCTTTACTTTTGCCAGACAAGGTCTCAGAGAGAAAGTCTGCTTTCCTGCAAACTCGTGAATGTTACACTTGTACCATGTAAAATGCCAATTGTCATATTTCTCACAAAATAATTTGAGACTTTGCACATTTTAAAGCACATTTTAAATAGGTCCTGCTAAAGACCTACCCATTCAGTACTCACCTGAATAGTGACAGAGTTTCAGATAAAAGAGAATATTGAAATATCAGGATGTCTCCCTGCAGTTCTGAGCCAGGCTCCCAAGTCCAGGGGTAACTTCAACCCCACTTCTTCCCCTGTAGGTTCTTGCCTCTATTGCCTGCTTAAATCCTTTATTTGAGACTCATTATTTTGTAAACTACTGTAACTTTCTCTTCAGGTATGTAGATCATAGAGAAGATATTTGAGTGATACTGCCTTCCAAAGACAGATTTTGAAGAGGCAAGCTCTAGTCCTTATCCTTAGCATAAGATGTAGAAGATGTATAACTATAGGATGCATTTGTTTGTGTCTGTACAGACACATTATTCATAATGTGATTATCTATGTGTGCAACAGTTAGCACAGTCCCTGCTATTATATTGGCATAGGACAACTACTTTTTACTACAGAATTCCTGGGAACAATTTGGGAGTTTGCTAGTCCAAATGTTGCTTCACAGCTATAATAGCCCAAAACTTCATAAATTGTACAGATTCCTTAAATGTTCACTGTGGGGCTTATTTATTTTACACCTCTACAGATAGAGCATGGCTTTTCCAGGGGGAACGTTAGAACATCACTTTGTGTTTTTCAGGAAAATAAGGGCTAAAACCCAGAGATAATTGCACAACTGGGAGCAGATTCCTCAGAATTTTGTTTCTGTGTCCCTGCTTCTATAGAATTGCAGGCACAGATTGGTGTGGGGAGGAGAAACAGAGAACTGATGTCCCTGAACATTACTCATGTACTACATCAGGACTCAGATTTTGGCAGTAAATGATTTGAAACATTTTAAAGCAGTAAATGCTTTAAAGAAATCCAACTTGTTATTATTTGATCCTTGGGTGTGTCCATATTCTTGTGCAGTCCTACAGTCAACTATGAATCCAAGACCTAGCCCTAAACATCCAAATATATAGTATAGGTTGTATTCTATATGTGAATATATGTCCCATCTGCTCAGGTTTTGCTTAACTGAGAAATCTACAGTTTTAAAGAATTAAAACCATATTATGTTATTGCCATATAGTATCTTCTATTATATAATTAATTTCTGGACAGTTTAAGAAAGTAGTATTTGTCTGTTTGTATGCAGAGGTATATTTGGATAGCTAGTTTATTTTTTTTCCTGCTCAAAATTACAGCAGCTTCAGTAGATTAGAGAAGCTTCAGTACTTTGGGGAAACATTATTGAATTTTGAATCTTTGGTTGGTACATTGTAACTATACCAAAGGTCATTACACACAACCATTCTCAAATCAGGGGTACAACTGCTTAACTGCTCTCTACCCAACTGATTTGTGGAATAATACAATGCAAAAAATTCTTGACATTTTATTGTAACAGTTCTTTTACTTAATTGTTTTTAAAATGCTCTTTCTGTGGGTTACAGGTTAAACTAACATGCTCCTTTTCTTTAGTTTTCTCAAGAACAATATAGAGCAGCTCACTCATATTTCTATTTACACATTTTGCAGTTACAGAAACACCCCCAGAAACATTGGGAGTTGATGGATATTGTTTAAAAAATAGATTAGTGAATGGTTTGTTATGAATAACTTATCTAAATCCTTTTCCAGTGGCATATCTGTGAACAGATTGTATTTCTTTCAGGTTTATTCAATATTCAGGATTAAATAATATCTTAAAAGTTACTAGTTTTATGGACTGAATATGAACTGTTTTTGCAGAATATTCATATGTTAGATGCCTTAATTAGCATTGTTCTTATTTCCTGATTGGATAAACATCTAACCAGATATACTACAGATTCTCATACATGCAAATTTAGATTATATGTTGTTTTTATAGATATAAGCCTGCATTCTCTGTTTGCCAACATTTTAGCCAGAATAAATAATGTATACTGGCTTTAAGAGAAAACAAAAATAAAAAAAAAATGACTGACAGGAACCCACAAAACCCTCAAACAATCAACCACATAAAATATTTTTTATTATTTTCCATAATCTGATTTATAACCATTAAATTATTATTTTCTTTCTTTTTGCTTTCCATAATTTATGAAATAAGGTCTGTGAACTGTCATTTCTCATTATGAGTCTTTTGTCTCTGTTTATTGAAAGAGCCAAACCAGTTTTTTCTATGCTAAATAATTACATGTCCCTTTTGTGACATTTAAAAATCAATAAAGCATAATATTTAAAGGAAAAGTCAAAGCATGAATTTTTCATGGACAGAATAATCTATAATCTGTTTGTTCTGACTATGACTATTTAACAAATCCATGCAGGTGACTGAAAGGCAATCTGTGCAATCTTCCTTATGAATCCATTTCTCAGTATGCTTCTCAGGAAGAAAACTATGTATGGCCCATGCTTTGTTCACATTCTGAAAAGAATTAATAACTGCATAAAACTGCTGGTGTTCCTGGTCACTCCATTGCTCCAGTTAAGGATCTGTAAGACATCTTTGGAGCCCCTGTATACATCGACTTGCTTTAACCAAAGTGAGACCACTTTCTGGTTTGGACATATCCCTATGAACAGGTGATCTCTCAGTCATGTGAACATGTAGTCTGAGACACCAATTTACAGCTGGGGAATTTTTGTATCAATATGTATGAAACAACATTATAATAATTAATAATACCATTACCAGTGGCAATAACAGTTATAATTATATTACACTAACATCTATAGAATAATCAGATTACATTTTTTTAAATTATTCACAAAAATATATTCTAGCAGATGGTTACTACCTCTGAGAAGAGGCTAGATGGAGGTTGAAGGAAATTATAAAGCTATGAAGTCATTCTTGGAATATCACTGGGAACTGTGCTATTGGGAAATTAGAGCTCCTAAGCCCCCCTTTTTTTTTTTTTTTTTTTGTCCATGCAGATTTTTCAAAGGAGAAAAGTTTGACAACAGATAGGAAAGAAAAGAAGGCAGAATGACATGTCAAAGATCACAAAATACTTAAGGTCAGAGGCCTTCCCATTTCTAGTCCTGTGTGCAACCTGCTGAAATATAATATGCTTGTAAATCTTTCTACTCAAATCTGAGGCAGTAGAAGGAATCCTCAAGACAACAATCCAGAAGGAATTCTATTTTGGTTTGACAGTTTTTGACAGAAAGCCAGTCCCACTTCTCATGAATAAATACACAGATATAATCCTTTAAAATGAAATATCATTTCACATCTAAGAGTATCCAAATGCTTACCAAATACTCGATGCTCAATAGTATAAGTGACCCTTAAAGAAGCATCACTTGGCTCAAGAAATTTCTCATTGCTCTTGCAGCTTCCACTAAACTCAGACTTGGGGGATCCAACTCAAAGTTCCCTTTCTACTAGAACTAGCCAGACCATCTGTCATCCTCTAGCACATGAAGTGTTCTGTGCTTTCAAGTGGATGATGTGCTGATAAGGAAAATGTCGCTATAGTGTTTCAGTTTTATAGGAAAAGCAGAAGCTCGAAAACAGGTTACAGTAGCCATTTGTCTGGTATATTTTTATCACTTTATAACAGTCTTCCTGTTGACATGAGAGTTGCAATGTGGTATCTGTACATACTCAAGCTGTCTGAATTTCTGACTCCCTGTCTGTTTCCTTGGCCTGTATGTTACTGTCTGACACTCAGTGATAGACCAGGCTTAGTCACCTCTGAGTATAACTCATAAACACTTTTGGGTTTTGCAACAGGTGAAAGCAGTATGTTGGTTATATATTTATGGAAAATCTCAGACATTTGACAAAACAACTACAGCTTTGCTTCTAATTGGTGAATCTCCAAAGGAAAAAAAAAAACAACAAACAACAAACTGGGCTTGTGATACAAACTATCTCCTGAAGAAAAATATTGGGCAAAATGTATAAATGAGCTTTACCGCTTATTCATGTGATGTGTATTTTAAGCTTTGTCTGCATCAAAGGACACACAAGCAACCTTTCCAGCTGCTTAGCTGCATTCCACACTCCTCTGAGCTAAGCCTGCTAGAATATTTTAAGGTTAGATTTTAAGAAATTAGAAACAAAATGTGTTTCATTAAGTGGAGATAGAACAGAAGCAGGAATCCAAAATTAAGATGACCAGTGTACTACAGATGGGACATGATACACCATAAATGCACATTTTATCTATGATTTCTGTATGTTTACCACAGGAATGTCACAAGAATGGCCAGAGCTCTTAAACCCAAATAATCCTTTTAGCCGTTTGAAGCTCTTTCCAGATCCATGCCTGATAAATTCAGTATCTTAGTTATCCCCCAGAGGAGAAGGTAGAATGAAGTATAAATACAGTTTTCATAGCATCTTAATCCAGTTTGCCTCATATCTCACATAAAGGTTCTTGCAGGGAATTCCAGTTTCCCGATTCATCTTTTAGAGTTTCTTCCATAGGCAATAGTACAATGCACAGATCTGTCTGTCTATTTCTGTGACATAAGTGGACTTCCCCTCCAATCTGGGATCTTGAATGCTCTCCTTAAAGAACAAGCATTCTTTTCATGGTAGAGTTTAATGGTCTACAGATAATGGACTTTCTTATTAGCCTCCTGCACTTTATATGCTTAATGATACCTCCCCACATTAAAACTCCAGAAAGGAGGAAATTAGAAAAGCAAAATTTCTTGGCTCTAGCTCTATATTCTTTCAGGCATATAAATGATCACTTTGATTTCCATCAATAAAAATGTAGTGCCTTCTGTGTAAGAGGAAAATGAGATCCTCTGGGTCTGGATTTGTTTTCAGTAAGAGGGACAGCTATCATGCACAATCCCATGGCTGCAAATGTCATGAGATACGCTAGGGACAGGAATGTTTTGTTCCAGGGATATGCAGATTTTTGGCCCCCTACATTTCTCTTCCCTTTTCACAATGTTTTAAATTTCAGCTTTTAGGTTCTCAATTTCAACAGCAGCTGATCATGTAAAAATGAAATCTATGAACTGTCTGACTTGAAAAATGTCCAGTAGATGTTACTTAAGGGAGGAATTAAAAAGAACAACATCAAAACTTAATGTAGAAAATTCCTGCTGAGCTAAGAATTTTGACAGTACTCACTCTCAGCTATGTTGAGGATGGGCCAAAGACTATCTCAGTGTGCCACCACCACTGTTTAATCCTTTCTACATGGTTAAGTGAATAGATCGTCTCCTAATTTTGAAACTCTTCCCAATGTAATTATTTTAACAAAAACGACGATTCAGCCTTTGGAATTTCTTCAGCAAATCCTTTTCTGATATTATTTATTATTGCACTTACTGCAGCATATAATCTCAGTGACAAGTGTATCCTGATAATGTAATTAGATACTACTAAGCAATAGTGTTCATGTGACTCTTTTTCAAGATCTCTTGCAAATAAAATGCAAGTCTCAGAAGATTCTTTTAGTAATATGATGGTGCTATTCCTTCACATATTTCTATTTCCACTTGCAATTAATTTCCTCAAATTTCAGTGACTGAGCTACATTTTTTCTCACCAGATGTGTGCCTTGATCTGAATTCAATAAAATTCACGCAAAAGGGCTCGGCTGTATCTAAAACTAAAGTGTGGAAAAAACTGTTCCCTATGTTTATAAATCATCCAGTGACAATTTCTCACAGTATCAGAAGCACACCAAATATTGGAACACAAATCAATGTTTTGCCAGAGATATGAAATACATTTCTTTGCTTCCCCAGTGAAAACAAACCCACAGGGCTATAAGCCCTTCTAAAACTCATGAGTCACACACTATCAGACAATTATTTTGAGATTGACTTAAAGGTTATGCATATGTTATGCACACTTCTGTCTGAGGCTGGGTATGTACTTTTACTTAAGCCCTCTCCTGCATTTTCTACTCCCTTAGGCTGAATAGAGCATTGGACTTATGACTAACCTGAAAATTGACAGTCTTCTGCCTTGGGCTCCTGACCCACTCAGAATACCCCTCAGTGATGCTAATTTTAGGAGACAGGGCAAAATGGCAAGACAGTAGCAAAGCTCGGACCTGAATTTGGAAGTCTTCATCATTCACCATGAGAGCCATAGAATCAGCCTTTTGTGCTCTCTGAGCCATGGATGGCTCTTTCTTGTGAACTTGGCTTCTTAGTTTTTTCTTTCATCTATATAGCTAAATAAATATGAACTGTCTCTGTTATTGAAGGTCAAATAAAGCATCCATAGAGGTCCTTGGCTAATACTGGGGTGCCAGCACTTCACACAGAGACCAAAATATGCATTTTTAAATTTTTTTTTTTTTTTAGTAACTTGGGGATTCAAAGCAGATGCATTAAGATAGGGCAAATGAAAAAGTAACACTTAAAAATGATTAAATATTCTTGGGAAGGGTGAGATTTACTTCTAATCAAGGATTTCTAAAAGGATGTGTTAGTAGATGATACTAGCAATCTGAGACAGCTTCTTGGTCTGCAAGCATTACTGTCTCATCCCATACTTAGATGGGATTTAACAAGACCATCTTAATTTAGTGAGAAGCAGGAGGGTCTCCAGCAAACTCCATCACAGAATACATGTAATAATGATAGCATTAATTAATAATGTAGAACAGATTTGGTACTTTTTATAAACAATATACGGCTCCAGACTACATTCAACAGTCAATGTACACACCTGGGAAACTCAGGAATGTACACTGCTACTAGATATATGCCTTAAGTTTTTATTAGTATAAATCCACACGTAACCCATTTTGGAAATCAGTATATCAAAAGCCAAGTGAAGTGGCAACAGGAGTATATCTGAGTTACAATACAGTGCTACTTTACCTGCCTAAAGCATATGCTTTACTCTTTTCAGCTATCTCATTCTTTTTCTTCCCTTAAATATTGAAAGTGTTCCCTGTAGTATTCCAGCTTCCTGAGTTCAGTGCTAAAATGCCTACAGGCAGTAGCAAATCTTTTCTGGGTCCAATTAAATGCGTGAGATAACAAAACATTAAACAAGATACTAATGGCAAAATATATTCTCTGCTTTATCCTTTGACATAACTGCCACATGTTTAACAACTGACATTGGTGATTATGTGTGCTGCTAATTCAGATCTTAATGGAGCTCCCTGCCAAGCCACCCACAGCAGGAGCTGGCACGAGGCATGAGCAGTGGATGGACCAGAAATGGCATGTATATGGAATCAAGTAATTCTTTTGGTGGGAATGACAGTTGTTCAGTGTTAGCCGAAGGTGTGAAGATGAAAGAAGTACTTTGCTCTGCCTGATCCTCTTATGGCATGACTTATACCTGGCATAAATGTGTACCATACCACTGAAGCCAATAAAACTGTGGCTGTTTATGCCCTGGCTCTAATTTGGCCTTTACTTTCAATCTCATTAATACAGTAACACAGTTGAGGGCCAGTCATTCCTGACCGGATATATTTTTTGCTACTCTCTTGCTAATGCAGACTTTGAATTTCTGCCAAAATGCCTATTCCAAATTTAATTGAATAAATATTGGAATGAATTTGATTTTGAATCATAAATTCATTTCCAAGAGAATGTCTTCCCAGCTTTCCTCTGCAGGTGAACTTTTCTCACAGGTAACAGAGATTCACTCATTCTTAAATCCTTACCCATAGGCAGAAGCCCTCTTCCTGGCTGGTTTCTATTTCTTTTCTGAATTCATGAAAACCTGTTGCTTCCACTGGCGTATTTATTGCTCTTGCAGATATATGAACTATATCAAGCATAACCTGACCACAGATGGTATAAAGCTCACTTTAATCAATCTCTTGCTGTGTTCCTGGAATCAGAACTGGCCTGGCCCCAACTTCATAAGCTTGTTATGTCAATGCCCAGACTGTACAAAACATCAGTTGCATGGTGCGCTAATCTGTTTATTTTTGCCCAAAGAGGTATAGACTGTTTTCACAGATAGAACATGAGAAAATGTTTGTTTGCTGTTCACTGATACTTGCTATTTCAAGGGCCACTAATCTTTCTAACCTGAGTGATTCCAGGGTGCTTATACTCCTGATTTCCTAGCAGGCGAACAGATGATATAGGAAGATTAGATTTTTTTAAAACTTGTTTTAAGTTCATTCTGTGGAAATCCTTTGCTTAGAGATAAATATTAAAGCAGTGGCTATTGACCTGATAAAAAAAGGATTAAGAATAGTTTGAAGAGATACAAGCTGGGTCCCTTTGGCATCTAGTAAGGGACATGTAGGGGCAGCATCTGCCATCGTCTGACACCCAGCAGCAGGAGAGCAACTAGCCTGACTTTTAGGCATAGAGAGTTCTGTCATCAGCCAGAAGAGTGGGTCCATTCTGGCCTGCTTATAGAAGCACACTTGATGACAAAAAGACACAAATGAAATTCCACCAGCGTTTCACAGCACTGGGCTCACTGTTCAGTTTTGAGGTCTCCTACTGTTGGCTGTTTCTTGACATTGGCAACAACCATGGGTTAGTGAGTGGGTTGAAAATGTGACAAAGTATTTTTTTCTGGGTAAGAGATGGAAAACTCCTGCTCATTCCATTTTGATACTTAGCTAGATGTGAACCTGGGCATTAAAGTAATTACAGTGAGATCATTATTTCCAAGATGAAAACGAGGATGTAGCACTGCGGTCTGCAATGTGTAAGACAAAGAATAGTTTTTCAGTACATTAATTTCAAATTTTTAAGCAGTTGGTTAATGTTTTCTCAGAGTCTGGAAATTAAAGTAAAGTAAATCATAAAGAAAACAGCATAATGAGTAGAAAAAATAGCAGACAATAAAATACAAACCTTAAACAAATGCATCACTTTCTTGGGGAAGTTATCCTGTGCCTGTACAACTTACTGTACAGACTTATCCCTTTTGTAGCCATGGCTGCTATTAAAAGCAATAAATGCATCTCAACATGAAAGAGATCCCATCATAGAATATCCAAAATCGTTTTAATTTTATGATTAATTTGATGTATCGATTTATAAATCACAGAAATACCAGTTAGACAGACTTTGCAGGTCATCTAGTCCAACATGCTACTTTAACATAGGAGAAAATCAGTCTTTAATTAGGTCAATAATGGCTTTACCTCGTTGAGACTTGACAAGCTCCTGAGATGGAAATTCCATAATCTATTCCAGTGCTGTATTACTCCTTACCAAATCTTTCACCTGATCTCCAACCTTGGTATTCCAAGGCAGTCCAGTCAGTCTGCTTGGCGCCTGGGAAAGTAATAGAAGTGCTTTTGGTACCTATTCTTGGGCTTACAAGGAAGAACAAGGTGAGTTGAAAAGGCATAGTTATACCAAAGATGTATCTTGCTTGACCCACTTCATTGCTTTCTATGATAAACTAACAAAGTCTGTGAATGAGGTGAATATAGTTTACCTTGATCTTAGGAAGTTTTTTGATACTATTTTCCATAATATTCTTGAATCTAAAAGAGGGTATTACAGTCTGAATGAATAAAAAGAAGGACAGTAGTGGGCTCAGATGGTAGTGATTAAAGGGTTGTGTTCTGTCTGGAAGCTGGTAAAAAGTGTAAAAATGCAGGGATCTGCCCTGGAACCTGTTCTGTTTAATACTGTTATCTTGTAGAGATGACTGAGTGCATTGTCCAGGTTTGCAGATCACACTAAAATGGAGGGAACTGCTGACTTGGCTGAGAGCAGGACTGCCATCCAATGTGTCCTGGACAGGCTGAAGGGATGGGCCGAAAAGAACCCAATGAAATTGCACTAGGACGAATGCCAACTCCTGTATCTTGGAAAGAAGGACCCTGGGAAGCAATCCAAGCTGGAAAGAGCCTCACTGGGGAGCAGCTCTGCTGGAAGGATCTGAATCTCTTCATAGAGAGCAGTAAAAAGAAGCAGCATGTCCTGTCAGCTCCTGGGTGAAATGAACAGGAGCATAGCAAACAGATAATGGGAAGTTCAATTCTACTCAGTTCTCATGAGACCGTATCTGGAACACTGCACCCAGTTTACACACACACACACACACATACACACATACACACATATCACCCCTTCCCAGTATAAAAAATATTCTGAATCTTGTTCAGAAGAGAGCCACAATAATGGCTGAGGATGGAGTACTTGCCATATCAGGGAAGACTGAGGAAGCTGCACTAGTTCATCCTGTAGAAGGGAAGGCTTCAGGAAACCCCATAACTTCAGGAAACCAACCAGTATCAATGGAAAGGTCATCATGAATGTGGTGTTAGGCTCTTCACAATGGTGCACAGTGGCTGGATAAGATACAAGCAAGAGAGGCTCAGACTGGATATAAGGATAAACTTTTTAACAATGATGGCACTCCGACAATGGCACAGGTAGGCCAGGGAGGTTACGCAGTGTCACAGTTTAACTCCATCCCGGCAATTAAACCCAATGATAGATGCTCTCTATTAATCCCCCTCCCCTCCCTGGTAAAGAAAGGAGAGAGAATAAGGGAGAGAGACTTATGGGTTGGAAATGAAACTACACAGCTTTAATGAAACAGTAATGATAAATAGGAAAAATTTCTAAATATATATAAATATACAGGAAAATTGATACCACGTTCCTCCCCCTCCCCCCTCAATGACTCTCACGTCACCACTGAGGCTGCAGGGCAGCCCTGGGAAAGTCCAGGCTGGACTCCTGGGGTCAGCAGCAGTCGGGAGCTGGAGGCAGGAACACACAGATTCAGGCTGGTATGGATCAGGACCACAGGCAGAGGAATGGATGGAATCCTCCCAGGATACTGAAGCAAACAGGGAAGAGGAGGAACTGAAGGTTTGACCCTCGTGATCCCTCAAATTTATACTGAGCATGACATGTATGGGATGGAATACTCTGGTCAATTTTGTCATTTATCTTGTTTAAAGGAGGGTTGTAGGTGTGATCTCTTTACTTCTTTTCTCTTTCTGAAGCCCAAGATGTTCCTCAGAACTGAGCAGTGGCCTTGGTTCTGCATACCAGTCTCTAGCTGTAACTATATACACATTGAGAGTTATCAGTCCTAGAAGCAGCCACTGACTGAGAAACTTGCTGTTAATTTAAGAAAGCACAGCTATTTACAAGACACTTAGCTGAAAGCAAAATTACAAGACAGAAAATTACCTTTATCCTGGCCCAAACCAGGACACACAGTTTCCATTCTTGGAGGTTTTTAAGGCCATACTGAGTGAAGCTGTGAGAAGCATGGTCTGATGTCACAGTTGAGTATTCTATGAGTAGAAGGTTAGATTACTGATCTCTGAGTTTCTGTCCATCCTGAATTATGCTATTGCTACTTACTGAAACATTTCCGAAGAGTTTGACTCCACTGTGTTTGCAACTATCCTTCAAGGCTTTTATTGGCCCTTAGTCTTCTCTCTGAGAGTCCAGGCTGTGTACCCTGAGCATCTTGGTAGATATCCTTCAGGTTGTTTAAGAGCAAGAAACAGATATATCAGTAGAAACAGTAAGATGTATTTGTTTCCCATTTAACTTGTGTCAGATCTACATAATCAACTTTCATCTGTCTGACAGATGCTCCAGCCCTTCTCACAGTAATGCTCAAGAATACCTATATAAGTAATCAATAAAAAACAGTGAGATGACTCAAGTACTTTGGACATACAGATGTGAAAATTTTTCCTAGGCCCAACCTGAAAAACTAAATAATTTGCAGTGTGCCATGAATACTAAGTGTTCAGAGAACCAAGAAAGAAGGATGTGAAAATGAAGAATAAAAAAGCTGGAATTATATCTCTGTTCAAATTGATGGCCAAAGTTCAATGACTTCAAGACAGCCAAGATTTCATCCTGTTTCCAGAATAATTATTCTCAGAGATCATCCCTTAATTTCAAGCCTATATTTTGTGAATAATGAATTACCCTTAATCTTGTCCACTTTAGGTTTTGCTGTCTGATAAGCATTTTTGCATGTGAGTGTAGGGACCTTTTGCGTTCTTCTTCCCACAGAAGAAATAAAAATAAAATCTGCCTTGGATGGAAAATATTATACAGAATGTGCTCATCAATTCACCCAGTGAGACATTGCTGTTAGTGAATCACAAGAGCCTTCATTGCATCTCTATTTCCCAGGTTATTCCTCTCCTCTGCAGCACTGCTGTATTTCAGACACTGACATTAACACCTTGCAAGAAATGTATCAGGGTTTATTGTTGTCACATGTGACACATGGATGTGATGTGTATTACAAAGTAATTTCTCTTTTAAGAGAGCACAGAAATAATTTTTGATGCATGTGGAAAAACTTGCAACTTCACAAGAACTCTTTTCATTTTCAGGGAAGAGGCAGAGTAATATCTTAGTGTTGTCATAAAAATGAGTTTGTGCTCTAACTTTAGTGACCCAATAACTTGCAACACCAACTTCATTCATCACACTGTCAGAAAGAAAAAACCAAGGAGGAGGGAAATAAAACATCGTGCTATATTATAGAGACAGTATTTGCAGCTGCCAAGGGAGCAGCGTACCCAGCTGATTGGTGTCTCAATCTCAGATCATTAAAAGTAGTTCAGTTAATAACTGCCATTTAAAACAATTTTTTTTAAAAATTTATTCCTGTCCATCTATTTTGATAAGGAGTCTTTCAGTTTGGATTCTGGGTGAATTTTGAGACCATTGCTTCTCATTTTTGATTGATATCTTGAAATTATTTTTTCTCTCCACTAAACTTTGCTGAGATGTAATTTCTGAGCTGATTTATTATAATCCATTATGTTTCCTTTGTTTCTAAGCCATTTAGAAAAAAATCAGGAGATTTAATCTGCTCTTCACTAAAAGAAATTGATGAAGAAATTGATGAACATGGGATGTTCATTAAACAGGAGAAAATAGAAGGAAGTAGAGAAATTATATGATAGGTGAGAAACTGACCAATCAAATGTGGAAAAGAACTGAAGTGAGATTTGTCTTCATAGAAGAAAGTTATTAATGAAGTTCTTAAATGGTCAGTCTGACTTTATTTAAATATTTCAAAAGTGCCGATGCAATAATTAAATTTATTGATGGTATGGACTCAGGAAGCCCTTTAAATACAGGATATCATGTGAGGATAACTGAATGAATCTGAGGGCTGCAAGAAAACATATATGGGAAAAAATAAAATCAAAATGCAGGACCAGGCATTGCAGGCTATAATCTAAATTGTTCTTCAGGTATAGCCTGCTCTGTTTACCTTCCATTTTATTGTATAAGAGCACACAAACTTTTAATGGTAAAGCTTACATCTATCTGTTCCATGAAGAGATGTAGGTGCCTTTGAAGTCCTCATGAGCAACATCTTATCTGCCTAATCATTTAGGTGCTTAACTTTGAACAAAGACATCCTTGCACTGGCAGTAAATCTTACTACTTCATTAGATACCTAAAATGAAGGTATTATCTAGGAGCATTTGGGTTGGACATGTGAGACCTACCAGACTGAAATCTAAATCACAGAAGTAGGAGCCTTGATCTCTCACAGTGTACATGATGTATTAGGGAATCCAAATATTACGTCGTTGAGTGAGGAATCTTCTTAAACTACCTATAGCAAATGCAGAAGTTAGGAAGGGAAGCATGAAAAAATCATGTTCCTTTTAAAGCTTAAGCAGTTGGCTCAGAATCCAGAATCCTCAGTGGATTTCCTTTTCAAATTTACAGACTGAAAAAGAGGAGGTATCACTTAGCACTACATGTGTTTAGGAGTAAAGTACTTCCTCCAGATAATGGACCAGGATAGACTCCAGTACAACATTTATGGAATATATTTAAAAGGACTAACAGTCCTGGCATAGGTTGTTTTACACACAAAAATTGACTATACAAACTTGTATAAATCAGGAAACTTATACTTCCTTATATCAGACTCATTCCTCTACTCAAAGGCATCAGTAGATATTTATCAATTCTGGAAGTGATAGACTACACACAGTACTTGTAATTTCCTTATTTTTAGATTGCAACTGAGACTCAGTCTCATCATCTTTTTATCTTTTTGTGCCCTTATGTGTATTAAAAAAACCCCTGTATTTCTGCAGCAACAGTAACTGCTTGTAACTTTTTTGCTACAAACAGCATATTTAATGCTGTCAAGTGTGTTTTTCCTATGTTAATTCCACACAATTAAAAGGAAAAAAATAGAGGACTGTAGGATTTCAGTTATTAAAATGTTGTTTACTCACCTTCCCAGATTACTTAAATTTCATGTGCTTTGATTGGTTTCTATACTTTTCCTGGGGGGTTAAAAAATTTACTGATAGTTGCTAGTGTTGGAACAGTAACAAGGGCTTTGTTATGGCTTTAACTGTTGTTAGGCTGGAGATACTTTTTACAAAGATTCCAGGAAGGACTGACCAGTGCATTTAAGAGTAAAAAAATTGGGTTTTGACTGCTTTTTTATTTAGATAAATGAAGAAATATTCATCGTAAGTCAACAATCTGTGAAAAAAAACATGGAGTGTGAAGCATTTTCAGGATGCTTACAGATAGTAGAGTTTTGTATGCTCTGATATGCCAGTACAGACTTGGGCTTTTGTGCATGATATTGCAGTTCATAGCATGTTTTTTCCCAGGTATGTGGAGCTCTTGGATAACAAAATCTTTCTCAGAGAGTTGGAAAGTCAGCTTATTCTGGGCTGCATCAAAAGAAGCATGACAATCAGGTCAAGGCAGGTGATTCTTACCCTCTAATCCACTTCCATGTGATCCCACCTGGAGTACTGCATCCAGTTCTTGAGCCCTCCGTGTAAGAAAGAATGGAGCTGTTAGAGTGAATCCAGAAGAAGGCCACAAAGACAATCAGAGGGCTGGAGCACCTCTCCTGTGAAGAAATACAGAGAGTTGGGGTTGTTCAGCCTGGAGAACGTACTGGGAAGATGTCATAGTAGTGTAAACAAAGGCCCACAGGAAAGCCAGAAAGGGACATTTTACAAGGGCATTTAGTGATAAGACAAGGAATAACAGTTTTAAATTGAAAGAAGGTTGATTTAGCTTAGACATTAGAAAGAAATTCTTTGCTTTGTGGGTGGATCCCATTTCAGGTTGTGCATTTTGGTCACAACAACTCCATTCAACACTACAGGCCTGGGGAAAGAAGGACCTGGGGGTGCTTGTCAACAGCAGCTGAATATGAGCCAGCAGTGTGTTCAGGTGGCCAATGTGGCCCACAGCATCCTGGCTTGTATCAGGAATAGTGTGGCCAACAGGAGAAGGGAAGTGATTGTGTGTGAGGTAGAACCTCAAATACTATGTTCAGTTTTGGGCCCCTTGTTATAAGAAAGATATTGAGCTGCTGGAGAAAGTTCAGAGAAGGGCAACCAAGCTGGCAAAGGGTCTAGAGAACAAGTCCCACAACGAGAGGCTGATGAAATTGGGAATGTGGTGGAGTTACCAACCTTGAAGGTACTTTAAAGACACAGTTGTGGTGCTCAGGGAGATGTTTTAAAAGTGGCTTAGCAGTGTTAAGGACTGGACTTGACCATCCTAAAGGTCTTTTCCCACCAAGACAAATATATTTTTCCATGAATCTACAAAGAAAGATTAAGAAATCTATAACTTAGATGCTGTCAAACACTTCTGTGTGCCTAAATCTTTCACTAGGTCTATTCCACCCTCTGTGCCTCAGAAAAGGTCAATATTTATTTTTATGGCTCAGTGAGTGGTTAGTCCAAACTTGAATACAAAACCACAACCCAGTGGAAATCAATTAGCTTAGAATTATTTAATAATTATTTAGTTTCCAAACTGCTCATTAGCCTAATTAACCATTCTCATTGAAAGCTTTACAGATGGTAACAAAACAGCAAATTTCTACCATCCACTTTCATATAGTAACCTTAAAATAGGAAGGGAGGAAAACAAAGATGAAGCACAAATGGGGCCAAATTCTTCCTTGCTGCCCTTCTGTAAACAAGAGCTGTCTTTTGTGAGAAAGCTCTACATGACATATTAGCTGCATTGAGAGTTTTGAATAAAATTAAGAAGTCACTATGGTTCTGCCAGTTTTACATTGAAGCTTTTTCAGTATTAGGTACATCTTGAAGCTTTAAATATCCATTAAAATGATCTGTTTCTTCACATAGCAAAGAAGGAAAGGTATTAAAAAACCTGCTGCCAGCTTGAATTAAAGATTAATCCAATAATGTTCACGCAATACCGGGGCAATTAGAATTATTTTTAACATTTTAAAATTTGCATTTAAAAAAACTATCCACATTTTCCTACCTTCTTTCCAACACTCTATTTCCCTTGCAGATAAGCTGCATTCCAGCCCTCAGACTTTTTTTTTTTTTTTTTCCCTGGGAGATGATTATGTATTACCTTTTAAGGCTTTAAATCAGCACTGTAATGACACAGTGAAATGGCTAACTCATTCCAATAAAAATGTGGTGGTAAAATCAGACTGAAAAGTTGTTAACTCATCTCTCCTCACTTCATATTGTATATATGAACATGTGAACTTAAAATTTTTTAATACTAGGCAAATGTTGTCCTAGAAACAAGAAGACTGGAAGTGATTGGTATCACATAAATGGTCTCATATCACAGCAAGCAATCAGCACTGACAGATGTTTAATTTTTCCTTTAGGATGGAAGTATATTCATCCCTGTTGTGATGAGATGACAGAGGTATGCTGTTAGGTAAGTGCTCTTTTTAAAGTACTTAAGGTGAGAAGTATCATTATAATTATATCTTCCATATGTCAAAGGAATAGAAATTAATCATGTGCCCTTTAGCTCATTTATTAATCAGAGCATTTCTTTTAGGAAGTTATTGTTTTCCATTTCATGTGATAAAAAAATCTACCACAGTTTTTTTTAAAATATCTCAGTGGTTAACTTTTTTCACTGTCTTGAGTTATTATATAAGCCTCAGTTTCTGCATTTGGTAAACCATCTCTTGAGATTATTTCCCTTTAAGATTAAGTATTCTATATAAAATCTGGAAATTATATTGAAACTTGATCATCTCTTTGTAAACTATAAAAAATTATGGTTTATAATGCCAACTAAGATTAAAATTCAATCTCTGATATACAATACTATATATAATGTATCATATATATTACAAAATAGCATACATATTAGAATTTTTCCGTGAAATTATTTATCTTTGGTATGAATACCCAGAAACATGCAGAGAACTTTGAAAACAGGTGCATAATTTTTAAAATGAAATAGCCAAAAAAAGGTAGAATTAATGTTCAAGAACACTGCTTACTTTAAAAACAAAACAAAAGCCCTTCATCATATTCCATGCCTACATATGTCAAAAAGGTTGATCTCTTTCACTATAGATACTTCACAGATAGGGAAGGTCTATTTCATCTGAAGCCTAAGTACCATAATTCTCCATGGCTGTATTTTAAAGCATTGTGATGTTGTTTAATACTTCACATCCAGCATGTCATATACTCCGCAGTAAAATATATATTTGTTCTATTCCTACAGTACTTGGCATCACTTCTTTCATCCATCCTGCATGTCTACATGGGATCAAATATGCTTTTTATTTAAATGAGAGCATTCTATTTAGTAAGACTACTTGAAAAATATGGATAAACTCTGAAATGGACACCACCACATTATCACAGAATTTACTTCTCTTACAGTCTTTCTGAGAGGAGGTGAGAGAAGCTGTTGCCCTTCTAAATGCAATTATCATTGTTTCCCACTAAATTTTTACCTGCCAGTGTTTATTTCCACCCTGTAGTTCTGCCATTCCTAGTGCAGTGGAGATAAAATTAAGAACCTGCTTTCCATTCTCCCCATGATACTGCAAAGACAAATTTTGCAAAATTTGATATTGATGTAATTCTGATGTAAGAGATTCACATGGCTAACGAGATCGAGTCTAAAGTTAGAATCCACAATATAGATAATCTTTTTAGGATAAAGAGTTCTATCAATATACTGAAGAATATTCTATATCCCATCTGAAGAATTGATTATACAGGATAAATGCAACAATCCCTACCTAAAAATTAACTTAGAAGAAAATTTGAGATTGTGGTAATGGTGACTTATGCTATATTTAATAAAACAGTTTTTCATCCATTTGTTTTGCACTAACTGCTTAAAGAATCTGCACTATATTAATATAATGTTAACTCATATTTGGAAACATCTGATAGTTTTTAAGCTATTCATTTTATTTTCAGAAAGTCTATATATTACCATAGCTAAGACATTAAAAAAAATCCTAGATGCGATGTAGTGGAAAACTGAACGATCTTGCCATCAGTTTGAAACAGGTTTGACAAATTTTGTGTTTCAGTATAAAAGTTGATGACTATTTCTGAATCAAAATGGGAACAAATATTTTCAGAATTCCTTTTAAACATAAATGCTAAAAATATTTTGGTCTTAAAAAGTCTGATTTTGGAGGTATTTTTAGTGCCAAAGAGGACTTGTCAGGTCATGTAACCCTTGTCAGAGACGTATTAGGCAAACTAATTTCTCATAGGATGTCACATTCTAGGTCACTTTAGGTCACATTATTCCTGTCCCTTATTTGCTCTGTCTGCCAATCCTATGTAGCTGTCCGTGGCTTTCTCTCCACTCTTCTCAGACTCTGTTTGCCTTCTGTGCAATGTTTTCCACAGGAACATGGGCTATTGCCATTTTTCCTGTGGTGATTTGATGGTTGGGCCCAAGAATGCTCACCTCAGGTCACTGTGGTGTATGCTATTGAAAGCTGTCTATTTCACTTGGCATTGTCATAACTGGGGCAGGGTCTGTCATTTCTCTAGTGAGGTCCAGATGACTTCAGGGTATAAACATGTTTTTCTATCTCAACAGACTTTGCTTTGTTACCTAGGAAGATGTTTTGCTGGATCAAACAGTAGCAGGTAAGGATCCGTTTCCATTTGTTTGCCCTTGCCCCCAGTTTCTTGGATGTCTTTCCAGGGGGATTATGCATGCCTACTGCTATCCATTATGTTTTCAGATTCCCAGATGCCACTGAACCACTTGAACTCTCCTGCAATGTGTTGCTCATTTCCTGAGTCAATGTCAGATAGGTCAGAACTTGTAAAATCTATCTTTCCTCATCACATTTTGCCCTCCAGATGGAGACTCTCAGACATTTGGAGATTACCTTTCTGTCATCCATATATTTCCCAAATCCTGATCTGATGCTTTCTAGGTCTAGTTGAGAATTTAGTTATGGCATATGTCTTCTCTATTGTTTGCACTCTTTTCACTGTTTAAACATATGGCAGATAAGTTTGCATATCCATACATTAGTCTACTTATGTCCAGAGTAAAACATGCATTTTTTTCTAGGTCTGCTTCTAAATCTACAGGGGCCACTTGCATAGTCAGAAATTGGCTATATTTGCTCCTCAAGATCTGTTTATCCATTCAATATCCTTTTTAGTACTTTCACAAAATAAGGGTATGGTAGCAAGCTGATGGAATAAATAGTTTGCTTTTAAGAGCAATCCTTTTAAAACCTTCTTGTTTGTGCTACCTTGCCAACAGTTTTCAGAGGCAAAAAAATTTCAAGTCAAGAAATTTTACTTATGTTTAAGGGTAAATCATGCTTGACCAATCTGATAGTCTTCTATGATGTCAAAACTGGCTGGCTAGATGAAGGCAGAGCAGTGGATGTTATCTACCTTGACTTATACAAGGCTTTTGACATTGTCACCCATTACATCCTCAAGAAACTCAGGATGTGTGGGTTAGATAAGTGGAGCTGGGTTAAGAGCTGGCTGTGTGAAAGAGCTCAGAGGGTCATAATAAATGGTTCAGGGCTGAGTTGGAGGCCTGTAGCCAGTGGCATTCTTTTCTTTCAACATATTCACCAATGACATAGACATGGGGAAAGAGTGTATCCTCAGCAAGTTTACAAATCTGGGAGAAGTGCCAGACACAACAGAGGTCTGTGTTGCCATCCAGTGTGACATGGACAGACTGTAGAGTTGGGCAGAGAAGAACCTAATGAGGTTCAACAAGAGCAAATGTGAAGTCCTGCACCTGGGGAGGAAAATCCCTACGCATCACCACAGGTTAGAGTTTGATGTGCTGGAAAGCAGCCCTGAGGAGAAGGAGACAACAAGTTTATCATGGTAGACAATAAGTTAACCATGAGTCAGCACTTTGCCCTTGTGGCCAAGAAGATGAATGGTATCCTGAGGTGTATTAGGAAGAGTAGGTCAAGGGAGGTCATTCTCCCCCTCTGTTCTGTCCTTGTGGGGCCACATCTGGAATACTGTGTCCAATTCTGGTCTCCCCAGTTCAGGAAAGACAGGAAACTACTGTCGAGAGTCCAGTGAAAGGCAACAGAGATGACTTGGGGACTGGAGCATCTCTATTATGAATAAAGGTTGAGAGAACTGGGACTGTTTAGCCTGGAGGGAAGACTGGTAGAAGACCTTGTCAATGTCTGTAAATATATAAAGGGTGAGAGTAAGAAGGGTGGAGGCAGACTCTTTTCAGTAGTGCCTAGTGACAGGACAAGAGGCTATGGGCACAAGCTAGAACATAGAGTTCCATGTAAACATGAAGAAAAACTTCTTTACTGGGAGGGAGACAAAGCACTGGAACAAGCTGCCTAGGGAGGTTGAGGAGTCTCCTCTGGATATATTCAAAAGCTGCCTGGATGCAATCCTGGGTAATGTGTTCTAGGCAATCCTACTTTAGCAGAGGAATTGGACTAGGTGATCTCTAGAGGTCCCTCCCAATTCCAATGATTCTGTGATGTTTTTGGCAATTAACACAAGCTTTTTATTACTGATTCAGGTACAGAGAAAAAAAAGGAAAACATACACAACTAAACATTAATGCTTTCCTCCCGTCTCCCCAGGTGCTCAATGCTGCCAGTTAACATGGTTCTGGTTTTTGAGACATTTCTACATTACACTAGTGACAATCTAGGAGTCTGTATGTACATATAATGGGGCAGAGATGCACCTGAACATGCTCCAAGGCTATTTTCAAGACCATTACTTCTGCAAACTGACTAGAGCCTCCAGTACCCTCACAGGTGGCAGCTTCTCCCATGGAGGGATTCCAAGTAGTAGCTCACCACCTCCTGATCCCTGCTGTAATTTTACAAGATCCATCTGTAAACAAACACCATTGTTTACTTTCAGCACATAATTCACCAAATGTTGAGGCTTCAACGGATTAAGGAATTTGTTTTCCTCACATTATTGATTTATTGTCTATGGACTAATGATCTCAATTAATCCTAGTCTGAATCTTGAACCTGTACATTCCTACTGGGTAAAGGCCAGCACAAATTATTGCCACTTAGCATTGTTTGCTCTTCCACCAATGGGTTTTGAATTCTTGAACAAAAAATTCAGAACAGGTAGTCTAGGTTACAACCACAGTGGCTGCTCTGTGCCTAACATTTCAGTGGCATGCAGAATGTCCTCATCTCCATCTTGATCTTAATCCACAGAAAAGTAGTTATTTTTGGCTCTTTTGTAGCTCCAACCCCAGAATCCCAACATGTTGCCTTTTGTCTCTTGAGGGGCTCAGTGCTACAAGCTCCTGCTCTAGTTGCCACAAACTGATGTTCTTTTATGCCCTGGTACATAAGAAAAAAATTAAATCACTTTCTTTATCAGTACTCATGTCATTGTATGGCTCATCTAGAGTGATCTGCTCAAAACCTTGCTGCTGTTTCTCTTCCCACTCAAAATTATTTTTTTTTATCACTTTATATGAAAATTCGGTCAATTCACTGTAACTGGAAATTTGCATACACCAAAATCTGTTAATGATTAAGATCTTTAATGATCAAAGATAACACCTACTGCTAACCACCTTTGTCCAGAAGGATCTGTAGATGCCAAGTAGGGCTGCTGTAAGGTGAATGAGTCTTTGAGAACAATTCTTGTTTTCCAGGTAAAAAAATAATTTTTGTATTTTCCAAGTTGGCCCCTAGGTGATTCTGATACTGGTTTTGACAAATTGCTTGAGTTGTTAATGGAACAGTTGGGTCTACCTCACAGAATCACACAGAATCACAGAATGTTTAGGCTGGAAGAGACCTCCAAGATCATCCAGTCCAACCTTTGACCAACACCATAATCTAACTACTAAACCATGTCTTTAAGGACCAGGTCCAAATGCTTTTTTTTTTTTCAGGACAAAAAAAAAAATAAAATAAATAAATAAAAAAATTAAAAAATAATGATAATAATAATAAAAAAAATTAAATGCCTCTAAAGATTGTGACTCCATCACTGTCCTGGGCAGGACATTCCAATGCCTGACAATCCTCTCAGTAAAAAAATGTTTCCTAACATCCAGCCTAAACCTCTCCTAGCACAGCTTCCATCCATTCCCTCTGGTCCTATCACAGTTTACTAAGGAGAAGAGGCTGTTTGCCTCTTCAATGGAACCAATATCTTGCCAGCTATGCCAAATACAACAGTAGACCTATTTTTGAGCAATATAATGTTGTGCCTTCCAGACTCATAAGATTTATTATCAGTATCATTGCATTTTATCTTCACTGCAGTTTCTTTATGGAACTTTATAACACCAATAACAGATCCATGACAAAAAGCAATTATAAGAATCGTGCCTTTAAGTATTCCCTCTTTTACAGTTCCTGAGAACTTACTAGTAGATTCTTCTTTCTACCAGTGGTACCTGTAACATCGTTCTAAAATAGTGTATTTCTCTTCTAGCTTCTGAAGAACTAAGATTCTCCAGGATTAGTGACCCTCTTATGATTTGATTTCTTTCTTCAAATGCTGCCCCTTGCTCTCTATTTCCCTATCACATAATTATGTACAAACCTTGTCAAGAGTTCATGGTATTCTGAAACTAAGGTAATTATGTTAATTAACCACCTGTATTAATTGCTGGAGTAACTTCCTATTCAGTACTTCCTATTCAGGGTCCATTTATTTTTCTGAATGTTTAAGGCAAAGCTGGAGACCACCATCAGTCAAGACATGAAGACCTGAGTCATCCCACTGAATATTCAGTTTATTTGCAGTCTGTCTAATACTCTAATGTCTTCAGAGGAACTGCTAATTCCCTGTTGTTGTTTTTTTCCTCACCTCATAAATGATTGTATTGGCAATACCTGATACAACTCAGTATCACCTTGATTTGTGGTGATATACAGCAGAAAATTGTTATATTGAATGGTTCATAGGGCTCAGTATGACAGAATTCATTTTTATATCACAAAAAGTGAACATTATTTCTCTGCAGAAACTGGACAGCATTCCTACATTGTTCATAACTATACTTCTTTTCAGTGCCATCTGAAGTGGTTTGGGATAGTATTATTCTCCTGATTTTTTTTATTATTATTCATTCTGTGATAGTTTTTGATGTAATGATATGTCTTTGCAGACTTTCTATTCTGTGCTACAATTCTGTCTCACAAGATCCATCTAGGCATATACTTCCTCTTTCTTCAGCTTACTCTAACAATGACAATTTCCTTTTTATTTGGAGTTGTCAGTTTGTTTTTTTTCTTAGATTATAGTTATTATTGCACAGTCTCTCTTAAACTCTACTGTATGTAACATGTGACCTTTTTTCAATTATAAGCAGATCGCAGAATACTCAAATTTTAAGTATCTAGTGCTCATATTGCATCTTGATTTTGAGTAAAAATGGTGTTTTTTCTTCTGTCTTACTCTGGATGTGATCACATGTTCTACTCTTCTGCTATTATTCCTGCCAACAGATTTGTCCTTTTCCCTTAACAATACAGTAGAGGGGAAAAAACCTAAAACAACTGTATTCTTGCTGTTTTAGTTATATCTTCCCTTTTCATTTTCCTGTATTATTTTGCAGGTTGCTTTTAGACTATTGCCAATGCAAATTTTAACTTACGGAAATTCAGAATACGGTAGGAGTCGACTCTCTCAATTGTGCCACTTTTCTGTCTTCCAAAGTACTTCTTTGTGCACTAAACACCCTTCTTAACTCTGGGATCTGGCAATACAACTCCATGCCAACATGACTAATATAACACTACTTACTGTAGTTACATTAGCTCACTACATAGACAAAACCACATTAGATTTCTAAAGAAAAATTGATTTTTTCTTCGGAAAGTACTTTATTAATTTATTTACATGAAGTGCAGCAAGAATCTTAGCTGTAAATGAGCTGCTGTCTTATTTCTTCATTCAAAATACATTCCTGCCATAACTGCTACCCTTTTATGTCTAATGCTACTCTGGTAGCAAATTAACATTGTTATCAGTCTGCTTAACCAGACAACAGAGTTGTCTTTCAGTAAGAAAATCAGGTACCTTCTATTCCTGTTTGCTTGTGTGTTGTTGCCAATTAAAGGTGCTTTTCTTTAAATGTCTATTCTCAGAGATGTGTTTTACCTTAAATGATGCTTGCAAAGAGAAGTTGAGTAACATCTTATGGCCACAACACAGCAGTAACAGGAAGGATGACAACATGATTATTTTGAAGAAGTAATTTGGGAGCCTAATTTAGAAACCACTCCTAGGATAAAAGATGAGTATGGGTAGTGTGAGTCATGCATCCACTACATTTGAAAGTTTTGGTAGTGCTGCTTTAAGTTATTAGGCTACACTGAACTGTTTAAAGGCTTTCTGTACCTGGTAAACAAAAATGCTTTGCAGAAGCTTTCAGAAATATGGGCAAGAGCAATTAACTGATAGTGGTATATAAGAATCTTATATGTGACAGCTTAAACTATATTTATTTCTCTTGTGATGTAGGCATTAATGTCTACAATAAGAGTCAAAGCACATCACTTTGCATCCAGATGGATATTTATTTGCCTTTGTATTCTATGGGGCAAATAAGTGACTGGAGAGGAGGAAAAATATATATGTCCTGGTGCTTTGGCTGCATTTTCCCCATTCTTCCCTTTAATTTCTACTTCAGAAGATAGCCTGGCCAATGCTGCTCTGGGAGCAGGGGAAGTTCCACTACTACTTGGGTTATACCCCTTTCCCTGGGAGGGAACATTTGGGCTACTCGCTCAGGTTGTCCTCCCCTCGTAAATGCTCTGCCTACAATTATTATTTTGGAAAGTTCCACGTGAGGTCACTACAAACGTCACCTAGGTGAGGATGTGTCGTTCATCCTCCTGCTTTTAACAGATGTATTATGCTCTTTTTTTACCCATCCATTGAAAAGAACAGCTTATATCTCATGATCTTGTAAAACACTTCAGTGTACTTGAATGCAAAAAAAATGGTGTATAAAACAAGATTTGATTAAAGTAAAACTTTGAAAAAAATAATAGACAAAGAAAGCCAAGAAGAGATGTAAAGTCATCGATACAGGATGACTTACAAAAGCATTTTAGACTTCACTGTCTTCCATCTGTTAACCTGAGCTGGTAAGTTTCAGCCTGTGGAGAAACAACAGATTCATTAGGAGGTGAATTCAGATATGGTTGCTCTAAGGGCTTTTTCTTACTGTTATTTTAACTTAGTCCTCTGAACAGGAAAGGGGGAAAAACAAATCCTAAACCTGCCTAAACATGTTGCGTTGCTGATAATAATCTGTTTAGTGAAAATATAAAAGAAATATTAAAATTAGTTCAGTTTCACTAGTGTGACACAGATACTTCCCACCTTTAAAAGAAATCTGTATTTAAGGTGATATGAGCATTTCTTCTAACATGAACACTCAAAATACTTTTCAAGGGAAATCACTGAAGTCACTTGTAACCCAAAAGGACACAGCCAGTGGCTCTAAGTCAGAGTAGCTCGGTCAGAATGTAAATATTAGCTATTAAAATTAAATATTTAATTAATTAATATATACTATTATAAATTATTATTTTATATTATTTTATATTGATATAAAATATTAATGTTGGTATCATTCTGATATTGCTCTGCAAGAATTTAGGCTAATAATGTTATTTTATAGTGGACCCAAGGCAGTTGTCTGTATAATGGCACAAGAGTATTGCATAACTCAACACATGATCAAAAAAGACTTTAAGTTTATTAAAAAAAAAAAAAAAAAAAAAAGAGCAGCTACCATTCAAGCCTTTCCTTCAAGTACTAATAGCAGAAGCGCTTAAGAAAGAAAAGTAGTGATCATTTTTGTTCTTTTGCTCATCCGTTTTCTTATTCTGATTTCAGAAATTATATACCTAGGAGTGAAATTATGGAATAGGTCTCACTTGTTGGCAGGAGAATTTAAAATTGTTTCAGACTTCAACCATCTTGCTATTAAGCTGAGAAAAGTGGTCTTGTGTCTTTTTGTCTTTAGTGTAAATATATCACGTTCCTCCATCACTCCATAGTGTTGCACAATACAGAGAGTCTTTCATGATACAGACTGTAGTGATATAACCTAATTTAAATCACCACAGATCAGCCTGAATCTCTGATTAGACTGATGAAATGATAAACTATATATGTGTGGAGGTGTCTGTCAGTTAACAACTGAATGTCACCATTTTATGTTTACTTTTATATTCACTATATAATCCAGAGACAAAATAGTTGGTAGTGTGAGTCAGTAAAGAGTAAGCAGCATTTAACTGTTGGTAAACTTTGCTTTATTGCCTTTTCAGAGGATCTTTCTACATATTTTCTTAAACTTTAAGAATTATCAAACAATTTATACTAGAAAACTGAATTAAGAATTTGACAGAGAATATTCCTTTCAAAACTTCTAATGTCATTAAGACATGAAAGCCTTTAAAACAATTAAAATTTTTTCACTATTGAGATCAGATTTTTTACCATGCCAAACAATAAAATCACAGTAAAGCCACAAAGATTCTTCTTATACATTTTCAGAGCAAGGCACACTTGTGAATCCAGGCTGTCTTTGTAGCTGGCTTTACAAAACTTCAGAGGGTTGTCCAAGAAAAAAACAGTGCTATGTGAGTCCTGGACAGAGAAAATCCCATTTTGGAATTCTTCTATATCTCCACAGGTTAAGGATTTCACCCAATGTTTCTTCTCAAATTTGTCCAGTACCTTGTGCCTTAGACACAAAATGCTGGAAATGGCAAAGTCATAAGGAAATTCTAATGATTATGTCAGCAAGAAATCATACCATTTTTGAGAAGCATTCATTACCAGGAACTGAGAATTCTTGAAACATTCTCTTTTAATTTTTTTCTTTTCTTTTTTCTTTTTGTTTTCCGAGTCATATCATAGAGATGGCTTCCTGAAGATTAATTCTTAGGGAAGAATTATCTATTCTATTGGCATTTCTTGCCTTAATTTGCTGAGAGAAACTAATTGGTAAATCATATGGAAAAAATGAAGGCACTGAAACAAAACAAACAAACAAAATTCTTAAATAGAATAACTTAGTTTATACTGATACACTTCCTTCTGCAACTTCACTAGAAGTTATTTCTACTAGCTAGGCTAGATACTTGGGAACACTTATGTATTACTGTGCAAACAAAGAAAATCAGCAAAGATTGTGCTTTAAGCACATATCTGGATCACAACCATCCTGTCTATGATTCACTGGATTTTAGTTCTGATTTTTAAGAAATACATTATTTAATGATCTAACCACCTCTGGCATCATAATAGCACAAGTTCATACTTCCAGAAAATCACATACTAGATAGAGAAAGCCTATAAATTTGGACTCATCTTCAGAAAAAAAAAAAAATAATCAATTTTTTCTAAGTATACCTTATTATAGCTATACCTATAATTACGTCTATTCTTTGGCTTCTTGTATAGAAAGATTACTGCAGAAGTGGTTCAGCATGTTAACTTAAAGTCTGCATCATTTAGGAGCAACCTCTCTCTCCTATGCAAAGGACAGGGCCCATTAATGTTTTGAAAGTTTACCCAGTTACTGAGGTGTCCCTAGGTGCTGCTTGTACTTGCATGAGAGCGATTATCAATGTTTGTTGTTGGTATGACACCTTATAAAAAATCTGCAGTGAATTTGTAGTTTTACTTCCAGGACTAGTTCTTGGGAGATAAGGCTTCACATGACATTTAATGATATTCTTATACTGGAGGTATTTTTGAATTTGTGAAGACACAGTAACACAAAAAAGCTTTGAGTGCAGTAATGAGGTATGAGGTTTGTTCTAACTGTGTTGTATCTGGATCTACAGAGTAATGCACTAGACTTCACTTTTAAACATACAAAGAGAACAAAATGTGTTTGAATTGGATGTAGAAATTATTATTTCAAGATTGTCAGTTAAAACCTCAATGCTTTACAGTCATTATTAGTAGAAGTTTGCTCAGGAGCTGCTTGCCAGGAAGCCAGCAGGACCAGCTGCTCCAAGTCTGAGTGGAGCCGGTGAAGGAGGAGCCAGTGTCCCAGTGAGGAGGCAGCGCAGGCCTGAAGACAGGTTCAGCCCAGAGTTTGGACAACCAGGCAAGGTCATGTTGGTCAGGTACATCTGATTTCAGTACAGGTGGATATGTCAGGTTCATGTCTGATAAGGGTAAATGAGGGTAATGTGGTCAGGGGAATTGGGAGCTGACAGCCTGGGGGACTGACATGGGGTCCTGGGCTGTAGGCGGGGCGGGGGAATCTCAGGGGGGGCAGGACAGTGGCAGCTGGAGCTGATGTCCTGACAACAATGCACTGTGTAGAGTAAATGGCTTTCTGGCAAGATGGTTGCATCAAAACTTCACTTGGACATTCTGAAGATAAAAAAATGTTCTGTGCTTTCTAGCTGAGTTTCAATATTTAGATGTACAGCTTCATTCTTGTGCACATATTATCTAGAGAGAATTGATCAGAATTGATGCAGACATCATGATCTCATAGGACCAGGACTGTCTATGTTGGGAAAACTCTTTTCCCAAAAATGTACATTTGGATTTACATAAACATTTACCCTAGCAGAAAGAAAAGATGTTTTCTTATTAATTTCCCTTGCTTTGAGGTACCTATCACAAGGCATAAGGAATTCAGCAGCCCTGGCATGACAGGTACCCGTGCTGTGCCATAGAGAAGGCTCAAGCAGAATATATTTCTCCATCTATCTAGTGCAACAGTTATGACCTTTTAGTTTACAGTTTCCTGTGTAAATTACTCCTGGAGCACATATCAATGCTACTTTATCTTCAGGATTAATTCAATGCTACTACTAAACCCTATTTACTCATCATCTTTGACGTCATATCCCAGGCATTTTACCAGCATCTCCTTTGGCATCTGGAACATATTTCCATTTAAACTGATTTGCCTATAATTTCATATGTATGTTTATTATTTCCTTAATCCATTTCAGACCTTGCATGTAAGTGTATGTGTATATAGTAACTAGAGATATCATTAAAACTTTGTTAATATTGAGATGAATTTTAAAGAGAGACCTTTATTGCTACTTTACTTGTTTGAATAAATCTGCCAATTTAGTTTTATAACTGAACATAGATTAGATGAACTGTTGTTTCCTAATAGTTGCATGCTGTTATTTTTTCAGAAGAATATTCTAACATGTGCTGGCTTGGTAAGGGCTTATTTCCTTCATACTTATTTCCTACCCATATTCCCCTGCCTGAAAGGCCTGAGAGACCTGCCTAATGCCACAACCACTGGGTAATGTTTCTTCAACTTTCCTCAGCTGCTGTTCCCAGTATTCACATGTAATAGCTCTTTTTTTTCTTGGAGCAAAGAACACTATGGAGAGGATAATTTCATCATAATATCAAATGTAATAGCAGTTAGGCAAAATTATTATAACCTTTATAAACTAAACAGATTTAGTCCTGATTTTCTCTGTTAAACAGGATTCCTTTCAAACAGGCTAGCAGTATTTTGTTATGAAAAGTTCTATATGGAACTAAATCCACAACAGAGCTGTCAGAGTTCTTGAGTCTTGAGGGTCTTCAAAGTACTCATAAAGACATGAAGATGATTCATTTTCCTTATCTCTTTTTTAACATTTTACATTTATTAGCATATATAAAGCTCTCTGGAGCTCACTAGCTCTTGATGACTGCACCAGGATTGTTTGCACAGACCTCAGATGCTGCTTCCCTTTCATAGTTGTGAAGAGACCAGACAACGTATGGCTTCTTATGGTGACAAAACGTAAGGAAAGGAATGATTTTTTTGAATTAAAATAGAGAGCCATGTACTATATGTACGAGTGAAAGCACAGAAGCCTATTTCATGGTGATAAGCAGCAAAGTAGTGAGATCTGTGTGAAGAACACCAACACATCGTTTAAAACCTTTTGTTAACCATTACACTCTAATAACTACTGGATATCAACAAAGTTTCTAGGTTTTCTTAATTAATTCAGTACTTGCATTGTTAAAAATTTAGTCTTTCAATAAAAGTTCAGTGGAAACAATTTTGTCTATTTTTCACTCAGTTTTAATCTCACTTATGCTGAACTTCATTAGAAGTGCAGCTTCACAGAGTTCAGCTAAGCAACAGTGAGAAGAATACAGGATATTATTGTATTGTATTGTGTTACGTTAGATTATTATTATTATTATCATATGTTGTATGTAATATAGAAGCCTAAGATTGCCCCAACACTCTGTTTGAAATGTATTCAAATTTTCTGTTCATGAATATGCTACATATTGATCCTATAGATGAACTTATTGCAAAGTATTCACACTTCAGTAATGATTAATTTCTACACTTAATTTACACATAGTCAAAAGTTAATTTACTGATGTTTCTCCACCTTTTTACTCTATTTTATTTACATAATTGATTTATAAATTAATTATATAAATGTGATAGTTTGCTGATGAAATCTGTGTTTTACTGTATTTTGCAGATGATTTAAGGGTATTTGTGATTCTTCCAAAGTGGTTATAGTATCAATATTGAAAGTTTTGCATTAGACTTTTTTAGCAAGACAAATAAGCAGACTGTTATAAATATCCTTGTAATATGTTTGAATCTCATAATTCCTACAGTACAAATCTGAAATAGCACTGTATTAATAATTTTAATATACTTTCTGTATTACAGAGGTTTACATGAGAAAAGTGAAGCAAAACAGATTTCAGCTATTTCCTTTTTAAATGAATTAAAATTATGCTTTCACTTAGCATAAAAAATGCTAATAATTTCACTGGATGTGAAACATACATGTTAGAGGCAAAGATCTAAGGAATGAGGTGGGGAAGATGAGTGAGCCTAAGATGGTCTCAGCCTCCTCCCTTCAGGAATATTCTTCCCACCATTCCTTCCAGTGAAAATATTTTAGAAAGCAACTAACTACTACTCTATCTCTTCTGCCATTCTTTACTCATTTTTATCTTCTCGTACATTAAGGGTTGGTATATATGCTTAAAGGACAGCTTTGTAAAGATACTGGGAAGTCTTTCTGATTGGCACTTTGAAGGTCAGGAAAGGGTTTTCTAAATAAGGCTGAAATTGGTCATGGTTTGACAATCATTGTAGTTTCCCAACTTCTTTGTATAAGTAAAGGACATTTTACCTAGTAGAACATGTGGTTACTGTTCAAGCTAAAGACTGAAGGGCAAGATCTCAGGTTAAATTATACTTCGTGAAGACCTTTACTTACAAGATTGTCCTTTTGATATTCTCCTTTCTTCTCAGGGAACAGAGAATCAGCACATATAGAGGTGTTAATCCAGGTTTTAGTTTCCGTGCCTTGAATAGGAGAATCAAAGAAGCAAGACAAGTAGTGTTCCCAGCCTGGAGTCAGTACAAATACCCTGCTACTTACATGATTTTCTGTGCCTTTCCTTATTCACCTAAATATTTTAATCAACTGGAATGCTGTCATTTCAGATAGATTAGCAATGGTATTGCCCTCTAGTGGATTTATTTGTTTGCAAATGTATAAATTATCCTAAAAACATTTTGAAAAACATATGGAACACAGAAAAGTGACTCTGAGCCAGATAATATACTGATAGGAAAATATCCCATGAGTGACTTTCTACAAAATATGTGTTGGGGATTATAAAATATAAATTATATCAGAAGACAGAAAACTCCTCTTATCACATTAAAGACTGAGTAAAATCTGTTGCAATAGAAGTTCAAAATCTACCTAGCAGTGGCTCCAAGCAAGCAAGCATGGCATGGCCATCTAAGGCCCAAACCTTACAATCAGACTGAGTGGATAAATGCCATTTCAGCCCTGCAGTATGTGTAATAGTCTCCATCACTCTCAACCATTATTCACGTTTTATTTTAGCTTCAATGCTTAGTTAGATTTCTGAAATGAGACAGCATTTCAGACTCTCATGGCTTCCACTGGGGACAGAGAGCAAAGCTTGGATAAAAAAATGTTGTATGAAAGAAAAAGGAAGAGTAAGCACTGAAAGGCAGCAACAAAAAATATTGTCAGATGTGTGTTACAGAGGTTATAGAGTATGCACAGAATATTACAAGGTTTTGAATTACATAATACAGTGTAAAATTGAAGGGACTGATGTAATAGCTAAGGTGAGCAAAATATATATAGATTTTTAGAAGAACACGCTGGAGTAAGTACTTAACTCATTGACTTCCAAAAGCATTGCTTAATGAATTTTCCTTGCCTTTGTAAATCATATTCAGCATCAATATGATGCTGCATTTAGACCCCTTCAAATGCATGTAAATGTGGCCTTTAAATTTAACATTAATTATATTTTTGTATATTTTAATTTGAAACAGGAATCAATGAAAGTATCTGGTATGTTTCTGAAATGTTATGAAATATGGAATTATGGGAGCAGCGTGGCTTCACAATATTACAAATTTACATGTTTCAGTAGTTTTATTATAAATGTAATTTCGTTATTTAATCTGTTTTATACAACCAGTGGGTGGTTTAATATTTAGAGTACATCTATAAGACTTATTTCACTCAATAAGGACCAACACTGATATTTATTAGGTGACTCATTATTTTTGTAAACCATTTCTTAGATCATAGTGGGCTTGAAAGCTTGACTGAGAGATACTGATTACTGTAAATTCCATTTGTAATGCTTTGAAGTGAATGGGATTACTTTGGATTTACCTTGTTAGTGTCCTGAATGCATTCATAGGTTTTACCTACACTAAGCAGCTGCACCTGGACCTTCACCCACCCCTCTGCCCATGGGCACAAAGGTTCTGTTCAAACTAATACCTGGACACCTCGTTCTGCCCTGAGTTATGTTGCAGTCCCTGAGCCTAGACCTGTCTTTTGCTCTCCTGGTTTTTTTTGTTCCTGGATAGACCTTGTACCTATGCTGTACTAGCATTGTTTCCAGCCCTGTTTTCTGAGACTCCTGAGAGGACTCCTGGCCATGGATAAATAATGTTTAAAGTTTTAAGGGCAGACAGAACTTTTACACATCACTCATAAAGAATTAGAAATAATTTTAGCAACAGCCTATTTCTTGCATTATTACAAGTACTTTCTAGTTTGATTTTATTTTGCTTCATATACATGCAGAATACATCCACTTATGAACTTTTACATTCAGATTTCACTTACAAAGACATTTCAGAATTTTAAACAATGGCATTTAACTGCTATGTTGTAGCTGCAGTTTAAAATTTTTTTTCAGATTGCATAATTTGCTAACCCTATTCTCACAGCAACTGCTGACTTAGGCAAAAAATACACTGGAATCTCCAAGTCAAGTCACAAGGACTGTGCAAGTAGAGGCATCCACAGCTGAAATCTAAAATTAGGCAAACACAAATCATCCTCAGACTATCGGGTGCCTACCTGGGAGTTAGCACCTGGGGGCAGGGATATTGCACAACATTAACCCAGTGATGGAAGTGATGGCAGATGCTGTTCCTTGGAGAATAAAGCAGGGCGTTGGAATCTGCCAAGAGGGTGCTTTACCGTAAGAATTGAGCCAGTTCAAGTGCTCCACAATAGAGGTACCACCATACTGATATAACATCATACACACACCTTCTAAGAGTGAGCAAGGTGAGCTGTGAGATCTTTCTCAGACATGTGCTATTTCTGTAGTCAGTTCAACTACAAAACTCTCTATGTGTAGCGGTTGAAATTAAAAATAATTTTTGTGGTCATAATTAACTGTGATTCAGCACATTATAACAAAAAATATAAAGGGACGATTTCTCATATTAAGGAATCACTTTGTCATTCTCACTGAGATTGAGTTATGTTTATCTTGTTAAGAATTTAATGACATTTTATTAAAGTATAGGATTGGCTCTGATGATAGCCAATGACCAACAGAATCCAAATTTAGAGTAATATTTTTTACAAAGAATATAGGAATAGTTTTATGAGATCTTGAGGTAGCCAACTTTAAAAAAAATATTGCAGGCACTTCTCATCAGACTTGTGGTTTTGTACTAATTAATATGATACTTAAATTATCTAGAAAGAAATATGCACATTTCTCTCATAGAAATATTCCACTTTTTTTTGTTTTCGTCCATTATAAGAAACAATGTAATTTTTATTTGGGTATGTCAAGCAATGCCAATACTAAGTTTTCTGACTTTACAGGGCTATACTGTTATTCATTTTTCCTCTGTAGAGTTGAAAGAAAACCACTTTTTTCATTAGTTGATCTATCTTTCCCTCCCAAAAATGAGAAAGTTTGCCATGTCACATTAAAGTGTATGCATTCTTTTATTTTAATATACAGGCAATATATTCATCTGCCTGGTGTTATCCTTTCTACATCTTTTTATACTTACAATCTCACACTTTTCCCTGCCTCTTAAACATCCTCATTAACTCAAGACCATAGCTCAAGTAGCTGCCCAAGAAATTTCTCTTCATAGAAGAGACACAGGAGATAAACTCTGAAATCAAACTATAAAGCCAAATATTCAATAGACTGGGTGAACTTATATCCCTGGCTTGTAATTATATGGCAGACCTCCCTTTGAATTTCAATGGACCAAGGACTTCACCATTTTTCTGCACTATGTGAAAATCGGACTTCAAAGGCAACAACAGTTGAGATGGTAGCATTTTTCTTGCTTTCTCTTAGATGCACTTGCTCTCTCTCATCCTTACCACATGAAATCAATCTCTGGTTTATATCTGAAAAGGATATTCCCCTATTCCACTTGACATCATTTTCATCACTATTTTTTTTTCCTTTTTTGCTGTTGTTCTTGTATTTTTCTGTTCTGCTTTTTCCTTATTATCAAGCAATATGAAAATAGCCTTTAGTCAGATGTTACAAAACACAGCCTAACACTGAACAGGGAAAAGATTGCTTCTTCCATTCACAACACCAGTGAAAATCTCTGCCAAATAATGGGGTAACAGGCAGAAACATTATCAGGAAATGGTGAAAGACAGTGTTGCCTAGGGAGGCTGATACTCTTCAGGGATGTATCAGGAACTGCAAGCTCATGTTCTCTCTCTCTCTCTACTGCTTCTCTGTCTTGTTTTGTTCTTTATTCTTTTGCTTTCCTTACTGTTTTTTCGACTATCTTACAGATAACTTCAGATCTATAGGTAATAGATCATAAGCATAAGGATGAGTAGCATGAAGGGCAGACTTAGTTTTAGCTCTGACCTACTTCTAGAAAATCAATGAAAACTTTGTATAGCTGGAAAACCTTTAAAATTTACCATTACCAACTGTTAGCAAAACTCTTTCTGGAACATTCTACTATAGTAGGCAGGGGTCCCACATGCAATTAGGTATAAAGTAAAATTATTAGAAGTACCTGCAAGTAGAGAAAGCCAAAATTTTACATTAGTTTAGTCCATATGGAGAGAGCAGTAAAAAGGATAGCAACACAATCTTAAGAAATAATCAAACAAAAGGTTTTGTGTAATGACTAAATTTTAAAACATTTTTTAAACAACTAATTATTCATGTCTCTTCATCTTAACTGATGGTAGCCCAGGTAGGAGAGATGCAGGATGGCCAGACTTAGTTTCATTCAGAATCCGAGGAACTATATAGGATGATTAGGAAAAAGGCATAAATTTTATGAAGTATTTGCAAAATGCAGTAAGGAAAAAAAGTGCCCATAATACACAATAGAATCCTTTTTGAATAGCGAAGTAATCTTTTTACACTGAGGACCTAAGTTCCATACTTTCAATTTTCCTGAAATACATATTATAAAAATTAAAGAACATTTAGTTTTCGAAGTTACTAGTGCTTCTTTGGTCACAAATACACATAATCCGTTCCCTTATGCATTAACAAAATATTTGGTTGTACTGTGCTACAGGAAATTATTTAGGTCAAATATAGATTTCCTGATCCATGTTCTTTGATGGTAAGAGTTAATCCCACTGAAAACAATGTAAGTACTAGTGTACAGCATATTGACCTGAACCTTCATCTGAATGCTGGAAATGCTTCTATCTGCTCTACTCTTTTTTAAAGCTGAATTTTAAGGCAAATAATTTTTAATTCACAGGTTATTTGCAGAACACTTACTGGAAACTTTGATGTTTTGTATGAACTTGCATAGCTTCCTAAGTCATCTGATCATTATTTATGATTCCTGAATATTTTCTGTATGACCATATACTTAAAGATGCATTTGATTTTCTCATCTAAACATAAAATCAGCTATTTTATTTTGACTATTGGTCACTTATATGGCTTTAAATTTTTAACCCTTAAATTTTAGTTATTGATTGTTCCTATGACCTTTGCTCAGAACTACATTTTCTAAGGAAGAAAAACTTTGATTCTTAGTGTTATACACTTAAACACTACAACTACATGAATCTTAATATCACTTAATCAAAAAATGAAGCACAAACAGCATAAAAATTATCAATTTTCCAACTAAATTATTTTATGAACTGCAGTCTCAGTGCTGTAATGATAATTAAGAAATAGACAAGCTCACTTAATTTATTAATACAAAATGGTAATTTTACAGATTTGATGTTCCAGACTGAAAATAGAGTTGGTGAAATGGACCTTGCTCAAATACTTGCTGAGAAAATTTCTTGCACTTGAATCTAATCTCCATTATCTCTGATAGTCCATATCTCTACATGTGTTCTTATAAGCATACTGTGCATTTGTTTCACACTCATTTTGTTCAATACTAAACATATCTGAAGATAAGCATCCGTACAGGCTTGGGAAAAGCAAGAAGCTTTTTTCTGAGAACTACATCTCTTACTTTACTTTCTGGCAGCTTTCTAGATAGTTGTAATGAAAAATTAGACATTGTAAGATCTTTATCAAGATAATCTGGAATCCTGTCTTGGGAGCTCTCCCTCCCTTCTCTCTCTCACACACACGTGTGCACACACACAAATACACACTCACAGATTAGCAGCCTTAGTATGTTTGTTACAATTTAACCCTCCCCCTCATTTCTACTGATGCTGCTGTCAGCCTTTGTCCTCCAGAAATTTTACTCATCCTACCAAACACAGGAATGTTCTAATAAAACATGAGAAACTTTCTGAACAGTACAAATATTTTCATCTGTCTTTGGGTCAGTGAGAGCTGAAGGTCTGAAAGTCTACTGAAGGCCCAAAAGTCTACTGAAGGCCCCTCACCTCATTGTTGGGGGTGATTTTAGGGTGATTTTTCACTATGAATGGCTGGACACAGTAGCAATAGTAATAATACTAAATAATATGGGGAGTAAGAAAGGCTTTCAGAGCAGTTAGTAAGTTGGGCAATGGCAATATCAATCAATTAATGTAAATCATGTGTAAGCCTCAAGTGATGACTAGCAACTTAATAAACAGAATAAATGCACTTTTAAAAATAATTATCTATATCCGCAAGCTTCTTTCTAATATTATTTTACTTTCTTTTTTTTTTTTCATTCTTATTTCATCCTTTCCACCACAGGACAATGAAACAGATGAAGTATAAGCCTGGGGCTTTCAAATATGCTTGTGGTTTGTCCACTTCTTATAAAAACTAATGAGAATTAGGTGTTCAAGTATGCTAGGCTGCCTTGACATTTCAGCCTGAAAGTATGAGTAGTATTTGGAAGCCTCTCTCAAGCTAAAGGTCTAAGCATAATTCTTCTTCCGCAGTTATGCATGAGTAAGAACATATGGGTAGGATGTCTAATGGGAGGCCTCTTAGTGGTATGGAAGTACTGTATAGCCAGTTCTTGTGCTTTTATGAAATGTCTTGCAATACAGAAGCTACAAGAAAATAAAAATCAGAAGAACAGAACAATCTCAGAAGGAAGACAGAGGAAAGACATAAAAACCTATATGTCTTAGATTACGGAAGACAAATAAATAAATTTTAAAATATACAAATGTTTTGTTTAGGCTCAGTCGACAGTAAAGAACCATGCAGTCTCCCCCTATTCTGGGATGGGAAGGGTAAAATTCCTCTAAAAGCTAGTGGGTAGAGAAAAGGACACGGTTGGGGTTTTTTCATGCATCAATTATGGCCATAGGCAAAACAGAAAAAATAAACTTGTCACCAATCAAATCAGAACAGCACAAAGAGAAACAAAAGATTGCTCCCGATTTCTCTACCTCCTTTCCCCCAGTGGCACAGGGGAACTGCTAATGGGGGCTGTGGTCAGTTCAGCCCACATTCTCACTTTTCTGCCACTCCTCCCTCCACACTCTTCCCCTGCTCCAATGAAGGGTCCCTCTCATGGGAGAGCATCCTTCAAAAACCCCTCTGACTTGAGTCCTTCCCATGAGGTGCAGCCCCTCATGAACAGTTTTCTCCAGTGCAGGCTGCCCACAGAGTCAAGGTCTGCTTCAGGAACCATCACCTCCCCTGGTACAGGGTCCTCCACAGTGCAGATCTGCAGATCCACAGATCCACATCTTCTCTCCTGTGGTCTTCCATGGGCTGCTCCACTGTGCTCCTCCATAGGCTGGAGGGGACAGCTGCCATCTCACCAAGGGCTGAAGGGGAGCCTCTGCCCCAGCACCTTCTCCCTCTTTTTCCTCACTGACCTTGGTATCTCTGCTCAGCTATTGCTCTCACTTTTCCCTCTCCTCTGTAAGTCTTTTAACAGTTTTCTAGTCCCCTTCTTAAATACATTAATGACAGTGGCTTTATCACCATTGCTGATGGGCTATGCCTTGGCCAGAGGTGGATCTGGCTTTGGAGCCAGGGGAGTTCCCAGCAGCTTCTCACAAGAGCAAACCTTCTGCCCATCCTGTGCTACCAAAGACCAAACACAGACTCAGTAGAACAGAGCAAAGGAAAACTGAGTCAGGTTCAAACATATTCCTCAAAGATAAGTAAAATCATCTGTATAATGCAAGTGAATCCTGTAAGTGTGCAATGCATCTTCAGATAGCCCCGATTATAGCAAAAGGATGCTGATAACACTGACATTAAAGTAATGGTTACAAATAAAAGGGAAAACCAAACAGGTTGTACTTCAAGGAGGACAGGCACAGAGAAACTGAGCCCTCTGTGTATGATTTTTCTTCACTCACTTGAGTATCTGTTTCTATCATATAGGTATCTGGCACTTCAGGTGTACCTTTATTGCAGAATGGAGTAATAAATAAGCTTAACCTTGAGTGAACCCTCCTGTGTCTTTCAGCCTGGCCTCCTCAAATACATTTTCAAGTGTGCCCTTTAAAAACACATTTTCTGTTGTTAACACTGCTCTCTTTACAAGTATTGTGCAGTTTTTCATTCTCTAAAGACTCTTTGCTCAGATCTTATTGATAAAAAATCTTATGTATGAATTACGAACTAAAGTGATCTTAAGGAGTCGTATGTGTCTGATGCTTTTGAGAGGAGTAACTCCAGTTCTTGGTTTACCAAAACAGCAGAACTGCTTTTTAGAACATAACCATGTTCTAAATAATTTTTTTTTTTCATTTCATTTCATGCAAAATTTCATGCAAAAGCAAATCAGTAAAGAAATAATGCTATGGTGACAAATATATCCCTGAATATAAGTTTTTTTTCCTTGAGAAAAAAAGCCTACTCTGCAGAGAAGTAGCTTTGAGAGATGCAGTGACTTCATTAATGACACTGTTAATTAATTCTGAAACCCACCAATCATATTTAAATGTTAACATTCCAATCTATTTTACTGCTGCTCATTTTGCCATATGCATGCAGTCCATATATGAAAATCCAGTATTAGATTTACTCTTCCAGTGCCAATTGCAGTGTTATTTCTCTGAAACTCTAGTTGCCAAGACTCATCTTTTCACAGGTAATGCTTCCAGCATTCCTTTGTGCTGTAAACATACGGTGGAAAAAATTTATCAGGCAGTGTGTTGGAAACTGAAAATTGACAACATAAAATTAAGTTCTGTGGACAATAAAATAGATGACACAGGTTGTAAGTACAGCTAATTTGGGGAAGTTAATTAACAGAATAATTTTAGAAAGATCTATTTTAACCATGTTGATATAGAATTTCCAGCAAGGTTAGAGCAGCCCAGAAACTGGGATAATTACTTTCTATTTAATATTCAAATTTATATGAAGTTAAGGGGGCTTTTGTGTTTATGTCACCGAAGACACCTAGTAACTAGATCTTTGCACACTTTTGAAACATAGTATTTATGACAGGCAACTGTTAGCTTCTTTCTTGATCAAACCCTTCAAAACTTCTAAGAGAACGGTGTTACTTTTCAAGTCATTACAGTTATGCCAGAGTACTCTCAGAAATCCTCTGTCTTCCTCCTCAAATCTGTCAGTTACTTGTCACTGCTCTGCATTATTTATTACTGCTTCATGTATTATGCTCTTCTCTTAGCTGTTAACAATATTAATCTTATACACAGGGCACCTTGTAAAAATGAAATGAGATAATGTTCAACAAAAATTGTTAACATCTTAAAACAATCACCAAGCTGCCATTCTGACACTACTGTAAACTTAGAGAAGTGGACTTGAAGCGTGGGTCACCTATTGGATAAGGAATTGGCTGGATGGTTGCACTCAAAAAGTTGCAGCCAACGACACAATGTCCAAAACAAGATCAGTGACAAGTGGCATTCCTCAGGGATCACTACTGGGATCAGTGCTGGATAGATTTAGATATTGGGAAGAAATTATTTCTTGTGAAGATGGTGAGAGACTGGAACAGGTTGCCCATAGAAGTTATCAATGTCCCTTCCCTGGATGTGTTTAAGGCCAGGTCTGATAGGGCTTTGACCAATCTAATCTCATGGAAAGTGTCCCTGCCCATGCAGGGAGGTTGGAACCAGATAATCTTAAGGGCCTGTTCCAACCCAAAACATTCTATGTTTCTGTGATCATAATTATCAGCATAGTCCAAAGGACCACTCATAAGTCTTTGGCTGTAAAGAACCCTTTAGCCTGAGATATGTATGTTTTGGAAAATTGTTGATGGACTTGATGCTCACAAAGGTCTTTCTTGCTCTGCAGGCTGAGTCAAAAAATCAGAAAGTGTGGAGACAATGCATCAAGAGTGAAAGAGGAAACAGCAGCATTAAACTGTCATAAGACAGATAAAGTTTGATATGAACAGTTACACAGAGTAAATACGAACCTTGGCTGCTTCTGTGTATCTTTTGGATCTATTATTCACTAACCCAGTATTAACTCACGTTCCTAGAAATGTTATTATCAAAAAAGAGGGTTTTTTTATTTTTTATTACTGATGTGTACTTCTTGATTTTTTTTTTTTTTTTTTTTTTTTTTTTCAGCAGCCATTTCTCTTTCACACTGGATCTTTTTCTTTAAAATATTTCTCTCAGTCTTAAGATATGATAGTTTCATACCCATTTTATTGGTCACAATCAACTGCCTTCAAGAGACTAGGAGATAACTACTTGCTGAAATGGGAGTTGTCACCACAAAAAAGCAAAATAACTGAAGGCCTGACACGTGTCATGGAAGAAATGTTATCCTGAGACAGAGAAATCAAATTGCAGACTAGGAAATTATTGTTGGGCTAATCCACTTGATTCAAAACTCCGTGAACAAGCAACCAGGGTAACCTGTGTGGCCTCTACTTTATGCAGACAGTTGGACCTGATGACTTACAGAAGTCTTGTTGAACCTAGATTACTCTATGACATTATGACTCTATGAATTAGAAATTCAGTTTATAACTTCATATTTTAAAAAATTTTTTACACTTTCAGACTTTCTTCCTCTCTGACTTCATTGGCTCTTTGAGAAAAAATTGCACCAAACATTAACAAAAATAGCCTGAAATCTTAGTAATTTTTATGACTCTAAGAATTTTCCTTGTGATCCTTGAATGTGTGAGGTTTTACACCATCACAAACAAAATTCATACGGACACATCTATGAAAGTCTCTTTTAATGAGTGAAAGGCCAAGTGTTAATAATATTTTCTCAAACCAGAATTATATAGACCAATGTGAGATAAATATAGGTGTGTGAGATACATCTGCCTTCAGTCTTTGCAGTTTATTGTATCTTGTACTGAAGTTCTCACCTCTTTGGAAGTTCCAGCTGGTATTATCCGCAGCTAGGAAACAGAAAATGCAGAAAGGACAACATGTAATATTTTTATTTATCATACAAATTTTTATTCAGAACTTATATACAGTAAAGTAGAAGATTTTTGCACTGTGTTAAAAAATGGACACAGGAGTGCTTATGGATGTCTGTCTGCTTCTAGTAACTATCTATTGTAAATCTGTGACCATAGTAATCCATAAAAGATATATTCTATACAGTCTAAGAAACTGAGCTTGTACATGCCCTGTTTTGGAGCAAAGACGGCAGACCTCTGCCTTTTAAAAAGGCTAAAAAAATGAGAACTAAGTGGATATTTCAGATTTTTTTTCAAATTGGCTTCCCTAGAAACCTGCTCACTACTTATTAATTACTACTGCTAACTACCATAGGCAAGAAAAGAAAAATTATACTAGTAGTTGGTAAAGTTAAAAATTGGCAAGATGTATCTTAAGTATATGACTTGAATAAGTACTTCAACAAACAGCTCCCATTTCTTTCCAATTGCATTTTTCTGCTTCCTTCTTTACTTACACTTCCATCTTTATTGCTTTTTACTGCCCTTTAATTTTGCTCATAATCTCACACATATCTACAAAGATACCCCTGTAAGGAGTTTTAAATTCTTTTGTTCCTTTTAGCCTTCTTACATGTCCTATGAGGCTCTGATCCTACTCCCGTATGTTCCTGTCCACAGTTTACTCATAAATATTCAAAGCCCCTTTTGCCATTATTGCTGGCATTTCTTCCATCACACAAGCATTCCTGAATGGTATTTTTCACTTCAAGGATTTTCTCTGTCTTTCAAATACCTTGCCCCTTCCCTTGGTACTAAAACATATTCACACATTGCTACTCCTTTTAATCTTCTTTCCTTGCCACCCTCTGTCTTTACCTGTGTCATCTCCCTCTCTCTTCCTCAAACATGCTAAACAAATACTCAGGTGCTTTTGTTCTCCACCATTCTATTCACACCACTACTTTTATTTGTTCTTCTTCTGAAGGATACAATGTAAAGGAAGGATGTAGCTGTATTTATAGCCCCACGCTTTTCACAATAAATAACCACAGCAGTCCTGATGGGGCAGATGAATGACATTCCAGTTACAGTAGCTTATGTATTTCCATTTCTGTGTATTACACTAATGGCAGATTCTATAAAATACACCAGCAAAAACAGAGCTAGTGCTTGCCTAGTGCTGCAAACAAGAAGGACCCTTAGGAAAAGAGGAAAAACAAAAGGGACAGTAAAAAGTTAGTGAGTTAGTGTTTTACACCAGTTACAGTGATTAATTCATAGAGCAATAATAGGAAATATATTACTGATAAACTAGAAGAAAAAAGTTTACTAGATCTCGTAATATAATCTACTGATGTAGGAGTGAAGGTATCTTGTTCCTAATGTTACTACCATCACATCTTATAAAGTTTTTTCTAACATTAAATCTAAAATTTCTTCATAATTTGGTTGATTTTCCCTCATTCCAAATCCAGAAGGAATAAAATAACTCTGTCCTTTTCACAGGAACACCTTCCCACGTAAATAATCTTCTCAGACTAAATTATGTTCTTTCAACTTTTATACATATGTCTTACTTTGTACATGTTCTAATATATTGTTACTTTCCTCTGGACTGTTCTTAGTTTGAGAACAAACACAGCTGGCTTCATCAATCCCCAGCAGAAAAATAATTTGTCCTGTCAGATGTACTGCACACCTATTAACACACTCCACAATGAAGTGTCCTGTCTTTTAACAGTACCATGCTGCTGACTCATATTTGCTTTACAGTCCATTACAGCCCCCAGATTCTCTTCTGAAGTGCTGCCATTTTACCAGTATCCTTTTGATTTTTCTTCCTAGACTTAATCTGCATTTGTCGGTATTCAGTTTCTTCCTGATGGTTCCAAGACACTTCTGTAGTTTGGTAAAGTCATTTTGACTTCTGATATTGGCCACCAGAGTGCAAAGAGGTGCTACTAACTTGCTGCCAGCTCTGTATTTCATTGTTTCATCATTTACATCACTAACAATCAGAAGAACTGAAAAATGTCTTTAAAATCAAGCAGGTAACATGAAAAAGTGTTCCACATAAGAAATCCTGCTGAAATACCATTACTTTTGCTAAGGAAAAGCATGACTACTTCAGAGACAACTGCCTTAAGATACCAAATGATGGACAACCTCACACATCCCTGTCCTGCTACTAGTTGTTATCAAAATTTCATATATCTAATCTGCATGTGCATTAATTCTGGCCACTGATCTTACCTATCCGAGTAAGGACATAATACCTGTCATGTCTTCTACTTCCAGGCTGTTCTCTTATCTTTGTGTTATTTCTGATAACCAAATAAATAAGACAATGGACTCATTAAACCGTAATTCGAATCAACTCAATATCCAGATTTTTTTTCTGGCTTGTTTGCATCATTGTTAAGTACACTGTCGTGATCTCACTTTCTGTGAGCTTTGTCAGCAGTGACTGTGGGATTTTCTTCCCAAACGCGGAAAGCACCACTGGCTCCGGGACACCCTGATGCGATGACCTTTCCCCATCAAGGGCTGAATTCCGGGCAACTCCACCTCTCCCCGCCTCAGGCACCGACCCCACCACGTTCAGCCGCCGCTCACACTACGCGTTTCCTCCCCCTTCCCGCTCTCCGTCTCGGTGCTTGCCAAGACGCTTGGCGGCCGCGCAGCGAAGCGGTTTGGCTAAACCGGACCGCTCCGGAGCTGGGACGAGATGCGCCTCCCCGCCCCGCCCCACCCCCGCTGGCGGGAAGACACCGCCGATGCTGAACACCCAACCGGGCCCGGCAGCCCGCTCCGGGAAGGCGCTGTACGGTCGCTTAACGGGAGCAGCGCACACGCCCCTTCCCCGCGGGCTTGAACCCCGCTCCCCGGCGCAGGGGGAGGGGACCAGGGAGCCCGGTCCGGCCTGGGCGGTGCGTGCGTGCGGTAACCCCCGGGCACACGCACCGCCCTGAACGCCGGAATGGGGACAGACTCGGAGCGTTCTCGTCGCGCTGGGCTCTTCTCCGTTACCAGGGCAGGCCGGCCNGGACTGGCGGTGAGGATGAGCGAGAGCTGCCCCTGCCGCCGCCTGTGCTGTGTGTGAAGTGTCTGCTCCTCCTCCTCCTCCTCCCCTGCTGTGGGTGAACCTGCGCTACGGGCTCTTCACCGACACGGGGAGGGGGTGGTTTGTGTATGTGTTTAAGGCAAAGAGAGAGAAAGAGAGAGAAAGAGAGAGACCTTCCATCCACTGAAGCGCAGTTCACTATGATCGTACTCGCATTCAGCACTGGAAGCCGGTTGGATTTCGTGTCTCAGTCCAGGGTGTTTTTCTTGCAAACCTTCCTTTGGATTTTATGTGCTACAGTGTGCAAAGCGGAGCAGTATTTCAGTGTGGAGGTAAGATCAGCCGTATGCGTGTGCGAGCCTATGTGCCTTTCCCCTCCTTCCCTTCCCCGTCTTCCCCGTGTTTTACATCCCCTAAATAAAATAAAACCAAACAGCCAGCCAGCCATGTCTTCCAGCAGGCAGGGTATACGTCTGTGCTGGCTTTCTTTCCAGCAGCCGGTAGCTAGCTCCCCTCCCTGAGTCCCCCCGCCTGATGGATGCGTTTCGGCCGGAGATCCCGTTACCGGCGGCAGCACAAAGCGCGATGCTGAGGGCGGGAGCGCAGCCCCTGCCTCCCCCTCTGCCCGGGCACCGGGGAACCTGGGGCGCAGTGTGTGCTCGCAGCTCCGGGGCAGGCTCTGGGAATATCTTTAATATCTCGGGCTTAGGATACTGCTGTATTGATGAGTTTCCTCGGTTGTTTTTTTTTTTTTTTTTTTTTTTTTTTTTTTTTTTTTTTTTTTGTAAGGAGAATGAATGAAAGAGCTTCATAGGGATAGGAGGAAGGAAGCCTGAGATTTTTGGCACGTTTCTTTGTGGAAGAGTATCTGACCAAAAATAAAAAGGATCTTTATCTTTTACCCATTTAAGCATAACAAAAAATAGTTGCCACTAGAAATAGTGAGAACAGACGGCATAAAGGTGCAGCTACAGCACAAAAAGTTAGAGGGTGTGGAGGACCAGGAAGCAGAATTTTTCCAAGTGGAAAAGAAGAATAAAATGTGAGGGTACCTAGGTAAGGCAGACCCTAAGAGTTCACAGTGACAGTGAGAATTCAGTGGACATCCATTTACAGTCACTCTTTTCTATACTCCCAGTTTTGCCATTTTGGTGCATTTTATTAACTAATATTCCTTTACTGACATTATCATCTTTGCATATATTCTTTCCTCCCCTTTTTTCCCTTATGTCACTCCATTTGTTCTGCTATGAGCCCTTTTTCTTAATCTGTTTCAGTGTGATACATTTCCCTTTTCCTTTCCCTGTGCATTCAACTTCTTAGTCTTTCCTGTTATGTGTCTCTCTAATTTAATGTGCTTTTCCAGCTTCTAAAACATAATTCTGCTTTTATGTTAGATCCCAGTGTCTCTTCTGTCCTGCCTACTCAAAACTCTCCTGCACCCATACATCACCTTCACTCATTCTTGTTCCTGATCTCTTTCATCTCTCATGTTCCCACAGTTGTCTGTGAGAAATGAAGTCGGTGTCTTTTCCTCTGTCTTGCATATATGCACACTTGCTTGTTTTCACTCAGTGACACTCATTCTTGCTACTGTATCTGGCAAGACTGCTTCCGCAGATGCTTCTCTATCCCTAGACTGTCAGCTGTTTTGTCTAAACTTCTTACCTGGTCTTCTACTCCTTGTGCCTCATGCAGGATCACCTGAAATGTGTTTTCTTTCTGCTTCCATTCTAGTCTTTCCCTTTGTACAGGCAGCTTCCCTCAGCACATGCCATCCTCTCTTCAGCTGAAGAGATCACATCCATAGCTTCTCTTTTGGACTCTGGAAAGTGGTGGCTTTTTGCTCCTGAAAGTATTGTCTTAAGAAAGCTCCTGATTAGAAATCCTAGTCTCTGTCATCTATGCTCTGATCACTTTTGTTCATTTCTTACCACAAATGTACATCTCTGCATCTGTTTGATTGTAATCTCTTTGGGGCAGGACTCGTATCTTCTTACACGTTTACGTGGTGTGCACCCATGCCCTGGAATACAATCTTGAGACTTATGCTATAGGCATACTAAAGTCTCAAATTTCAGAGTTCGCGCTGAAGTTTTATCCTTCTTTTGCTCCTGTCCTCAGCTGCCTTCTTTACTGATGAGCAAGAGAAAGCAGCGTGGAAAAGAGGAAGTTGCTCTCTGTCTCCTCTCCAGGCTTCTTCACAGGCTGGCCCCCTGCAGGGTAGAGGGAAGAAATTCCAGCGACAGAACTTTCTCCTCCCACAGTAGTCTGCTTTGCTGGCATCTGGCTCTGCTGGTGAGACGGGCGGCAGATGGAGCTAGTGTGGGAGGAGAAAAAGATTGGTTTAGTCAAGTGGGGTATGATCAGGAGGCCAACTCCAGTCAGAAGGAGGTTTTATGAGGAAAGAAGGGGAAACACTTTCATTTTTACCACCTCTTCCATATGGAAAATAGCACATTTTGAGGGCAAAGGCAATATGGGTAACAAGAAACACTGTTGGGTAGATATGAAGTGTGTGTGTGATGAGGGCACTTATTTCTCTCTTCTGAAATATACCATGTCCTGTTCTTACTCCCAGCCCTTCTGAAACAAAATGTGCTGTCATATGTCTTTTTTCATATTTAAGTCTTTGAGCCACAGATTGCAAGGAGCCAGGAGTGTTCCAGGGACACTGTAGTTATTCAAGAACTGTTCTAAAGTACTGGACTTTTCCTGAAGCCACTTCTTTTGACCACTGCCAGTGACATGGTCCTGGGCTAAACGGACTTGAAGTTTTCCCCAGGAACAGTCATTGTCATGTTCACATTGTTTGGATAGTGCTAAAAATGCAACTTTCTTTTTGTTGAGAACAACAAAGGCTAGAAGCATGGGAAATTTTAGGCAAAAGACTTGGCAACAGCACGGATGTATTGTGTTGTACAATCTGTGTCAGCACAAGTGCCTACAGCGGTTGTACTTCATAGTAAATTGTAATAATATGACAAATATTTCTTATGATATTAAGAATAAATACACAAAATAGGGTTTGGGAAAGAAGCAGTGCATGTTTAGTTGAATGAAATGCCACTGAACAAATCCTTAGGATGGTTGCAAAGCAGTTTTGGTTTTGTTTTTTTTTGTTGTTGTTCTTTCTTGTCTCCAAATGTAGTGCAGTTAATGCCTGTTAAGCATTATATAATGCAGAGATCATTTCTTTCCTCTTTTTTATGTTGCCTCATTTAACCACGTTCCTGATTGATAAGCAAAATCTGTGTGGTAGTGTTAGATTTTTTGACTTGTTTGTTTCAATGTGGGTTTTTTAGGCTGTGAGCCAGGGCAATTTTTAGGAGAAGGTACTGTAGCTCAAAGTAATTTAATAGTGTTATCTTTTCAAAGAAAAGGACAAAGCTGAGGTTTACAAGCTTGTATGAACATTAGTATTCTTTAGAATTTTGTTGCCCCTCAGTGGAATTTCTTATAACCAAACATTTACATGGATGAAGTCCTCAAGCTTCCTATGATAGTTGTCAATTCTGACAAGTACTTATGTATGTGCTATTTCATGTAGTAGACATAGGTAATAGGATTCAGATCATACAGTTTCGCGGCTCCAGATGGGAACACTTGCTTTGCATCAGTAAGAGCCCTCTGGCAAAGCTACATGAGAGATGATTGTAAACTCATAGTGTAACTAAGCATGGTGAAGTTTAAGGTTCCACATAGTCTAATGGGAAGGAAGATTTCAGCATTCTTTTTCCAAGTTCACTGGTTATCAGTGGCGTTTTTGGGATATTGTTTCTGACATAATGAGAAAAACGAAGGACTACACTGAGCAATTGGTCCAAAAGAGTCACATCAGTGAGTAAGTGCACTAGTGGAAGGGTATATCCATCAATGCAGAGTTTTAGTGCACCAGCAGAGGAGAATACTCATCAGTGAGATATAGTGGAATAATAGTTATTAAAAGAACATTTTGAATGTGAAATTGAAGCAAGAACACACAAGATAATTTGTTACTAAAAATGACAGAGCAATCAGCTTCCTCCCCCCACCCCATGTTCCTCAGTGTAGTAATACTACCTTGTATTGCTCAAAGATAAACTCCTTTCCTTGCTATTATTGTTGTATATCATTATATATTGCAGGTGTATAGATGATCTTTCATGAGTATCATATGTATAAGATATATATACATATATATATAAAAATAAGTACATATTTATATATATAAATATCTATGTATAATTTTTGTTGTTTCCTAAAAACAATCATATTGTACTGTTTGAGCTGGTATACTGCAAATTTGTCTTCTTTTGTTATCAATTAGTTTATGTATATATTTAAATACTAAGCACATACATTTAATCTACTATAAAATACTCGATAAGAAATGATGAACAATGTCACCATTTTTTTAAGGAAAAAAAGGTTTATTGAAATAACAACACTTTGGTTAGAAGACAGGATGAGCATGAATCTAGAATAAGATTGATCTCTGGATTCTAATACTGCCTACTCCTGTGAGCAACTGTGTCAGCTGGGTATCTGCATAAAGCCTGTTGAGCAAAGAACTGTTTTTAGAATCACACCTAGTTTCATTGACTGTGATGTGGGAGACACTAGAGACAAAGCATGCTTCATCATTTCTCTCCTCTACTGGCAGATAAGGTCTGTTTTCCCTCTTCTAATGCTAAATATGTAGACTTGAATCCCTCGGGGAGATCTTAAAATTACTTAGTTTATCATGTGCGGCTCTTTAAAAAAATTCAGTATTTTCTGTACTCCCAGTTTCAGAGATGGGATAGTTAAATTGCATATTGTCATACAAAATACAGTAGAATCCAAACTTCAGAAAAATACCATCAGTTTTCTCCATGGTAATAAATATCTGAAAATCCAGTGGTTTTCGTTGTTAATAAACTTTACAATTAGCCTCTAGCTCCTGCTGAATGGTAATGCATGACCTTTTCTTCCATAGGCTTTGAGTCTTTTAAGCTTAACAGCAGAGCAGTTTAATTCTTCAGATGGTAATTGAATAAACACTTGGGAGGGGGGAAAATTCTCCAAAAATACCTTTACACACTTTTCAGCTGGTGGACTTGGTTGTCAGGTTTGCAGGCACAGCACAGTATTTTTATATTTTATTGAAATGCAAGTGCAAAACTACAGAGAGGCAGTTAAGGTCATTTTGATATAAATAGTTCCAAGTGTCCTAAAAGGACTTTACAAGGTCTTTTGCATTGTTTTCAATTGCAGTCAGCATGCATGATTCTCAGTTATTCAAATTCTGAGTCTCACTCTTGCAGAAGGTATCAACTAAATTAATTGGACTTTTGTTGGAACAAGAAGTTCAAACTATTAGAAGGATGGAGATGAGATATTGAATAAGGTGGTGGAAGTGGTTAGTGGCTGAAATAGTAGTCAATGAAAATACAGATACAATGTGGCATAATTGCTGCTTGATTATTGGGGAAATAACATGACCAATCTTCTGTAAAGGCTTCCAGTGATATCAAGATAAGAAAAATATTTGGAAAGTTATGTGTGTGACAGGCAACAGAACACTTCTGTCATAGAAGGCATATACCTGCAGTATAATGAACTGGCTGTCATTTCATGAGAAGAAATACATGTGAAGACTACTAGTTGGCAGAGTACATTCTCTGCTGTAATTTAAGCATTAATTCCTGTTAACAAAAGTTCCAGTAGCTCAACTTTCTGCTGTAAAGTATGAGATTATTTTGTGCTACTAATGTTGCAGGGAAGTTTATGGACTCTGTTGCCTGTATTTTGTTCAAAGACAGGTTGCAAAGATGATCCCAATGTTTACAAGTTCATAACTGACATGTCAGACCTTAGGTGCCAGACATGGTTGTTTACAATGGTAGTTCATCTTATTTTCCTATCGCAAATTTTTGACTGTTTAGTGTTTAGGCATTGAAGCTATTAGTGGTTCTCGGTTCTACTAAAGAAAGCAAATAAAATGGTTAAATGAGATTTATGTAATCACCTTATGTAGTGCAAGATAAACCTACCAGAACATGTATTCCTAATGTTTTCTGACACAGGAACTTATTAAAATAAATACGCGATTTATTGGCCCACCAAAAATCTTTGCACAAGGCCAAGCTCTCCCCCTGCCATGATTCAGAGGCATAATGTAAAACTCCTGCATTCATTGTTTTTTCAGAGTGGAGATACTGTGTACTTTAGCTGGTTTAAGATTTATGCTGCTCTTTGTCAGTTTTATTTGAATCCATCTGAAAGGTCAGTGCTTGCTCTAGGCACCTCTGCTCTGCTTATGCACTTAGCAAGACTGAGTTGTAAGAGTTTGTAAAGACAGAATGTGGTAGTATACAGATTTTAAAACATTTCAAGCTGCATCTGTTTCCAGTATTGTAAAGTCTGTCTCATCCCTCTACTTTATGAAATGATCATTTTGTGGAGTTGAACACTGGAGGATTTCTTAAAGGTCTTTAATTTAACAGTGTAACTTAAAAAAAAAAATAATTAACCTATTTAAATTGATTAATTCCTTTCACCTCTCCGTTTTGGATTCCAGTTTGTATAAGCTGATTGCTATCCTCAAACTACACTATTGACCATAAGCTGAAAGAGCAGGTTGAGTCTGTTTAATTTGTTATGTGTGATATGTCAAATGACAGATTTGGTTTCATTCTGTATGAAGACGGCCAGGATTAGTGCTGAAAACATAATCTTAGTTGGCACTGAAGTGAATTTGAAAAATAATTGTGATTAGAGCATTAAAGAGAGGTCATGCTATTTGGAACCTTTATTTATTGGTTGCCTGGCAACTGTTCATTCATGTTCCTGCTTATCAGCATTCATTATAAGCATCTTTGCTGTACAATAAGAGCAATTAAGTGGCAACAGCTTATTTCTGTGATGAATTCAAATTGACATAAATTACAGAAATACAAAGAAAAATATTTCTGGAGTTTTACTTATTAACCAAAACTGTTGGTACAATGTTTCTCTACTTATTATCAGCTGGTTTATACCAGCTGAGGAGTTATCTTCACATCAGCTGTGATCATGATGTTCCTGGCATACCTTTTGAGGTGTTCCAGCATATAATTGACTTATGGGATTGTTCAGGTGTTTCTGTCGTACTGAAAATCTACTGTTAATTTCCAAATCAAGGCTTCAGGGTATGAGGAGACTTGTCCCCTGTTGGTTTTGGTGCTTAGCATTAGGCAATCCCACCTCAAGTGCTGAGACTTGGACCCAGTATTGGGAAAATTAAAACTGTTTTGACAGAGAATATGCAGCAGAAGCAGTGAGCCACAATAGTTCTGTGGGGCATTGAAGTCACTTGATGGTTTCTCTCTGTAGAACAAAAGCAGTTTCTATTAAGCTGCAAGAAAACATTTATAAAGCTTATTATTTGACAATTGTCTTGTGACTATGGATGAAAAATATTTTGCCTTTTGTATTAATACATTGTGAATTAAATCATGATTGACCCTTGTGTGAAATAGCAGAGTGGAATGGAACAGTTGCACTGTGGGATGTTTGTAGACAATGTCTCTTTACATTGGGAGGAATATTGGAAAAGATTCCTTATGGCTGCATCTTAAAAGAACATCTGTCACTGTAGGGCCAGAGCAGGAGAAGATTTGTCTCTCTGCTGTTACCTCTTGATAGCAGTGGCTTTGCCTCTATACTGGATAGCTCAGCATTTGGGGAAAGGATGTCCCTCTAGGACTCATGCCCTTGGCTTTGAGCTTCTGATTATATTAACTCACCACTACTTTTCAAACCATGCCATGGTTATGGGGGACAAAGTAATGGCTGTAAGATGAAAATTGATTTACATCAGCTTTTCCCACTCATGTGACATGTCTATAATACATGAAGATGCTGTTCAGCATTTTTCCCTTTTATGAAACAACTGAACTGGTTTCACAGTTCTATGGATAATTTGAAAAGAAATGCTAACCTCAGAAAATCTGGTCTTTAATATTTTTTCCTCGTGATCTTGGAGAGAAACAATTGTTTTATTTCATTGGTCCTATTCCTTTTTGCTGACATGTAGTCACATCTCCACTTACCAATGTGAAATAAAGGTTGGCAAGGGGATGTCTTTCCTCAGAAAATTACCAGCTGAAAGGCAGATGGAAAATTACCTATTTCTTTTAAAAGTAGATAGCAAAACAGAAAAACAAGCCTCCCTTTCAATAAAAGAAAAATCCTTCCTTTAAATGTATCAGTGGATATTTACAAAGTGTACCAAAGAGGAAATTGTTTCCTTTTCATTCTTCATCTGGAATTGAAGGTGGTGATCCTGTCATATTTTTCTTTCTTACTTCAGACCTTGGTTGTGTGATGCTCTTCTAGGAAATTGCTTTGACCCACTGTCTTTGCAGAGAAATTGACAGATTGTGTTTGTCTACATGTCAGGGTTTACATGCTGTACAGAATAGTAATAATACATTTAATTGCAAGTAAAATAAATGATCTGTCTCCCACAAAACAAAATTTATTATTAGTAGTAGAATTAATAGTAGTATATTGCTAACTCTACAGCATGGCTTTGGTCTTGGTGAGTGAAGCTTTTTTATCCTCTCTCATTACTTTTATGTATTTTAAAGAATTAAAAAACCCTACAGCCCAGGTCTGTGTTCCATGTTTCAATTTTCCTTATTGATTACAAAGTGCTGGATTCTTATATTTCTGCCCTTCAGTACTCACACATGGAATGTCAGCTTTGGAAAAGTCTTTATGATGTCTTTCTCTGTTGCATGTATTTTTAAATAAGTAGGAAGAAGGAGGCCATGTTAATAAGGAACTGAGGCATTGTCAAGAACAACAGAAATGTTGTAAAAGAGCCAGGAATATATCTTCATCATTCACTTGTCTCAGAACTGTTTCACTTTTTTCATAAAATATGAATACAGCATTTCAGTTTGATCATCTGTGTAATCATTCAAGTGGTGAACATGTTCAAGAAAGAAGCACTAGAGCAGAAAAGGTGAAACGAATGTCTATAAAACTTCAAAATAAGACTTTTTAAATAATTCCCTTGATAGGGAATACTGTCAGTAGGATTACTGGGTGCCATTAGATTACTGAAGATAGAGTATCACATTCCCTGTCAGAGATGAGTAAGATGACTTTTGTTACCCAAATACGAAAACAAATAGTCTACTTAAAATGTATGTAAATAAATGTAAGAGTCTTAACAATTAAAATAGATTCTGGATCAGACTGTAAATATTAAAAAATGCAAAATTACAAACTGTTCTATTTTTTAATGAATGTACTATTACATAAGTAAATTTTGTTCTACAAGCATTCGTGTTACCTTGTTATCACAGTAGCTAAACTCCTTTTTTTATCTGAGTATTTGTGGATTTTTTGTGAAATACAATAAAAGATTTGCCTTTCACTGCTCCAGGTATTAATGTTTTTTGTTAGACACCACTGATAGCCAGATGTGCTGCTCACATACCTCTGGATGTTTAAAAGCTAATGGTGGGAGCATGAGACACAGGGGAAATGAGATTTGCCATGCTGACATGTTAGGTATGATTGAAGGGGAAACTGAATCTTGTTCTTCAGGTTTCCTGTACCATGAGTTTACCTTATGACCTTCCTTCCTTCCTTCTTTCTTCTTGCCTCCTTAATTCTCCTTGTTTCTTTCTTTTCTCTTGTTTTCAATTTTTTTTTTCTTCTTTGTCCTCCTCCCCCCCTTGACCCCATCAGCTCGTCCTCCCACCCATTGCCTACAGCCAAGGAAAATCATCAGTCATTGTTGAACCACAGAATTGGACATATGAGAGATGGCAAAGATTTATCAAGAGCCTATTCCTCTGCCAGATTGCTAACTATTGTATATTTCCTGGAGTTTTGTCAAGTCAAGTTTTAAAATCCACAGTGGCAGGACTTCCAAAACTTGAAAAAACAAAACAAAACAAAACCTCCCCAAACCCTCAACAACTGGTAACAGTACAGTAGGAAAAACTGCACTGTAAGTGTTATTTTCAATAGACTTTTCCTTTGGCTACTGGCAATGATTTGAATAATTTGAATCACAGAATAATGAATGGTTTGGGCTGGAATACAGCTGAAAGAACATCTATTTCCAGTCCCCCTGAATGGGCAGGGACACCTTTCACAAGACCAGGTTCCTCAAAGCCCCATCCAGTCTGTCCTCTAGTTCCAGGGAGGGGCCATTCCCTGGGCAACGTGTATTGCTGTCTCATGACCGTCACGGTAAAGAATTGCTTCCTAGTATCTCATGTAAATCTACCCTCTTTCAATTTGAAACTGTTCCCCCTTCTCTTGTCACTACATGCTCTTTAAAAAAGTTTCCAGCTTTTCTTTTGGCCCCCTTCACGTAATGGAAGGCTGCTATGAGGTATCTCCAAAGCCTTCTCTTCTCCAGGCTAAACAACCTCAACTTGCTCAACCCGTCCTTATAGGAGAGGTGCTCCAGCCCTCTGATCCTTTGTGGCCCTTCTCTGGGCTCACTCCAAGATCTTCATGTCCTTTTTGTGTTGGGGGCTCCAGAACTGGACACAGTACTGCAGGTGGGGTCTTCTGAGAGCATCTGGCCATGCTTCTTTTGATGCAGCCCAGGATACGGTTGGCTTTCCATGCTGGAAGCACACACTGCTGGCTCATATGGAGCTTATCAGCAACCGGTACCCAAGTCTTTTTCTTCAGGATTCTTTGCCCAGAAGGAAGCTGGCTCAGTTGAGGCAATTTCTGATAGGAAGTGACGGCTGCTCTATAATCCAAGGTGACAGGAGAACTGTTTATGAGCCTAGATGGCATGCAGTGGGTGGTAATTTGCTGTATTTCTGTGACTTGACAGAATGGGAAATGCAGGCAGGGCAGAGAGAAATGAAGGACTGCTTTAAATTTTCACTCCATTTGAAATTCTTAGCACAGTTCAAATGAACTAACACTGCCTGATTTTAAAAGATATGTAGATTGCTGACACTGTCTCAGGAGGGCTTTACTGGCTTATGATGGTTTTCTCAAAGTACTGTGCCTCGATGCCTTGAAGTATTACTACATGGTGAATAAAACTGGATGATAGTAGGAGTCTTATGGATAGCTAGAGACTATGCTGTGTTAAAAAAAAATATTTTGAAGTCAGTTCAGTCACAAAAACAGACTTAAAATTTTCATGACTCTGGAACATATGAGCTTTCACAATGTCCATATTTTGCCAATTATGTAACATTGCAAAACAAGGATCTCAAGATACTTTATATGAGAAGGCTGAGTTTATTTGCTGATATACATCCTGATGAGGAGGTTTGTGCAGGATGATTTTCATGATGTATATTTTCCTGCAAGTGTGGAAGCTGCAGAATTATATCGGGTAAGGGATTCAATTTGAGAGAACAGTACTTAAGTTTAGGTGTTCAAATGTGTACTGTGTTTCCCATCTATCATGGTTTAACACTGGCCCAGCAATTAAACGACTGTCAGATGCTCTCTATTGGGCCCGTCCTGGCTCAAGCAAGGACACTCATAATAGTCTGCTTCCTGAAGTAAATGAAGTAGAGAGATTAATTCAGCTGACCAACCAGTCAAGTTAATGTCTGTATCAGAGTGAGATGAATCTTTTTTCTGGACTCTACTGTTAGTCTTGACTAGTAGTGTGAGTCAGTTGCTTATGTGAAGGCATCCAGCACCATGGGAGGTGCCCTTAGCAAAAACGTACAACAAGGCTGGCAGAAATAACGTGGGATCTACATAAGCTTCATCTTGTGGGGCTAGCAACAGGAAGACAGGTTTTGTGTTTTAAGTCATCTCAGATGACACTAGACACTACTGTTCTGATAAGTAAATCCTGTTCCCAATTTTAAGTGATTGTGGAGGGTGTCAAGACATATCTGCAAGGCTCCCCTAGGTAGACACAGGCATTCAGATGTTGTGAATTGGTGTTGAATCCCTTCCCTTTGCAATGGTGGGATTCATTAGACTTTTCTGGGCACCTGGTGCTGTTTAGGTGCTGTAGTTTATTTTGCTTGGCCTCTAGATAATGGTCCAGGAAAGCATGGACCTCCTAACAGTTTGATGATGTATCTGCCATCCCCTGGATGACATAGAGAAACTTAGATCACACCACACACCTTCACTTCTGACAAAACCAAAAGCAGAACTCCCTTTTTATGGTACTACGGTTTTTACCCTGTCACCCTGCACTGCACATTATTAAATACATTTATCCCTTAGCAGAGGAAGCTATGACTTCCTTACATCTTTAGATCTCATGTATTATTAGTACTTAAAGATCCTAACAATGCAAAATTTCTCCATGGGCAGCAAGGCAACTTTAACAAGACCAGGCCTGGGCCTATTTAAATCCATGTAAAACATATTACCTAACTTACAGTGAATACTTCTGGTATGTTTTACAAACTTTGTGCTTCTGACTGTTATTTGATGCCTCACCATAAATGATTTTAAAGGCTTGTCTTTCCTTCCTAAATATGCAAACCTCTAAACTTGCCTCTTTCTTGCCTTTGAAGAGAGAACACAATGTTGAGAGTTTTTATAAAAGAAGAAAGTAATTTGAAAATACATTTTAGGATAAAAAGCTTGCAAAATGTCTATTTTCCATTAGACAATCACCTAGAATGAAAAATGAAAATGGCATTTTAATAATTTCTTTGTGTTAGAGCCCTAGGCTCTCAAGAATAATTAGCTAGGTTTTCAAGTACTTGTGTTATCTGAAGTTAAATGTGGATAAATTGAACAGACATGTACATTTCTGTATTAACACCAGAATTTAGATCTCTTCATGGGCAGATAGGTAATTTCCTTGGTTTGTTTACACTAACTTGCTTTAAGCCTTCAGAACTTTAAATACTGGGTAAAAGTGGCCAGACATATATTTCTATGTTTGCTTATTTACTGGTCCAGATTTTTAAAATAACTGAGTATGCGACCTGATGTACTGTTTAAATGAGTTTTCTGCTATTATTTAATTATAGAGAGACTTAGATCTGCTGTTGATTTTTAGGTCTTCATTTGGGAAGGAAGAGTGATATATTCACAATCTTTTATTCCAGAAGAGCTTCCTTTGTAATGTTTAGCTCTACTCTATTGTTTTGTACTGACAGGCTCATTTTGAGAAAAACCAGTATTTTAGTTCCTTTGTGAATAATCCCATCATTTTCCCTGGCTGCCAAGAGAATTCACTTTTTGTCATAGCAGTCAGATAAAGATAGAGTCATTGTTCTTCATAGATTAATTGCTTAGATGCCTTTTCCACTGAGATATCAGAGACTTTTTCTCTACATGCAAGATCTTTCTAAGGAGCTGATGTCAACTTAATTTGGACCAAAGGTTTTAGATTCTATAGAAATGTTCTTTCTCTAGCTGTGCTCAAAATAAAGATTCCATTTCATTAAAAGGTTTTTTAATGTTTTTAAGAATACTCCCTTCCTTCTCTAAATTTTCAGCAGCAGAGGAAATGATTCTTAAGGTGAAACTAGGCTTTGAAAATATTAGAACAATACATTCTCTGATGTTTTATAGAAGTTACGAGTGACTCAGGACAAGAGAGCCTAAAGCAAATGTAACTTTTCTCATGTTCTAACTCTAATACAATGGAGAAATTCATCATGCCTATTAGCTTTAGCATGATAGCTGGAAAAGTACAGAGTGGGTTTCTAACTTGAAATGTCCTACAATGTAGGTGTTTGCTTGTTTTTAGAAATAGCTACATGTGGTGCTGAACATTGTGTAATGGTGTTGGTAAAGTACCTAGTAAAAAAATAAAAGCTGGTTATTTTTTTCTTTTGGAATGATGAATTCATGGAACTGTCGAAAGAAGTCAAAAACCTTCAGATTTCTATAGTAATGGACAATGTAAACACTTTTTTGCTCCATCATTTCAATTTTTGGAACTCATATACTTCCCATATTTCAGTGGTATTAAGAAACTCTTTAGAGACAGGAAGAATAAAGGAGTCCACCTGTGTTTGTTCTGTTTTCTCTTAAATAACTGTCATTTCTTTACTTACTATCTTACTATCCTAATAAGATATCTGTATCTAGTGGTCTTGATTGGAAAACTTTGATGAGTCTAATTTAATGGAATTCATCAGATTGTGCTATTAGTTCCACTGAGTTCCAGATTTTTCTCCAACCTGTTTGCAAAGCACTGAATTGCCAAACATTTTAACAGTAAATTAAGAGTATGTATATATTAATGTCACGGTTTAACTGTGGCCTGGCAATTAAACCAAATAACAGATGCTCTCTATTAATCCCCCTCTCCTCCCTGATAAAGAAAGGAGAGAGAATAAAGGAGAGAGACTAAGCTACACAATTTTAATGAAACAGTAATGGTAAATAGGAAAAATTACTAAATATATACAAATATACAGGAAAATTGATACCACATTCCTCCCGCCTTCCCCCCAATGACTCTCATGTCACCACGGAGGCTGCAGGGCAGCCCTGGGAAAGTCCAGGCTGGACCCTGGGGTCAGCAGCAGTCGGGAGCTGGAGGCAGGAACACACAGATTCAAGCTGGCATGGATCAGGACCACAGGGAGAGGAATGGATGGAATCCTCCCAGGATGCTGAAGCAAAACAGGGAACAGGCAAAGAAGGGGAAGCAGAAAGGGCAGGAAGGGGTTTGACCCTTGTGATCCCTCAAATTTATACTGAGTATGACATGTATGGGATGGAATACTCTGTTTGGTCAGTTCTGGCATCTATCTTGAAAAAAACCCTAACCCTAACCCTAACCCTCCCCAAAGGAGGGGTTACTCCTTACTCCTTCTGGAGGGTAAAATGTTCCTCAGAACTGAGCAGTGACCTTGTTTCTGCACACAAGTCTCTGGCAGTAACTATAAACATTGAACGTTATCAGTCCTAGAAGCAGACAGTGTCTGAGAAACTTGCTGTTAATTTCAGCAAATGCAGCTACTTACAAGAGACTTAGCTGAAAGCAAAAGTACAAGACAGAAAATCACCTTTATCCTGGCCCAAACCAGGACAATTAAATATGTCCAATAAATATTGTTGTGTAAATCCTTAACCTGTACATAAGGGATAAAGTTGGTACAAGAAGTAATAGAGGTACAATATCTATGCTTAAACTGAATCTTGTTGTGAGAAGAAAGTTTTTAATCATTCAAGTGGTATTCTTGAACCTCTTTCCAGAAATAAAACATGGGAGGTTTAAGGGAGAAAAAATTTAAGGGAGAAAAATTTAATTTTAGGGAGAAAAAGTTAGCTTGTTTTGAGATGGGATCCAACTATTTAATAAAAGTAGTTAATGGCTTGGTGTCCAAATGGAGAACACTGATGAGCAGCATTCCTCAAGGGTGGGTACTGAGACTGGTGCTGTTGAACGTTTTTGTCAGCAACATGGACCGTGGAACTGAGTGCAGCAAGTTTGCTGATACCATCAAGCTGTGTGCTGTGTTCTGCATGCTAGAGGGAAAGGAGGCCACCCAGAGGGACCTCAGCAGGCTTGAGAAATAGGTCCATGGCAACCTCCTGAAGTTCGGGAAGACCAAGTGCTAGGTTGGTCCATCCTGCATGTTACTGGTCCTGCACCACACAGTTACAGGTTAAGCTGTGTAGCTACAGGACTAGGGATAATGGCATTGAACTGGAAGAGGGTAGATTTAAGTTAGACATGGGGGAGAATTTCTTCACTATGAACTATGAGAGTGGTGAGACACTGGAACAGATCCCCCAGAAAAGCTGTGGATGCCCCATCCCTGGAAATGTTCAAGGCCAGGTTGGATGGGGATTTGAGGCACCTGGTCTAGTACGACGTATCCCTGACCATGGCAGGGGGATTGGAACTAGGTGATATTTATGGTCCCTTCCAACCCTTTCAACTCTGTGATTCTATGAAAGAGATTACGTAATATTACTTCTCTCATCACCTGTAATGGACTGGATTCCTTCTAATACCCTCAATAGGTTTCCTCATTCGGTAAGGCAAGTGGCTGTACTGGCAGATGTTGTCTGTGGTGGTTATTCATAGAATCATAGAATCATAGAATCATAGAATCATAGAATCATAGAATCATAGAATCATAGAATCATAGGGGTTGGAAGGGACCTCAAAAGATCATCTAGTCCAACCCCCCCTGCCAGAGCAGGGCCACCTAGGCGGGTTTTGAATGTCTCCAGTGAAGGAGACTCCACAACCCCCCTGGGCAGCCTGTTCCAGGGCTCTGTCACCCTTATAGTAAAAAAATTTTTTCGAATATTCAACTTGAAATATTCCACTGTATTGGTTTGTCTACCTTAAGAATTTATTTGATTAGACAAAAACATGGACTATATTGCATCAAATGTGTTCTTCACTTTGCTTTTTTGTACTTGCACTATTCAGACATCATGTCTGAGAGTCTCTTTTCCCAGTAGCACTCAACTCAATGCTGACAATAGTAAATAAGGCTTCAGGAATCAACAGGAATGGTCTGAAAAACAAAAAAAACCCCAGGCTTTTGGAAAGGTTTTGATTGTCTTTTTTTTTCTTTTTTTTCCTGAGACAAGGATAAGAAATTCACACTTAGAGAAGAAACTGAACATTTTCATTATATCCAATAGGCCTAGTCTTCAGGAAACACCAAATTTTAAGGTGAAGCCCATCTAGTGCTAGCTACATTGCCTCTTTTCAGTTTTGATTGTCTTCAAAATTGTATTTGCTGCTATTTTTGCTGCTGTTAAAGCTTGCTACTTCAAAAGGTCAGAGTCCTCCTAACTGCTGACAAACACTGTTTTTCACTGTATGATGACTACTAGCATTATTTAACTTGCATAACACCATTAAACTGTTTAACAGTGGCTAACTGGCTGTCCTTGTGCATCACTGTTTTCTTGACCATGGGATGAGCTGAAGTTTGATTCTACTGATTCTTTGAATCTTGGTTTTCTGCATCAGCAGACACTGGGTATTTCTCCAGAAATCTAGCTTTTATTTGTAGTGCAGTTTCTCTAATAGGAGTAGAAAGTACGGATTTTACTGCTTTGAAACTAAGTTTGTGATTTTGTACTCTCAACTTGGTGTTTTTCTAGCATCCAAGAGAGAGAGTTGTAATGAGAAGGGAATGGTGTCCTTAAGGTTCAAGATTGTACCACCAAAAGCAGTATATTAACAATGCAAATATTAGTAGTGATGTGTACTTTTAGTCATAAACTAACAACTCTTTGTAAACTAAGGTTAATTTAGATTAAAATATTTAAATAATATAAATGAATTTTTGTATTACTATTTAGATAATATAAATCCTCCCTCCTCCTATGTAATCAGATGCTTTTTCTTTTTATATTCTTATAATTTACTTTAGATTTTAATTTTGTTTTACTTTGAGATACATGAAATTTAAGAAGACAGGGATGCTTAGTACTTGACTGTTTAGATAATATTTTCAAGAGCAAATGCCAGTGATTGATACATATTCAATTTATATTGATTGGAGAGGGGGTGACATGACAGGATAGACAGTGGGCTTCCTAACAATATAAATTTAAACTTCAGAATTCCCATAGTGATTGATTTCACACGTGAGTCAAGAACTGAAAATCAGGGGATGGCTTTTGGAAGACCTGGCAGTAGAAATTCTGCTTGTTCATGAATACAAATGTGAAGTTCAGTATTATTTTAGACATCTATATATAAGGGGTGTGTGTGTGTGTATTTTAAATCACCCACCACATTTCTTCCCTGCCATTCAGAAAACATTGCTCGAGTAGAAAGGAGACAGCAAGTCATGAATTTCAAAATAAGAGCTAAACAGAAACACACTGTTATATGTCAAATACACATTCAGTGGATTGTGGGGCCCTCAGTGTTGAAAGAGCAGAGGAGGAAATCCCTTCAGGCATTGCTCTTTGCTTGTATTAATTGGGTTAGCTTCTGTTTTTGAGGTGCAGCCCCACAAAGGATCTCTCTAAAGATAGTGGAATGAATTTAACTCATTATGTCCAGCACAGAAGTAAAACCTTAGTCCCATTAATACTGGAGACAAAAAAGCATTTGAAATGCAGTCCCAAATGGCCATAAAACCCTTGTCTTACATAAGATGAAGTATAGTCTGTACAAGAAGGGATCCCTTGAGGTTGCTATGAGTTTCAAGTTAGGCCTCATGGGTTTATGCTGAATGAACATAGTATTGGAATATTTTTGAAAGATAGCTGACTGTGTTTATGTATAAAGTGTCAGGAAAAATAAAATTGGTTTTGTGGGTTTTCTGGAGACCTTTGTATAAAAGTGCTAATCATACAGATCAAACTGAAACTGTTGTAAATCTTCAGTGTCTTTAATTATGTTGTGAAACTTCCAGCACAACTGAAAGGGTTTGGATAAGCTTTTGTATCATGTGAAACTTCTGTGTGTTTCACCTGTTGGTTTGCCTGACACAAGATATCAATGACAAGTAAATAAGTTTCAAACCAACACAAGTTTCAAAAATTTTAAAATTCACTATCATAGTACCTCTGTCTATATTGGTAAGCTAAGCAATGCCAGAGAAATCTTCAGGTGATAAATTCATCTGTCTACCCAGACATATTTTCTGTACAGTTATTTATGAAATATTTTCAGGTGTGGTTTCTGTATGGACCAGCTAGCACTTTTACAGAGCAGGGACAACCTCCTGAGGGATTTGAATCAGATACTCAGTGTGTTTAACAGTATGGAGGCGAGCTGCTGTGCCTGTAATTTTTTTGTGCTGGAGAATGGTCTCAGGCACATTTAATTTAGACATAACCAGTCTTTTCTTAAATGGACTCATCCTGACTTGTCCCTCTTTGCTGTGGTGATTTGTTCTGTTAGGATAAGATGGGAAGGGGAAAGGTCTGAAACATCTGTATCCTTGTTACTCATTCACTGCAGTTTTTCTTAAAAAAAAAAGAAGGGCAGACACTGTTGGAAAAGTGATTTTTTTTCTTTGGTTTTGTATATCAGTATTTTCTTCGTACTTGCATTATCCAGGCACCACAGACAAAGGCCATCCCCAGACTCTTCTACAGTAGGAGGACAAGTTAACCAGATTTGAGGATCAAGGCAGTCAGGTCATACTGTTGTACTGCCCCAGGGCTCAGTCAGTTTTTAAGTATTATCTAGAAGATATGCCTTCAAGAGCCTGCAATAATCTTATTGCCATTTGTTGCATACATTAGATTGAGGGTCAACATCTCATTTGTCTGCCCAGTGTTGTATTTCTTTGGAATCTCCACTTTCTTATGATTGTGGTTTTATTGGTTTTAAGTTTGACTTACTTTGAGAAAACTATTGAGCTAACAGTTATGTTTTTCCCATCGTTGTCTCTACATTGGTGAGTAGCAGGGCAAGTTACCCCCAGTGTGGTACCAAAGCTGATCAAACCTGAGCTGAAGAAAGCAGCACTTAGGTCTCCAAGGGGAGAATAGTCTGCTGAAGCAGAAACATTGCTGCCTCTGATCATGACCAGCAGTTGGCTCTCATGAAATGCTTCCCATCAGTTTTTATGTTTGCAGTTCTTCCTTAGAAACTTCCATTAAGGTGGAAGATCATGGATGATGCAAATGTTATGGTGTTGCCTCGCAGTCAGGTCTGTATCTCTGGGTAAGGTTGATTAAATTTTGTTGGAAAACATGTCCCCTTCTGTGAGAAAACCAAAGGCCCCTTTGTAGGATGCAGATGCTTGAATGCTGGAGTTTATGTGAGACATGATGCAGTCAAAAGAAGCTACTAGTGCTTGGATTTTCCTATGCTAAAGGTGAAGTAAGTCAAGAGAGCTTTCCAAGACACCTTCACTGGTACTTCATGGACTGTCAAGTAAGAATGCCTATAAGAATTGATCTGAACTGTATTTCTGGAAACTGAGCTGGAATGATCAACTTGTGTTATCTCCTATCAGCCATCTGAACTCCTGTTGTAGCAATGATCTGGCATTATTAACCTTTAAGATCACATTCAAAGTTGTACTTCTATGAGGAAAAGTGAGCTTTCCTCTGTTTCTTTTCCTTTCCATTTCTCTCTGTAAAGCTCAACCTCGACTTTAGCCTTGATCTGGGAAAGCCTGCTGTTGTGAACTGTGTTTAGGGAAGCTAGGCCATTCTGTGTCTTGAAAAGGAAAAACCTGAAGTAGGTTTTTGTCATTGATCTTATTAGCCTCCTCTGACACTGTGAAGTACAATCTTCAGTATAAACCATGTAAACAAAATCAAGCTATTGATATCTATTGTGCTTATTAGACCTACACAAGTCAAATGTCTTCTCTTGATCTGACACCCCCCATTCTTTTTTAAGCTAGTTCTTAGTCTCTATGAGCAACTTTTCTCATGTCTGACCTTAGAGGTGAAATTGCTACATGATGCTGCATTAGGTAAATAAAACATTCATTGTGTCACATATGGTAAATTTGTTATGTGTGTTTTTTTAATGAGTTTGAGTTACTCTGGCTAATCTATGCAGCATTCAGTTTTTAAAGGTTGTAATGAGGCTATAGCAAGCATTTCCAATCTCTGTTCTAAAAGTGAAGTCAGAGTTATTGGATTGCAGTTCTTCAGATCCTCCTTTGTTCTTTATGTAAAAATATTTATTACCATATAGTATATGGTGCTCTCTCTCTCCTTTTAAACTTCACTTCTTTATTCAAAGTAGAAGAAAGGATATTGAAAAAAACAGCAAGACTAGCAACAATGAAGTTCCTACAGTGAAATTGTGTCCTGACTGAAATTAATGGAAGTTTTACACTGACCTGTGTGTGACTGTGGTTTCACCTGGAGCACTTCTCCTACAATGCTTTCAGTTTAAGTGCATGGGGAATATATCTGAAGCTGTGGAATCGCTGGTCACCAGCTAGAATCTTTCATGTTGCTTTTGCTTTGTGCTCTTCAGTTCCAGGATTAACTCTTGCTAACATCAGTGGTATTGGTTGAACATTGCAGGTTATGAGATAACTGTAATTCAGGGGGACATTGCTTGCAGGATGATGATACGGCTGATAATTTAACAGAAATGTTTCTTTTGTGCTTGCCAAAACATTAAATAAGTCATTAAGGCTCATTTCTGTTATTTTATTTATAAAATGTTGAAATACAACAAAATATCAAATGTGGCAATGCATATTTGAACTAGGTGAGTCTTAGCTAGGGATCTTTTGAGTAAGGCGTTTGACAGTTTTCAAAACAGTGCCTCAGTTTAAGCCACTTACAGGAAAAAGCAGCAAATTATTATCAGTCTGTTTAACTTACTTGTATGTACCAGCTAGATATATACCAGAACCCTAGAACTATTTTAATGTTTTGTCATCATTTCTTCATCGACCGGAAAGTATTCTCTCTCAGAATTAGCATGAATGATCACTAGCAGAACAAGCAAATATTGCTACTTTGACCTAGCTTTTTTTTCTCAAACTACATCCTGTGACAATTTTAATGACAAGACAGTTCTGTGATACTCTGTGATATGCCAGGCGTATCTGTACTACAGTACAAAGTGAAACACAGATATCCTGCAACAACCATTGATTCTACCTGCTCAGCCTGCTAGGTACAGATAAGTATCTTGGGCTCTTAATAACAGTTATAGAGTGCTATATCTGACCCCAAAATCCCCATATTTGAATACAGAAAGTTTGTGTCGGTAGACCCAGACCTACATCACTTTACTCCTTTTGGTTAGAGACCATGGGGAGACCCTTTACTAACTGCTGGTTCACTTTCCACTCAGTGGGATGGGGGAGAGAATCAGGATAAGAATGGGAAAGCGCATGTGTTGAGGTAAAGGAGGTAAAGAGAAAACTACACCCCATGGGCAGGCAGGTGTTCAGCCACTCCCAGGAGAGCTGGGCTCCATCACAAATAACTGTTACTTAGGAAGACAAATGCCATCACTCCAAATGTCACCCCCTGTTCACTGTTTTCATCACAAATCCAAAACATAGCATGATACAAGCTACTATGCAGAAAACTAACACTATCCCAACCAAAACCAGTGCAGCAATTAAAATAGCGGAACCAAAGCATAGGTGTCCATGATTCCTAAGTGCATAGGAAGAAATACAGAGAGACAAGATGAAGTCATGGTGGTAATCTGGACTTGCCTTCATAGTCACCTAGCAGCTTAATATAACTGTATTTTATTATTACTGCATATAAATGTGCCCATGTTCAAAATGCTTGACAAATATTGGCAAAGCAATTTGCACAATGATAATGCTATTTAAAAGAATTACCTCTGCACTTTCTGTAGCACTTCACAGGACACGTATTTCAATCTTGTATATACATGCTGGAAAATTTTAATCATCATTCAGTCCAGAAAAACTTTTCAGTCACTCCAGCACTGTCGTATTGTTCCCTCGAATTCTCTGGTCTCTATTCCTTTCGTATTCTAGACATGCTCACTCTTTTTTAAAACCTCCTATTACATAAAAGCTCAGCATCCTTAGGATCACATGCTGTAGGAGTTATCTGGTGTTTGCTTATAGTCATTAAGGTGTACATACATTTCACTTCAGGTATGAGTGGGATGTTTGAAAATGTGGTCTGTGGAATTAAAAATGAGCCACAATGCTTCGTGTTAGTTGGTACTAGTATGTTTGTACCATTCTAGCCTGGTGAAACTTCAACAAACCTTTGACAAAGGTATGCATTCTTACTTCATCAAATGAGATTTTTCTAGGATGCTTTTGTTAGCCTATCATACATATGCAGATGTGAAAGCTGATGTCAGTTAATCCGCCCAAACATCACTGCAAGAGCAACAATCAGACACCATGATTAATATCTTTGGGAAAGCAATGTCAGTTAGTTATGTCAAACATTCTCCTAATAATGAGCTTAAAAATCTGCTGTACATCACCTAAGCCACGCTCTCTGCAAGGGCTACACAGGATAAGAAGAAATGTGGATCAAATAACAGTGCAGTACATAAGGGATGCTAAGGAACCAGGAGATGGAAAGAGACCCAAACAACAGGAAAGAAAAGAGAAAATGGCCTCCTCTGTCTAAAGGTGTGTCTTCCCATGGCAGAGGACAAGAGCTTGTGCGTTGTATCCCATTTTTCCTTCCCCCTAAGAGCATACAGAAAAAAGAGGAAATGGCTTTGGAACGATGTGAAATTTAGTGCAACTCATGTGAACAATTATTTCTCTATCTTCTTCGGTGTTAAAAGGATCTAAAGCTCTGTAAATAGCATTTATGTCCACTGTAGGACTTGTGCACATAGAAAATTGAAAAAGCAGGTCAGTAGCTAAAAACCAGGTCCAAAAGAACCATTTTCAATATCCTCTGTCTCCCACATAATCATGATAACAAAAGAAGAAACTGTATTCCAGGAAATGTGATTTTTCTTTATTTAATTTGTTTCTACAACATATACCCTCAGCCTTCACTGAATCAATCTGTAACAGTATTTATAGCAAGTTTTTATGGTAATTGTTCTTTCTCTACTTTTCCCCGTGTCCACTTACGCTGTGTTTGAAAGGAAAAATGTGTCAACAAACTCATTGCTCATTTTAGGAATGAAGCAAATTAAGCTATATTTTTTCTTTTCTTTTCTTTTCTTTTTTTTTTTTCTTTCTTTTTACTAGTAACGGTTTGTAAAATTCAAGGAGATTTATTAACATCAGTAGCTGCAAGGGTTTGCAAGAGTGTAAGAGCAGTATTCTAAAATAATGTATCAGTTTAAAGCAGATGAATAGTACCTCTTTAAGCTATGTATGTTCAGGAGAGGATAAAAGGCCTGTCTGTGGCATTACATGGAGGCTGAATCCGAAGTAACTCTCTTCTAGACCATTTAAATCACTGGGGGCATCATAATCATTCAGTGTGTTTCCTCAGCTGTCCAACACTTGCTGGTGTTTCTGTTACTGTATCTGGATTTTTTACACATTTGTAATGAGGTCTTCAGCCCCGTGATACTCAGGCTATTCTGTGTGCAGCCTTGGAGGCAGACCAGACCTGTCAAATGCAATGGAAAATAAATGTAATGGCCAGCTGCTTTAGAAGGCTGCACTTAGATCATCAAGAATGAAAACTCCACCTGGAGGTCTGCCTTCCCCCCATAGTGGAGTTTGGTCTTCCAGCAACATATCATGATATCCTTATTTGACCTGCAAGGCTTCAACATTTGATTTTTTTTATTATTGCATAATTGGGCAAAAGTACTCGTTCTGATTTTCTGTACAGAGTGCTTCAAAGCATCAATAGAGAATTTTTTTTATTATTTACTAGTGCCTTTCTAGACAAGGGAACTTTTATTCTCTGTGTGAACAGATAATGAAAATATGTCCCACATGCCTTCTCTCCAGAAAATAAGTGACAGTAAGAGTCAGTCACATGTTATTACCTGGATTTTTGGATCATTTGACTCCAAAATATTATTCTGGAAAAAAAACCACAGCAATTCAACTTCTCTAAAATAGTTTGGGTTTTAATTCTTTTGTCTCCTCCATATTTATACAGCAAAGACAAAACCCATTCATCAATATCATTGTTCTTGGTGGGTGGACTAGGATTTGAATTAGGCCTCGTGGTTCTGAGATCAGAAGTTACCTGACTTGTATCTCACTCAAATTTTTTCAAGAAATGCACTGATTTCCAGTTGCTATCTGTCAGCTTTACCTTGGTAGACATTAGTCTCAAATTCTAGGCTTACATATGTGATATTGCCAAAGAGGACTCAGCAGCAGAATAAGGGGATTCTGTTTATAAACCTTTGTTTGAACGTGGAGAATGTGGGAATACTGGAAATCAGAAGAGGTCTATTACATCCACCGTATCCATACTCTGAATACAGATTTTAGGAAACCAAAAATCTGGGTGAGGAAGTGGAAGACAAGAGTATTGTGTAGAGCCTAAGCAGAGGGTGAGATTGCTAATCATAGAGATAAAACTTAAAGTACTTAAAGTTCTGCAGCCCTAACAGGAGTGTATGGTGAAGATAGCAGGAGGCTGTATAGGGACCTTAGAGGGCAAGTAGTCAGAGATGCTCCTCTTCACGTTTCAGGGTTACCACACAGAGGTCATGTGGTCCTCTGATTTATATGCTTGTGGTCTCGTACTGTAAATTTTCCCATTATCACCTATAGAGAGCACACTGTGGTTTGCAAAGGTTGTATATATAATACTAGGTTGTATTCGTGTGATGTCAGCATTCCACAGGATCACTTTTTCCAATAAATGTGTAAGCTTGAGAATTTAGGAATGTGCTAGAGGGAGTGGTTTTGCACGGTTTCTATAATAAACAGGCTTAGAACTGAGAAAAAAAAATCAAGAATTTTATTTTAGGAGGTCACAGAATATAGCTTGATTTAGGGTTTGTACTTTATATCCAATAAAAACATGACCAGGCCCTCACTTTACAGGTGGTTTTGGGTAATAAAATATGATAATGTTTAATAATAGGTGCCTGGAGAGCAAGATAGTGAAAGAACAGCAATATTCAGCAGGAAAGAAAGAAATAATCCTGGTTATACAGTTAACCTGATCTACTGTAAATATTTTAGAACAGATTTTCACTGATAAAGCATACAGAAATGCTACTTTCATCTTAATGATGAACATTAATTGAGAAATAAAATCGCCTTCCAATAAGCACAGTTCAAAAGCATTTTTCCTCTTTGATTTAATGTTTTTCATTTCTGACTACTGTTTTTAGGTTTAGATAATACATACACCTGTTTTTATAAAAAATAGTGGAAGAACACTGAAAATCAGTATTTTGTAGGAACTATATGTAATAGAAGGGAGTAAAATAAATTGAAGCAATAAATGTTATTTCTGTGTTAGGATTTCATTTTACCCCTACAACTGTATTTCAGTAACAAAAATGAGTTCTAAAGAGCATGTATCTTTAATAATTTGCCACCTACAATGTAGAGAATGATCTGTTTGTTTGGAAAGCAGCAATAGCTCTTACTAAGAACAGGGGGATATGCTAGTACTTCTCTCATGTAAAATAGTAGTTGTATCAGTGCTTAATGACTCATTTTTCCTTTAAATCATTCAATGCTGTTACAGCAGATGCTTTTATACCCTTATTTTGGTTTTTTGGGTTTTTTTTTTTTCCTTTTTCTTTTTATTACATCTATTGTTCACTGCTGAAATGAGCACGGCTGCTCAGCTGATGCCATTTTTCTTGCGCTCCCTCAGCAAAGGAAGGATGAAGCTGCGTGTAGGTCTCCATGGCGACCTTGGTCTTGGCCTGATGCCTGCAGTCTGGCCTGCTCACAAAATGCCATGCCCTGATGAATTATTTAACTCTGCTGAAGAAAAAAACCACAGCAACAGGCTTCTAGTGAGTAACTGAGGAGAGCAGTAAGGTGGCATCTGTCGGCATATACTGATGTGCTCAAGGGTTCTCACTAGCTAGCAGAGAGATCAGTTTGCTTGTGCTTTTCTTAAGGCTCTGCTGCTTATCTCTGTTCATGTTGGATACCCACATTTTGTCAATGGTTATTAGGAGAAAATAAGAGAATAGTAGTTCTGTAAGTTGATAATATTTTTTTTCTTTTATGATGTTTTATTTGCATTAGAACAATTTTGCTCTTTCATTTTTAACACTATGCTTTCACAGCATAATGTCAGTTTTTTCCAACCATTAACTGATCTATAATTTGTTTATGGATTGTTATTGTACTTGGATTACACATACCCAATCCAAAATGCACGTATGCAGTTTAGGGTTTCGAGACATACCTGTAGGCAGGGAGTTTAAGCAGAATATACAGAAGTTATTTTTATTTTTAGAAGTATTATCTGCTGCAAGACTGAAGAAAATCTGGAATAGTGGGGGGAAAGGTAATGTATCAAGTGCACACTCTTTGCTTTGACACATCAGATTTTGAAGATATTTTTACCAGTGCTTGTAATTTTTAAAAGTTTAGTCTGTAAAAGATCATTCATGTGCATGTACTTCGGAGCAGAGTACCAGTACATGCATGTACACAACTCAGAAGTACTTGTATTTTTCTTTCTAAGGGGGGAAGATTAATTCATACTACCACTGACTAAATTTCTTTTCACATCGAAAATGGGGAATATTTCAAACTATTTTTTCCCTGGCCCTGGTGTATTTTTGTGTATTTTTGATCCTTACACTATCTCATCTTATGAACCCTCCCTGTACAACAGCACTGAGCAAGGATTACACATGAGCTGTTGGACATTTGGTGGGGAGCATGTCTGTGCCAGGGGGCTGAAGTCCAGGTATATTTTGTTGCTTTACTCACCACCTCTTTCAGTTTTGCCCCAGCAACATGTTCTTTACCTTCTGCAAAAGGAAAGGTCCTTATGTTGTGTACTGTACAACTGGTCCACATGAGTCTTGAACTAGCCCAGCGAAACACTACCAGTGGTATCTGTCAGCACAAAGGAGGTGTGTGCCTAACCTTTACTCCATTCTTCTTTGCAGCTTCAACCTCAGCCCAAAGGATCCCCTTCACAGCTCTGTCAGCTTGTAAATCCAAGGCAGGACTCTGAATGAGGAGGCTGAGATTACTCCGTGCCTTGCATTCTGCTTTTGGTTTAACTAGAAGCAACATTAACTAAACTAAAGCCTTAGCTAGCTAAGGGTGTTTAGAAGTACAAAGCTGCATGTTGGTTATTAAATCCTTATTTTTTAAAAAGTCAGTAAGTTGGTCTACTCATCTCATTTTGCTTTGGGACTTACATTTCTTGAAAATAAAGCATGAAACAGTTTGCTAAAGGGAAAACTGTAACTACTCTACATTTCAAGAAGTCACATGTCAGTGTCTCCTGAGCATAGCTAACATCTTTGCATCTGCCAGCTGCAAATAAAGATGAATTAGTAAGTACAGAACTCAGTTATAGTCTGGAGAATACAAAAATGTGAAGACCTTACAAAGTCACTGTAAAGGTATACAGTGTAATTTGAAGTTAGACAGCTAATGATTAAAAAATATGAGAGAACTGATTCCAAATCTGGGAGTGGTGCTTTATATAAGGCTATTAGGTGGTTACTTACAGCTGAAATCTGCAGTTTACATACTTTATACTTACATACATAATTTTTCATTGTATTATTTTTGACAGTTGTAACATCTGGGTGTTGTTATTACATGGATTATATCTACTCCCCCCCCAAATCAAACATATAAGCTTATACTTAGCTTCACATTAAAAATCTTTTAAAAAACATGAATTCAAAATGTAAAGCATCTTTGTAGAAACCAGTGAAAACAATTGCCTGTGTATTAAATATATTCCTTGAAAAATCATTGCAACCGTACAGATAAAACCCATTATCTCATTAAACTAATCTCATTAACATTAGTCAGATAATTTGTAAGTCTAAAGTAGGTACTAAAAGATAAGAATGTATTCTTTTTACATATAAGGCAATAGCATTTAAGTAATATTTTATTATTAGATTAGCATATTTTAAGATTTTTTTATAGTATCAATATCAATTATCAGTTTTATTAGTATAATTAGTATCAATTATCAGTCCTGGTCATTTGCATTAATCATCCAAGGTGGTGGTAGTCTTGCTAGTGCCATGGCCTAAAGTGATTCAGGACCCTTCACCAGCTTTGATTACTAATTGATAGTGCTTTGTGAAGTATGTTCAGAGTTCTTCAGCTCTGGTGCTCAAAAAACGTGGTATTACCTGGCGGGCTTGTAAAAATAAATTCTACCATCAAGGTAGAATGTAGACCTCACTGTGATGATTTGGCTTTACTTTTAGTAAAGCTGACTTTTAATATCTTCTCTGTGTGCTATTTTGCCTCATTAAATACATCGAGTTGCCACTGAACCCAGTCACCATATCTTTGCTGTTCTTTTAAACAGTTGAAAGTCATGTCCAAAATACTTCCCTCGATTTATTGCTGAATAGCTCAGCTATGTTTAGAACTCAAGCACAGAACCTCTATTCAGTAGGCTTAAAAAATTATCATACCATTAGTTAAACTTAATTGTCAATGGTCTACCTACATAATGTAGTATGTACATAATGTGGTATTAAATTGCTATGTTCTCCTCATTTTTTCTTATGTTTTCTTCTGTTACTTAACCTAGAAGCAAGGAGCAAGGATGAGTGGTATTTTAAAGAAATGTGAGATTTGCACATCTTTAGTTTAAGGTAATGTGACTTTACCTCTACAATAAAAACTGCATTTTGTGCTTCTTAAAAACACAACACAAAACAACAAAACAATTCCTTTTTAAAAATACTGTAAGAATGGTAGGCAAATTTCCCAGAACCATATAAAAGCCTGTTATCAGTTTAGTTTACTGTTTCAGATGTCTTCCTGACATGTTTTCTGAAACCGGAACTTTTTTTGTAAGTCAATTTTATACAGTTTTTACTCAGAGAAAAATACTGTTCAAGTGTGCTGATGCTCCACCTGTCACTACACTCTAGATAAAAGGAAAGAGAGTTTTGCCCCAAGTTGTTCCGCAGAATTCATTCCCATGTCCCTAAATTTAAGGAAGAACTGAAAGAAAATATCCTAATTAACATTTAATGCAGTGTATGATCTCATAGCTCTGCTGAAGTAGAAGACTGTAATCCATAATTTAAGAGTGTGGAATACACTTTCTTTATGCAATTAAACTCAACATTATTTGAGAAATACTTTTCATAATATTTAGGCCTGCCTTTCAAAAAAAGCAGCACAATTGGGATATGGAAGGTGAAGTTTCTATCATAAATTATGACACAAAATATGATTCTTGTTAGTGTGGTGGACTATCTCTCTTTTTATGACTGATTGTCTTAATCCTCTTCTGGTATTTTCCATCACTGAATATTTGCATGAATAAAACTGAGCAAAAGAAGCATGGGACAATTCCCATGACACATCTAAACTCCTATAGAGACTGCAGAGTAGAGATGGTCTCTCAGGGCAAAGATGTTGCCTGGCAGGGGTTTGGTGATTGGCACAGCTATAAATGAAGTTGTAAGAAGGGAAGCAAAACTTAACATATTCCCTGCACTGTTGGAGAGTTCCCTCTGTGCCCCAGCTCTGCAGCTGCCCAACCTCATGTTTGTCCCGCTCCAAAAATTGCTGTTGGTGTGGATATACTTGTAGCATTACAATGAGCATGAACATCCCCTTGAAATTAATGTGAATCATCAATGTGCTGTTGTTAACATTAGAAAGGACCAACCTCAGACTGACATGAAAGGCATAGGCTTCAAAAATACATTTATAAGTTATCCTTTAAGTTCAGGAATAATAAAAATTAAAACCACTCGAGGATTAGTCAGTGTCACATTGGCAGTCTAGAAACTACTGGAGCTGCAGGGAGGTGGCTGGTGCTCTGTGTGGTTTTTGGCTTTCTTTGTTTCAAATAGTTGGGTTTAATCTGACTTTGTCATTCGTAACGCACTTCTCATTCCTTCTCCTAGGTGACTGTCTGACAGAAATCAGAGGTAAAAGTTAAGGGAGTGCTACATTCTTGGGACTGATGTTCAAGTCCACGAAGTTGTAAAACAACAGATGTTACTGTTTGTTTTTCCTGGTGGTGTTGTTTGTTTGTTTTCTTTTTGCCAGAAAGATAGGAAGTTTTCCTGATTTGATAACTCTTTAGTGTCATGGCACCCCAAATCAGCCACAGCTGTGGGGCAGATGTGTGCAGATGTTTCCTTTACAAGGCACTCTTCAAAGAAAAAAACAGAAGGCTTTTAAATAAACATGTAAATAAGTAAATTACCCTTAGTTTTTATTTGCATAAAACTATATTAGCTGACTTCCTAAGAACATTCAAAGCATTTAGGAAAGGCAATAGAAATAGGATTTATAAACACATGCTTTCCCAGAGCTGATCTTTGTTTCCAGGAAACCCACTGACCGTCTGAATAAGCAGCATCCTGTGGGGCCCACAGGGAATAAAAGAAAAAAAAAAAAGTCCCTGTCAACTCTTAGCCCTGGTTATCCGCTCCTTGCAATTGTGCATTCACCTTTTAAAATGACTTGCAAGGTTCCAGCTCTGTACTATTATGTAGATTATTTACTTGACCTTTTTCTCTTTGAGGAGACTCAGTATCTTCTCCAAGGAAGGAACAATATCCCTTTTTCAACAGATTCTGTCCCAGCAAGTGTTCTTAGCTGCTATCAAGAATGAAACCCAAGAACTGCCCATAACGGTTTGTTCACACTACAGATATATTTCCTAGCAGTAAATGAGACAAGTAAATAAGCAAACTGTCTCCTCAGTGTTCCTTCAAAACGTACACAGGCAGAAGTATTTCTCTGAATTATGCATAATGGGAGTGTTGTATAACTTTTATAACATAATGATCAATTAATTTTTTTTCTCAGAAGATATTCTTAAGAGCAGTGATCCTGGTACCTGGGAACACATCATTCATCATGGGTGTGTTCTAGATTATGATGTGTCTGTTCTTGTCTGTCGTTCTTAGTCTGTGTGTGGTTGTGTGTACGTGTGCACATGCAGCTATGGAACGGGTGACTGTGTACATGGATTATAGAGTTTTCAGGGGTCAGTCTTATGAATCCAGAATCCTTATTCATCCCCTTGGAGCCAGGCTATTCAGTGTCCAAGAAAATGCTGCAAGTTATTTCTTTTCCTTTCATTCATTGTGGGTTTTAGCCAGTGAGGTGTGTAGGTTGTACCTATGAAAGCACTTCTGGTGTGATATGTGAAGCAACTGTTTCAGAATTGAGCACTTTTCCTTCCGAAATAGGTTATATGAATTTTGTAAGTCTTGCTTGGTGTGCAGCTCCAAATGAAAGCAAACTTTCAGTTGCCATAGAAATAAGTACAGCATGTATTTAAAAACTTTGAATCATGGCCCTATTTAATATTATCAAAAGAGATTTAACAGCAATGTAAATCTGCATGCTGAAGTTGCAAGCTACTTGCTGCTTTACTGCTATCTGATGTTTTTCAGTTTCTGCAAACATTTGTGTATGTGTTGTTCCTCCGACTTTTGAAAAGAAAAGCTGTATAGCAGGTTGAAGTTGAGCCTCATTAAAATTAGTGTTTATGTTCACAGTTCAAAGTAAAGAAATAGTAAGTTTAATATCTTTTTTTCATTTCTGGTGGTTACATGTGCCATTATGAGCAAAGACAGTGCAAGTTTCCCAGAAACTGAGAGGGTGTATGTGGAAAAGCTCTGGTAGAACACTGTACTGGACGTTGACTGGGTGTTACTGGAGAAGATGGTGGCTCTGGATGGAAAAGTAAAGAGTACATAAAACAAAGAGAGGTGTGGAAATTTCATCACAACTTGATCGGCACAGGCTTTCCAGGTCTGTCTTCTTACCCTGCTAATATATCCTTACGTGTACTGAAATCCTTGAGGATGTCTGGCAAACAGTCTGTGAGAAACCAAAGGCTGTCAGTCAGAAACTGAATCCAAAGAGAAGAATTATTTCAAAAGCAGGCAGTAAGTCAGTGAGATCACTGTTTCTTCTGAAATAACTAAGGTTATATGGAAATTGATAGTTTTCCATGCATTTTAGTATACTGGAGGTTTTGCAGGAGCCTCTTTTGGTTTGCTCAGTAATATTGCTAAACTATTATTGCACAGACACTGTACAGGTTAAGTGAGAAAGGCAAGCTTACAATAATTAATGCAACTGTGATTTTTCTTTCTCAAGCACTGACAGCTCTAGTCACTTCTCTAGCTTTAGGCTGCTTGCATGCCAAAATTCTTTAAAATTGACCATAGATAGCAGTCCTTAGGGTCTAAGAACAATACATAGGCATACCACTGTCTTAAGAAGGTGGTATGTCATGAAAGGGGAAGTCTGTTTTTTCCTGAAGAAATAATTATGATGCCTTGTAATTGTGATTACATTTACATCTTGGTTTTTTTATAATTTCTATTCAAGAGAGATTGTGTATCCCTGAAACAGATTTTATGGTTCAGGATTCATGAGGGGCAGCTAGCTAACCAGTCAAAAAACCCAACAATTTGAAATGTTATGATTGCTTATAAAGTTAAAGCAGGTGTGGGCATAAACATGATAATGCTGATGGCCTAAACAGACATTTGGTATTTTACTGTACAAGAAAGTCTGCATGCTAAGAGAGGCTTATCTCTTTCCATGATTAAGTAGTCTTAAGATTCAAATCTGTTTTCAGATCTACTGAAAACTTATCAAAGGAGTTCCTAATGTCAGAGTAGACATTATTGGAATATGAACTAGCAAATTCATCCACCCTGCAGTGTAAAGGGCTCCTCTTTTAATCAAAGTGTGAAAGCATAACTTTTGAAGGTAAGATATTTGGAACAGGATACAGAGGAAGCCTCCAGGTGAAGGATATTAGAAACAACTGGCTGCTCTGACTCAGGAAAAACAAGAACTTTGTTTCTGTAGCTGTTTATAAAACCGTTGCACTGCTGGGAATTTCAAACAGTGAAGAGATTGCTTGGTAAAATGTAGAGTAGGAAGATGTGGGAAATCACTGCAAATAAGCCTGCATTACAAAGAGAAGTTTCTTTAAGACTGAGACAGCCCCAAAAGTTACATGTCATTCAGGGTTCAGTATTGGAGTATATTGTGATTTGGGCATCTGCACAGAAGCTGACAACTGTGTTTGCTGATATCTATGAAGTGCCTCACAAAATAGCCTGAAACTTACCCAGTAAGAAACCAAGCAGCTGTGATACTAGCCAGGGCTCCACCACATGAATGAATTGGTTTGGTTGTTCTGGATCAGTTCAGGTGGGGAAACTTAGCATCCAAAGTGTTTCAAAAGGCGTGAAGCAGTCTAGGTTCAATACATCATCTTGGAAATTAAAATCTAAGAGAAATCTAGTGTCAGTTCTCAGGAACTCTCCAAGGGTATGTTCCCATAACATGATGCACTGGTTGGTCTAATTAGCTGTGACCAAACACTTCTATAATGCAACTCTACTGCCTCTAGTATTTGAGCTAGCTCCACAAGCACCATTATATCCTGCTGAAGTAGCTTGAAATTCAGCTTACTGCCCATGCAGAACCAGAACATCATAGCTCAGAGCCAGTCTCACCGAAATTTGGGCAAATAGGTTCAGACCTATGTTCACACTGAAAATGAGGATAAGAGACTGGTGTCAGGGTCTAGAATGGGAAAATGTGGCTCTCCTTTCATGATAATCACATTTCTTGCCTGGCTGTGTTTCATTTGACATGGCTGGTTAGAAAATTAATGTAAGACATGTTATTAGGTTTTATTTGATCCCTTTAAATATCAACTGAGTTAGCAGTTCTATCAAAAGAAAGACACGTTACTTTTTCATTACTGAAGATTAGTTATGGAATGACTGTACTGTGTGAAGAGAACTGGGACATTACTGGCCAAAACATCTATGGTAAAAGTTTTCAAGGAGGAAGGAACTACTGACACACCATGGTTTTTTAGTGATATAGACAATCTGTAGTATATATGTAATATACATGAAAACATCTTCCTTCTATGTAGTCCCTTGAAATAAAATACCAAAAAAGCATTCTACTTTTGAATGGAAATTCAGGTTCTATGTTAACACTTGAATAGAAAGAATGTTCTTCAAAAGAGGGCTGATCACTTACCTACAAATGTTTGGAGATTATATTGTTCTTGTGCAGAGTGCCCAGCACCTGTTGCCCAGTTGAGGTTATTGCAGCCTCATAAATGAAGAATCTCCTCAGTAGTCAAATTTTATAGGCAGATTTGAGCAAATTCAACTGTATAAAATCATAAGTTCTCTTTTATTACCAGTGCAATTCTGCTGGTGTTGCTCTGAAATAGACAATGGGAAATAGTTTGCAGATATTTATTGCAGAGAAAATAGTTCTGATTTACAGAGTGTTAATCAAAGACACTCTTGGGGGTGAAAAAATACATTACGTACTACGGTTATCTTTAGCTGAAGCCAAAGTGACACATTTTATAGATGGTGAGAACATTCTGAAAAAATTTCCCTGCTTAAACAGGATTAGATTACTGTACTTGAAGATGGATTTTATGTATTAAGAGATATAACTAGAGAGTCACAGCCTTCAAGGAAAAAAATATTTAAGGAAGAGCACTATGAAAATTGACTTTATGGTTTTCTGGATAACATGTGTTATAATTCTGAAAAATTACTTCCTTTCAGGTATCTGATGGAACACAGTTTGGTCAAATGGTCTTCACACATCAATGGAGAATGTTAAAAGCAGACATATTATACTAAAATTAAAGATATTATAAAACAAGAGACTAATGTCATTGATTAATTCCTGTTATGTGAGAACATGACATCACTGCAGAAGTCCCTAAAACTAATCTCTCATGTGTTTCTGTCTTGGGCTATCTCTGTCACTAGCTGTCAGTAGAACTATCATTTTGGATTCAGTAAAAGGGAGCTCTTAGAAGACAGAGGACTCCAAAGGCATTTTTATTATATTGCTTGTTTTATTACTTCCGTGAGAGCATTTTCTGCTCAGTGCTTTTTCACTTACTCCTGTGATGAAGACTCCCAAGAAATAGTGGAAGAGTTTATTTTTTTGTTTCTCTGTTCCTTTGGGAAAATCCAGACTGATGACAGGTAGTTTTATTATCCCTTTTCTGAGGAAGTTTAAAGAGAGAAATATATGTAGTTCTTTAAATTTATTCTGCTCATATGCTCTCTTTGTTTTTAGATATGGATTCTAATGATAGAGAATAAAAACTACCATACCAGATGCCAAAACATCTATGGTAAAAGGAATGCTGGTGTTTGGTTTATTGCAATAAATTTTAATGACACTATCCTTTTGTGGTGCATGATTGAGAGAGGGACTGTGCTGGAAAGCATCTTGATGCTTTCCCAGCTTTTCTTCTGGTGTGTATATGCAGCATTTCTATTAACTATTCAATAATGCAATGGAAGACTGCCAATGGGGGGAAGTCCTCTCCTCTAAATGCTGCAGCTCATAGCACGAATTGTTAAAGTCCATTTGTGCTCTCTTAGAATTTGCTGAAGGTGCACTGCTGTGAACACACCTCATAGAATAAGTCTGTCTGTGGTCTCTCTAATACTTGTTGAAGATGCACGTCTGTGAAAACGTAACACATTCTGGATTCATAGCCTGGGTGTTGTGGGTGCTGCTGCTTGTATTCCTGCATTCTATCTGTCTCCATTTAGTGGTCAGGGTGAAGCAAAATCCAGAGAAAAGGATTGCTCTCTATTACACCCCCCAGTCCTTCCAGGGGAATAAGGAAGAGCGACTTAAAGTTTGGAAGTTAAAACTAGAACTGGCTTAAAAGACCAGGGAAAGGATAGTAACACATAGAATAATCATGAAAAATAAACAAATATATACAAAACCCATATTTCAGTGGTCACTATAGATGTAGGTGTCTGAAAGTCCCTTGTGGCAGTCAACTCAGTAAAGGGCACCAAGGCTCTTCCCAGCAACTGATGGACTCAAATTCTGCAGAGTATGTGGCAAGCTGAAAAAAAAATAGTACCAGCCTCTTTTCTAGATGTCCACCAAATAAGCAAAGGAGGGCTGGAAAAGAAGGGAGCAGGAAGGAGGAAGGGCCAGACTTTTCTGCCCTCCTGACTTTTATGAGTGGAAGGAAACATGAGGGAATACTGACCCCACTTTGTTCTCTCACCTGGATTCCTCGGGGTCCAGAACAATGCCCTCTCTCTAGGTGCTCATACTGATACCATAAAATTAGCCTAGGCCCCCTCAAACCATAATACTAACTAATAGAATGATTTCGAAGCATGGTAGCTATTTGTTGATAATAGATTTACACAGATTTTATTCCATTTTCATTGAATGTTTTGATGCTGGCATAAGCAGTGTAAGGAACCAGAAACCTCTACTCAGTTTGCAAGTTAACATTTTTGGGTTCTTTTTTTTTTTAAAAAAAATATAGATTCTAAAAACAATAAAGGCTAAAATTAGGCTGTTACTCCTAATATATTGATTTAAAAGGTGCCTGGCATGTGGAGTAATTTCCCATGTTCATGCCACCTTTTCAGTATTCTATGAGGCTGCTTATGGTGAAATCACTTAATCATTTGTTTTATAACTTGGAAAGGCTAAGAGCAGAAGGCGTTATTACATCAGATAAAGTGTTGCTATGTACTGCAGATGCCATGCTACTACAAGATACACAGTCTTTGGGGACATCCTCCCATATGGTCTGTCGTAAGTTAAACTCTTGGCTGATGCTGATGCTCACTATATTTTACATTTTTCTGTATATGAATGCAAACGGTGGTTTGTAAAACCTGAGTAATCATTTATCTAAAACGTATCTTCTGGACGGCTGGATTGAGTGTTGATTTTGATAAGTTCACTCACTAAGAAATTCAGTTACTTTCCTTTACTTGCATGCCCACTGAAATTTAAAATGTGTATGAATCCTATTAGGAGAAAATAGCATTGTCTTTTTACAAATGGTATGTTTTCATTCCACATTGTTGGTGTATTGAGCTTTTATGTTCTAAGTGTTACTGAAAATTTAATTTCTATGACTGTATCTTGAAATGCTTGTACTTGCTCAATAGGAGTGACTGCAGCTGCAGAATTTTATTTAATCCTGTTGGATGGCACTTCTCTGACTCTTTCAGTCTCCCAGAATTATCTATCCATGGGTTTTTTTAGGTTGTTTAGAATATGATTACTATTCAGGATTTTTTTTAGTGTGGAGCCAAAAATACTCTGCTTTACCATAATCTTGGGATTACTATATTTGCCTTTTCTGAAGTATTTTGGTGGGGGTTTTTTTTTGTTTTTTATTTTTTGTTTTTCTGGTTGGTTGATTGTTTGGTTTTTTACCTTGCTTGAATACCTTACCAAGAAGATTTTTACAGAGTAGTTGTAATACTTTACAGAGTGTTAAAAAATTTGATATCTGCTTCCTATGGCTCTTGCTGGAAAGGGAGTAAATTTCTGCCTAATCAAACTTTCCATTAAAACTTTTTTTTTTATGTTTTGCTCAGTTTTATTATTTTCAATAGAAACATGCTGAAATTTCAAAGAAAGAAAAAAAATGTTGCAAGCAATTCTTAAATTCCATTACACTTTTCATTGACTAGTTTTGATTTTATTTATTGTTTGAATTTTCAGTTAGTGTCACAGTTCTATATGGCTGATGAGTTTTGAGAGTGTCTTGGATGGTTTTTCTTGTGAGTGGAGCAATTTTTTGCATCTAAGTGAACAGTGACTGCATCAACTGAAGTCAACTAAGGTACTTTTTTTAAAGGAGATGAAGGCAGAGTTGAAAGTTCAAAGAAAAAACAATTTTGTTTTCTCATCCAGAGATTTTTTTAAAATAGATTTAATAGGCATAGTTATTTTTTCACTGTTATACCTAGAAAATCTAGAAATGAGAGTGAACATGTAAAATATTTAAAAAGCTCACTATAGCTTCCTGTTTTGCTTTTTTTTTCTTTTTTCTTTTCCTTCTTCCCTTTTTCTGTTCTACATTTTCTGCCATTATCTGTATACCTTACTCTCTTTTCCACAGAACTTTATCAAAAAAATCTACCCCCAGAATGCTCTCATAACTGTCCTGTGTCCCCAAACCTCCTACTTTCCCTTTCCCTTTTCTTCCTCAACCTTACCTCCTAATATTTATTTCTCCTTCCATTGTATTCCCATTTATCATTGTCCCTCTCTGGATACTATCCCACTAGCTACCTTATTCTGTTCTCCATTTGCAAAAGCATGTCCCGGCCGATGAAGTTTTGGTAACATCTCAAATGAGAATATGGGATGAAGCATCTGCAGGACATGCCCTGCTTGACTGCAGGCCCAGCAGGTGAAGCAGATATCAAAGCATAGCAGAGAAATGGTTACGAAAAGTAAGCCCTCCACAGGTAGGTCTGGCAAAAGCTATTTCAGTAACAAATTAGAATACCAATATATGCTTAGATTTAGAATGGAGAAACCTGCTAAGAGATTAGTTTATGGGGCAGGGATGGAGAGAAAGCTGTTTTGTTAAGCTCCCCCATATAAACTCAAGAGCCACATGCTGTTCTGCATGTTTTCTTGGCCTGGTACAGCAATAGGCAACCTGCACTGCTTCTCCCAGAACTCATCAGCTAAAGGCAGCCTTACCTGAACCTCTGACCTTAATTTAACTTGACTGGGCTAAACTGTGGCTGATGAACGACTGAAGAAGTTTAATCCCACAGTGCCAGCTAGCTATAGCTATTACTCTGAGATTTACTATTGGAAATAGCATACTTTTCTAGCTGTAAATGACTGCTGTGTGAAATACATGTAATTCAAAGCTGGACTGAAGTTCCATAAATGCGACTGCTTCCCTGCTACAAAGTGAAAACCCTGCACCAGTTCCAGTTTTCTACTGAAAAAAATGAATAACATGTAAGATTTTATTACATTTATCAGTATACCAGGCTCTTTAGCCAAAGTCTTAAAAAAATAAATATTGCCACACAGGGGTGTGCACAGAAGAATTTTTCTTGGGAAATAGCACCTCTGTAGTGACACTTTTTTTCTCAGATAGTGCAATAAAAGAAGAACTCAGGGCTTGTCTTCCAGGTCACTCAGTTTTCCTTTTCTAAATTGCCTTGAAGTTCTGTATCTGCAAGTAACTAGAAGAATTTGTTGGGAAACGTAATTGGCTCCATGTTTCATCCATTTGCAAAATATTATGGATACAGTATTACTTGTCTGGTTAATTTTTTTCTTTGAAACACTAATAACTCATATATACTGGCATTTTTTTACATTTTTTTCCTCTGTCTCTTGATAGAAGCCAGACTCTTCAGGGCATAAGTAGAGCTGTGCTCATTAGTATATTAGCAGTACCAGAAACAAATTCCAGCTTTTTATTTAGGTCCTGAAATGTAACGTGATCCAACTGCTTTGATTGCAGCATAGCCAGAAGTCAGCCAGTGATTAGTTTGACATGATATATTTATTCTGCAATAGTATGTCAGACATCAAATCAGTTGTTGAGCATTGTCTTCTGCTGGGTTATAGACTTCATCCTCCTTGTCTAGGCTGGGTTACTCTTTATTGTATTATGATATAAGGAATTTAAACTTTTTTTTTTAACTTTAACCTTTTTTTAAAACTATTACTGTGGAGCACACAGAAGTTATTTTTTGGTTCTTCCCTCAATATGCTGATGCAATTAAAAAGCAATCACTTTTCCTAGAGCTGTGCAAGGATCAGTCAGATGATGGTAGTAGGCAGACAAAGATATATGGGACTGTCAAGATGCTGTGCAAAATGAAGCTGCTCTAATTGTAAAAGAAATGCAGACATGCAAATTTCACTTCTGTTCAGGGCACAAGAATTAAAATCAGGATTTTCCAAATGTTTGAAACAGAAATCAATGTCTAAGTGTGAAAGTGTGTATCTATATTCTCTTCATGTATTTTAGAATTTCTAATGGATTGTTGCAGGCAGTGCACTGGAAAATACGATAATGTATTGATCATTTCCTTACCTAAAAAGAATACAAGAATGTATTGCTGAAAGAGAAACTATTTTCCCCTTCAAATAATTTGCTGGTATTTGAAATTCTTTCCTCGGTTTCTTAGTGAAGAGATTTCTGAGAATGTTGAGTTCTGAGAAATGCATATGGCTTAATCACTTTATACATTGAAGTGCCCACTTTGTGTGACAATGGACAGCTATAACTTTACATAAGCATAAAAATGAGAATAATTTGCATAGTTAAGAACCAGCACTTGGCTGTAATTAGGTAATAAAGGACAGCAGGCCATTTCTGATGGGTCCTGGGTTTGGTGAAAGACATTGTGTGTGATGTGTGCCCAGGTACTGGAACCACACTAACATAATAAAGTATTGTTTTCTGATAACTTATACTATACTAGTTGTAGAACAGTTGTAGGTTGTTTGAAACACCACTTGCAGAGTGGGAATGAGACCCTAAAAAGATTAAAAAAGAGTGATATAGGACCTTCAGAGATGATATGATTTGCAGATTCAGGAAGGTAATACCATTTGCAACATAACTGACATACATACTGCTATATGAAGAATACATGCTGTTCTTAGTCTCTCTAATGCAAACATCACCTTCTCCCCATTAATTTGAAATGAAAAGGTTTTGTACTTTTTGTATAGGTAGGATTCATTAAATAGATCTGAAGGCAGATAAATTTGGCATCTGCAGAATGATGATCAAATGGTGATATGAGAGGGATTTAGCTCACATAATCACAAACTGTGATTCTTTCTTAAGATTAATCCTTTAGTTTTGCAGTTGGCATACAGATACTTTACAAAACATGTGGCCTGTTTTATTTTACATAAACATTCACACAGTTTCATCAGGAAGCTTCAGTCAGAAGAAGATACAGTTTCAGTCAATTCCCCTTTAAAGATATTATGGTATGTAAATCTTGTAAGTGATGCATATGATAGAATGTGAAAAAACAGCTATATTAATTGCATTTATTTGGGGTTTATTTATTTATTTATTTCTCTTGTTGGGTTTGCAATAAAAAGAGAACCTTTTAGAAATTGAACAAAAAAGGGCAGAGATGTTTTACTGGGGCACTGGGATTTAGAAGAGAATTTTACATTCCTTAGCAGTGACTAAAATTAATTCAAAGATCTCAAAATGCATTGAAAAACAAAAGAGATTAATGAGTATATGAATATATGGCTGTTCCTTCCAACTTCTTACATGAGTGCTTGCAAGTTATGCAAAATGGAAGATATTTACATTTTCAATAATTCTATCATTAGTGCAGATGGTGATGTAATTCTCAATTTGTAAATGGTTAAAATGGGACATGTTAACTCCTCTGAGGTCATACTGGATGTTTGAATAGATAAAGGGGTAATCAAAAGTTCAGGAAACTTTTGGATTGGTTTTCTGTGTTGTGCCAAATTGCAAAACTCAGGAAGGCCATTTGGACCAAATGCTTCATCTAGCTCAGTTACTCAGGTAAAATGTCCTCTACATGAGTGAACCTGGAGCCTTGCTTAAGAAAAACTAGTTTTACCTATCCCTCACTGAGCTACAAGGGTGAAGCTATTTCCTTCCCTCAGATATACCACAAGCTCCTTCTACAAGCAAATCTCAAATATTCTCAGTGACCTTCCCAGCCTTGGGACACAACTGATTCTGCAGTCTGTGTGCTGGTACTAACCTTCAAAACTTCCACAAGAAATTCTCAGCCATTTAAATAGACCCATTGACTTAGATAACATCAATTACATTCTTAGTAGTTAAATATCTGGTTGAATTACAACCTAATGGAACATGACAAAGTATAATGCTGGGCATTATTAGGATACAGTTAATGAAGATAATGTTTAGAATATGAGGGAAAGTTATTAGCTTGGGAGGCTTACCAAGGCAAAATCCTTTTATAACATGCTTATAATTGAGCACTACTGATTATACTTATATGAGTCTTCATAGACATGCTCTGGTGAGGTGTCTGAAGCTTATATTCTAATTAAAACTTCTGAAAAGGTTTGAGAGTGAGAAATGCAACTATTTCATAACCTAGCCATCTTCTTTATGTGTTTAAAAATGCTTTGCAACTGAAGAATGGTTTTAGGAAAGTCAGCCAGGGCTTATTATTTAAATGATGGACTTTTTTTAGTTATTGACCTTGGACACCACAGCTCAGTGCTGTGCCTTTAATTACACAACCAAGTGCTGCAAAATGCAGGTGTTTGATTATGAAATAAAGAATTTAACCTCTTTCATAAAATATTATGAAAGGCAGAGGTTCTTTCTGGTGCAGGCAGAATGATTAGCTACCAAGACTAAAGTCTTTGTTAACACATACAATATTTTCCCTATAAATATTTCAAATGAGGTGTTGATTTATGGTGAAGAGGTAGGCTTTTGTCCTTGTATACTTTTTACAGATATGGAAAGGTAGTTAAAACACTAATACAAGCAGACATTAACAAAAACCAAACAAAAAACTGGGCTGTATTCATTTGTACCCTCTTATAGCCTAGATTTACTCAGCATGTGAAGGTGGTTTTAGCCTTCTTTAGTTGATGCAGACAGCCTAGATGTGATGCAGCTGCTTGACTGTACTGCCTCCCCACACTTCCTGCCCATCTCCCATCTGCCTCTTGCAAACTGTGGCTGGGTCCATCTTGGTAGCAGTGTCCTGGATACTACCAGTCATATGGTGAAGTGATTCCAACCCTTACTGATGATGTTCTAGCTGTTGCAAGAGCAGATGACAAATTGAATTTTATGCCCAGAAATATGCATCTATTTCTTTAATGTTACTTAGGTCACATTGTTCTTAACTGAAATAAAAGGTAGTTAGCTTTTATCTAAGGTGAGTCTCTAGAAATGGAAGATGGTTAGGCTCTCCAGAACTTACGGCTTCACAGGGTTTGCAGAAAAGAACATGTGTATAGGACTGATAAATATTATCAAACAAAACATCATCTTCAATGAAGGTAATTTCTAATGTCTGCATTTACTGATCCTTGCCTTAGTTATCCTTTTGCAATGTAGAAGCTGGATCAAGACTACTGAAGAGAATGTGAGAGAGAAACCAGCTTTCTGTATCCCATGCTGAGAGCTGGAAAGGGGGTGTGTGTGTCCGTGGAGTTCCTTTATGATCTTGTTATTTGTCTCTCTGGTTCAAGCATATTTTATTGTGCTACTTATTATGTCCGTGTGATGGCTGGGGCTTCACATGGCTTTGAAGTCCTCTTCTGTGTTTTTGTTGTTTTTTTTTCCGTGTGTGCATGTGTGACTGTCACAGTGAATTTCAGTCTTATTTTGAATAAGGTTGTTGCTAAGGCTGAAAGAGTTAATTTTTCTACAAGAAAACTGTTGCCCAATGTGTGGGAAGGTGTGAAGAGAGAAATGCAGTGCTATTGGCATTGATTCCCTTTGGGAACAGCATGGATACTCTCTAGGCAGGGCCATTTACTCTGAACAGCTCTCTGGCCAGAAATCCAGTAGCAAATGACAGGAGCATTAGAGCAAAGAGAACTTTCACTGAAACAACAGAAGTAGGAAAGTTTTAAAAAAAGCATGCTCTCTGGAGAAAAAATTCTATTTTTTTTGTCAGAAACGGAATATGAAGGGGGAGAATTGAATGAATGAATGAATGAATGAACGAATGAAGCAAGCTTCTGGGTGAGCACAACATTTATTAGTAGCTTGAGAGGTAAAATTCCATTCAGGAGGTTTTTTACCGGAGGAACTTGCTCTTCCCTCTCTCTCTTTTTTTTTTTTTTTTTCCCCCTAAATCCTTATTTTTCACTGATTTTATTTTTTAGGTGGTAAACACTTCTCCATCTTTTGAAAATTCCTTTGCTGAACCCAAGTTATTTCTGTCACCAACTTGTTCTCCTTTAAGAAATTAATGATAAGTCATCATCTCTGTTACAGCCGTGTTTTTTAGGAGAAATATATTCAATTCATTTTGGCACTTAACAGGTTTGAAGAGCTAGTCCCAGAGCTGAGGCAGCTGAATCTGAGGATCTTGCTCACCTGGAGTAGTGTCGGATTAGAATTTGCATTTGAGAGAGCCAACTTAATCAAGGTTGTCACCTACTGCTTAAACAGAGGGAGCTTTTCAGTGAGGAAGGTATCTAACTGTATGACAACAGAGTAGTTTTCACCAAGAATGACAAAGCTGAACTAACCTTTGATATGAAGTTTGGTTTTGACATTTTTATCTAGAATCATCCCATTTAAGATGTGTGCTTCTTGGATACACACTGGAGGAGAAAAACTGTACTGTAGATTTTCAATAAGTTTAAAAGGGAATAGAATGTAGGCTTTTCATTTTACCACTTACATAGGTGAGAAAGCAGACTGAAAGAAATGGCCCTAGACCAAAAATGAAAGAGATGGTACATTAGATAGTACTTAGTCAGTGCTCTAAACTCACAGGAAATCTGAACTTTTTTTGGTCGAACTTAGAATAAAAAAATACTTAAATACTGATGTTACTTGTAGGGATGCATTATGTGGCAAAAGGTAATCACATTTCTTTAGTGCCTCAGAGATTAAAGAAAAAATAAAGAAGAATTTGGAATTCTCTCAATGGAAAACAGGTTGCATGGATATAGGGATCTGTTTCTTCTGAGCAGAATTTATAGCGCTGGCTGCTTCAGCAATGTTTTGCATATAGTTTGCATGTAGCATGTGTTTCAATTAAGTATGACTCAAATGGAGTTTGGAATTGAAGTTTAGACCTGTCAGAACAAGCAAATGAGAAAAAAATATATTTGTCATGCTTTGTTTCTGTGTTGGAATTACGCCCTTCAAAGAACTGCAAAAGTAAATCTGTAATGGAAAGAAACATCATACTAATGGGAAAAGCAAGGGAATGGACTTCAGCCAGACATGTAATTGTCTTGTTTCTTTTCGTGCCCTACTTTTGCCTTTCCCCTGTCACATAAGAAGATCCTTTCTCAGTGCCTGCAGTGAGATGCCTACTACTGTCAGTCGTTCCTACCCACTTATGTATAAGGGAACTGACTGTGCTACACGAGTGAACCAGTGCTCATTCCTGCCATGTATCACTGGTACTTGAAGCAAATTGAAGCAGGCTGTGTCTCCTTCTGAGAAAAGCTGTTGTCTGCATTCAGTAGCTGTTTCTTGAGTCTAGCATCTGTCCCAGATAGGAGCAGTATCTCTAACATCACTGCTCATGCAAATGAGTTTATTTAAGTCTGGAAAAAGATGAATAGGCTGCAGAGTTACTTTGCTCTTTCACAGGAGTAGTGAGATGCTTCAGATGCATCTTGGTGCATTAGATGTACTTAAAAGGAGTGCTAATAAATCAATTCTCACTTTTAGTGTAAGGTGTTTTACACTACAAAAGAGAGAAAACCGGTGTTAACACTAAGAAACTGTGATTGTAGAAATACAAATTGGTGTGGGAATTGTGGGCCTGTAGTGCACATGAAACAGCTTTTAACAGTGTAATTGGAAAATTGCATTTCTAACTCAATCTCCTAAGCACAAATCAATGTTGTGGAGGTTAGTATGAGTACGGAGAATTTCTTATCTTGCCAGTACTTTAAGACAATGAGCAGAGTATACTGGAGTAGTTTTAAATAAAGTGAGAACAGATTTTATTAGATTTATTTTAAGTCTTTGAATTTTTATAGGTCAGACCTATCCATGTTTTATGCTAACCACAGACAATGGAGATTTACCCACATCTGTAATTAAAGTCAGAATTCAAAACATGATCATGCTGTATTAGACTTAATTCATAAGAGCTGCAAGAAAGACACTTGCTAGCATATTTTACAATAAAAAAAATAAAACCCTCTCTTGCTTAAATTGCACTTTTAGTATGGTTAGGTTGGCACTGTATTTTACTAATTACTTGGAAGGAAAGAGAGAAAAAATAATGCCAAGGTGGCACAGCAGAGCATAGGAGTCAAAAGGTCTGGATTACTTACTTGAATTTGCCCCTAATCCATCATGGGAAAATGGAAGACATACTGCAAATGTAAAATAGCTATAAATAATTTTTTTTGGTTTTTTTTTTTGTTTTTTTGTTTTTGTTTTTTTTGTTTGTTTGTTTGTTTGTTTGTTTTGTTTTGTTTTGTTTTTTTTTGTTGTTGTTGCTTTTTTTTCATTTAATGCAATTGAAGACATCTCTTATGCGATCCCTCATGAGTCGTCCATTGTAATGATTAACTTTAATGTTTTCAGCATCCTGACTGAAAAATTATGAAGGTACTCATAGCTTACAGTAGTGACTAGGAACTGTGATTTGTCTGAGACTATAAAATTAAAAATTATGGGGTTTTGGTAGTTTCATAGGTCTCAGGCTTCTTCAAGAACTAGGCTTAAGGGCACAGAAAATCCTGTGTCATGTAATGATTTAAAAATTAGTTTCTCTCATAAGAGCACTCTGGTCAATTAAAGGTTGAACAGGAAATCTGACTTCCTAATTCAGAAATTCCAGAAGAACTGTAAAATTATATTTCATTAGATGTCCAGAGGCAGTGGTGTATGAATACTTGCATGAGCACCACTCGTGTTGGTCCACTGCTCAAGTCTTCCTATGTGGCCACTGAGTTTGTGTGGAAATGACTCAGAGGGAGCTAGCAACAACCTGGAAGTCTGAGAACTGGCCTGGCAGTTGTCGTAGCAGTCAAGAAAATAATGAAATGGCCTTGTTTGCACCCTGGCTGTACAAAACTAGGGAAATTAGCTCTACTTTATGACTGTTGCATAACCAGAACTGAATCTAACATTTATTCAGAATTACCTGGTTGCACCTTGCTGAATTCATCACAGTTAAAAAGAAGACAGTTAGCAGGCCTGTACACTGTGAGCAGAATGTAGATTGGAAGGGTACAGTGCTCTTTAAAAGCTTTCAATATCACAGCAGTCTTGAAGTCAGAGGCAAAGTGCCCCTTCAATGAAAGCAGGGTGGAACCCCTGCAGAACAGCAGGTTTTAGATGATAGCATATTTTTCAGTCAGGAAAAAAAGCCAGTTTCAAGGTGAGGATATAGATTAGGATCTGGATATAGGCCTGTTTTTAATGTGGTTCTGGTAGGTTGCAGATGGATCTATAATTAAACTGGCTTTGTTGGAGGAGCCCATAATGGGTGGTTTCCATTCAGGGAATGAAAATTGATTGTCTCTTTGGCTGATCCAGAGCTCACGTCTTTGATTTAAAACCAGGACATATTAAGATTTATACAACTGGATGTACAACTAAAACCAAAAAATGTCACTAGCTCCTTACTAAGATTTAAATATTACTTGAATATATAATTTAAATATAACTTAAATACAGCAGTAGCAAGAGCTGTAAACAAGAGCCATACATTGTTGTTCAAATGCACTCTTCCAGCAGCTTTTATGTTTTTCTTTCCTAAAGTGGCTGTAGGCTCTTTTAGGTGCAGTCCAAAGGCATTAGTGTATGAAATTAGTATAATTAACTTCTAAGTGTTTGCTAGGAGATATTGATAGATTTCTTGATGATGAATCCTCTTTATCTGCATCTAAGGTTTAGTGTTTAGCCTTACACATAATTATTTCTTATTTTAGGCTAACTTTTCCAAAACCAAATAAACCAGGGAAAAAGCAAAATACTCAAAAAACCCTCTTATTCTTTTATAACATTTTATGTTGAAATATGGTGAATGCCAGAGTATGGGTAGATGTTTTCACTGTAATGGTCTGAAGGCATCTTTGTGTTCATTTATTTGACAATATTGAAAACCTCTTTAGAATTACTAACTGTAGGAAGGTGGAAATTAGTCTGAGAATTAAACATATAAAAAGCTTAAGGATTCCATGAGAACCAAAGAAATAACTGAAAGCTGAAGCTGGTAGCCACATGTCTCCTTCATTAAACTCACGCCTCAAACCCAGTCAGTCCAGGGAGAACTTCAGGGACCAGACTTCTACCATACACCTACTGTGTGCATGTAAATCCCTTAAGGTTTTGCTCCCAGGAACTACTTCAGGATCGTACTAAAATGAAAAGTAACATGTAACTGCTCAAAAGACATGGAAATCTAATCTGTGTTTCGCATGTGTAATCGCATGGTGTCTTAAATATGACCTCACTTCTTTGTCATGTTAGTACATGAGAAAATAAAATTTACCACTGTCGAAGTCAACCACACTTTTCAGAAAGGAGCTGTTGGAGTAGAAGGCTATAAGAATTTGTGATCATCTACTTCTTGTGTGAGCATTTAGTCTCATAAAGGTTGCAGGGAATAAATTACAGGTTGCTAAGAATACTATGAGCACTTCCTGTGCACTCTCCATCCCATAGCCAACAGATTCTTGCACATTCCAGTGGTAGAAGTGACTCCAAAAGGATTTGTGAGTTTATTACAATGATGAAGGGCAGACTTTTAAGATTTCATTTATTTTTCTTATTTTTATTTTGATTAAAAACTTTAAGTAATGAAAGTATGTGTGTAAGGCATGAGAAAGGTATTTTCGAGAGTGGTTGGTCCAGAAAGTTTGGGTCCTCTACTCTACACAAAAGAATTGTGACATGACCTGTATTCATCTCTGAAATAATCCTTTTTCTTAAATTCATGTAATGGATAATTCATTCTTCTTTGCTTTGTAGGACTTAAAATTTCAGAGGACTTTTTTCATAATTCTGCTTTGGTCAGAAGTTCTCAGTACAGTTTAACCTTTGGCTTGTTATTGTAGCTGTGATACTTGGAACCCATTGCTGGATAGCAGAACATAATGGGTCTGATTCCAATAAATCAGATTAAGTATTTTAAAAGTATAACTTGTCTGAGTGCCTACAACTCATCACAGTAAGAATTCCTTTTCAGATCTCTCCAGGCTATTGACCTCTTCTTGATTCAGTGATTTTCTGTCTCACAGGCCTGTTCCTCAGCTAAAATGTTTCTTACAGTTTTTGACAAACTTCATATAAACTGGAACACATTCAGCCATTATGTTAATGATCTCCTTTTAAGCTTATTTAGTAACTTAGTGTCAGTCTGTGAAGATTTTCTTCAATTTGTAAGGTGAACTTTGGGAACATGTTATTGAATTTCTGTAATATTTTCTGCTAATAAGATAAAAGCTTCATTCCTTTCTAGTGGAAACTGAAAACATCTTACTTTGTTGGATCAGGCAGTGTAGGCTACTGCAGAGAGAGACCAGAGCTCACTTATTATTTTAACATCAAGGGTGAATAAATTTCTTTGTCACAAAGTCTAGGATGGATTCAAACTAACATCCGACCCTTCTTTAGTTTTTAAACTTCAAATTCTTGAATCCCTGAATTTCCCTTGAAACTCTTTATGTTACTTTTTCATAAACTATATCACCCTTTTCAAGACTTCTTTTCATTATTTTCACCACCATAGTTTTACTTCACCTTTGAAATTTTTAATAAATTGGGATGGTAAAATGATGGTGTTACAGTGTTCTAAGGAAAACTGGATCTTGCTTAAGCTAGTGGATCTTTGGTTGATTTTATTTTTCTCCTTCATTTCAGGGAGACTAATGTTTGCATTTGGCCTTTTGGCTTTGTCAGGCATGTTTGTGCAGTTCAGAAGGTTATTATCCTATAGCTTAATTAAGTGCTCTTTTAGTAAAGAGTGCTTTTCTCTCAGTATATAGATCTTTCAGATCTCCTCCTCCTCTATTTTCTGTTTGTTCTCTGACCAGATCACACTTCTCATTATGAAGTGCCATTATCAGATTCATCATTAAATTATTGACACGCTCTATGAACAATAAGAAAAAAAGTGTTTTTCCACTACACTCCATTCAGCACAGTGTGGGACAGACAGGTTGCAAAATCTCTGAAGCAGAACCAGATTAAGGCACCTTCGAAATCATGGAATACAGTTGATGCTTTTTTTTCTGTTAGCTTTTAAAAATAATTCTAGCTATCGTGTGGTGGACAAGATTTTAAATCTACAGTCATTGAAATTATTAAGTTTACAGAAACTTAAAGACCCTAGAAGCCATCTCTTACATCTTTTTGAAAATAATGTAAGAATAAACTCAAATGAGCTGGAGATAAGATCACTTTAGAGAAGCTTTTAAACAGACATTAGTGAAAACCATCTCACCATATTTATGTCCAGCTAAAAGAAACAGAAAATCCTGAGAGAACTTTCAATAATAACAGCCTATTGTGATACCAAGAGGAGGACAAGAAACTGAGCTTGCCACTCTCTGGGGAAATTTTAAATATTTTTAAGCACATGTAGGTCACAACAATAGACATTTTCATAAATGTTTATACTGAAGAGAGGTTGTTAAATTGCCAAGCATTTGCTAGTGACAATGTAAAGGAAACTCTCCCAAGCTATACTGCAGAAGGCTGAAAAAGTTTAACTTATCAGAATTGTGTATGAAACAATTACATGCTGAGAAAATCCCATGTGAATGCAACAGTAGTTTAATTAAACGTATATAAAAAAACTAAAATGCAAATAATATCACTTAAGTAATTGATAGTTATGAAGTCAGTGTGTGGTTTTGGTGGTTTTTTAATTGGAAATCTTTTTTCATTTACTTTGATTTTAGGACAATGATGTGCTACATTTCTGACTCAGATGCCCAGCCTTTAAGTTAGTATTAGACTGAGATAATGAATCAACTTTTTATAAACAACAGGTTTAGAATTTAAATGGTTCCTTCAAAATTTTACTGCATTTTTGTAATACATGTATAATGCAAAACATGTAGAGACTTTATAAGTTTCATTATATCCATTTCAGGATCACTAATTATGCCCTGATTTCTCACCATATATCCCTGTTGAAGTATTTGCATGTGTGAATGTATGTTTTTATTACTACCTATGCTTATAAAATTATGGATGTGATTATTGTAGATTTTAAATAGAAGGTTTTTACAGGCTCAGTATTTTGATAGATATATTTATCTTGAAAAAGAGCTGTGAAGTATATGTTGCAAAATGCTCACCCTCTTTCAGAGACAAGCTTGTGATTAGGAATCCAACCCCTACAGTGGCCTTTGGCATATTTCTTACTCTGAGCACAGAGGAGTTCATGAGAGAAATAAAATTCTTAAAGGCACCTTCACTCGCTTGGATAAAGTTATGAAGGGAGGAAAAAAGGGACAATTTCAGTCTTGGAATCTATTGTAGACAGCTTTGTCAAAAGAATAAAGCCATAAGAAACGTGAAGGATTTGGTGTGATTGAATTGGCGAGAATGGGTTACTCAGTTCCAAAAATGGCACATATGGACATATGAACAATGTTTTGTATTTTAAAAGAAATTTATTGTTACAAATAGCATTTCTTATATTTGGCTGTGACTAAAAGATTTCTAAAACTGGATGAGAATCTGGAAGCCAGTTTGCATGAAGGTGACTCTAAAATGGCAATGTTTGTGGTTTTAGGATGGTGCAACCATAGCAGCAGAACATGAACAAGTGACTGCAAAAAAGCAAACTTCAGCAAACTTGAGGACCTACTAGAACTGGTCTCCTGGGAAAATAACCTAAATTATAATGAGTGAAGGAGAGATAGCAGTTGCTGAAAGCAGGGTCTCAAACTATCTCAATGGTGAGGAAAGACAGGAAGTATATCAGAAATTTGGATGCACCACGCTACACAAATAAGTTATATGAAGGCTTTAGGGAAAAAGTTCTGAATGATATGGTAGAATGGTAGAATGATAAAGGACAGTGCTGGTCTGTTGCTCAACCAGAAAGAAAATAACAGAGGAAAAAATAATCCCCTTCAGTTCTGTAGACATGTATTTAACTAAACAATGTTACCAAGTAGATATAAACAGAATTGGGAAGGAACAATTTAAACAATATTAATATAACATGATGTATTCATGTTGACAGGATCCAATTAAATTTGCCCTTAAGTACTCTACAAAACCTAGCCAGCTCAATCCCTGAACCATTAGCAATCATAATACCTAACTTTAAAAAAGGGAAAATAGACTATCGTAGAATTATAGATGAACTAGTGTAATTTCAACATTGGAAATTTACTGGAACAAATTATTAGGCACTCAATGTGTAGGCAGAGAGAAGATAGCAGAGTAATAAAACCAGCTAGTGTGGTTTTGTCAAAAACAATCACGTCAACCTACTCTAATTACTTTCTTTGATGGGATTTCTGGGTTAATCAGATGTGGGAACAGAGGATTAATCTTGACTTCAGACAAGCTTTCTGACACTGTCCCCATAAAGGAGTCCATAAATAAATTGGGGCAATATGATCTAGATGAAATTAAGACAAGGTGCATAGCTAGGTGGAAGTGATGCTTAAAGGTGAGCTTTCAACATCTGACTGTCAAGGAGGGTGGACAGTGCTGGGCCTTGGTTTTGTTCAACATTGTCATAAATGACTTGCTAACAAACTAACAAGTACAGTCCATATAGTTTATGAATGAAATATGAGAGTTTGGAAGCATTCTGAGCAATAGAAAAGAAATATTAGCTTAGAAATTTTGAGATGTTTTGTATCAGTTTGCTGAAATTCAGTAATAGATGTAAAATGTGTAAAATGCAAAAGAATGAAATGCACAAAAACAAAATGAGGATAAAGAACTAGGGTTTTAATCTGGAGAAGAGTATCTCAATACCATAGTAGGCCCCAGAGTTTTTCAAAATTACGGTTTTGAAAAACAAATATCGTAAGTTATTCTGGTTGTATTAACCAGAATACCATATGAAGTGTATGTAAATTAATAATTTTACTCTGGACCTGATGAAGTTTTGACTGGAGTAATGTGTCTATTATTTCCCTCCACATTTTAGAAAAAAATTTTAAATTGTAGCACGCTCTCAAGAGCAAAATTACTGAAGGTATGGAAAAATCATTTTTGAGGATATATGATATATGATATATATGATATATGATATATATGATATATTTAAGTGATTTCATCCAAATGGTGTGCCCTGGCCCAAACCTGATGTTAAACTCTGACATGGTGGAACTTGTGGTAACAGATACTCTGTACATAAAAGACTTCTAGACAAAAGACAGGCATGTGAATAAACACATAATAATTATCTGTCTTAAAAAAACAAAACAAAAAAAACAAACAAAAAAACTCCAAACAAAACAAAACAAACAAACAAAGAAACACAACTAAACCCAAAGCAAATCAAAACAAATCAAAACCCAAATATAACCAACCAATCAAAGTCCAGCTCTTTAGATTTGGTATTGGGGAAAATCTTCACCTTTTGGAATGAAATGTAGGAATGCTGGTTACCAGGAGACAGTGTGGGTTCTATTTCACTGGGGATTTTAAAGAACAAAATCTCTCCTGAATAGTCTAGGTGCACTTACATCTGCTTTTGGAATAGGCTAGTGACTTCGTTACTCCTGTGCACTCAGTTTGCATTCTTTTTTTGTGATTCTTTGCAAAATTCTATAACAAAATAAAGATATTTCCAGTATCTGTAGCATTTTTAAAGGTCTATTTAGTACACTCTGGCTTTTTAATTTGGTCTTTGTATTGGGGGAACTGGACAGGTTACCTCAAAAATAATGCCTTCCTAATTAGTTATTCCAAATATGTTTATATATACAGAACCAGGGAACAAAATTTCTGAATCAGCTCAGGGTGAGTCACTTGCCAGGCTGCTGCTATTTATTACTCCACAGATACAGTTTTGCATGAACACTTTTCTGTCTTATGGACACTCCAGATGTGCATCTGGAGCACAGCAATCACTCTTCTGTGGACTGAGAATATCACCTCTCCAGGCTTTGATCTTAATGTTTATTTTGAGTCTATTTGGTGGAAATGGCACCCACCATATGTGAACACATCACTTTACAGTTAGCTGAAATCATAAGTTTTGTCCCATTGGCAATTCCAGGATTTTGACATTTGTTTTCTATCTCCCTTAATAGATTAGATTTACTCTAGGTTTCATTTAGGTGGGACTGCAGAAGCTTCTTGGAAAATGTAGTTCAGACAGGCTAACAGGTATTTCACCACGTTGTGTTGAGTATCCCAATTGCTTGCATGACTTTTGTACCAGATCACTCTTATTAGCTTTGTTAGAGTTATTCCTGATTTGTGGCTGTGTAAGCAAAAGAACCATAAGGAGAAACTCTGTGATTCAGCTAGAAAACAGGGACTTGTTTCATAATTGGGAGGGTTTATTTTCAAAAATATTTCCCCTTTTGTTTAAAATCTGAGAGGTTTATAATGAAAGCACAGGTGAACACGTTTTATTTTCATTTATGATGAAATTAATTTCCACGTATATTGCGAGACTTATTGCTCTAATAAAGAGGAAAAATGAAGGAGGATCCTTGGCTGGAGTTCTGCAGGGAGACCTTACTGCAGCCATTCAGTGCTTAAAGGGAGCCTGTGAGAAAGATGAGAAACTTTTCAGGAAGGCCTCTGTGACAGAACAAGGGGTGATGGTTTTAAACTAAAAGAGAGTAGGTTCAGAGTAGATATAAGAAAGATTTTTCTTATGATGAGGGTAGTGAAACACTGGAACAGGTTGCCCAGAGAGGTGGTAGATACCCTGTCCATTCAAGGAAACACTCGAGATGAGGTTGGATGACGCTCTGACGCTCGAACCTGATATGGTTGAAGATGTCCCTGATCACTGAAGGGGAGGGGATGGCAGCAGGACTAGGTGGCCTTTAAAGGTCCCTTCCAGCCCAAACTAATCTAAGATTAGGAAAAGACACTGCTTTAGGAGCAGCAGTAAAGTAATCTTTTGTATAACTTGTGCACAGCTGATGTGTAATACATAGGAGTGTTCTGGTTTATAAGCAGGATTTTTCTGTTTTTTTACAGTTGAAGTGATTATGTAAAACAGTTGTTGGGTTTGGATTTGTTGGTGCTTTTTTATTATTTCTGGCAAAACAGTCACATTTTCCCTTTAACACATTATACTCTGGTTGTAACAGTTTATTTATTCTGAAAAATAAATACTAGACCACCATGTTCTGTTGTTTTTCAATGCCAGTTTACTAAATCTATGCCATTCCTTGAAAGCATTTAAGTATTTGCTGTTTTGTGGATACTGGAAGCAACCTCATGCAAAACTGCTGTCCATTTAAACAAGAATAGCAACCATATTTCTTCATCCATAGTAATATTTTTGTTTCTGATCCAACAAATGACAAATATAGCTTTCATTATTCATTTATCTTCATTGATTAGTTTTGCATTTCACTTTTCTTTGAGATCAGATATTTGAAACTTTTCTTTTTTTCATGGCTGATATCCAATAGGTAAATGGTGGGAATTTCCAAATCAGTCTCATGCTTGTTTTACTTTATAGCAAAACCAGGACAGATGCTTTCTTAGCTAAACAGGTGTTTTCATGGGTCTTATTTTCAAGTTTTCTTCTTTTAAATGGGTAGACACAATCCAGTATTTACCTTTTTCTTCAATCCTCAGCAAGAATAAGTTATTCTACTTTAATTTCCTTCCCTTTTCTCTGAATAGCATTGGCAGAAAAACCTAGGGAACTGGCTTCTAGGAGAAGGACACAAGAAGTACCCGTCTAGTGGAAAATTCATGTGAGCTTCTATGTCCTAACAAAACTACTGCTGAAACATTTCTGTTCGTGGGGAAGTGTTGACGGTCTCTGTAATGGAATCCATAGGCCTTATCCATCAAGCCCTCTCTTCTTTCTGTTTCAGATAACTCTCCACCAATTTTGACTTGTGTCTGCATCTGTCATAGTTAGATTTTGACTTGTTAGTCTAGTTCTAGTAGCAAAAGTCTAGAGTCACCAATGTCAATGTCTCTGCAGCAGAGCTACATCAACTGCATTGGCTTTTAACTGTGACTTTGAAACTCCTCAGGGCTTTGTCCCTGTTATTCAGTATAATTACTTATTTTAAGTAGTATGTCACTTTGTCAATACTAATTTATATAACATAATGAAGAAAAAAATGTTTTAATAGCCTTGGTAGTTTATATCTTTTCATGAAGCAGGATGATGTTTCAATTTATTTGTTTGGATTTGTGATACAGTCAGACCTTATCAGAGAAAGCTTTATTATACTGCAACCTCTAGTAAGGCAAACATGAAGTTGATTAAATAATTTAATACTTTGCCTTTTTCTTATCTTTAATTGAACCTAGCCCATCTCAATTGGACAAGCAGGACTCTGAAGTTTTTCCTTTATGTCAGCTTGCATGTGTAGCAGCAACAACAAAAAAATACAGTTAATATATAACCAGATTTGAAGCTTTCTATGGACTATTCTTTTAACTAATTAAATGCAATATTAAAAAAAAAAACAAACCAAAAAACAAACAAACAAAAATAAAAACAAACCAACCAAATAGAAAAACTCACCACAGTAGAAAGTTTGGTGATTCTTTCTCCAGTACTTTGACGTAAGACTTGCAACAGGACAGAGAAACTTCTTCCCTCCACTGCACCAGCAAAGTTGCTCTGAATAATTTCACCAAAGCCTTCAGGGTTAATAAGAGGATGATCAGGTCTAAGTTTTTCTCAAGGTCTGTGGGGATGGGGTGGAGAGGGGGCCTTCGTTCTGGATATGGTGAATTTATAATGAGTAAAGTGAATGAAAGATAATGAAATAAAAATATAAGTCTTCCCTTAAAACCCCAGGATTTAAAGCCTTATTTACTTTACACAGATCATGCCTATTTAATAAATAAGAGTAGTGTGGGTTTCGTCAGAGCTAGCATGATTCCTTATCTGGACAAAAAAACCAAAGACATTTCAGACAGAGGTGACAAGGGTGAGCTGGAACTGAGAGAAGATAAATGAATCAACTTTCTGTTATCATTTTTCTGGTGTATATGTAAATCAAACTGTGGACTCAGTCAGTGCAGTTAAATCTGCTCTAGCCTTCTTCTGCATGACATCACTCAGAAATCCAAAAGCCATGTGGAGATGGTTGTGCTGCTTTCTGATTTGAGCTGAGTCTGCAGTTGGGTGTCACTAATGAGCTTTCCAAAAAAGAGAGACACCAAGTGCTGGGAATGGGGGAAGGATGAAGACGAGAGAGTTGAGAACATTGTTAAAAACAAAACAATGGATCAAAGCACAAAGCTGATAGATATCATAGCATGGGTGAAGGCTGGGAGGTATCTTTAGAGAATGTCTTGTCCAACCTCCTGCTCAAAAAATGATCAGGTAGAGCAAGTTGTCCAGAACCATGTCTAGCTGGATTTTTAATGTCTCCCAGGATGGAGACTCCAAGACCTCTGTGGGCAACCTGTTGCAGTGCTTGACCAGCTTCACATGGAGAAAGATTTTTCTTATGTACAAAGGTAATTTCCTTTATGTCAATTTATGGCAATTCGTGCCCATTGCCTCTGAGACAAACGAGGGTCTGCTTTCATCTTTTTACTCCTGTTTTTAAGTTAGTTATTTATACACATTGTTGTGGTCCTCCCTGAACTTTCTTTCCTGATCAGAGTGAACAGTCCCTGCTTTCTCAGCCACTTCTTGAATTGCAAGTGTTGCAGTCCCTTAATCATCTTCATGGCCCCTTGCTGTGCTTGTTCCCATGTGTTTGTTCCTCTCTTCCAGTGGGGAGCCTACAGCTCAACACAGTAATCCATGACATGGTAGGAAATGTATTCAAAATATTGACATAGGAGGTCCCCCCCCAAAAAAGACAGCATCTGAATCAAGGGAGCTGTACCTGAGTGAGGAACAGGTTTTCTGTATCCACACAGTTTTAAGCAGAATTGGCTCAAGTGTTTTTGCACGTTCAGCAGAAGTTTTGTGGGAACCAAGTTGATTGACTTATTTATTTATTAAACCTGGGCAAACTACAGAAAAAATAGCAAGGGTAAACAAGAAGTGGTATGCTGGAGTATGAGCTTAGATTTTTGCTTCACCAAGGAATATTTTGTAAACATGTATATGAATGCATGTGGAATTTGTAAGAAAAGGAAGAAGTAGAAGAATGAAGAAATGTCCCCAATGTACTCTAAAAGTGCATTTAGGGTCTCTCATGTGATTTCTGAGAAAGTGCAATGTGAGTTGAGCTTCTCTGTGCCTATATTGACATAATGTTGATTTAGATTTGATGTGTTTGCCTAGGTTGATATAATGTTGAGTTTGATTTGATGTGTTTTGTATCTCAGGAGGGCTTCATGTTTTGAAATCCCCCTGCAGAAAGTGAAAAGGGAGTGAAGGTAAAATTTTCTTGGAGTTTGTAGAGAAATCAAATGGGGTGTAAGTAGGAATGATCCATGCTGTGTAAAAGTTGAACAACGCAGAAGCAGAACTTCTAATGGAAGTCTAAGAAGGCAGAGAAAGCAGATGGATAACAGCAGGGAAAGCCTGAGGGAGATTATCAACCAGGTTTTCAGAGACAAGTGGGAAAATAAATGGAAGAAAACTATATAATCACTGAAAGAACATAAAATACATGCTTTTTAAGAAGGAAGACTCCTTTAAGTAGCTGTTTCATGAAGCAAAGTCTGATTCTTTGAAACTCAAAATGTAATTCTTTGAAGCTCAAAGAAACTATGGTGCAGTTGATATCAACTCTCTCTATATTCCTACTTCTTTATAATCAACTGGCAAAGATATGAAGTTGTTCAAGATTTTTCCACCTGCAGTTTCTCTTTTTACAGTATAATAATCACGCAGCTGCTTTAGAGCATACTTCAGGTTGATCATGTGCATTTAATTCTGCTGATGGATGCCTGCACATTGAGAAAGCCTGTGCATGTTATTATGTTTTCCTATTTCCTATTTTCATTTTGGGTCAGTATGCTTATTATGGCAAACAACTATAAATGGCACCAACAGGTGCAGGCATGAGAAACCAAGTACAAGAAATTCCCTTCACACTGTACCCTCAAGTTTTGACAGCAGTGTTTCTCTTCTGCAAGATATACTCTCTATGTTTGCAAATAAGTCATCATAATACCCCTCAAAAAAAAAAAAAAAAAAAAAAAAAGCATAACAGTTTGTGAGGCCCTTGATCTTTCATAATGGAAGTCTAAAGCCTGTTTCATGTCTGGAAGGTGGTGGAGATTTCAGGTTGTGATGTGCTGTGAATGATCTTTGTACGTTTGGGTAAATGTGCCGGGTTATGTGGTAACCAGCAGCAGTAGCACAGGTGTCCTTTTCTGGTCTGAAGCAGATATGAGTATAAAATATATTTCAGATGTTCATGCTGCTTTAGAATAAGCAATAAGTAGCTGAGTTTGGTATTTGTTTTTAAAGTGGAAACATTCAAGTCCATATATGTTCTGTGAACTCCACAGAACTTTCATCAGCCTCCAGATGCCAATCTGTCAAATGTTTGGCTTTTTTTTTTTTTTAAATTTGTGATGGCTTCTGTTCTCTGTGTCAAAAAAAATGCCAACCTCAAGGAGCTTGGGTATGGTTGGGAGTTGGTTTGTTTGTTTTTTTCCCCTACAAATGAAGAAAAGTATTTGACAGAATGATTTGGAAATTATGTACAAATACGAGAAATTCTAAAAGATGAACTGGCAGTAAAGGCAAGCACCTTAATCTGTATAAGGCTTACGTGTCCTGCACAGTGTAGGTGAGAAAATAAGAATCAAATATGGGAACTTATTTAGAGCCAATGTATGGTTCTGGCTTAGAAATGCCTTTGTTTATGAATATCTTATGTACATTTAAATGTAAATAATTTTACTATTCTTGTCTTTTGTGTGTTTTCTATCATACTGGTATCCCAACGTTTTCTCCTTTTTTCTCCTTTCTGAAGTTTTCCCACACATCCAACATTTCATGATGTACAGCAGAAGGTTCTGGAAATTAACAATTTCCCCTCTTTGGTATGTTCAGTTTGTCTGATTTACAGTTTTTCATGTCTTAGACATGGTGGTTCTTTTTTCTAGACCCTTGAGCTGTATCGGTTCTGCTTTTTGTTTGCCAGAAACAATACTGAAGTGTGTATTATCTGGGCTGTATTCTAAAATACCAATCTGGATAAATTTTGCTGGTTTTGGAGTTGGGCTTTTTAATTGTATCTACAGCATATAGCTGCATATTGCACCTTGAAAGCAATACCAAAATGTTACATTATTTTAAGTGACTTTTATCACAAAATTAAAAGAGAGAGAACCTTACAATTGAAATTCAAATTTTCTGCCCTATTGTTGGTTGCACTCAGTGATCATAGAGGCCTTTTCCAGCCCTGAGAATTCTGTGATTCTGTTGTGTTTCTGAACTCTTTTTTGTCTTGATCTCTTTTCAAGATGGTACTGTCAAGGTAGCTGGAACAGGCTAAAAAACTGATCTGCCTTGGCAATTGTACTATCTGGAATCTCTTATTTTTTGTGAAAGATATATCTGGTTGTGGGTTTGGTGTTTTGTTTTGTTTTGTTTTGTTTGAAATAAGAGATGGTTTGATTTGGGGTCACAGCTGTGACCAGTGGTGGATGGTGCAAACATTACTTCAATCCAGGTTGATTTCTCAAGAAAACAATCTCTGAGCATTGGTGAAAAGACTCCAAGTGGTGTGCTCTGACTTGCACTGGTTGCCTGTGATCCAAAAGGACCTTTAGGATGGCAGCAGTTTTGCTTTCTTTTGCCTGCTTTCCTGTCTGATGAATGATTTTTAGCTGGGTCTGAGGAGAGCTTGGTGCAAAGTGTCAGGAATGGAAGGTTGAATAAATTTCATGCTCTAAAAATATGTGAGTCACTGTTCATCCTGACTGTTTGGAAAGCACTCAGCTTAAATAGGAGCATGCTGTTTGCAGTAATTGTCATTGAACAATAGATGTAGGGACAGCACTGTAGGGCAAATGTCCTAGCTGGACTTCTAAACCAGTATGGAGCTGCAACACTTTCAGCATTGGGCTACCATGAGCTCTGAATTGAATTTGAATGTAGCAGAACAGTTTGCCAGCTGTTGTTCTAATCCAAAATGAGGATTACCAAACTGTGGAATTCATTTTTTCACAATTCATATACAACCTGTTTCAAAGCAGCTTGCAAAATAATAATAGTAGAGCAACAGCAAGACATCTTGCTCCCTTATTCACAGAGGAGGTGAATGACATCTGTTGGGTAGCCAGTAAATGCCCCCTCCTGCACCTGTGCAGAGTTTGGCACAGAGATGTGCCAGATGCCACCATCACCGTATGGAAGAGGTTGGACAGGAGATTTCCTAAATGTGTATGAGATCCAGCACTGCCTCTGCAGGAGTACCTGCACATTATATAGGCAAACCCCTGTGGAAAAGATAACATATTAGGAAATTTCACAACCAAGGGCTAGCTAGAGAGCTATGAGGCAATTCTGTGTGTTTTAGCAGTAATTGCCTCATGTTAACATGCTTGTTTTTTTGTTAAAGAAGCCTGTGGCACAACTTCTCAAGTAAAAATCACAGTTCAGCCCAAGATCATCTTTCTGTGATTCCCTTTTGCTTACCATTCCACTGGGACTTAGAGATAGTAAACAAACATGCATGAAAAGTGACATCACACCCCACATTTTGTTTGGAGTGCTTATTTTGAAATGCTATTTAAAATTAAATTAAAATGTAGAGCGGGATTTGAGGTGACTTTTGCAGTTTATGCTCGTGGGGTGGCACTACAGCAGCTAAGAGATGTAAAAACCTTTAAATCATTCTCATTGTATTTGACTCACTTAAGCACTGCAGATATATTCTTAATGGCTGTGACTATCATAGGTCTGAGCATACTTTTTGTACTCCAATTTTATTTCATGTTTGTGTTTCTACCTGTAGGGTGCTACAGTAGACAGTTCCAGGGGGGATGTCTAATCAGGATACTAAATATGACTGTTACTGAGTTGTTCTTTTAGTACTAATAAAATGAAATGGGCAAACTCTGCATGGCTGAAAGAATTAGGGCAGTAGTACTTCTAGAAGTTATAATCTGTTTGTGGTAAATTATGTTGTTAGTAAAATGATACCATAAACTCTAAAGAAATAAATACAGTCTTCAGTTCAGTGTTACCTGAGTGCTCCAAAGAAATAATTATCATTTGTAAATTATTTGTGTATTATCTCAACTGTGGAAGGTAACCAAAGTTTTGGGGCCCTGTTTCTACTCTTCTGTAGACTTCTGACTGATCAGTTAGAGCTAGTGCACCATAGAGCGTTGCACCATGGAGATGAAGCAGTGCTTGATACTGATTTCAGTGGCAACCCCCTGCCCCCAGCTGTCACTCTGTGCCTCTCTATAGTGTTAGTCGTCCTGCTTTTTCTACACCATTTGCCTTAAGCCTGAGCAAGGTTCATAGTGTCCATCCACAGGCCCATTTACTGCTTCTACTTGCATTTTTCATAGTTACCTGTGAAGCTACAAAGCTGGCACCGTCAAAAAAGGTACCACTGAGCTTCCTTCAAGACTCAAATGTTTCCTGGTTATTGTAGCTATTTTTCTGACGTGTCCATGGAAGAAGTTAAACTCTGAGCAAAACATAGTGTAAGTAATTCTACCTTGGTGACACATTCTAAAGAGGCATACAGAAGCTCAAACTGTTCTTGCAGATGAAAAGCACTGGAAAGATAATGAAGGGCAATGTCTGCTTGGACCAGATTGAGTAACTCATGAAGGAATAAAGCAATTAAAGTATTTTCATGGCCTGAAGGTTGTTGTACCAAAAACATTATAACTAATTAATGATAATACTAATTAAACAAAGGAAATAAAATAATAATAATAATATGCAGTAAAATGATAAATACAAATTTAAACATACCTATTTTGAATAAAATATTAAAATATTTAATTAAAATAATTTTTACAATTTCTTTGAGGCATTATAAAAGCTGTGATTTAAAGAGACCACTATTTCCTGAAGTAATTTTTCTGACAACATTTCGAATTTGTTCTTTCTGCAATGTCTAGTGGTTTGAAGTAGTCTTACAAACTGGAGTATTATGCAGATTTGAAGGTGACAGCATCAAAGAAACAATCAATATTTGCAAACATGTTAGTGCATAGTATTCTGAGACATTGCCCTGATATGGTGTGATTGATCAGGCTAAAGGAAAGCATTTTCTTCATCCAGGCAACTGAATTCCATTGTGATGGATGCAGCAAGCAAGGTTGTCCTTCTGCATTGACCTTTCTAAAGCTGAGCATGTCAGATTTTCATCACAGATGGCATTGCTTAGAGGTTTTTTATCAGATCCCTTGTCATTGAGATTGTCTTTTAATTTTCTATCAGTAAAATATAGGCTGATGAAAAACTTGAGTATTACTTGAATATTACATGAAAAATTAACTCTCAAAATCATCTATATTATACTATTATGTATCAGAAAGTTGATAATTTTTTTTACCAGCAAAATCAGGTGACATGAGAACTGTTTTTTCAAAATATTGGTCATCATTTATTTAAGTTCTGAAAATATTAAAAAAAGCAGGATTGACCAATTCTTGAACAAAATGACAGTTAACAGTTGACACCAATTCTAATTTGGTACTGCTCTTATGCGTTTCACAAGATTAAACATCTGGTGAGGCCACTTTAATCCTAGTTTTAATAATATCCCATTTAGATAATACAATTCTGACTTTCATGTGCTTTAAGCTAAGCCTTTCCTCATCTGCAAGTCTGCATGAGATTGCAGCACACAGGGGAGGACATCTGGGTCTGGATTTAATTCCATGTTTCTACAACCAAGTCTTGAAAACACAACATAAACTTAAGACTTTGTGAAAACCAATGTGTTTGCACATTATTAATTGAAGCACAGTTATCAATAAGAGCTTGGGTCTTACAAGCAATATTAAAAGCATTAATTTCATACGTTCAGGTCTGGTGAAACACAAACTTCTTTTCCTAAGCATATACAGATAGTGTTGTAAAGATGGAAGATGTTGAAATGAAAGCCAAACCTTTGTTACTGGGATCTGTTTCGGTAAAATGAGAGTATTTAAAGTGTCGTGTGGATCTATGGGACTTGTCACTGATAATAGGCCATGAAAAATGCTTGGTAAGAACTGTACTTACAGAGACTCCTTGCCTAAAGGTAAAGCTTCAGCTTCACTGCCAATTTGTTTGGGGGTTTTTATGTAGTAAAAAACCCTACCAAGTATATACTGTAATAAAAGATAATGCCAGAGTAAACTGAAATGCTAGTATGTTTTTCAAATAAAAGGCAATTTAAATGATAGAACAGGAGTGAAAGTACCTGTGAAGGACAGTAAACAGAGTAAAGTGGTAATCATTAAGGTATTTTGACACTATGAGACAGTTAATGTAACAGTAATGGAAATAAAATGTAAACACTGTGAAATTCATAACTCATTTCAGTCTGTCTGCAAACAAGTGAATGTAAGATATTTGAATTTCATCAGTACACATAGAGTCTGTCTGTCCAGTAAAATCCATTGGAAAATCCATTCTTTTCAGTTTTGTTGTTTCATTAACAGACACAATTAGAGGAATTAAATGTGATTTTAAAAGCTGACTATATTTTTATACCTTAGATGTGTTGTATTGTTTATGTATATGGGCTCTTGTATTGTTTTAAGTCCTTGTTCTTATTCTTAATTTGAGATTTCTTTTAAAGTTCATATTCACAGTCACTGTAAAGTTCATACATGGGCAGCTCTGAAGATATGCATTTTATGTATTTCTGTATATTTTATTATTTTTCAGACTACTAAGAAATAGGATACAGTATGAAAATATGGTTTTCTTTAGAAAAAACCTTTGTGGTTTCAATCATCCTGGCCAGTCAGAAATGCATAATGAAGGAACACTGACAATATGTAACCCCTGTCTGGTTCTACCTGACCTACTGAGCTATCTTCCTAAAGAGGCCTGGATTTAATTTTCCAGACTTTTGATTTTAACAGGAGCATTTCTGGATTATATGAGAACTGTTGCTTGCAACTTGTATGTTCAAGTCCACTATTAAATTTCTCAATCTACCTTTGACTTACTGCTCTGGACTTAAGCTGCCACTTGAGAACTTCTGAGGGTTTGTTGTCACTACCCCTGTTATTCTTATCTTTGTGACATTTATAAGATTTCCTGAAATCTATTTGCAAAAGCCTTCATTCAAAATTTTATGTAAAAGGGTATACAAGATGGTTAAAAGTTTTGCTGATTTGGATGACAAGGGGGAATGCCTCCCTTAGTTGCCTGATCTTCTATTATAGGTCCCTATCTTGTTTTTATTGTCATCTTCTTTTTACTGTTTTTTCAGTCTTTTTATGCTTTTTAAGCAGTTCAAATTCTCATTTACTGTAGGATATGGTGTCACGTGCAATCACATGTGAGAAAGTCAGACCCAGGAAAACAGGAAAGTGTAAGGTGACAAAGTTGTGTGTTAGCAAGGCTCAGTCTAGGAGGAGAGTTGGATAAATCATGTTCCAAATCTGCATTCTTTTTCAAAAGGAGAGACAACATGGTATTTTTCAGCACGGGATATGCAGTGCCTTCAGCTTCCACTCAGAAATATGGAAAAGAGAAGCTTGTCTGTAACATCTGCTCTCCTTAGGCTTTGTCAAGCTAAGCAGCAGGTACTAAGGGGTGACTGTCAGTCTTACTGGGATGGTTCTTTGGCTTATCTCTACTTCAGTTCCTTATCCATGAAAGGATCAATCTATCAATAGGATTTCCCTATGCCATCTGCTACTGCAAGAAATTCTGTAAAACTGCATGAAATATTCAGAGAAGCTAATTTTTTCAGTCATTGTAAACTGTGTGATAGATTTTTATGTGTACATGTCCATGTTATACTGAATCAGCTTCTCCACATTTCCAATTTTATCAGGAAATTAAATTTGGAGTTTTTTGAAATTAGATTCTGTGCCTTCTAGAAAAATAGGAGACTCTCAGAATGGCAGAATAGTGCCTGAGAGTGCAAGATCCATAATACATGGAGGGACACTCACGTTTAAGCAGATTTTTCAATATGTGATATGAGAATGAAAGAAGGATTTCTGAGACATTTCCAGTACTTGACTGTTTTCAATATTTTACAGTTAAGAAGGAAAAGAGAATATTAAAAATTATGTCAGGAGAGGAATAAAGAAATCTTGCTAAACATTTATATTATGATGCCGCATTGTACAATAATTGGCACTAGCTGAAATGTTTTGAGACCTTCACAAAATTGGGAACTGAGAGTTTCTATATTCTTACCAGACTAATTAGTTGTAAGGATTTTATAAGACTTACTGCAAGTGTTCCATTATGAAAAGTGATATGTATAGAACTTGGTTTCACATCTGCCTGATGTGCCCTACAGAAATAAACAAAATATATGGATCGTTCTGAGCCTGCAAGCAGATTGTAAAGGGGGTTTTTTAATCCTGTGACAGAAAATTGGCTTCAGTGTCAGTTTGAAGGGATGTATATGTGTTTTTCACCTGTCTATACCTTATGTGTACAAATGAAGCCATTTACACAAACCACCTTAGAGCCAATTCATCATCCCAGACCTCAGTAGCAGACTTTTGATCCATTTCTCTCAGCTTCTTTTTCTTTAAAAAGCAGTTCAGTGCTCACTAAAACCACATGAATCTATTACAGTTCCATCCAAGCCCATACTGGTCTGTATTAGCCCCTCTCCGGTCCTATGTTCTGTTATTTATCATGTCCCTGCTACTCTTTCTCATTAAGGTTTCTGCACTGTTCCTTGGAGGTCTGAACTGCCAGACCTTCCCAACTCTTGCATCACTTTCTTTTACTGTAAGCATCAACTCTTTGCTGTCACAGCCATATATGTTTTGTGAGTCTGAGATAAATGAACAGGCATAAAACAAAGACTAATGATTTCTAGATCATGATATGCAAAGCTGCAAATTAGTAGCTACTGCTGTGATGCTTGTGCAAGTACCACATCACATTTTCCTCTTCATAGAGAACTATATCTCTAAGAAGATTGTTACCTCTAGGAAGACAATACTCTGGGACCTGTTCTTATCACAGAGAACTGTTGATCATCCTGATTTCAGAGTAAGGTCATAGGACTTCAAGGAGCAAGTTTTGAAAGCACAGGAGCAGGCTGTTCCAGTGTGCTGAAAGGCAAGCCGATGGGGAAGACGACTGGTCTGGCTGAACAGGGAGACTTTGAAAGAAATTAGGGTTAAGAAGAGGGCCTACAGATTATGCAAAAAAGGGCTAGCTACTCAGAAGGAATTTAGGGATATAGTTAGGTTGTGCAGAAATAAAATTAGAGAGACAAAGGCACAACTTGAGCTGAATCTTGCCACCTCTGTGAAGGATAACAAAAAGTCCTTCTACAGATACATCAATAGCAAAAGGAGGGGCAAGGAAAACCTCCATTCTTTACTGGACATGGGCAGGAATATAGTTGTCAAAGATGAAGAAAAGGCTGAGGTATTTAACACCTTCTTTGCCTTAGTTTTCAACAGTAACACAGGTTATCCTGAGGACAGCTGGCTTCTGGAGCTTACAGAAGGTGACAAGAATCTAAACAGCCACCCTGTAATCCAGAAGGAAACAGTCAGTGACCTGCTGAACTGCTTGGATCCCCACAAGTCTATGGGACCAGATGGCATCCACCCAAGGGTGATGAGAGAGCTGGCAAAAGAGCTCACCAAGCCTCTCTCTATCATCTACCAACAGTCCTGGGTCACTGGGGACATCCCAGATGATTGGAAGTTGGCAAATGTCACGCCAATCCACAAAAAGGGCCAGAAGGAGGACCCGGGAAACTCCAGGCCTGTCAGCCTGACCTCAGTGCCTGGCAGGGTTATGGAGCAGATCATCCTGGGGGCAATCACACAGCATCTGCAGGATGGACAAGGGATCAGACCCAGCCAGCACGGGTTTAGGAAGGGCAAGTCCTGTCTGACCAACCTGATCTCCTTTTGTGATGGGGTGACCCGTCTGGTGGATGAGGGGAAGGCTGTGGATGTGGCCTGCCTAGACCACTTTGACACCGTCTCCCACAGCATTCTCCTGAAAAAGCTGTCAGCCCACAGCTTGGACAGGGGCACCCTGTGCTGCGTTAGGAACTGGCTGGAGGGCCGGGCCCAGAGAGTGGTGCTGAACGGTGCTGATCCAGTTGGTGGCCAGTCACTAGTGGTGTCCCCCAGGGATGAGTGTTGGGCCCAGTTCTGTTTAATATCTTTATTGATGATTTAAGTGAGGGGATTGAGTCCATCATCAGCAAATTTGCAGATGACACTAAGCTGGGGGGGAGTGTGGATCAGCTGGAAGGCAGGAGGGCTCTGCAGAGGGACCTGGACAGACTGGAGAGTTGGGCTGATTCCAACGGGATGAGGTTCAACACGGCCAAGTGCCAGGTCCTGCATTTTGTCCACAACAACCCCATGGGGCTGT